>OY796680.1:48414118-49026352 GCA_963680715.1 Tetragnatha montana
TGTTGTGACAAAACTGGCTACCTCTTTGTGCCTGTGAAACAGTTGTCAGCGCTGTTTTAACTGTTTATTTTGATTTTGTACTTTATTTCCTTCCAGTGGGCATGCGTTTGTGTAAGAGATTCTATATCATTCCAGTGGGCATGCGTTTGTAAGAGATTCATTAGGAATGAATTTGGTTATTATAATGCTTCAAATTGATCTAAAAAAATTACTGACTACGTCCTAATTTTTCAAAATGAGTGAATGAATGAACATTTTATTATGGGGTGGCTATAGAGCCCTAGCACTGCAACCGAAGGTCTATAGTACTGTCCCCAGTTTTGTCTTGGAGAAAACCAATGGCAGAAACAACTTTCAGCTGTTGTCTTGCTGGAATATAAGGCCATCTTGGGGTAAAATCCTAGTGAAAAAAATTCACATAATTTGCTAGCTTAATTTTCGATACTTTTTTGCTGTCCAAAGTATCAATGACATGATTTTAAGCTGAAAAGCAAGTCTAATAAATTTTTACAAACTTCAGTGCATTAAAAAATTTATTACATGTTTATAAATTTACGTTTTATACAATATCTATCAACTATCTTTTTTCCTCATAATTTCAAGTTAAATTTGGGTCTTATCTTCTAAAAAAGTTATATTACCTTATTTTTTCTCATGTGGATAATCAAGATATCACTCTGAAATTTCATATTCGGTTATGACCAAAAACTATTCTACTTATGATATTAACACTGATTCTTTAAACTAAGTTATGTGTCATGTATCACTAGGCATTTCTCCAAGTCCAAACTATGTACTGTACTATTTGCTCCCACATACCCTACCCTACCTGGGATTTTTTTTAACATTGTTATGAATTGTATTGAGAATCAGGGGTTCATCCAGGTTTTTCTGCCAGGGTCCTATTTTAGGAATTTTGGGAAAAGATAAATTGAATTTTGTGAAAAATCAAATGAAGTTTTATGAAAACAGTGTTCATTCATAACTTCTAATGGGCCCAAAATCATTCAATTTCTATTTGAAAATTATAGAAACACATTTTGAATACAATTTTTAAGGTCTCAGTAAAAGGTTTTTAGGAGTAAGGTTTTTAGGTCTCATTGGAAAATTGTAAATTCATTTTATTTAATGCCATAAATAATGACCTCATTAAGTAAAGTTTAATTGTTTAATATATTGTTCACAGTTGGCAGAATCCTGTAACGGGTAAAAACCTGTAAAATTGCCTATTTTGAATTAATATAAGTGGTGATTTTTTGAGTGGTTAACAGTCTGCTATCCAATTCAAATGTGCTAAATTCAATTAATTGTACTCTTAGTGTGTTTGTAAATGATGGAAATTTCAAGTCTCGTCTCTTACCCTTTCAGAAACATGCGTCCTGCATCTGTGTACGTAGGAGGTCTTAGTGCAGACATTCAAAAAGAGGATCTCGAAAGGGAATTTGGCAAATATGGCACCCTCACCAAAGTCTGGGTCGCCAGAAACCCTCCCGGCTTTGCGTTCATTGAGTTTGAAGATGACCAGGAAGCCTCCGAAGCCATCAAGGAAATGAACGGAGCTACTATTAACGGATCCGAAATCAGAGTCGACATGTCCCGCGGTCGCGGCGGTGGAAGGCGCGGGGGCGGCGGCCGTGGCGGTGGAGGTTTCCGAGGAGGACGGGAAAGTGGTGGCTATGGAGGAGGCAGGGGAGGCGGTGGCCGAGGAGGTTATGACGGTGGATTCCGAAGCGGAGGAGGAGGTGGCGGATACCGCGGTGGACGAGGAGGCGGCGGCGGAGGAGGATCCAGGTATGGAGGCGATAGGGGAAGCAGTTATGACCGACCCTCTTATGGAGGAGGCGGTGGTGGAGAATACAGGAGTTCTGGTGGCTACAGGAGTCGGTCCCCTATGGGTCAAAGGTAACCTTTTGAGTTATTGAAGTTAAGTCTGTTTTTTTTTTCCTCGCTCAGGAGAGGAAGAAGTTTTTCGGTTTTGCAAATGACCGACTGGAGGAAGTGTCTAAATTTTCCGTATCAAATTGAGAGCCTTTCAGATTTAGTGAAGGTGTTAGTTTGGAATGTATTGGCGATTCTTTCTTAATTATTTGTCAAAGGATGTGATGAATCCTGTCGTTTAAAAAAAGACTGAAGCCATTAGACGAGAGCTTAATTGTATTCTTGATCATTTGGTCAGACAGCTTGTTAGATGCACGAAATATTTTGTGAAGGAGTTTCAAACTACGTTTGATCTTTCCACTTTTGTGAAAAGTATGTTTTTGGAAATTGGAATTTTATGAAGGGATCCTTTTTTTTAAGATAATTTTGAGAAGGATCCTTTATCAGACTTGTTTTCTTTCTAGATATACTTGTGCAACCATTCAGATATCTTGAAAATTAAAAATAAAATTGGGTAAAATTAAAATCTAGAATCATATTACTTCTTTGGCAATTAGAGTTTTTATGTGAACGAAACTTAACAACTTACGTCATTAAGTAACATTATTCAATGGCACTATGGACCATAGGTTGAGATACCTGGTTATTTGCTCCTTTTTGCAATTCCATTCTATATCATTTATTCAATATGTTTGTAAAGTAAAATTTTAGCGTAGAATTCTATAATAAAAGTAATTTATAAAATTTGGATATGAATTGAAGGCAGTTAAAATAATTGTACATAGTCAGAAATATAAAATAAATTTAATGAACCCCTATTCAAATACTAGGGCAATAAGAATGTGTACTAATTTAATAAGCTACTATGAAAAAAGTTATGTTGTGCGGTGGTTTTTTATTAAATCATAGTTGACAGGGAATTTATTTTTAGGATTTAAGTAGCAACCCTGGTTATCTATGAATGTGTACAAATTATTTTAATTATGTATTTTCATGGTAATTTTAAATGGAAGCTATAATTTTTTTAAATTTTGCAATTGTTTTTGAAGTTTACTTCAGGTTTTAGATATTTCCTTTATTTAAATTTTCCTCTTTAAGTTAATAGGTTTGATAGTAACCTTAGTCCTGTTTCTACAATCAGTTGCATGATATCACTTGTTTTCTATTAAGTTTTACTGAAAGTTATGCATGTTTGTGATTTTATTTTCAGTTCACCTTTCAGGTAAATAATTATCCACTGTAGAAAGTATCTTTGGTTTATTAACAACTTCAGCTCACTGTATTGGTATGCTTTGTGTTAAAAATGTTAGCCTTAAATCTTGACGAACCTCAACTATTTGTAACATACTGAAAACCACCACATTTCATTGCATGCTGTTGTGCACTTGCGTGAATATCTCCCTACTATTTTCTTTTGTCTTTCCGAGAACAATCGTCTTGCCATATTGAAGCTAACTAGGTCAAAACCTCCTAAATCAAATATTCCAAGTTTTCATCAATCTACATGCTTCACCATCAGGACTCTTGAATGTGTTGAACATATCTTATTCATTTACATGCACTAATAACCAATCTGTATTTACGCTTCGATACTTCTCATAATGTAACTGCATATTTACGTCAATACACATAACGAAACTTTTTATTCAAACAGAAACGGAGGCAGCTGGTAGGTGAAATCACTGATCTTCAATTGCCATTGCCTGAACATCACTGCTCACGAACATGGGAGCAAACCATCTGTTGCCAGTTATGCTGTTAATAGTCTCCAAAACGTGTCCATTTTCAGTTTTTAACCTATGAGAATTTTTCATCATTTAAGTCTTCATATTCGTCTGTGTTGTATTTCATGATCACAATAAAATATCAAATACTGCCAATCGTCTTCATACTTCGTATAAAAATGCTGGATGATGAAATGAGCCATGACAACTAAAAACATGCATGCACTTCAAATCACTGCCTTTGAACTTAATGGAATCCCATTACATCTGCTAAATCAAGTAGAAGAGCTACTGATTGAAAGAGCTCGTTTGTCTAGAACATTTTGCTAGTATATAATCAGTAATTCTGCTTAAAATTATGCACCTGGTTTAGATACTGATCGAAATTACGATAAACTGCTTGCTATCCTACCAGTCCCTAGAAGGCATTTGATTTGGAACAGCGATATGGCACATCATAATAACATCCAGTATTTAGATTTTCCATACTATTTTTACAACATCAACAAATGTATAAATTCAGAAAAAGATAATTTTCTAATGTCTTGAGCCTTAATATTCAATTATAATATTTGAGAAATTTGCAAACAATTAAAAAGCTTAATGTTTGCCTTACTAAGTCATCTTAAGCATGCTGATAACCACATTTCCCTGTTGAATTTCGGAATTTACTATTTTTTTCGCCAAAATTTAATATCAACTTGTAATACATCTTAAAGCATCAGAACCTGCCTCCTGATTTGTTATCAAACGAATACAGCTTATTTGCCTCTCCTGCATCAACTTCTCTAGAATATTATCTTAAAAATGTTCTCAACTATCAAAATTTAAAAAGCCTACAGTTAATCTCATTACACATCACAGAATTTACATTATATCTTTAAGCTTCAAAGAAGATACTGCAGGTTATCCGGACTCCAGAGAAGAGATGCCTTCAATGCATTGAAACAATGCTCTACTGGTAATGGTAACAGATGTGGATAAGTAACATATAATGTAGTATGAGTAATAATACTGATCTCCTTCCTTAACTGCAAGGAAGAAATTTAAATAGCCTAGAAAAATCATTTGGTTTCTTCATTTAGTTTCCTATATCTTCGGCTTATCTTTCTCATTTGGCTTCTATGGATTGAATATTCTGTTATCTCAAATGTTTTCTTTTCTAATTTTCATTGATAATCTTGAAACCTAAGAACACTGGGTTAAAAAGCATATTGTTTTTCTAATGCTTTTTGGATTTAGATTGCTAATTAGTGTTGTTAGCACAGTAGTTTTTTAACTTTTCTGATCAGTATGAAATTTAACCATTGCCATGAAACATCTCTTGAGCAAGAAGATTACATGCATCTGGAGTCCTCAGAAGTGGATAATCAACTTATTTTAGTGGATATCGTTAAAAAAAAAACTTATGCCTAATATGGCTTCGTACGAAAATTGGGTTAGCAAATGTATATTAGTTACTTGTATAGAATTGTTTCTTCAAACATCTTGTTAGAAAAGTATTTATCCCCATGTGAGGTTCTTGAATATTTTAAAACTTAAACATCTCTTTAAAACAAGAGTGAAATAATATTTCATTGGTATATTTCTTTGCACATTAGTGCTTCCTGGTTGTGACTTAGTGTCTTGATAATTTTAGATGACACTTTCCAGCCTTTTTAAGTCTTCCATCTTTTAGGAATTTTTAATTTTAGTTTTAGCAAGTCTGCTGTTATATTGGTAAGTATGTGATTGAAAAATAATGGCTTGGGTATGAATTTATTTTAATACCTGATATAATGTGGCTTAAAAAAAGAGAATACAGTGGACTCTTCTTAATGAGATTGCTTTAGGCCCAGATTACTAATAAATAGCAGTAAACAGTGCTACTTATTGTTTCTTTTTCAACATCTAGATGTGTTGTAATTAAAGTACAGTAATACCTCTATTTACCCAAAGTCGGAGTTAACGATTTCACGGATTTACCATTTACCTCTATTTACCCAAATTTGGAGTTGACGTTTTCACGGATTTACCATTTTCCACGTGGACTATCCATAAACGTACGTCCAAAATTCCATTCATCCTCTGCGTAACCAACTATACCCCCCTTCATGATTTTTGCTGAAACCTTCTCTGAAAATTTAGGGGCTTTGCCATAATCCACACCAAGCAATAGTGATGCACAGCTTGCTGACCACGAACTAATTTAGATTTATTCAGATAATCCATATTTTTTTTACCCCCACCCCCAATTATTTCCAAGAAAAATCGTCAGCTTCTGCCAGAGAAGTCTGTAAAATCTAATTTTCCCTGTAAGTTGCGTTTTGCTTGCGGAGTTTTCTGTTCCTCCCACGACTGCTTTCCTGGACGGTCTCGCCATTTGAAGTTGGCTTCTTGCTTTCCAACATTCTCTTTCTGTGTATGCTCAGAGTCCAATGTTTTCTTTTTGCTAGAAATAATACAGCTTAGACCCGCATTGCAAGCTCTGTCAGTGCAACTTATTCAGAAATGGTTTCTTGTATATATTGACCTTCAAAATGAAACTCCCAAATAGTGGCACTCTTTCCAAAAAGTTTGGCCACTCCTGTTCTATCCAGATTTTCATTATTTTTTATTTTACTTAGTCTGGTTATTTCACCAACTTATTTTTAAAATTATTCATAAAATATTATAATTTTTCACCAAAGCTTAAGAGTTCTCAGTTGGTAGGGTGAAGAAAATTGAGAATATTGAAATTTTTGACATAACTGTTGATATGAATCCTGTTTAATTTATAAACAGTAAAATAAAAAACAGCCTCATCTCCTACCACTCAAAATTTGGTACTTTTCTAAGAAAACTGCATTAGAGTCGATGAAAAGTAATTTTTTTTTTCTAAAATCAAAGTTTTTTTGGAAAAGAACAAATTAGCCTAAATAATACAGAGTTCTTTAATTTATTTGAATAGTATTTTCTCAGTTGATTTTTTAGTAAAAGACCTGAAGCAGTGGCATCAATTGTCTGATGCACTATGTTTTTATACATTTCCTTAGAATACGTAAAAAAATTGGGGGAAAACGCCTCAAATCGAGCTTTGTTCAAATCAAGCCCAATCCCCCAAATCAAGCCTCGAGGGTTAACCCAAGTATCTAAGCTGTTTAGAAAGCAAGTTTAAGCAATTGACAGGTTTTTTTTTTATTTTAACTATTAAATTATGCAGGTACCATACTCAAATTAAAACCTTTGTAAAAAATATGTGTATCTGGGGATGAGAATTCACAGAAGTAATCAAAATTATTTGGACCCTAAGCAAAATTACTTGCCAACCCCTGGTCTATCTAAACTCGAAGCTTTTTTATTTGGTAAATATTCGAAATTGGTCTCCTATAAGTATTTTTAATCCCTAGTCAAACTCCTTTTTACAGCCAAGGTCTTTATTTGACATTTTATGAGATTTCAGGATTTTTCCACTTATAAAGGATTTTGATAAAATAATTTTCTCTAAACTAGTCAAATTAGTGCTGAAAAATACTCAAGAATTAGGACTAGCTGATGTAAAAATTATCCATCACTGCTGTTAACTTTGAAATTACTTGGACTATTCAATAATTTTCCATGTAATTTATTAAGTACCAATCTTGTTACTTATCACTTTTAAAATATTTGTGATGTGAGTATGTGATTTGTCCATGCTTATTCAAGAGTTTGCAGTAAAGCTCTTTTTAATGGGGGGACTAATTTATTTCTGGTATTATTTACTGATTTCAGCACTCATTCTGGGAAATTTAGTAATTTTATCTCTATTATGTCTAATTAAACAATCTTTAATTGTGCTCAATTAAATAAAAAAAAAGTACTACCTTGCTATTTTTTTAGAGATGAGCAGCTCTTATAAGCTGACACCTTCAAGACATTATTAGAGATATTTCTAAAAATTATCAGCTTATATTCTGAAAAATATAGTAAATTTTAAAAAGGCTACAAAAAATTGAGAATGGAAGTAAAATTAGCGGTATGAGACAATACTTCTATTAATTCTTGCAGAACAGTAATTATGAATTAGCTGGGAACAAATACCAAGTTTGTCCATTTGGTCAGTCTGCATAAAATGGCTATAAGTATTAATTAAAGGATAATATTAATAGTAAATTGGTCAAACATAAGAGTCCTTGGACAGATGTGTGATGTGCAAGTTATGTCGTATGGACTTATTGAGACAAGAAATTTTCTTGAGCTATAACATACAATATGAAATGCATTTCATACTAATAACTGAACTATCTAAATTTAAAATGCATAAATAATGATTTAGAGAACCTTTCATTTTTAAACTTAGAGTGCCTTTTGGTGAGAGAGGTTTGAGAGACCCCTCCACACTAAATCCAAAAAATTAAAATTAAAAAAAAAAAAATTGTTTTCTGTAACTTTTTTTCACAATTCAAATGGTACATAGAGCTTTAGTCCCTACCAAGTATTATCTCCTACAGCTATAGAGCTTTAGCCCTTGCATTTTGTAGATTCAATGCAAGATATAGAGAAAACAATGAGCTTAAGCCCCCTGCATTTTTAGACTTGATGAGTCTTAGCACCTACAAAGCATTTAGTGCCCTGCAAGTTTGTAGATTAGATTTGCAAAATAAAGGATCCAATGAATATTAGCCCCTTCCCATGATCTTTAGGCCCTATGAACCATTAGCCACATGGGTGTCATTTAGGGGGGGGGGCAATTGCCCCCCCCCCAAGGTTTTCACTCTTAAGTGAAAAATTGCTGAGAGTCCCTGGAAAATTTTGTAACTTCCACAAAGAGCAACAGATTTAACTCAAAACATCCCAAAAGCAGTTAAAGCACTACTTTTGAGGGTCTAATTTCAAAATTTTCGGGGGGAGAACCCCCAATCCCCCTCCTGACCTTTGATGTCTGTTATACAATTTGTCTCCCTTGAAAATTCTGCCGCTTACAAGAAGCAGTTCCCTTTGGGAACCAAAGAGTTTAAAGCCCCTAGGAGTCTGGTTTAAAGGGGAATTTTCAAAAATTTTTACTGGGGGAGGATCTCCGCCCCCCCCCCTTGAAAATTTTACATTTATTTATAACTTTTTTCCCCTAGAAAATTCTATGCTTTACAAGGAACTGTTCTTTTTGAATGTAACCCAAAGGACCTCAAAATGAGCTGAAACACTACTTTAAAGAGGCAAATTTCAAAAAAATTTTTGGGGGAGGACCCCCAGACCCCTCTTTAAAATTTTTAAATATATATTATGTTATTCAGTATATTTTCCTTGAAAATTCTGCCACTCACAACAAGCAGTTCCCTCTGGGTGCTCTCCAACGAGGTTGCAAGGGAGATAAAACCCTAGTTTAAAGGGAAATTTTCAAAAAAAATTCTGAGGGAGGACCTCCGGCTCCCCTTGAAACTGACGTTTATTTGTAACTTTTTTCTCTAGAAATTATGTGGTTTACAAGGGGCTGTTCTCTTCGGATGTAACTTAAATGTTGTAAAAATGAAGCAAAATTTAAAAATTTTTCTGGGGGTGACCCCCAGCCCCCCATTTTTACTTAGAACTTATGATGTTGAGTCACCCCCCCCCCCCAAAAAAAACAAGTCTGGTTACGGCGTGGCTCAGCCCCACTTAAAAAAAATCCTTGCCCCCCCCAACCAAAAACTGAAATGACGCCCCTGATTAGCCACCTTGCATTTTTTAATATTAGGTTCAAAATTTAATGAGCTTAGTCCTCTCCAAATCTTGAGCCCTCTGCACTTTTATATAGATGTGATTCCTAGCTTTAAAAGGTTCAAATGAGCTTTAACCACTACAATGCACAAGTCCCCTACATTTTTATAGATTCGATTCACAATTTAATGAGGCCAATGAGCTTTAGCTTCCTTGCATTTTTATATTTTGTTCACAATTTATTGAGCTTTGGCCCCTATTCCTTTTGCAGATTCAATTCACAATTTATAGGGACCAATGAGGCTTAGCCCCCTTGTGTTTTTATATTTTGTTCACAATTTACTGAGCTTTAGCTACTACAAAGCATAAGTACATTTTAAAAGATTTCATTCATAATTTAATAGGCCTTAAGTAATTAATAGAGCTTTCGCCTCTCCAAGATCTTTATTCCCAAGGTTTTAATAAGACTTGCTTTTTAAATAGTCAAATGGGCTTTCTCTTATAAAGCCCATTGTGGCTATCCTACATACCACTAACTAACACACGACGACTTCAGTGTAACGAAACCTTTTATTTACACATCCGAGATACACGTACGCACGAAATATACACAATAGTCAAGACTAGCTCAAAACAGTTCTAAACAGCTGTGACGTCACATCCGAATGGCTGTGTTGCCACACCCATTGTTCTAATCCCAAAGTTCTCTACAGGATCTGAGGCCCCTGTGTATTTATAGGTCGTGTTCACAATTTAAATGGTCCATTAGCTTTATAACTATAAAATTACTTTTTGCAATGAAAGGAAAACGGCTATCTACTTGAATGAGGCTCTTCTACGAATCAATTTTGCAAAATAGATAGGGCCAGGGGTTTTCAAACCACCCTTTTTGAAATTATCATAATTTTTTTTCCTTTAAAAGTGTGCAAGAAATCGGATCTTTTCAGGTGCCATTCAAATGAGTCAAAACTCTACTTTTTAGGGTCAATTTACAAAACATTTACGGGGGGAGGCTCCCCTTTATGTTTGGGGCTAGTTATTATTTGCTAAATTTTGAGATAAAGTGCATGAAGGTTCATATTTGATCTATAAAATAATCAAGAAAGAGGCTTTAAAAATATATTTGGGGCAAAACCTCTCTCGAAATAAGTCTCGTGAAGGCCCTGCCCTGTATAAATGCTTACTTCTCTATATCACCTCTCGTTTAAAAGAGAATGAATAAAAGTACAATATAAAAAAATAATTTTTTTTACCACCTCACTCGAACCATCGTAAAATTTCCAGTTGGCACACCCTTAATATTAATTTTGACACAAATTTACTTATTTATTTAATTACTTATAAATTAGTTATATTTAACTGAAATAGTTTATACTCAACTCTACCCTTACTGATGTTACTTCATTAAGTATCATCTTCAACCAGGTAAAATTAGCCCCCATGCTTACGTTCTAGATTCCACTGTTATTCCATGAATTGTCACTCCTATCAGATAATAAGATGGTGAGGTGATGTTGAAGAATTGAAATTTTTACATCTAGAAGCTGGCAATTTTATTAAGACCCTAAATTTCATCAACTTTTGAACTCTTCATTACATGAGCTCTTATTGTGCTAAGTTCAATGTTTCCAATAATTTTCCCCGTTATGTCACAAGTTTTCCCCATCACTTTTTTGTTTACTTAAATTAATTAATTGACTGATGCCTTGCGGCCTCTGCTTGGGTAGCTGGTCATGGGTTCACTCAGCCCTTCATCCCTACGGGGTCGATAAAATAAGTACCAAGCTCGCTTGGGGTCCAGCGTTGGGCTAGCCACTCGGCCTGGACACAAGCTAAGTAATTAGCCCCCCCTGGCCCAAAAGGCTAATGAAACTGAGATGGGCAGAATTTGATTTGATTGATTGAATTAATTGACGTAATTCATTTTTACTGGGGGTTCATGTGCTCCTATGGACAACAGGGTTCCCACGGTCCTTGAATTTTTTTCTGCTAAAATTAGGTCCTTGAAAGTCCTTGAAAAATGGCCTAGGTCCTTGAAAGTCCTTGAATTTTGAATCCACTCCAGCCGCCTTTTGCTGATTTATCTAAATTTCCTTTCCCCATTTAATGGCAATGTTTGAAACCATCAAATTATGATAGTAACACCCTCTACATCAGTTCCGCAAGTGAACAAACTAGGTATAAAATTAAGTTGGAGTCAGTAGGCATTTTAAAAACAACTCCAATTTCTCTAGAAAGATTATAATTTTTAATTGTCTACGAAAAAAGGTCCTTGAAAAATTTTGTTGAGGTCCTTGAAAAGTCCTTGATTTTCAATGTTTTCAAAGAGTGGGAACCATGGACAAGCCGCCACTGATTAACTCAAATTATCATTTAGTTTTAATTTATTTTTGAATGAAAAAATGATGCTATTTATTAAATTTGTTAACTGACTAATGTGACTATTACTCATCCAGTGTTCCACGTTTGGTGCATGCACCATGTTTCAAGTTGGATGTTTTTTGTTTTAAATATTTTTTAGGCTTCAGTTTCGTATGTATTAAATTTTTAATTACAAACTAATTTTGCTAGAATTATTGATTAAAACTTATATTTTCATAAACTGTTTTAAAAAATGAAATGAGTTCCTAACTCTCAGCTCTGGGAATACCTTAATTATAGCCCTTAGTAATGGACGAAGGGAATTTATAAGGTTTAAGAAATTTTAATTTGGTTTTAAATTTAGGACACTAGTTTTGGCTAGAACATTTCAGGAATTACTCGGGTAGAAATATTTTAATGATAATTTGTGGCACCAACCAATTTGATTATGTTCATTACAATTCTGTGTATTTATTAAAGCAAAAAAAAAAAAAAAAAAATAGAGAACTATAACCTAGAGTATGAAATAAAAACTATTCCCCCACACAGTGCTGTAGTTGGAATAAAATGTTTGGAGGGACTCCCTTTTTTTACTATTTTTCAAACCAGAATCCTCTAATTTCTGGGGGATGGCATCCACCCCCAATCTCAGCACTGCCCAGAGATTCTGATGTCCCTCTGTATACAGGGAAGTTTCTACTAACAGTGCTTAATGTTTCTTTAGAATTCTAAATCAAAAGTGTGTCACAAGAGAAATAAAATTAGAAAATTGGCTTTAAAGGCAACTGTAGAGTTCACCAAAAAATAGCAGTATTCAACTTTTACAATTATTTTTAAACTAATTTTTTACATAATGTAAATTACAATAGTCTGAATATGCATTAAATTTTAGCTTCTGGCTGTAAACCCTCCCACATTTTTAGGGCCGCATGTTACCCGCAGGGCGCTAGTTTGACACACCTGTTTAAATATATCCAAAATCATTTAAAATTTTTAGTATAAGTATTCGTAAACATTTCTATATCAGATTCCTGTTTCAGGCTAGACAAAAATAATTCTTGAAGCTGAAAGGAACAAAAAAGCTTAATAAAAGTGCCAAAATTTTTAGATATGGATTAATTTTTATATATTTTAGAAATGGATAAGATTTCGCAGGACAAATTTAATCAATAGGAACAACAGAGTGTCTTAAAATTGACAGAACATTAATAAAAATATACTAATGATATTAATACCTTATTCACTGACCAACTGTTAACCAGTGGTCAAAGGATGATTCCACCATAGTCGGTGAAAAGCTCATTCTTTAACTAGAAACCTGGAGTATCTTACAAAAATCAGAAGACCCTTTTTTGCCACTTAAACCTATGGTATCTTTTAAAAGTTATGATGACTAATATCAAAATACTTCATCATCTAAAGTGCTTTATTATCTATCTTAGAAGGGCTTTATTTAAAATGTTTAGATGTTGTTGAAAGTACATATTTTAACAATAGAATTAATTAAATTCAATAAGGCAAATAGCTTAAATGTTCGCTACAAGTGAAAATATTCCTCTTAAATTAACATTATTGAAGAAAACCATCTATGTGAATAAGGGCAATGAGTAAAAATCATGGATTCTGGTACAGCAGTGTTTCTCAACGTGGGGTGCACACATCACCGGGGGCAATATAAATTTCTAGGGAGGCAATTTATAAACTTTTAACCAAATTGCCCCAAAGGTGGGGCATGGACCACCGGGTTTTATTTACTTTTCAAGAATGATTATTGAAAAAAAAAAGAATGTGGGGGCCTAGAAAATTTAGAAAGGCTTTGGTGGGGCATGAACCAAAAAAGGTTGGGAAACACTGGGTTACAGCATTTCCCCCGCAAACTAATTGTAACGAAAAGGAAGTGACAATATGAAAAAGGTGTCGCAAGGGGTGACAAGAGGAAGTGCTAAAAGACTCGGGAGAGTAGGAAACTTAAGAAATACAGAAAAAATGGTTGATAATGCGAAGGTGCTATTTTCCTAATTTCTTTTTTATCTGGGCATGCATTTTTTATTTTGAAATTTTCCCTGAAATTCTTCTCCAGTTTTTACTGATATTTTATGTTTTCTGGCCTATCCAAAAATTTTATTCACATTTTGGTGAAAATGGTTTAAATTATTTTTGTATTTTAAAGGCTTTCTTTCACGTTTTGCATATAAACACCATTGCAGGATCCCTGTCTAAATTACCTACATAAAATTCCAAAATCAGAAAAAATGATATAAAAATACCCTTGTGAAACCCTGATTTAACACCATCCAAGGGACTTAAGTAAAATAACATGCAGAAAGGGCTGTAACAGTAAACCTTTTAAGTTAAAGGGTATTCCAAATTACATTCCGATTCCTGTGTGTCCAATATTGAATTTTTCTAAATATAAATTCAGCATTTAGTCATTTGAATGTATTTCTTAGATTTCAAAACAGAAATCAGTTTCTTTTGCCAAGCACTGTTGAGTGGTTTGGGTAAAAAAAATCTTAAAAGGGGTTCCTAGTCCGTAAAGAAAGGCAGTGCAAGTAGTAGAAATTGGGAGTAGTAGACAATTAATAAATTAATATAAATATATCAGCAAGAGAAAGCTACTGAAGATCTTCTAGATCTAATTCTTAAGACCTTGAATGCGTGGGTGGATTTAGGTGGGACACCCTGAGGGGCACAGTAGGAATTTTGGCTAGGGCAAGCCACCCCAGATGGCTTTAATTTCCTGGTGAAAAAGTTGGGGGCGGCACAAAAATGTAACAAAGTATGATTTTTGGAAATGTTTCTTAGGTTTTTTTATAGTCTTTAATCCCAATTAAATAATAAGTTTATTATTATAACAATTAAGATTAAGTTCTTGTTAATATTGCATTAGATTAAGGCAAATTTTCATCAATAATAAGAAATATGATCTGAAGTACAAAGAAAGGAGATCAGAACAAAATGTAAGAGTTAGTGTATAAATTATCAATAGCTGTTGGAAAGCAGGTCTAGGGGATCTCCCCAGAAATTTTTTGAAAATTCGCCCATTGAAAACAGTGCCACTCATTTTAAGGCCTTTCCATAGTCAATAAAGGAAAATTTCACCCTCTGGCTATGCCACTAATGGTATTACTGTCTGTGTATTAAAGTCAAATTGGAATTTAATGATAATTCAAATGTTTTTATCCTTGAACTGTATTTTGGTGAGTAATCCAGTTCATTTTACAAAATTTAGATCTGGGATTTCTTAACTGCACTTCTGGCAGTTGATGAAATTATACTAATCTAGTTTCACTACCACTTCCTTACAAGGGGAGGATATGAGTGATGCTTACGTAAGATGTCATAAACACTGCATTTTCACAAATACTTCAAAATCAATCAAAAATAAATTTTACAAAAAAGTGAACAAGGAAAAAAATGTCAAGCATTTTGACTTTTTTTGGGGGGGGCAGTTTTCTTACATAATTATGAGTGGGGGGTTTGTGGTGTGCGTATCTTTGCTGACAAGAGGGAGGGGGGTCAAAAATGACCAAAGTTCCTTTTCAGCTTTCACTTTCTTCATGGTCCTGTTTCAAAGGTTGGTACACACCAGCAACTTTCGTCACTGTTAACAATTTTCATCCTTGTCCCATCTCTGTCAAGTGAGGCCGCAACAAGAACATGACATTTTCCAAAATTATTGCATCATGTTCATAGAATCATATAATAGACATAGAAACTATTTTGTCTTGTCAGCTACGGACAGAATTGTTATGCATGTGTCGCGTTGTATCATGTGTGGACCCTACCTTTCGCTCATAGCCAAAATGGTAGTGACAAAACAGTCACGGTGACATAAGTTGTCCGTTTGTGCCTATCCTTACTGTTTTTTTTTTGTTGCTGAGGTATTAAAGTCAACTTTTTTAACTAGAAATTCATTAGTTAAGTTATATTAGGGAACATACCCATACTACGTGACCTGTTTAGGGGGGGAGGGGGTCTTCAAAATACCATGCTTGGTCACAGGGGGAAGGGGGGCTTAGAGTTTCGTCACGTATTTAAAAAAATAAAGGAAAAGAGACTTGTTTTTAAATTAAGTTACTGTTACAATAACATTTACAAAAGTTTGTTCTTCTTGATAATATATTTTCCACTTGTATGTACGCACTCCTTGGCGTCACGAGGCAAGCACTGTATTAATAAAGACAAATATTAGGCCAAATTAACATTTTTTAACTTTGTTTGCTAAAAATGATTGAAAACCGTATTTATGAACAACTACGTGAAAACTATAGGGGGAGGGGGGGGGTCTTGGCCTGTACTACGGGTGGTCACCAAGGGGGGGAGGGGGGTCAATAATAGGTCACGTAGTATGGGTATGTTCCCTTATTTTTTATTATGCTGAAAACTGGTTTTAGGACATGCTTGATATTCTTTAATTTTCGTATGCTTATGAATTTCTTGAAGGTCATGGTCCTTAATTTGTTTCCAAATAACTTGATCATTGGCTAAGTAGTGATCTAGTTAAAATGGCGATTTTTTGGGAAAAGTTTTTTTTTGTTTTAAAAAACATTTCAATATGCAAAGAACGGTTTTTATGTATTATAGGGTTTTAGTAATAAGGAGCCATCTGAAAAATTATGTTGCATATTACGAGGGGGAACTTGAAGCTCATCCACACTGTTATACTTTTTCCCGTTCATTCCTGTGCATTGCTAGTTTGCACAGAAAAGTGAAGAGTGAAATGCCAAGTTACACTTTTCACTTTGGATGAATCCTCCAAAATGAAAATAAAAGTGATAGTTCTGAATGAGCTTTAAGTGACCTGTCCTTGAAAACTGCTTTCACAGTTGTTAAAATGCTGAAAGATACATTTCTTCCACTGTTTGTTTCGATTTAAAAGTATCTAAATCCCAAATAGTAATAAAAATTGTTTATTAAAATCTAAAATTTCCAATTTGGTTAAATTTTAAAGTTAATTATTACAATAGGAAGAGGGGGTCACCGAAATGGGATATAAAATCTTGAAAGGGCGAATGACCCCAAATGAGTACTCTTGAGTATAAGAATATACTGTATATTATATAGTTAAATATATCAGCTTATACTCATTTAGTTTAACCACGGCTTACTAGATTCATGTTAGCAGAGTTTTGAATTATCCTTTGACAACTTTTCCTGCTAGGATCACCACATACTCCACCCGTAACTTACCATAGGTAATTGTATATAGATTTAGTACTTTGCAAGATGTTATAGTCTGTGTAAATAAAATAGGCGGTTACACGTCATTCTTTAACCATGGCAGGGCAGAAGAAATACATTGAGAAAAAACTCAAGGTCAACCGCCGATTCTATTTACACACAGTATAGCTAGTACTATCTATTGCATTAATGACTCCAGTATCTTGGCTAGCCTGTAGTATCCAGTCAGGTGTGGTTAAACACTTTCAGTCCTGACCCTGACCACCCCAAATGTTTTATAAGATACAATGAAAATCTTGGGTGATTAAGATTAAATGGGTTAATTAAGTTTTATGCAGTATTAGTTAAACTTACCATGAAGTAAATCAGTTCTGCATGAGATAATTGCATTAAAAAAAAAGTTTCCAGTGAGTTTTCCCACCAAGTGTATTTGCAGCAAAGAGTTTGTGAAATATGATTGCTTATAAGAGCTTACTGAAATTTAGAATTGAAATTTCATGAATTTTAAGTGTATTTGTTAATTTATGGATTAAAACATTTAGTTTTTTGTGTGGATGTATTTGTGTATTGATGTAGTAATTTATTCAATTTCAATATGCTATCATAGAGTGGATCCAGGGAGCATTAAAAGTACCAAAATAAAATTATTGAAGAAAATTTCACAATGAATCAGATATTTGAAGCTGTGTTTAAAGTTAATGTGTTGTTTTATGTGGTGTTAAAAAAATATTCAAACATCCGAATTTTATCTAGAAATGAGTGCTTTCCCTCCTTAGACCCATAAATCAAACCTGGATCCGCCCCTACTATTATGAAATTAATCTCATACCATTCTTTTTTTAGTTCTTTCAAGACCAAGGAGAAATTGTGGAATTATTTTTAAAATTAGATTGTGCTCTACCAGCTGAAGTTCTTGAGTGTGATGAATTTATTAAAAAATAATCATTCACTCTCGAAGTTTTCAGCTAGTTAAACAAGCTAATTATTTAAAACATGGCGTGACCTGCAGAAATTAAGAAAAAAAAAAAGCAGCAGCCGAGTCGAGAAGCAAAGGGTGCAAAGTTCGATAAAAATCCTGAAAATAGTTTTTTTTTTTGCTTTTTCTGGGATGTAAAATTATCATTTGATTCGTAAAATTGCGTAATTAAATGTTAGGTCTTAATTTACATATTCAAAGATTTTAATATTTTTAAGAGCGCTGCGCAGACAAGAGTGATGAGATCGAAACTGGAAGTGAAGCTGAAGACTCCTACCGGAACGAACTGAAATAACCAATCGGAATCGTGGTTTCGGGCACGGTGACGGTGCGTGCTTCGCTTCATTCCCGCCATTTGTTGTTCCTGCCTGCTTCTTGCCTTTGTTCGGCTTCTGTGGTTCGGTCTTCCTCGTCGATTTGCCGCATTGCATAGTTGAAATTCGGAAAAGGGTTCTTGAAATACTGAGGTAACTATTTTAAATTCTAGTTGGGATATCTTGGCTATGTTAGTTATTAACTTACAGTTATAGATTAAAATAGGCTTAGCACGTTTTCTACACCGCCGAATTTATCTGTTACCAAGTTCTGGAGTTTTGTATGCATGCAATTCAAATTATTTTTGTCCTGTGATTCTATTTTATGTACTGTGTTGTCTTGAAAAATAATTAATGCGTATACGTTCGAAAATAGCCATTTTGCATTTGTCGATTCGTTAACATGCCGTTTGCCATGTCTATGCTCTTGTAACTCCTTTATTTACCTCGGGACACTCGTAAATTGTTTTGATATGTAATTTTAAAAAATAATTATTCATTAATCCAATGGTACTTGTGTTCTGACTTGTTTTGGTGTGTTTATTCATTTTGGTACGCATGTTTGGGTGAAAGAAAATTGATCTTGATGAAATTAATGCTAAACCGTATTATGCGTTAAATGTGATTTAATGTGTTAATTTACTTTAAGGAATTGTGTGATAATCACACTGCTTGGTAAAAAAAATACTCAAAATGCCACAGAAACGATAATGTGAAATAATCCATTGAATCTGTGTGACCCCTGTTTTCTTTCACCGCCCTTGAGTTTTCAGGGAACGCCCCCTCATTTTTTAAAATTTTTTTTTTATTATTAATGACTAAATTTGATTTACCTTGTTTAAAAGTATGGGTAAGCCAAAGAATTCAAGCCAAGCTCAAGCAACAAAAGTGGCGTTAAAATGGTGTATTCTGGCACTCAAATTCTGAATTTAATTTTAATTGTTTACTCCCCAATAACAGGTAAAACTATAAAGTAGCCTAGGCGTGAATTCTATATATTAACTGATATTATCTTGGACATAAATTTTTTTCAGAGGTTCGTAGTTATCTAAGGATATTTGTTGCAAATGGATATATTTAAGGGGTACTTCTGTATTATATGCATGCTAATGATTAAATGCTAAAGATTTAAATTGTTGAGCTAGTTTTTATTATTTTTAATTGTGTTCTTATTATTAAACCTTTTACTTAGTGCCAATTCGATTTCATATTGTGTTAGAGAAGTCTCGTAGGATGCCAGAGGTATGTGGAAAATCACAAGCACACCTTTTAAAGGTGATTTTCTCCCTATAAAATTGAAAAAAATAAGGTTATTTTATGGTGTTTCGGTACAGCTTTAGAAAGGGTCCGCTAGCTGCCATGTTAACCTGCAGCTCAATTTACCGACATATACCTCAATGTACCAATTTATAATACCAACAACCATTGAGATACAATTTATATTATTGATCCTAAAATAATAGGTAATTAGTAGAATATTGTTAGAGATCTAATAGTAATATTATATAAATATAGATCTAATATCTACTGGGTGACACTCTTGCATCATGGGGACAGAATTAGGTCTTTATGTTTTGTGAACGGAATTCTGTCCCTGGGTTATTAAGAAACTCAAAATCAGCTGACCGATTGGCAGTGATTTGTACTAAATTTCAGTATTTACGTTGCACATTTTGTCCTAAAATAAGATTGTTTTACTGCCTTAACTTAAAATTTAAGGACTTGTTTAATTGTTCAGATATAAAATTATAGTTCAAAGTTCAGTCTTGCAATTTTTGAAGACTCACAAATATAAATTGGCAATTGTCATTCAATTTGAAAGTCAAATTGGCACCCTTGCATTATTTTCAGTGTTTAAAAGAGCCTGAGTAGCAACCAGAACTTGGCTAACTGCTACAACAAAATTGGTTAATACTTTTCCATGGGATATTTTGTTGGAACTTGAATGATTTAAAATAAGGTTAATAACATGCTATTATAAAATAAACCTGAAAAGTTTCAATAGAATTTTACACTTTTTAGATTATAGTTAAGGATGGAGAAATGTCGTTGTAAAAACCAACTATAGGATATGTTGTTGAATTGACCAATATATTTGATCAATAGATAATAAAAAAGACCTGCTCAAGATACTTTTACTGAAAAGGTATAAGTGCTTGATAAAGCATATCAAGTGCTTACTATACCTTTTCAGCAAAATTATCTTGAGCAGGTCTTTTTGTACTCGGTGGCCCTTCATTTTCAGCATTATCATTCTCTTTTCGGCAAAAGTAATCAGAGTTGAAAAATTCCAAATAATAATTGCAGCTAGGAGAAACTTTTAAACAGCCATAGTGCTAACTAGAAGAGCTATGGATATACAGTAGAACCATGTTTCTTTGTTATAACAACTTTGGGAAAAACCTAATCAGAACAACAAAGAAATAGACTATGGAGATAATACTACCTCGAATAAGTTTTCAACAGGTGTGCTTAATATAAACCAATAAATGCAAACATTCTGAAAAGAAAGTGATCATTAGAAGAGCAGGCTATCCAAAATTCTACCAATATCCCTTTTCTGTTCTAGACTTATTTTTTTATGCTGTGTATTTTATAGTCCTCTGGGGGCACGTGGCCCCTCTGGATCGGATCCACTACTGCTTTTAGCGATCACTTACATGAGCATGGTGGTTGTGTGTGCTCAGGTGTATAATTTTTTAAATTCTTTTGAGTGTATTGAATTTTTTTATGTAAAATTTTTCTTTGAATTTTACAAACATTTCTAGAGATATAAAACAATAACTTTTCCTGTTTGTTAGAATTCAACTACATGAAAGTATTGAATCGAATAAATCCTACTAGTTTAGATTTATTTGAAAGATTAGTACTTTGTTTTCATTTTTAAGTTATATATTAATATAATACAAGCTGAATTATAGTTCATTATATTAGCTAACTTAACTAACTTAGAAAATTTACTTTTGATTTCTTTTAGTTAAATTTCCGGGGAAATACCTCCAAACCCCCTGTATGGTGGGAAAATTTTGATGAACATTTTTTTCATGGATATCTGAAATTTAAAATTTTTTTCTCGCAGGAAAAATGAGTGTGAGGCCAACGTCCATTTTTGTCGGAGGACTGGGAGAGGACATTGAGAAGGAAGACCTGGAAAGGGAATTCCAGCGATTCGGCACCCTGAACAAGGTGTGGGTTGCCCGAAACCCTCCCGGCTTTGCCTTCATTGAGTTTGAGGACGACCAAGAGGCCAACCAAGCCATCAAGGAGATGAACGGAGCCATGATCAACGGATCAGAGATCCGTGTGGATCTCTCTCGAGGAGGAGGCCGGGGCAGAGGAGGAAGGGGAGGTGGAGGCCGGGGCGGCGGCCGAGGTTTCGGAGGAGGCTACGGAGGAAGAGGCGGACAGGGTGGCGGAGGAGGATACGAGAGGTCTTACGGAGGAGGCGGCAGTGGAGGACGAGGAGGCTATGGCCGATCTTATGGCAGCGGCGGTGGAGATGGTGGATACAGAAACTCTGGGTAACGTATTTGTCTCTTATGAGTAATGCACAACTGGAGTTTTTACTTTACATTTTAAATATCAATTACTCAAAACCTAAAAAAGATAAATACACGGTTTCTTGCAATTCTAAATAATTTTATGACACAAATTTTTGCAAATCCCCCGACAGGTAGCAGCTTTATTTTTCCAGAATCTCCTGTGGGAAGATTGATCCTTTACCCTCAGGGGATTTGGGAACAATGATTGACGAAAAGAAAATTTGTAATGAAATTCCTTGGTCTTCATAGTACAGTAACGGACCCTTTATCCGGAAACCCGAAATCCGGAAGGACCCGAAATCCGGCTCGCATTCAAAAAAAAAAAAATTAAAGAATTTTTAATGAGCAAATGCTGCTACGACGCGCAATGGTTGCGTGGCGCCTTTTGTGACATCGTCTCCGTGAATGAGTTGGCTCCGTTGTCCCTGCCTTGCCACCATGACTGTTTAGCCTGTGGGGTATAAAAGACCCCCAAGGCGTGCAGCTTTCGGGCCCTTCCGAACTTTTACGAAGGCCGGAAAAACGCGCCTTCGCGGAGTCCGCCGGCCGCGGAGTTGTCCGCTACTCCGCGAAGGGGTGTTCTCCGGCCGTCGTAAAAGTTTGGAAGGGCCCTTCTCTTCTGTTCTAATCTTCTCTTCGCCTCCTGCTGCTTCGCTATCGGTTCCGGGACGACCCACGTGCTTCGCCGGAATTTTTTTGCAGGATCCTCTACTATTAAAACGGACGATCAGAACAACGCAGACGATGTTAACGCAATTTTAATTCCCGTTCATATGATCGGAAATTTAGATTTACGAGAATGGAAAATGATGGTAGGGACTGGGAAGCGGGTATTTTGGCTTTACTGGCGTTTTTTACGGGCCGGACCCGAAATCCGGAAAATTCCGAAATCCGCGACGATGTCGGCCCCGAGCTTGCCGGATAAAGGGTCCGTTACTGTATAATGCAAAAAAATGCATACTTTTATCTTTTAGTTTTTTAATTAAAAATTTTAAAATGTCAGTCTTTTTTGGGACACCTGGTATAAATGTGATGAGTGCTTCTGGTTCCTCTCGCATGAACTGCCATAAAAATGGCATATCCTTTTTAGATAACTAGAAACTTGAGTCAGCATTAAAAATTTTAAATTGCTCTATGATTGTTGCTGTCAAAATTAAATTGTTATGACCACCGTAAAGAAAGTTGTTCAACAAATCTTGAAAGTCTCCTTAATTGTTCATTACATAGAGAAATGCTTGGTGTGTAGTGTTATGGTAATTTATTGGTTGGCTTTGATTGAGAATAGGTGAGAATGTTTTTGAAGGAAGTTCCACTTTAGTATTTTTAAAATTTAGTGTAAAATTAATTTTTTATATTAACTTAAACATAAATATAGTAGTGATAAAATTTATTCATATACGATACACAGTAATCCTAGTATGTAAACAGAAATCTCAATGAAAAGGGAAATACATTTTTTTTTCTTAACTGTTTTGCTGAAATTTGATTTAGGGCTTTTCAGCTTTCTTGCCTACCTCATCCTTCTATTGAAGAAAGTTTTTCCTTGGTATTTTAGAGGTGCAATGCGTGGGTGTTTTTTATGTAAAAATATTATCACCTACCCAGATGGTCCTCAAACATCTCACTTTCCATTTCACCGATATACAGGGTGTTTCAAAAGTCCCTTTCACTGCTTTTATTTGGAAACATTTCCTAGGGTCATGGAAGTTAGGTCTAACCCTAGGTAAGTTACCATGAAGAAAGAATTCATTGTGGTGACTTAGAATAGAGCAAGCACCCCAAGCAGTAAAATAGAAAAGTTTAATTTGTTTTTTTAAAAATCCCTATAATTTTTAATTAATATTTTGAACTTTTTTATTTTGTCGCTAGGAGTGTTGTAAGTCATCTCAATGAATTCTCCAAAGTCACTTACCTAGGGGTACAACTTACTTGCATGACCCTTGGAGACATTGTTTCCAAATAAAAGCTCTGAAACAGACTTTTAACATCCTCTATATATGTAAAATTTGGGTAAAATGAATTTTAAAAAACCTGGTTTACAAAAAGTTTTTTAAACTGTTTTTTCCCAACTATGTCACACCGACACACTCATTATTTAAATTGAAAGATTTCAGTTGTTTTTTAGTAAACATAGTAAGAAAAATTAATTTAAATAGTTGATTACAGATTTGTTGACTTGAGCAATTTTCCTGTTTTGTATAAAGACATTTTTCCCGTTGATTACTCTTAGAAGGTATTAATATTTTTTTATAAAATTTTAAATTATAATCTGCATTATTTTTGTAAATTACCTGATATTTTTCCTTTACAAGACAATCTTTACAGATTTGGGATATTTTAAATGAGCATTTTTTCTGGAGTTAAAATAAAACCATACTTTTAAAATAAGTATATAGTGCTCCTTCCTGGCTTTTAATAATGTTAGCCATCACAATGTTGGCAAAGTTCCCTTGGGTCAGGAAAGCTTAGAATTGTTGGAATATTTTAGTTCAAAATTTTACCAAAGAAATCAGTGAAAGTTGATAAGAGAAAAAATATTTAATCGGTTAAGATTACTTGAAAAAGAAAAATATATAATTCTATCTATTAGAAACTACTAAGAAATCCCCCAAAATTTTCATGGATGGCAATTTTAAGAACCCCAAGTCTATATTTTTTGTATTATAATTTTGTTATGCATTACTTCTACTCCTGAATAATATAATTTTTTATTTATCTTTTTAGGAATCAGTGGTAATACCTTTAGATCATCTTCATCTATAAGTTTCGAAGATAGAGTTTTGGAAGTGGCTTTTTTAACTTTGTCTCACAGAAAATTTCTTCTTCAACTGCCACATCACACATGGTGTAACTTAAAACAATTTAACTAGTATTCAATCTGCAACATTTTAAAAAACAGCTTTTCTAATTATATTTTAATTGAAGAGCTTATTATTTATCAAGCTTTTCAGACCTGAGTATTTTATCAAGTGTTGAGTGTTAAAAACGTAACACTTGTAAAAAAAAAACAACGGGGAAAAGTTGACAATGCTCCTTGTCGATTGTACATATCCATTAAGGTGATTTGTGCAAGCTACTATGGCTTCCATTGTTTCTTCAAAAAAATTGATTAGATGTTTTGTAATTTTTTTTGTGTCGGGACTACATTTTTTGTTGTGTTCCTATTATTTTCTAGAGATTTTTAAATATTTTGTTTGTGACTGGTTACGAGAATGGTTCCTAATTATTCTTGTTTTATGTCTTTTCATCTGTTTTGTTTTCTTTCTAATGTTTAGTCTGAAACAAATAATTCTACTGTGTCATGGGGTTTTGAGGCATTAATATCGTTCTTGAAAGTACTTACATTCATCATTTAGCAGAGAAAGTTCCTGCTTTGTAAGATATGCCACTGAAATTTTTCTATTGTTTGCATTTCCTTTTATTAAATAAATTGATACAATTTGTTTACTAATCATTTGAGTGTTTTCTCTTAACTGCTCTTCCAATATCATAAAAATAGATCACATCCTTGGGTAGATTAGATATATCAAGAGTTCTAATCAATCTATTTTTTATCAATATAAATTACTATCATACTTGCTTTTCGACAAGTGCCTCAGAATAATACAAAACAATGATTTAAATTAAGAAGCAGGATTTAAGAGCACTTCAGGGTTCCCACGCTTCTTGGGAAAACTCCTAAAGAACTCCTTTAAAACAATTTTCATTTTAAAGCACTATGGGAACTCCTGGACTTATTGTATTTCTTTTAAAAACTTTCTAATAAATATAAAACCAACTCAACCATAAACATTGATTAAAAAATATAAGTTACAGGATAAAATCAGATTTACCTCAGATTACTCCAATCCAAAACTTAGACTTTATACAATCAACTATTGTAATGAATTTGAAACCTACATTTAGGACTTATAGAATTATAACATTACAGATTTTGAAGCTGATATATTAATTGGAATTATATTCCACTTATTTGAATTTGTTTTAATAGCCCTTTAGTTCATAATTTGCCAATATGTTATGAATTTTAGTCTTGGTCTAATTAGACTTGGTTTTTATATGGTGACATGATATATCCTTGAAAATTTTGTAAACATTTCTTGAAAACTCCAATACACTTTGATTTTATTATTTTAGAAATTCTGTATGAACCATAACTCTTGAGATGGCAATAATATGTACTTGATATAATTATTCAGCTGTTAAAGGGTTTCCCCTAAAAATACCTCCATTAAATGAACTGTTTATTTCAAACTTTTTATTGCTTAGGGCAAATCCACATTTCAGTATCATTGTCCAAACCATGTGTTTTGCAGAAATGTGTCAATACCGAGTCATTTTAATAATTTTTAACAGACTGGGCAACATGGTTTTGAAAATTCTATCAGCTTTATTAAAAAACACTAGACAAGACACATTTCCATGGCTAAAATGATTAACTAAACTAAATACTAGTTCAGTCTTGCAATTTTTGAAGAGTGGCACCCATGGAAGTGCAACTGCAAATAAAGTCAAGAATACTTACTGTTTTTAACACTAGAAGCCCCAAAGCAGTCATTTTGACCATTTTGTCAACAACAAAAACAAACAAAATCCCTTCAAAATTATTATACATGGGGTTCTATATTAGGGACTGCTTATTTTTATATTTCTAGTTAAAATCATTTTGTGATTAAATGAATTGGTTTCTTTGGGGGGTTTTTTGTTTGAACCAGAGATTAAAATGAGGAAATGAAAGTTTTCAAAAAGATAGTCTGTAGGTCAAAGAGAACATTAGTTGTTGGCCCTACAAAAAACATGCATTATAGTGAAATGAATATAAAAATGGCTTTAATGAGACAAACCACCATAATTTCACCAAGATATGACTGTTTAAGATTGGAATCAATTAGAAACAATTATTCAAACAGTTCTGATGACCAATAGCGAATATTGGTATTAGTTACAGGTAGGCCTTTCAAATGAATCAATGTTTTTAAGTTTGACTTTTTCATGTAGACTAAATCCATTCCTTGATGATTGCCATGGATATCCAGACTGTTGTCTTTGTGGAACAGGTTTCACACCTGGTTAATTATCCATGGAGGGCATCTGTACCCCCCTTGAACTATTGTTAGATTAATTTGATCGCGGGTCACATATCAGCTCTTGGATGATGCTGTTTCATTAATAAAAACTAACATTTTTCAAAATTCCCAAAAAGTCAAACAATCCTTAATTTTTTGACACTAGTGTATTACACCTGAACACTGAGAGCTCAACAAACAGGCAATCACCTAGAAAATGATCACAAAAAGGCAGAATGATTGAAACTTGACATCTTTGCATAAAAATGCAATTATCTATATGCTCTGACTTATTGAAGCTATATTTGTAAGAGTAGTATCATGAAACTATCAGATTATTCGATTTCAATAGAATCACTTTTAATTATTTTATGAAATGCTGTTTTGTACCTTAAAACTGCTGCTCTATTATCTCCATCTAAATTTGGGTTGGTTTGCCACAGGTATGTCCAGGGCAATTTTACTACATTTTTGTTGTACCTTCACAAATTTACCATTTGATTCATTATAGTACTTTCACAAATTCAGTTTTAGAAAAAAGTACCTTCACAAAATACATTTTTGAAAAGAAAGTTCTCCTATTAGCTATATTATCTTCATTGTTAAAATTTTAGCCATTCCAGTCTAAATTTTCTGTTATTGATGTTAAAAATTATGTATGTGCTTTATGTTGATTTTGCACTTAATATTTCATAAATTTGCAGGAAAATTTCAAAAATTATTGCTAAATTTTCATAAACTATTACTAAATATGTATTCTCAAATTGTTACTAAATTTTCACAATATAGGTACTTAAACTTAAAAAGAAAACTAGTAAAATAATTGGCAAGCATCAATTCAAATTGAGAGAAAATTTGGATACATAAGTTACTTCTTGTGTCACATGTTAAGAGCTTAATGCCAAGTATAGACACTACCAAGCTCCAGATGTATGCAAGAATTGTTAAAAGTAAGTGTGATAAAGGTTTTTAAACTTTAATAAAAATTATTACACATATTGAAATTGCTGTACAAAAAAATGCAATTTCTAGCTCGAAAGATAATTTTCGCGCTTCATAGATGAAACCCCGTATTTATTTTCTCATTGGGAAAAAAGGTAAAGATGGGGATCATGGGTGACAGTATTTCTATCCACGAAAGAAACCTAGTCAGAAATAACACTACTCTTACCTCATTTGCGTATAGAGAATTGTACTTTTCATCTCAGATACCCTGATGTTATGGAAAAACTGAGTTAATTGAAGAAAATAGTTAATTGATATCATAAATAACTATTATTATTGCATCTATCAACTGTTCAGTGGAAGAAGCATGATAAAAGTTTGCTACTAACAGCAGCCTTTTCAGATTATTAATTTTCACAAAACAGCCATTTTTATTCTTAAAAAAAATTTTCAGTATATTTTTTATTTTACCCCCACTCCAGAATTTACAATAATTTTTCGTGAAAGTTTTTAAAACTACAAAAAGTAATTTCGATGGTTCATATTTTAAAAAGTCTTTATTCAGCCAACCATCATCTTATCGTAAAATGATCATATTTGATTCTTGCGCCATAAAACAATAACCGAACCAACCAGCCAACCATTTTCACTCATGCTTGGGACACCCAAATTTTCAAAATTTTTTCAGTTATGAACTGGTGCTTAAGGTACGAATAAATGACTGAAACCTATACTTTGAACCTACCTAAAATAACCATTATAAAAGTTATGTATACTATTTAAAAAACATTGTGCATAAAAAAAAACAATTAAGATTTTATTTGGAACCGATTTTAAATGTTATGATGTAGATAGAACATTTCTATGTTAAGATGTTCTGTTGCAATTTGTTCTGTTTTTAGCTCAGATTTTTTTCAGAGGATTAGAACTGTGTTTTAAAAACTCCCTCTTTTTCATTTTCAAAATTAATGCTTTCAAGTATTTGAATATTTGTAAGTCTAATGTGTGTTGCTTGAATTTTCAATTGAATTGAATGGTTTATTAAAAATAATAAGTTAAAAGTAATTTCCCTTCTTACTAACTCTTTCCCTCGCTTTCTTATACTAAAGTTTGTTTGGCTCTCGGGGTACTAAAGGTTGGACCACACTGACCTAATTTATTAAAGTAGGCCATTGAATATTGAACATGATATTTGAAAATAGAATTGATATTTAATTTTTTAAAAGATTAAATGGAATATTCGTATTCAGCTGTGAAGATAGCTAGCTACAAACATGTATCCTAAGTCTCGATCATTGTTATTAGATTAAAAAAAATCTCTCCCTTTTTTAAATACAAATTTTCCATGCGGATTTCTAGTATGTTGTGTTGTGTTTATTTAGGTTAGGCCATTTCTATGTGAAAACCTGATGCAATTTGGTTTCGTTGTTAAGACACATATTGCCTGGGCGCATATTGTCTTTTTATATAAAGACGAAGTACAAATCATATTGCGATAAATATCTTTATTATCATATGAACTATTACAGAAAACCTTTCAGAATTATTTTACTTCTGATGAAATTAGAAGTCCTTATAGATAGATTGCTAATTTGAATTTATTTAAAAGAAATTTTTTTATAGATTTCTGCATTGACGTTTTCACACTATTTATCGAAATGTTCGCCCAAGCCTTCATTGGAACCTGATTCTTAAGATGAGTAGTAATTTAAAGGGTAACTCCTTAGCAATCTAGATATAAGGACTTCTTTTCGTTTTTTATTCACCGTTATTAAACAAAAGTTGATAAGTCATGCCTTAAAGAATCTTTTTTCTGGAAGTATCCTATTAGTAATTGTTTGTCGAATGTGATCATATCAACCTTCATATTCTGGAGGACTTGCCATTGAACAGTTTTTCCAAATGCATGAATGAAATGAAATCTACGGTATCGTATCGTTAGTAAACTTCATTGACCCTTTAAATAATAGTAGTGCCCTCACAGCTTTCCTCATCAATAAAAAAAGGGAAGTTCTTCTAGAGCCAATGTGTATTTTGTGAACCACACCTTTACAGCTGTTTCTTTCGTAACATCGACATTTAAGTTACATTTATACATGAATAAATTAGACGTTTTCGTGTTTACTGGCGGATCAGTGTTAGAAATTCCTCCCTGGTTTTGGAATCTTCTCTGAACACTCCCAGCATCGTACTTGTGATGGTTTTGCTATTGAGCTTCTGGACACCTCTCATCACCATGCACATGTGCCTGCAAGAGAAAAATAAATGTGAAAAAAAGTTACTCTCCTAAATCTGCCCATCATCTACGTGCATAGTCCAGTGTTTTAGTTGTCCAGAAATTGCTAAGAACTGCCTTAAAAATATTTTTTTTCGTTTGAAGAGGGTTTTTTTAACGTTGGTTCAAAATTCTATATTTAAAAGCTAAAATACATTCAAAACTTAGTTAATTCCAACATGCTCAAGTTTCGCATTAATTGAATTCAAAAAATGTCAAATTGACTTTTTGTGCGCAAAAAAAAAATATCCAAGCTTCGCTCTACACATGAGTGTAAAGAGGAAAAAGTTACTAGCAGATATAGCCCCTGCTTGAATTTGCGAAATCGATGTTCATTCATTGTATTTTTTTAAATTTGAAATATAACTTAATTTGTCTTTCTTTTCTTATTCTTTGGCCTGTAAACTTTGCCAAAATAAAATTTGATTTGAATTTAAAAGCGTTTTTTAACCAATGAATATGTTAGACTTCATTGATAGTGCCTTAATGACTCAGTTTCATGATAATTTTTAATTTTATTTGTCTTAGTCTTTCTATTTTTCACTTTTGTGCTGTGAACTAAGCATAAATATAATTTAATTGTTCATTTAAGTGGTTTTTAAGATTTTTGTTCAGCTGATATTTCATAAGAAGGGAATAAGTCCATCATATTTTTTAACTGTAAAACCTTTTTAAAAAAACTTATAATTTTTTCGATGATTGTTCTGTATTCTTAACAGTGTCATGAATTTCCTAAATTTGGTGCTATAGGATAAAAATTCCATTACTTATACATTTTTTTTCGATTTTCCCAAAATTTCGTTTTTGGACTTATTCCCTTCTTTTAACTAACGATTCAATTGAATTCGAAACAAAAGTGCTGTAAAATTTTTGCCTACCTTTTAATAAATAACCATAACAATTGTTTTTATTTTCCCCGTAGTTTACGACCCCCTCCCCCAGAAATTCCGAGACCCACCAGTTGAAAGCATCCTTTTCTGCCTCCTCTACCATAAGAAAATTGAAATATTCTGAGATAGTTTCTGGGGGAGATAAAGCCCATCCTTATATTCCCCGTTAACCCGCCCATTTCATTAAGTAGATAGTTGTGTTTAGTAGATTCATCATCATCCTCATTAAAGTTTTCATACTTACGTTGCTTCTATGACAACTCCAACTCCAGTGGGGGAAATAGCTTCTGTAATGGCGACTGCAATTTGTTTTGTCAATCGTTCTTGTACTGGAAAGAGATTTCAAAATTAACGTATTTGTATGAATTATTATATGAATTTGTATGAAGTACAAAACACTTTTATTATATATTTCCTAGAACTTTACTAAAATTTCAGAAGATGCTATAGATAAGTTATAAGCACTGTAAAAAATATTACCTGTGTTATATTAATGAAACAAATATGAGTGGTTCAATATGGATTGAGGATTAGTAAACGTCAGGATTTTTTTACTACCATGGGTGTTCTTTATAAGAAGTTTCACTTCCAAAGGTAGTTTAGTAACATAGATAATTCAGAGAGCACAGAATATATATCAAACCTTCCAAGAAGTTTGCTTAGTTAGTTAGAATTTCTGTATTTACAATTTTTTCCCTCTATAGTAAACCTTTCACTCATTTTCATTTATTTATAACCTTTGGCTTTTTTTCTAAAACCTCCTTCCCCGAATATAATGGGTCAAATGTGAATCTTTGTACACTTGAAACTAAGTTTTGCTAAAATAATACTGAACCTCAAGCAAAGAGGAGAGGGGGTCCTTCCCCCAGAACGTTTTTTGAAGTTTGACTTTAAAAAGTTGTGTTCTGATGAATCATTTTTGGACATTTAGGACCCTTTGGGTGACACCCAAAGAGGATCGCTCCTTCAGAAATTTCAAGGGGCAAACAGTGTATAAAATACTAGTTGGAAAAATTTCGGGTAGGTTGAACCCCCTGACCACCCTTGGATACTGCTCTGATGTCGAGATTTTCTTGTGTTGAGTGTGTTTCCTGTTTAATAAAAACACGAGTGTCACAGAGAGACCTTTTAGAGTTAAATTTCCTTACAAAAAACTTTCCTTTATTGCTATAAGAAGTTAGTATTACCATTATTATTTTTCCTGCTAGTGCAAGTCCTATTAGTCATATTTTAAGCTCAGTCAATTTTAGTTTTAAATCATATAGCACTGGATTAACTTGGAAAGGACCAAGTTCACATTAGAGTAGCAAAAAATTTCATTTTACCTTGTAGTCGTCGGCTGAACACTTCTACAATTCTAAGTGGAAAAGAGAGCATAAATTAGAAGAATGTCTCAAGACAGTAATCTTACATATGTGAATCTATATCTACATAAAATTTAATTCATACCTGGCTAGTTTACTCAAACCCAACACTTTTTTGTTTGGTAGGTATCCAATAGAAACCTAAAAGAAAAATAAGAAGTTTATAACTTGAAAAGAAATCCATGTTTAATTAGTATACTTGCAATAACTGCATAAAATTAATTTTTACGGGTAGGAATAAACAATTTTTTTTCCTCCGTTATTTGGAAAAACATAATTTAGTACTATTGTTGTTTTAAAAATCAAAGGTTGGCGATCGATTACCTTCTGAATAAGAGGGAACTATTTGTCGTTCTCTTCCACAAGTCCTTAAGAGAAAGTTTTCATGTCTTACCTTGCCAATGAAAGGAACTAAGTGATGCTCACAAGTGGAAAACATTTCGATGTCTTTAACAATGACCATTTCATCGTGGTCTTCTTCGAAGATGGCGTCATTAAGAACATCTGAAAAAAAAAAGTGATTTGTTTATTTATAAAACAGAAAGCCGCATATTTTCCTCCAATTATCTATCTCATCCTCTCTTGCACTCCCTTTCTCTCCAACAATTAATTGTGAACGAATTGAGCACTGATTAAAACACTCGTTTATACAAGGGGCCGTCCATAAATGATGTCACACTTTTTTTGCCCATTTTTGACCCCCTCTCCCCTTATGTCACAAACTGTCACACTTCCCCATACCCCCTCCCCCCTGTGTCACATGTCACGCTTTTAATCGATCAATATGTTTAATACATAGAGTTGTAAAATTCTCGGGAATAATTTTTTGTAGAATATTCTCCTAGAAGCAACTAAAATTAATTTTGTTGACTAAGAAAAAAAATACTGTTTTTGTTATTTTTGGTTGATTTTCAGTTTTGGAGGATGTGATGTCACAACTTTTGAACCCCGCCCCTCCCCCTTGTCACAAACTGTCACATATTGATTAACCCCCTCCTCCCTCTGAGCGTGACGTCATTTATGGACGGCCCCCAACTCACATACTTCATTGTACAATGACGACCTCGAATCCGTAATGAAAGCTCACGACTGAATAAGGGCGGTCCCTAAAATATTTTTTTTTATCAACTAATCACTCCCTGAACGTATCGATCACACGAAAAAATAAGTTACTACACCACTTTCGAATTTACTCGGACTCCTCTGAGAAACCTTGTGATGGAGATCCATCACATATCCTTTCACGATCTAATTTTTACTGCTGCAATTCAGCACATCCCCTTAAACTCTCCAAAAATTCCTTTTCCACTCGATAACACCACCTGCAGAATATTTGCTACTGCAAAACATCCAATTCCCCTTATTTCTCACGACGCAAATGTCACATAATTTCCTAGCACCCTCTCCAACGGCTCCCAACTTGGACATATTTATTAGGGAAAAGTTTACGCGTCCAGTCCATTCCTTTGAGGCTGTTTGCCGCAAAACTGTAACAGATACCACGAGATTCTCAAATACCAGACCGAAACTATAAAATCCATCCTCACTCGCAAGCCCCGACACCCCAGGTCAAAATCCAGCGGGTGAGAAAAAGTTCCCTATCTCTTCCAGGGACGTTCAATAAATTAAACCCCTGTATGATAAATTCTAAATTCCTAAATAATAACAATAAACTTGTGAAACTTCCACTCATTTTGTTCAGCCTGAAGCACTGAGTCGGAAAATTCAAGAACCAAATTTCTAACTTAAACCCTTCATTTGATATTTAGCCTAGACGTTTTTAGACACTCATAATCCCTCTTGGAAACCTTTGACCTCTGCTTCTAACGTTCTCATCTCCCCCGCATTTGGCTCTTTTTTCTTGGATTTTGGCCCCCTTTGGGTTGTTGACCGAGGTACTATAAAAACCGACACCCCCTTTTTTTTTTCGACACAGACGACACACACGGTCCCCCACACTTCCACTGATCAAGTCGGGCTGCTGCCCAAGCGCTGGGGCGCCTCGCCGCCCTCGCTTCCACACAACGTCTCTGCTGCCGTTTTTTTGCGGCGTTCCCGCCCGTCATCTGCGGGGACACCTCGAGATGATCCTCCCGGGTCCACACCTTTGCTGCGATGTTCCCGTCCGGCCAGCGCGGGACTTCATGCGATACCTGGCCCCACCAGCATAGCCAGAAATGGCAGATGAGGAGTTCATCACCGGCCATCACCACCGAACCCGGATCCGTAAAACCAACGTTGCTTCTCCTTCTACACCTTCATCGATAAGATAATGTGCGCGTTTCCGTGGTGTTGTGCATCCGAAAAGTAATCCCGTTCATAAGAGATTTTATTCGCGCCGTTACTGTGCCGCACTTAAAGATTATTTGTGTGCTCCCATCATAACCGTCTCAAAATTTGTGTAGTATGTCAAAATCTGGGAACAAATGCCCATCCCTCCGCCACCGCTCTCAGCTCTCACCAATGGATGTGATGTATCAAGAATGTGCCCCGATACATAAATAAAAAGAAACTATGCCTCAAGATCTGTGCGTCATCATTTTTGACTGACTTTGTGAGTGCCTTCCTTAATTTCCAGTTTACATCTAGCTCTTTCATCATTCAGGTATTGCTCAGCAGTTCAACCAATGTAAGTTAAAAAGTTTCTCTTTCCATATTCTTCATAGAACTCCATCCCACAATTTATTCACGGCCCAATCTTCCCTTTACAATAATTTACTGATGTTGTTTCAAATACGAATTCGCAAGGGTTTTCATCCTGAGGTTATTGCATTATTACACAATGTAACTATCCACCATCCCCCCAATTTACCCCAACCTTTAAATCTTTATTATACTTGGTGCCTAGGACCAGTCCTTGTGAATTTGATGTTTGAAACTGATTATTTATTATGATTTTACAAACTTTGCAATTTTATTTTTGGCATTTTTAAGTGCATTTGAATTGAATTTGAACAATTAGTTCTTACTGAAAAATATTTTACAAAAATATATTTGAAATATTTGATTTGCTATCTATATATTTATTTGATTATTAATCAATTTTTACATTTATTATATTTGGTTGAATAACTGCTTCTAAAATAACAAAGGTATTTTGAACATAGTACATCAAATAATATTTTAAGATCATGGTTTGATTTGTTATCATTATAATACTGTGTTTTATATTTTAAAGGCCTAATTTTAGATTTTATGGTTTTTGCATTGATTGGCCTATAGTTGAATTTTCATATTTATTATGGTTCTTTTAATTTAAGATAATGATGAGATGCTAAATTTACTTGCTATTTCCTTAATTGAAAATGAATTTTTTTAAATGCATCTCAGTTAAATGTTGAATTTGGATATTCTTTGAGATATTTGATTGAATACTAAGTTTACTTATTTTTCATTATATCCAATGAGAGATTTTGGTATTCAAATCCCCTCCTATCCATTAATTTGAATTTAATTAGCATTCCTAAACCCACTATATGAAAGTTTCCTTCCCCTTGTTTTGACGTTCTTGTGCACACCAAAAAAAAAAAAAAATAACGAAGGAGAATCATTCTCCCTTCTCTCCATGAACACCCCTGTTTGAAAAACAAACAAGCAAAAGTAGATGAACGAGTGACACTTTCGCGACCCTGCGAAGCTCGTTTCACATCCCCACTAAAAAAAAATGAGAGAGAAGGAGTCATCTTTCCGAGCAACCATCTCGGCCCGCTCCGCAATACCCCCCCCCCTTAACGAACGGGATACGCACCTTGCTTACGAACTGTACAACTACACCCCCATAACTTCCCCTCATCTACCCTCCAATGTAAACAAACCCGCGCTCACTCTGTTTTGATTAAACGCGCGTGGCTTATGATATTTTTTAGGAACTTATAATTGTGGTTTCTTGTGTTTTTGGTCATACATACTGATATTTTGGTTAATAACCTTTTTGAAAAGGAACCACACAAACTTTGAATTTAATACCACTATTTTGTTTTTATGACCACTTGTATTTTGGAAAGAAATCCAAACTTATGCTTGATTACTTCGTATAATCTGATTTTTACGTGAAAAACATATTATTTTGTTCGATTGGACCCAATAATTTCTGTATATTTTTATGTAGAAATGGAAAATCAAAACTGACAATAATTAATGGGACTTAATTAATTTTTGGTTATACCTTCCATAAAAAGGATTCCTCTCTCCCATTAATTCACACAATTTTGGCCAATATGTACGGGTTATGCCTACCCTGGATAAAACAAGGATAATTGCCCCCACTCCCCACTAGGTCATTTACAGGTTACACCTTCCTGATAGAAAAGGACTACTGGCCCGCAACTATTTGCCACACAAACAAATGAATTAACACAAAGTGATGATAGAATAGGAATACATAAAATTCATCACAAACACATTATGTAGTACACGACATGTGATATAGGGAAATGTAATTTGATATTCATTTCAGAATCGGGATATTCTTGTCGTCGTACAACAAATACACAAAACAGGGCTCGCGTACTACACGATATTGACACAATTTTTAAATGGGTATAAATGGCAAAAACTCATTTAATGCATATCATTCGATAAACTCTTAATTGTGAGTTTATTTTTTTTCGGAAAATAAATGGCCTATTCAAAATTAAACTAAAATTGTGGGAAACACACACATACATTGAAAAGTAGAATTACATTTCAAAATGGGCACTGTGATGTAGATGGACTGTTATGAATTTTAATTGTGGCCAATATAACATCTTGAATATAAGAAAATGATATTGTCAAAGTTTTTTTTTATTGAGGAAAATTAGGTCTGTCTCAAACATAAAATTATAATTAAAATGTGGTCATTTGTTAAAATTATGATTTTTCATAGCAGAAATTTTTTTACGGATTGTTTTAACACCTAAGAGTGATTGAATATTTTTGAGTATATTTGATAGATCTACTGGTATCGGAAGATGGTTCGATGGTTTTGAAAATAATTTTGAAGTGCAGTCTACTTAATTTTAATGTGGAATATTTTGGTGAATTTAATAACAAGTTAAAAGAAGGCTTAAAGAAAAACAATTAAAGGTTATAAGTTTAATATGATTGATTTAAAAGATAATTTGCAACTACCTGAAAAGTTGCTTTGTAGCGAACTATGGTTATATCCCCCACGTAAAGATGGCGCTGTACCGCCACAGAACGGGAAGCCCCTCCCGTAATTCTTCAGTCATGGACGATATTCCGAACAGAAGGTCGACCCCTTTTTTCCCATCCTTTTATTTTGTGTAATTTTGTAATTTTAATGTTTGTGTTTGTTTTTTGCTGTAACTGTGTGATATATACTTTAATACAGTATATCAAAATTATCCCCGAGTTGTTTTCCTTTGTCCAAAGGTTGTTATTTACTTTTGAGCTAGCCCAGGCAACACAAAATGGCTTACCCAACGCGGTGCCTTCTTTCGGAATAGGAATTGCCATGACTCGTTTTCTTTTAGCACTAAGGAACTGACTGTTTCACCCGAAACTAGTTCGCGCTTACCATCTTACCCAAGATGATGATCTGTGTATAAGCACAAATATTTACGGTCTTATTGTATTGAATTGATTGCTTCGAAAAGGGAAGTAAGTGATTTAATGAATAACGAATTCTGAAATTTTAGTATTTTTCTATTTTGCTTGATAGTGTATTTATACTTTGTTTCTCACTTACGTGTTGTTAAAATTTTTGGTACACATTTTGGTGTTTTCTAAGGAATATTGTTTACTATTTGGTGTTTATATTGGAACATTTATTTACTATTTTGGTACATACTATAATTTGTTTACATTCAATGTTTACAGTGTAACTTGGTTACTTGAAGTTAAAATTTAATAATTTGATCATTTGAATAAGAAATAAGTTTGTGTATAAAAACTTAATTAATTAGGTTGTGGAAAATAATTGAAAAGTGATTATTAAGTAGTTGAATTGTGTTTTTCTTGGAAGTAATTCTTAAATTAATTTGGAGTGTTTGAGGATAGGTACTTATTAATTGTTTTAGTATTATGAAGTAATAGTGTATGTGATTACTGTTTGAAGGTTCTATTTTTAAAAGTACATAATTCAAGAGAGATTTTGTAATTTGGTAACGTTTACATTTTAACAACTGAATAATTTTTGCTGCTGGATAACTGTCACCATTGAACTTTAAGGTTAATATTAAAATTGTGAAAACTTAATTTAAAAAAAAAAAAAAACATTTTTGAGACTTTTCTGACGTTAAGTGAATTTAAAGACATTACGTTCGTGAACAGCAAGGATGGCGTTCCTAGGAAAGGGCAGAAAGGTGGATTTGCAGTTAGTGGCAGAAGAAATGGGCGAAACGGTTCGAGACGGAATGAAGCTGGTAGACCTTAAAGAGCTCATTCTGAAATCTTCTGCTTACGAGGAAGAGTTCGTCAAGAATTTGTTAACAGGCGTGATGGAAGAGAGAATAGAAAGTCAACAACGTGCAGAACATGAACGACAGAAACAAGAGGAACAAGAGCGGCTGAATAAAGAAGCAGAGGTAGAGTTGAAGAAGCTTGAGGCAGAACGACAGTTTGAACTGGAAAAAATGCGCCTCCAATTAGAAAACCAACGTCTGGTAGAGACCCCTCAGCCTGCTACGTTGGATAGAGAACTGGAGCAACCTCGACTGGATCTTAAGAAGTTGCTGCCGGTCTTTAATCCCAAAGAGACGGACATGGTCCTCTTCTTGAATTTATTTGAAAGGCAAGTCAAGTTCCTTAAAATTGACCAGACCAACTGGGTAGCATACCTACTAAGTGTACTTCCTGCAGATGTCGCTACCCTTATTGCCAGAGAACCGGAAGAACAATCTCAGGATTATGAGCACATTAAGCAGATGTTATTATCCCGTTACAAGCTTAGTTCAGAGAAGCTCAGGACACTGTTCTATATGCATCGTAAAGCCCCCGAAAGCACCTGGAAGGATTTCCAGTATGAATTAACGTCTTATCTGGAATCCTGGATTAAAGATTTGAGTGTTCAAACCTTTGAACAATTGAAGCTGCTCATGATAACCGAGCAAATTAAGAAACGAACCCCACCAGAAGTACGTGACCACTTTTTGGACACCTGGTCCGAATGGATCACCCCGGATGTGATAGCAGAAAAATTAGATGCTTACGAAAATACCAGAGGTCTTAAAAAGGAAGTTTCCACCGATAGTCGAAGAAAGTTTCCCCCGCCGAAACATCGCGAATTCCAAAAGCATTCATTCAGATCCAAAGAAATGCCGGACAGGAGACAAGAAAAGCCTTATGGAGATGTCAAAGCCGATACTCGTCCGAGTTTGCATTGCTATGGGTGTGGTGCCCTAGGTGTAACAAAGCCTAAATGCACAAATTGCAATCCTGCAAAGTCAAGATCAGAAAGCAACCAGCTACTTTTCAACAGTTTTTCCTCCGAGGGAACAGTTTTTCCAATGAGCATTATCGATGTCATCATTTGCGACACCGCAGGTGCTGTGTGCGCAGACACTGGAGCGACACACAATGTAGCGGGAGAACAACTTTACCACCTGATGAAAGACCATGGACTGTGTTTTGAAAAGAAGAACACGGTAATGAAATTAGCAGATGGAATAACACGTAATGTTGATATCCTAACCACCACAGTCGACATTACAGTGAAGGAAAAGAAAATAGCTGCAGAAATGATAGTCCTACCTCATGCCACAGGCAATCGAACCTTACTTGGAACCACATTTTTAAAAGACGCGGGAATCGTCCTTGATATTCCACAAGGACAATGGTTCTTTGCCGACAAACCTCATCGGCGATATGAATTCATTCAAAATCCTCCTGAAATCAACGCCCTGTTAATAGTACACGAAGATGTGTCACCTGTACGACTTCGCTCTGATGAGGGAAATGGACTTGACCAAGCTCAAAAGGAAAACCTGAATGAAGTCTTAGAAAGGTATGACACCTGCTTCAAAGCAGGGGGAGAGGCTACGCCGTTCATGGAACATAGAATCGACACTGGAGATAGCCCACCTGTCTCGGTGCCACCTTACCGATTAAATCCTGCGAAAAAGGAAATTCTCCGAGCTGAAATAGACAAGCTTTTGGCTAACGGTGTGATTGAAGAGTGTGAAAGTCCATATGCTTCTCCCGTGGTTTTGATCCCAAAACCCAATGGTAGTGTTAGACTCTGTATTGATTACAGAAAGTTAAATTCACTAACAGTTGCCGATACATATCCGTTACCACGAATGGATGATTTACTCCACGAAGCTAGGCCAACTCCTTTCATGTCAACCATTGATTTAAGGTCTGGATATCATCAGGTCAAAATGCATCCATCTGATTGCGACAAGACGGCCTTCGTGTGTCCCTTTGGGACTTATAGATTTTTGAGGATGCCATTCGGATTGAGAAATGCACCCGCAACTTTTCAACGTCTGATTGATAAGTTCCGAAGTGGCTTGGGAGACATTTTGGTACTCTCGTATCTTGACGACATAATTGTGTTGTCAGACACTTTCGAAAAACACCTTGCTGATTTGGAAGCAGTATTTCAGAGATTGGCGCTGTTCAAGCTAAACGCAAACCGAGAAAAGTGTCACTTCGGATGTTCACGCATCAAGTACCTCGGATTTTGGATTACACCAAAGGGGTTGGAGGTTGACCAAGAAAAGGTGTCCTCAATCCAGAAAATTCCACCTCCTACCAACGTGAAGGAGGTACAATCGTTTTTACAAACCTGCTCGTGGTTTAGACGCTATATTCAGAATTTTGCTGAAAAATCTAAACCCCTCAGCGATTTGACCAAGAAGAAGACTCCTTGGGAATGGGGATTTCCCCAGCAAAATGCCTTTGAAATATTGAAGAAATGCTTGCTGACTCCACCCGTATTAACGCAAGCAGACGGCACCAAACCTTATATCCTCCGTACCGATGCTAGCAACTACGCTTTGGGAGCTGTTCTTCTTCAAGGAGAAGGTGCCGAGGAAAAAGTTATAGAATATGCCAGCAGATTGCTTAACCAAGCAGAACGGAATTATTCAACTACAGAGAGGGAGGCTCTCGCTGTCGTGTGGTCGCTAAAGAAGTTCCGCGGGTATGTGGAGGGTAGCTCCATTACTGTAGCTACCGACCACCAACCCTTGAAGTGGCTTCTCAGTCTTAAGTCCCCAACCGGGAGGCTTGCACGATGGGCACTGGAGATTCAAGCCTTCAACATAAAAGTTACTTACGTTCCAGGAAAAGTGAACGTGCTTGCCGACTTATTGTCGAGACCAGCCGGACATCCTGCTCCGCCCGTTGAAGTCAACAGCATTATTATCGCTGACCTTCCAGCCAGAAGTCCAAAAGAAGTAAGAGAGGCCCAGCTTCAAGATGAAGATCTGAAGAAGATCATCGAATGTTTTGAATCCCCAACGAAGACCGAAGAGTATGCCAACTGGACGGAACGAGGGTTCTTGATGGACCAAGGGATACTCTACAGATATGTATCTGATTCCGATTCAGAAGAGGCTCAGCTTGTCATCCCGACAAGTGAAAGAGAATCCATAATGAAATACCACCACGACAATGCTACCGCAGGTCATTATGGAGAAGAAGGGACTTATGCCAGAATAGCAAAACGGTACTACTGGACCGGTATGAAGAAATACATTGCTGAATATGTAAAGGATTGCCCAGAATGCAACCGTTATAAACCTGGAAACCAAAAGCCAACTGGTTTACTGAGAACACCTGTCTATTCTCAACGCTTCGAGGTCATCTCAATTGATTTATTTGGTCCGCTTCCCGTCACCGAAAACGGCAAACAATGGATATTCGTAGTAGAAGACTGTGCAACCAGATGGATTGAACTGTTTGCTCTGGAACGCGCTACTGCCCAGGAGTGCGCCACAACTCTTATCGAGGAGGTATTTCTTCGATATGGACTTCCCAGACGAATTATTTGTGACAATGGACCGCAGTTCACAAGCGCAGTGCTTCAACAGGTGTGCCATACCATGAACATTGACCATCATTTGTTACCCGTATATTGGCCCCAAGCCAACCCTGTGGAGCGAAAAAATCGCGATTTAAAGCCTCGTCTTGCCATCCTGGTTAGTGACGAACATGACAAATGGCACGATAAACTGCCCGTCATACGGTTCGCCATGAACACGGCTAAGTGTTCAACGACCGGCCAAACTGCCGCCTATCTGCAATTTGGACGGGAAATCCGAACTGTTGATGATGTGGTGCACGACTTCAAAGCCGTGGTCAATAATGACAACTTTGTGGCTGAGATCACCCCATACCTCAGGCGCTTTGCTTTGATGTCCGAGGATATCCAGGAGCACATCCAGCGGAAGCAAGACGAACGAAAGAGGTATTATGACAAAAATCGCCGGAAAGAATATTTCACACCTGGAACCAAGGTGTGGGTCAAGTCTCATCCACTCAGTAAGGCAAAGAATAAGAAAACTTCCAAGTTTATGCCGAAGAGAGATGGTCCTTACTTAGTTATGACCCAAAACTCTCCAACTACGTATACCATCGCATCTTTAGACGACCCCACAACACCCCTTGGGCGTTATCACGTGTCGGCATTGAAACCCTACCTCACCATCCACGAAACCGCTCGTCCTGCATATCCACTCCGGAAGAGAGGAAGGCCAAAGGCTAACCCTGCCACTAACTCAGATCGCCCTTCTCAGCGAAAACCACCTCGCAAGAGACTGCTGGCTTCTTGTCGGGACGACGGCAAAGCCAGAGGGGGAGTGTAGCGAACTATGGTTATATCCCCCACGTAAAGATGGCGCTGTACCGCCACAGAACGGGAAGCCCCTCCCGTAATTCTTCAGTCATGGACGATATTCCGAACAGAAGGTCGACCCCTTTTTTCCCATCCTTTTATTTTGTGTAATTTTGTAATTTTAATGTTTGTGTTTGTTTTTTGCTGTAACTGTGTGATATATACTTTAATACAGTATATCAAAATTATCCCCGAGTTGTTTTCCTTTGTCCAAAGGTTGTTATTTACTTTTGAGCTAGCCCAGGCAACACAGCTTTACATATTTTGTTAGCTTTCGCCCTATATAATTGAGTAAAAATTTACATCTTTGCATAATTTTATTTGTTCCAACTTCAGTTTGTTGTTTCATAAGTTTATTGATTAACTAGTATAATTTTGATTTAATGGTGATTTTGAATATTAAGAGACACATGAATGAATTAATTTTGAAAATTAGGTGATATTGTTGTAAATTTTTGAGTGACTAGAATTTTTAATGAAACCTAAATTTATGTTATCGGTGACTTGTTTGTATGATGATAGTGAGTGAGTTGTTAGTTAAGTGACTTGGTTTAAGAGAAAAATGATGGTGATTAAAAGTTTGAGTATTGAGAGTTGAGTTTAGAGAGTTGGTTACCGCGTGCAAAAAAAAATGTTTTATTTACAAAAACCCCTCTTTGGTTGGGAATTAAGTCATATATCCCCGATGGTGCAAAGAAACCATCAACACACCCATAAGACACATGGGAGATCTAAGCTGGAAACTTAGTCAGGGATGGCAGATCTTCCAATGAGTGTACATAGGCAACAAAAATGAAAAATAAAAAACAGCACGGGACCAAAATTTGCAGTGGAAGGGAAATGCCCACTAGTATAGAAAAGTAGAAGGGAAATGCCCACTAGTTGAAAGTGCACTATAAAAATAAAGTGGAGGGAAAATGCCCACTAGGAAAATAAGTGGAGGGAAAATGCCCACTAGGAATAAAAGTAGAGGGAAATGCCTACTTGAGTAATGGTTACTATAAGTTGAACCATATGTTAGTTAGTCACTAAAGTTTTTGTATGTTTAAGTCACTAAAAGTCACTGATAAAATGTTGTAGTCACCTTCTTAAATGAATATGTTGTGAACATTATAGGTCACATAGTAATCACCAGTGTTTTGCATGGATTAGTACATGAAATTATTTTTTAAGGATCACCATATGATTAGTTAAACATTGTTGGAACTAATATTTTAAAGGGCAAAGCATTTTTACTTAGAAAGGTTGCACTTCATCAAAAAATTTTTTGAGGCATAACTGTTAAGGCATACTTATTCAAACTACATACCTGTTAAAACATACTTGTATAAAGAGTAAGCATACGTGTATTTACGGTTGACATGGTACTTATACATAATGTTACGAAAGGAGCATACATAATTTGTGTAAATGAGCATATATGAAAAATCTTATTGAAGTAAAATGTACTATTAAGAGCATGGGTATATTTTATACATGAGAAAATATATATGGTTTATACTATTTTTAAATACCTTTTTATAAAGGTAAATGGAGACATTAAATATGTAGATGTGATGTATGAGCACAACTTAAAAATTAAGAAGATTGAAATTTAATATTGGAAAATACTATTGAAATTTGTAATGTAATAATACAAAATATAGGAAATAGAATTAATATAGAAAGTTAGATAATTAATTTTTGTCAGCACTTTACCCTTTTTGGAATTACTACTGCAGAGTATTGAGTTTTCCATGCCGGCGTGGACACTCACCAAGATTGGTGAAGTTTAAATTTTTTCCCTCTAATATTTAAGAGATAACTTATATGCAAAGTATTACTACAAACTTACAAGTTTTTTTAAAAGGTATATTTGTGCTCATGTTTATGTGAAAATCCATCTTATTGTATCATCACATCATAAGTAGTGTTCTATTATGCTATCTCCATATATATTTTTTAACACCGAAGGTCATGCTCTTAACAAATTTACCTTGTTATAGAATTAATTAAAACAATGCTCATATTATCTTGAAAGTAACATGTATGTCTTATATTATTGCACTATGGAATTGCTCTGTTTAACGAGCCTAAATGAATGATAGAAATCTGTTGATGAAAATGTTTATGTATAATTTTTAAAATCATGTATTAAGGCAGCTGAGAGCGGTTGGTAAGAAAAATAACGTACTTATAAGCGGTTGGTAAAAAAAAAAAAAAAAAATATATAATACATATAAGCGGTTGGTAAGAAAAATATAATACATATAAGCGGTTGGTAAGAAAAATATGGTACTTATAAGCGGTTGGTCAAACCTTGGTTGGTAAAAGAAAACTTAATTTAAGCCATTGGTAAAATTTTTTAGTTGACTATACCATTTCATGATTGATTACTATAGGAGTTTGCTAAATTATTTATTTGATATTTTAACTTTTCGTTGGTTATTTTTTTGACTATTTAATTGAATTGTTTAGTTTACACTTTTATCTTTGTTCTGGATGCAAAATTCTTCCCAATTTGATGAGATGTATCGAATTTTTTTTGAAAATCTCTGTCTTCGGGGAGAATGTGATGGAGATCCATCACATATCCTTTCACGATCTAATTTTTACTGCTGCAATTCAGCACATCCCCTTAAACTCTCCAAAAATTCCTTTTCCACTCGATAACACCACCTGCAGAATATTTGCTACTGCAAAACATCCAATTCCCCTTATTTCTCACGACGCAAATGTCACATAATTTCCTAGCACCCTCTCCAACGGCTCCCAACTTGGACATATTTATTAGGGAAAAGTTTACGCGTCCAGTCCATTCCTTTGAGGCTGTTTGCCGCAAAACTGTAACAGATACCACGAGATTCTCAAATACCAGACCGAAACTATAAAATCCATCCTCACTCGCAAGCCCCGACACCCCAGGTCAAAATCCAGCGGGTGAGAAAAAGTTCCCTATCTCTTCCAGGGACGTTCAATAAATTAAACCCCTGTATGATAAATTCTAAATTCCTAAATAATAACAATAAACTTGTGAAACTTCCACTCATTTTGTTCAGCCTGAAGCACTGAGTCGGAAAATTCAAGAACCAAATTTCTAACTTAAACCCTTCATTTGATATTTAGCCTAGACGTTTTTAGACACTCATAATCCCTCTTGGAAACCTTTGACCTCTGCTTCTAACGTTCTCATCTCCCCCGCATTTGGCTCTTTTTTCTTGGATTTTGGCCCCCTTTGGGTTGTTGACCGAGGTACTATAAAAACCGACACCCCCTTTTTTTTTTTCGACACAGACGACACACACGGTCCCCCACACTTCCACTGATCAAGTCGGGCTGCTGCCCAAGCGCTGGGGCGCCTCGCCGCCCTCGCTTCCACACAACGTCTCTGCTGCCGTTTTTTTGCGGCGTTCCCGCCCGTCATCTGCGGGGACACCTCGAGATGATCCTCCCGGGTCCACACCTTTGCTGCGATGTTCCCGTCCGGCCAGCGCGGGACTTCATGCGATACCTGGCCCCACCAGCATAGCCAGAAATGGCAGATGAGGAGTTCATCACCGGCCATCACCACCGAACCCGGATCCGTAAAACCAACGTTGCTTCTCCTTCTACACCTTCATCGATAAGATAATGTGCGCGTTTCCGTGGTGTTGTGCATCCGAAAAGTAATCCCGTTCATAAGAGATTTTATTCGCGCCGTTACTGTGCCGCACTTAAAGATTATTTGTGTGCTCCCATCATAACCGTCTCAAAATTTGTGTAGTATGTCAAAATCTGGGAACAAATGCCCATCCCTCCGCCACCGCTCTCAGCTCTCACCAATGGATGTGATGTATCAAGAATGTGCCCCGATACATAAATAAAAAGAAACTATGCCTCAAGATCTGTGCGTCATCATTTTTGACTGACTTTGTGAGTGCCTTCCTTAATTTCCAGTTTACATCTAGCTCTTTCATCATTCAGGTATTGCTCAGCAGTTCAACCAATGTAAGTTAAAAAGTTTCTCTTTCCATATTCTTCATAGAACTCCATCCCACAATTTATTCACGGCCCAATCTTCCCTTTACAATAATTTACTGATGTTGTTTCAAATACGAATTCGCAAGGGTTTTCATCCTGAGGTTATTGCATTATTACACAATGTAACTATCCACCATCCCCCCAATTTACCCCAACCTTTAAATCTTTATTATAAACCTGTTACTCTCTCTGTCTGAGCTCCAACTCCCCATTGAAAAACGAGCTCCACAAGTTCAACTCGAGACTATCACCTAAATTGAACTCATTGTCGTAATAAAATGAGTCGAAAAATCTCTTCTCCACAAGGCCCATTCCCTCCGGACTCGTTAGCTCACGATTCAAAAACCATTCCCACTGAGTTCGAGATGGCGTAACTGTCATCCTCTCCTTTCGAAGAGAAGAAAAAGAACAGTAAATATTTCTGGGTATGTGCTCCCCTGACTCGAATCCAATAAACGGTTCTCAAAGACAGGATCCTTTCATTCATTCATCCGGGACCAGTATCCAATCACATTAAAAGACCGGGAAGTGTTGGTGAGGTGATCCGAGGGTTACCTTGGAGACCAGGAATTCCTTATTTTCGATCCCTCTTCAAAAGGTTGGACACTTTTCTGTGGGAGTTAATGGTCGAAACATGAGACACTTCTCATCGAGCGAAAGAATTGTGGTTTTGTTTTGGGATAAAAGCACATCGAATGAAAACGTTCTTTAGAGGATTTGAAAGCGATTCATTAAGTATTCCGTTTAGTGCTGTCAAAGTTTTAACGGGTTTATTATTTGCATAGCTTTTGTGAGAGATTGAGCATGGCCACCTAAACTAATAAGGCCGTAGAAGCTTGAAATCTGAGTGATGTCATGCCTTCTCTTTAGCGTCATCGACGCGTTTAAGACAACAGCGCAACTCCAGTCTGGAATCTTGATCGCCCCACCCTTTACAGCCTGATTGGTCTCCACAACTACGGTGAAAACGTCACTTGAATTAGCCACACCGACACACGTGTCGAATATTTCAGAAGTGAGAAAGTGAATTAGAGATCGCGAACCTCAAGTTGATTCCGTGCTCTATTATAAACAATTTTATGTTGTGTAGTTTCGTTTTGCAGAACGAAAAAGAGGTTTCCCTTAAGACCTGAAAATGGTTTTATGCAGAGTTAATTTTAATGATCATATTTGATCAGTGATCACTAAAGTCTGGTTTAATGATTAAATTTTGAATAAAATTGTAAAAATCGGGCCTGGTTTAAAACTCATGATCGGACATATTTTAAGCCTTCAAATTTACGATTACAATGGAGGGGGGGGGTTAAATATTAACTGATGTTTCCTCTTTTCGATCAGTTTCATGTTATCATCAACAGAAAGATTTTGCTGGTTTTAGGTCCAATCTAAGGTGTCCAATCCAAGGATTGTGTGCAAATTTCAGATCAGGATTATTCTGCTCTTTAACCCCCTCTGTCATTAGGAGCGTAATTCTTAGCAATCCGAAGTCAAATCAATCCTAATTCAGATCAAACTTTCTCCCATCTGAAATATTCGGCACGTGTGTCGGTGTGGCTAATTCAAGTGACGTTTTCACCGTTGTTGTGGAGACCAATCAGGCTGTAAAGGGTGGGGCGATAAAGATTCCAGACTGGAGTTGCGCTGTTTTCTTAAACGCGTCGATGACGTAAAAGAGAAGGCATGAAATCACTCAGACTTCAAGCTTCTACGGCCTTATTAGTTTAGGTGGCCATGGATTGAGCCGTGCTTTGTTTACTGCTTAGGCAGTGTTATTCCTAGGATTTTTTTGGAGGAGTAAAAATACTCCTTGACTTTTTTAGGAGGAGTGAAATTCAATTATGAGGAGTGAAATAAATAGAGGAAGAACAGTGTTTTGACCACTTATACCTCCTGTTTTGGGTACTTCGACGACTAAAATTCACTCAAAGACGAAGACCAACCTTTTTTACCTTTCACTTAATTACTTTATTATCTAAGCTAACTACGTATTAATATTTACATATTTATACAGATCATTTCATTCTATCCTATCTACACTCCTCGAAACGACTCAGAAGGGCAACGAATGAAAGTATACATTTTTTAAAGCTAAACCTTTGTGGTAAAATTCAAAGAGTGAAAATACTCCTGTCTAGTTTTTTTAAAGAGTATTTCTGATTTTTAAGGAGTGAAATACTCTCTCAGAGGAATCTCTGTGCTTAGGTTATATTTTTTTAGTAGCCATATAGAATTATAATAGTATTTTTAAGTATACAAAGGAGAATAGAGCTGGAGAGAGTTAAGCAAACTGTGTTTTCATTACTTATATATCAAACTTGTTTTGTTATGGCGTCTTATATACAAAATCAAACGAAGAAAAACTGGCTTTGGGATTTGTTTGTTTGTTCGTTTGGTTTTTTTTTTTAAATGGCGATTCTTCTCTTAGATATTATACTTATACCTAATTTAAATTATAAATGATATGGAAATTACGTAGTTAAAGTTACTTTTAACCTTGACTATATCAATGGTATTTTTCCTTATTACTGCATTTTTTTCTTCTCTTAATCTTGTGTAGGCCCCAAGAAAAGATTCAAATACCCTGTTAAATATTCATTTACTCCTTCTTTTAATCTTATATAAACCATAAGTTTACAATTAATTGATACTTTTCTACTTGTAGCCGTGTCTATATTTTACTTTCTATTAAATTGCTTCCTATGAAAAAAATATTCTGATTTCCAAGTGGCTGGAGGACGCATTTCTATAGCCTTGGTGTAGAACTTGAAATGTTTTAAGTTTTTTGCTTATTCGAATTTTCTTAAGGTATAGGATAGACAATAACTAAAGAGTTATACATCAGTTGTAAAATTTATTTGAGGATGTTCTTTTGTAAAAAAAGAAAGTTCAAGGGTTAAGGAAAGCTCAAGGAAGTAAAGGATTCAAAAAGAAGGTTTTAGACACTACTTTTTAGGCACTACTTTTTAAAACTTTCTCAGTTTGTCCTCATATGTATAATTTTTAGGCACTACTTTTTAAAACTTTCTCAGTTTGTCCTCATATGTATAATTTTTAGGAAAGCGTTTTAAGATTAATTTAGGTTTGGAAATCTCACTAAAACCTGGAAAATACAAACAAAAATAAATACTTTTTAGACTTAAAAGACGTGTTACAACTTACGTTTAAGTATTACTGTTATAAAAGACACCAAATTAAAATGTGATCAATGGGATAGATAGACTCTCGTTTAATATATTTCCCACGACTAAGTCTAAAATTAGATAATTTATTCAAATAGTTCTTTAACGTTATGGGGGATTCAAATTAAAAAACTAAATGAAAAGGTGATTCTAAATATACGGATTGTGATAAAGTTATAGCTTTTGAATGTAGTGGCATAGCCATAAAACATTTTTTTTTTGGGGGGATATTTGAATTTTGGGAGGATACGGGGTAAATTTAGTCCATTTCTGTAGTCAAGAAAGGAATATTTCTGACTTTCAGGGAGGGATACGTATATTCCCAAATCCCTCCCTCTGGCTACGCAACTGTTCAAATACTTCATTACGTAATGCCTTGTATAAAACGAGGAAAATTTTCTCAAAATGTAAGAGATTCTCCTGAATTATAGTTATTATAAGATCCAAATGACGTACAGATTTTAAGTTATAAATGTTATACTCTAGTATTAGAATAAGATGTTATTGATAAGTTGCCCTCGTGACAAAAAGTAGTGTTTATAATAAGGTGTTTATTGTGAATATTCCTCTGGAGATGACGTAATTGAAACGATAATTGCTGTATTATTTCTAGAAGGGTCGGAACTTGCTATAATTTAAGTATAGGGTTATAGTCTGTGTTTACTATAATACATCTATAATACAGTAATTGAGCCACTTATTGTGTTTCCTTTCTCTAGTTCTTTTTCTGTAACCTTACGTTGAATCGTTGAATGTATTTGCGTTGTAATTATTTTGGAATCGGAAAACCTTGAGAGCTTAAATCCCTTTTCTTAGGGAAAAATAAAGGTTTGTCTAGTATGGAAATACTAAGATTTTGTTTGCTACCATTTAAAATGGGTAGTAAAAGTAGAAAAAAGTATTAATATATAAAATTGTTGAGTAGTAATTTAAAAATATAATACAATATAAGAATTTTAATAATAATTACAATTACAATAATATAATATTTATAACATACTAATAATTTCAATTATAATAATATAATTAATATGATATATAGAGTATTTTCAGGTGACGTCACAACCGGTTATTTTCTTTTAACTGTGTACTTTCTGTAGGGCTTTTAACTGTTGCTAAGGCCGTTGTTTATCTGTTGCTAAGGCGGTTTTTAAGTATGGGGTCACGTGATTGCAAATGCTCCAATAGAAGAATTCCACGGCTAGTCAATTTCTGTAACTGTTAACCTCTGTAGGGCAAAAAACTGTAACATTTTCTGTTGCTAAGGCCGTTGTTAGGTCCGAGTCATGTGATTGAAAATGCTCTATTTTATGGAAATTTCATAATACACATTAAAATAACATATTTAGACAAGTTACTTGAAAAATTCACGACTAAAAAAACTTTAGTTTAATTAAGTATAATAAATTTCAATGCTTCTTTTTGATACCTTTTTATCTTTTTAGTACAGAAAAATTAAAAAACAGGTAACGATAACATGAACAGGTAGGAGAATTTCGAAATGATAAACGTTACAAGTGAAAAAATAATCTTACGAATAAAAACAGCCAATCATGCAAGCAATTTTTATCAATGAACCTCACACTTTCTCAGGAGCCGCACCCCCTTTGCTTTAAATCCTGTACGCTTTGCGGATGGAGCTTGGATATTCCAAGTGGCATAAGAAACAACAACATCCAAATAAAAAACTACCTCCATAATACCTAAAAAAAATAGCACATTATTCGCTATACTTTGTAGTATTAAGTCTGTGGAAAAGGTTGGAAAACTACGACTTATTAACAAAATATTAATTCTATTTATAAATATACCTCCCTCGGACTAACCCCATGTGCCCCAGTTTTCCTCCAACCACTTTCCCAAAGCATCCCTCGGACTCGATGATGCGGAAAAAGTTTTTCTCTCCCCCCCCCTCGCCGCAGCACAAAAGGAGCCGAGAATGGAGCCTCGTTAAGAACATCTTTCGGGACACTTCTTCCGGAACACTCCCTCCCTCCCTCTTCGAACAAGAAAGGAGAGAATTCGAACAAGAAAAGGGTAAGGATCGAGAAGTAATAGTAACTCTTTTCCAAAAGCAACAAGTGGAGTGGAGAAGGAGGGAATAGTGGGAGGGGCGCTGTTTTAAAACTTGGTGGGATACAGTGAATGTTGGTTGGTTTAACCTACGAGAATAAGTTTGGGAATAAAATAATAAATAGTAAATCAATTTATTGGAAGAAGGCCACTGGCCCACTCACCAATATTGGCATAAATACGTTTTATAATATAATACAGAGTGTAGGATATGTTTGAAAGTGTAATCCATGCAGAATATTAAGGAAAAAAAATTGGGAGTTGAAATTGATTTTGGGGATAAGTTGGCCTATTTTTAAGAATGGGTAGAAAGATTGTGCTTAAAGTGGAGAGTTTTTCATAACTGTTGTCGATGTTCTGAGTGAGATGAGCTTTACAAAAGAGGGAAAATGGTGTGTGGGGGGAAGTATGATGCAGCAAAGTTAAGTTTATTCTCATTTTTTTATGCATGAAATTACTGTATAAATTTGTTTTTAGTCAAACGCAAAGTTAGAAAAACACATATGTGTTTTAAATTAGAAAAATTACGAGAATGCGACATTTTTATAGCTTTGGATTTTTATTGGTGCATTGCTGTAGTTAGAAAAATAGTTCGTTCTCACAGCACTGTATTGATGCGTCCCACCTTAAGATGGCGGGGTAAGGATGCTTGGGACTCTCTTAAGTAGTAGAAAAAGAAATTTTATTCGTTTAGTAGGTCGTAGTCTATTTATGAGATTTAACAAATGCGATGACAAGCATTACAATCTGAACTAATACAATAATGGACCCTCTTAAATAAACTAGTGAATGCCCTTTTATATCAAAACAGCTTATAGGAGAAGGAGAAACGCAATTTGAACCTTATTTGCCTTATTGTTTGAGCCTTATAGGAATGGAATACCAATACCTGTTATTTCATATCATATTATTTTTCTTTCCCCTGTTTTACCTAAAGCACATGCCTAAAGAGGTAAATAGAATAAAAATTCAAGTGATATCGATTGTTTTCAATAAAAATAACGAAAGTAACCTTTTAAGTTCCGAATAATATGAATGATTCGTTAATGAAAATCTACCGAAAAGACTTTACTTTTAAACAGTTAAACAAAATGAGAAAAAAAGTGCAATTATGAGTTTTAGGTTGATGGATAATTTTCTTGCGACTTGTTTCAAAAAACTTATTATCAACGCGGATATAAGCTTCTCATAACACTCTAATGAACACCTTCTTCCAGAAAAGAATGATCATGTGTTTTTTTTTATTTGTTAAAGAATACCGAGTCATTCAAGTGGTGTAGGAAAAAGAATCTCAAAAAACTCTGTTTTGTCACGTTGGCAGATTAAAAGAATAAAAATTTTAATCGGACCAACCTTACTAGTTTTCCTACTTGACGATAATACTTTTCTAAAAGTTAATAATTTTTGAAGGATAAATTTATAATTCTAACATTTTTTTTTTCTAATAATTTCTTTTGTTTAAGTTGTGATTGAAAGAAAAAAGGGAAATAGGATGCTAAAAATAAAAAATGATGAAAATTTCTAGATAAAAACTTGAAAGACATTTATTTGAAAGTAGCAAAGGATTTTCGTTCTTGTTGTCATCAATTGATTAAAAATTTCTTCGAAAATTATTACATGAAAAAGTAGAGAAAATTTTTTCAAAATAATGTCAACTGGGATCCCCTCGATTTATTAAATCAAATTATGCTGATTCCAAAATGGCTAAACATTAATACTACAAACATGAATATTTGATTACTTCTGTTTTAGAGAAACTATTTCCAAAGAACATAAGCGTAAACGCAAAGACATTCCAACGTTTAAAAAAAAATGTATAGAAAAAATCCTGTGAAAGTCAATGAAAAATTGATAGTTTTGTCAGTATTTATCGAATACGAATATCAATAAAATTCATAACAAACAACGAACAATCAAGAAAAAAGGAATTAAATAGAGTATTGAGTACAATCACACCATTGTTCTCTAATTATACATAATTCCTTTTGTGTCTTATAGTTTTTTTCTCATGTTGCTGCTGATGCAGTTATCTAAGTCAATCTTTGTGTTCGAGTTACCACTTCATTGTGGTTCCCTATAGACTAGGGATAAACATTAAACCATGCAAAATATAATTCTACTGCAATTTATTTTCAGATACAAATTTTCAGTAATTTCAACTTTGACTTTCAATGTGAGTTTAGTGTGGCTTGTTCTCCTATTGTTAAACATGAACCGAGTTCATCGTCCAGATCTAATAGTGGGAAAGAACAAAGGCCAGGAGGAAATGTACAGAAAAATGTATTTCCCTTATAATCACACTTAAATAGGTAGCCATTGCAAACTAATCTCCTACAACACTTTACGTGATCAACACCGTTACTCAGAGATAAAAAGAAAGATTGTGTACTTGGGAATTGAAGCTATCTCTGGATTCAATTCCGTTAAATATCGCCAAGATGTTTTGTACGCCAAGTAAAAACATCTATTTTATTCTAAATATCTACCTGTATCTAAAGTTGGACATTAGTTGTATAAAAGTAAATTTTAAAAATATCTATAAAATGACATTTAATTTTTTTAACTATTAAGTTCTTTTTTAATTTTTAGTTAATTATGAAAAAATGGATCAAGTCACATGTGAATTAAAATCTCATAAAATATAGAACAAAATGAACCAAATTTAGTGTTCTTAAGTCAAAAAGTTCCAGAGTTATAACAACGAGTATTGTGGGTAAAACAACTTTACACGAACTTTTTTAACATAAGAAAATTTACAACTCCAAACAGAAATATGACAGAATAATAAAACTCCGACCATTATACGTATATAGTATACAATTAATTAAACAAACAATTCAGGATAAAATATTCAGATTTTTGCCGTTTTCTTTAATATTGAGCATTATAATTCAGAGCTTTGAGCTCTCTGTGGACCCATTAAATATTATTAAAAGTTTTCAAAACTTTATATGTATATTAGCTTTAAAGCATTTGAAATAAAAAAAACTTGATTACAAGAACATCTTAAAAATCATGGGGCGTTTGATGAACCCTCCTCCTCATGTTACGAATTAAGGGACTCAGTGAATCCAAGGGATATAACTGTGGTTTCTTTGGGATTTATGAGATGTTTTCAGTTCTTTAGTTCAAATATGTTCAATGTTCGTTTTATGTAACTTCTTTTCATTTAGTGTTTATAAATTTGATTTTTTTTTAAATTCTAGACGACTCTTACGTTTTAATGAATTCAAGTTATAAATAAGTCATTCATTTATAGAATACCTATAGTATATCGCGACCATTAGAGCTTCCGAGTCCTATTATTTTCACATGCCAACGCCGCACTAAGCTTCATTTGCACTTAAAGCGAGATTTCCTGACGTGTTGCGTAAGAACTCCAAAAAGCACTAACGGGGGGACATTGCGGAAACGGGTCACGGGCGCTAGGCTTAATGGATTAAGGTCCTTTAAAAGTAGAGGACATAAAACCCCATAAATCGGTGACATAACCATAAGCCGACTCAGCATGACACCATGTTTCATGGAAGATGCCGCGTCATATAATGCCGGGTCAAGAAGAGAACGGATTCCCTATGTCGTGGGTTATTTGGAAAAGGAATTAAGCTAAAGATAACTCATGTTGAGTTAAAAATACTTTTAATTCATGGTTAAGTAATGCTTAGTTATAATGCTTTCTAGAGATAAAACGAGAGTTGTTCATCAGGTGAGTCAATAGTGATGGTCGTTAATTTAACTAAGGGACTTCAGATTAGGTAATTTCAAATGTGTGCTTTTGACCCTGACACGTTTAATTAAATTTGATGTCTGTTTTCAATTGATTCAGGAGCAGCCCACAATATGAGTCCCTCATATCCGCAAGTTCCCTAAAAGTTTTTAGATACAGTCGACTTCGCTTATAGTGATCCTCTTTCTCCAAGAGTAGAATGATAACAATTAATATTCGATTGATGAAAATTAAAAGTTTCAAACAGTGTATAACTCGAGTTTTGCATTAAAATCCTAGTCCTAATACTTCTATAATTGGAGTAATTAATAATTGAGTTTGTATTATAGGTAATCCTACCTTTGACAGTCATCATTCACTGAATGATAATTAAAACTATCAAAGAAATTTAAACCAAATGTAGAGAGAAAGAAGATTATAGCTTCTTATTAATCCGTCTAGTAGAATCTCTGCAAATGGCATTGAGACGAATTCCAGAAGAAGCAGAAAGCAGGGTCTTAATTGAATCTCAGAGGTTGACATTGAGCGATGGTCCGTGAAGAAATGTCACGCTGCATCCATCATGTGACCTCCAATCAAGAGAACGAAATCGAGAGGGGTTTCGCGATTTCTAGGTGGAAAAACGAATGGTTTAGATTGTTTTCAGTGAGTTTGTTTAGTTAGTGGAGTTTGTTTTCAGGAAGGAGAACTGATTTCTGGAGGTTGACAAATTCAGAGAGTACACTGAAAGTTCGTGTGAACAATTGAATCACCAGCTTAAAAAAGGGAATAAATCCAAAAAAAGGGGATATTGACTTTTTGGCGCGAACGAATCTCCGAGCTTCGCTCTACACATGAATGCTTTATCAGTGGCGAATCCAGGATTTTTGTCTGGGAGGGGCTGAGTTTCAAATGTCTTAACTCCTATTATGTAAGACTTTTTATATGGTACTAAAATACATTGCAAAGAAACTGTGATAGACCTATCTAAATAAGGTACAAATTTTTTAACTGAAAATAATATTTTTTATTTTTACTTACATGAGCATTATTTAAATTTTAAATTTTAAATCATTACAATAAAATTTGTAATTCTCGGCTCTTTTGGCTTAATTTATCTAGCGCTTCAGCGGTTCTTAAACTTTCAATCTCCGCGGCCCCCCCTCACGTCCCCCCAAGATTTAAACACCCAGAGCAGTAACCAGATTTGAGTTCAGGGGGGGTTGACTCAACGTTATTCCTGAGGTACTCCCTAATGTTCCATATTAAAATTTTACATCTACTTGAAGTAGTAATGGGGTGGGGTCGGGGTTCTTCCCCCGAAAAATTTTGAAAATTTGCTTCAAAAAGCTACTATTTTAATTAATTTTTGACATTTTTTGTTACACCTAAAGAAAACAGCTCCTTGTATACCACAGAATTTTCAAGGAAAAAAATTTAAATCAAAGTCAAAACTCTCAGGGGGATTGATGGGGGTCCTCCCCCAGAAATGTTTTTGAAAATTTGCCCCCTTCAAGTGGTGTTTTACCTCATATTAAAATCTTTGGGAAGCACTCAAATCCCTAGGAAGACGCTAGACGCTAGACTCAAATCCCTAGGAAGACGCGGACCCCCTAGGAAGACGCTGCGGACCCCCGGGGGTCCGCGGACCACAGTTTAAGAACCGATGTAGCACTTCATTAATATTTTTATCAACACCATAATAAAATATTCGGAAATTAATCAATTTTTAAATTTATAAATTAAATTATGGAAATTTCGAGTTTATTTTTAGGGGCCGTCCATAAATGATGTCACACTTTTTTTGCCCATTTTTGACCCCCTCCCCCCCAATGTCACAAACTGTCACACTTCCCCATACCCCCTCCCCCCCTATGTCACATGTCACTCTTTCAATCGATCAAAAATTAATTTTTTTGGATAAAAAATCTTAGGAAAAAAATTCTGTTTTTGTTATTTTTGGTTGATTTTCAGTTTTGGAAGATGTGATGTCACAACTTTTGAACCCCCCCCCTCCCCCTTGTCACAAACTGTCACAAATTGATTAACCCCCTCCCCCCCCCCTCTGAGCGTGACGTCATTTATGGACGGCCCCTTATTTAAAAGGTCACCTTCACATCAAAAAATGCAAAATAAATTTTAAATTTTTGCCTTTTTACGGGTTTTTAAACTTAAAATTCGGATTCAGCAATGTAAAAAACATATAAATTCAGTCATTAAAGCACTTCCATAATTTAATTTATGAATTTAAAAAAATTATTGAATTTCCGATTGATTAACATCTGGGAAGAGTTCGTTTTGGATGTAAGACGCGAAAGTTTTATTCTCCCCCTTCACAAAAAATAATAATGTAGGGTACATTATGAATAGACAATTAAATTCTCTTTCACATTAGATAAAATTTGTGTTGATAACGTGAATATTTTTCATTTTGTAGACGCTAGAAGCGCACGTTTTTCACTTTTTTTTGCGTAAAGACCAAAAAATCGCCGTTTTCAGCACACTCTAGCGGCAGAACCACTCTTCAGAAAATCAAATTTAAGTAGTGAAATTTTGTTTTCTTGAAATTATGTGAATTGAGATTATGATCAAAAACTTGTAGTTTTTGAAATATAAGCAAAAAATCGAAAATTTTTGTGATTTTTGAATATGAAGACGACCTTCCAAATGGGAGCAAATATGATATTCGTAATCAGCGCCTTCAAAAACATAAAACCGGCAAAAAAAACCTTCTATATAATTGTTTTGAAAAAAAAGTTCCAAATACCTACCTACGAAAACTTTTTAAAAAAATTCAAAACCTACCTAATGACTAGGGTTACAGACCCTGAAGAATAATGATTCTGCTAAAAAAATATCACGGAAAAGTAAGTCAGGGAATAATCATATTTACTACCAAAATTTAAAAAAAAAAAAAAACGTTATTGCAATTTTTAACTATACCAAAACTGGGATGTCTTGGTTCTGGGGGGGGGCTGCAGCCCCACAGCCCCCCCTACTGGATTCGCCACTGTGCTTTATTAAATATAAAATTTAATTTAATTTGTCTTTCTTTTATTATCCTTTGTGCTGGTAAAGTAAGCTAGAATAAAATTTACTTTTAATTTAAAAATGTTTGCACCTTTTTCCAGTGAATATTTTACTCCATTGATATCATTTCCTAAATGACTTAGTTTCATAGAAATTTTTGATTTTATTTGTCTTTCTATTTTTCACTTTTGTGATATGAACTAAGCAGAGATATAGCTTAATTGTCGAATAAAGAGGTTTAAAATTTTTTTTTGTAAGCTGAAATTTCATAAGGCTGAAAAAGGGAACAAGTCCATCAAATTTTTTCAACTGTAAAATATTTTTGAACAAACTTATATTTTTTTCGATGATTGTTCTGTATTTTAACCCGGGAGGACGCGCGCTACTTTCTGTTACACGGGCACGCGCGTAGGGCCTCTCAGGCCCTGCACATCGTTTTCCGTTCTAAATGTTCAGTGAATCCTAAAATTTTATCACGGAAAGTTTAAACATATAATTTAATCGTTCAAAGTGCATAATAACTTATTTTTAAGTTGACTGCTTTTTATTAATATAGGTATATTAGACTATTTTGAAAAGCACCAGCACTCAGGAGGAAGTGCCCGAGATTATCTTATCTTCAAAGGGGGGCCGATTTCCGCAGTTGATTTACTGTTGTTTACCTAAAATTTTCTTTTTTGCAAGAAAAATTATAGATTTTAGTTACTTTTCGAGACCTCTTTATTTGGTTATAACTCGCGCGAATCCTCCCAATTTTCGAAGCATTTCAATAAAAACAACAACCTAACTCGGAAAATAACATACCCACTCTATTTAAACTTTAGGAGGTGATAGGTGGAAACCTTTTAGGCAGATACACGGGATTTCAGCATTTTTGATTAAAAATTAGTGTTTTTATGAAGGTTTATTGAAGCGACAGGGCCTCTCAGGCCCTGCGCGCGTCCTCGAGGGTTAAACAGGATTCTGAATTTCCATTAAAAATTTGGTGGTTATACGACGAAAGTTCCATTACTTGTACACTTTTTTTGATTTTATTAAAACTTGGTTTTTGGACTTATTCCTTTTAAGTAAGTTCTTACTTTAAATCCTTAAAGTAAGGTTTTAAAGTGTTATACTTATCGACACAACTGAAGTGTTGTTAAATTTGAGGACAACATTTTTTTCTTCAATATTTTTTACAATGTGTTTTTATGTAGAGTGTTTGTTTGCAGTGTAGTTATGGTTCTTGGGGGTTGGTGGAAGGATTGGGAAAAATTTTATTCCTATATTCTTGATGCGACCTTCCTTAAATTCGAAATATAAAGAGACTCTAACTCACGATTAAATTCGAAACGAAAAAATACTTTCATGCCCAACATATAACTTTATATTAAAAACCCTTTAAGAACAAGATTTCAAATTTAAATACATTATAAATATGTTTCAAAATGGACTAAACAGTTAACAAACGATTCAAAGCTTATTTTTTTAATAGCCAATATATTTGCTCTAGTAGCTATATTAATTTAATTTTTTCGACAACGTTTTAAAAGAGAAAGCATGCATCAACCATTCAAACAAAAAAAGGCTATTATTAAAATAGTCTAAAAAGTATAATTATAAGTTTTTTGATGAGTAGAAAAATTACCAGTTTACTAAAAAATAAAAGTGTGTGTGAAGTTAGTTAAGTAAATAAGTGATTATTTTTAATTGGGTAAAATATTGATATGTTTGCTGGCACAGATGTTACTGGCGTTGTAAAGACATGGGTGTATTCTAGTTTATCCAACAAAGAAAAATATATAAAGGTTTTTTACGTTCCTTTTTCGTATGACGAAATCCGACTGAACTTTCTTTATCATGGTTAAATGCATCATATTACTGGAAATAGTCGATTCACAGATGGAATAAATGCGTATACTCTGACGCCAATAAATAGGTAACACGTACTACTACGCTATTTATTCAGTCATCATTTGTTTGCATAGACGACTGGGTTATGCTTCTCAATAAACTGAAGAATTCTTAATGTTTTAATTAAGATTAATTAGAGTTGTTAAAGATAATTTGCTTATAAGGTCTCCATTGCTCAACGAAAAATGAAAACATTGTAGAAGTCTATGGATATTCTAGACGTTTAAATTGCAAATTACAATGACATTTCTTTTCATAACTACTGTTTCAAAATGCAAATGATTGAAATTGTGATGCACTTATAGTTAGGAATGTAATAAATTAACTCGTCTTTTAATGAAATACTGGTAATTTTTTTCTTCTGGAATACGGTCTGTTTGACTTATACTTGATAAAAACAGTTTATAACTATAGAGAAAGTTCTCAAAGACCTTAGAAAGTTATAGCACAAAAACTTAATGTTATGTTAATTATATATTTCTGCTAGGTTGTATTGATTAAAAGTCTTTACACGATAAAGCAAACTATTATTCTCTCATTGACACTTTATGAATTAAGTTAAATACTGTTAAAAACTTTTTTATTTATAGATGTGATACTATTGGGAGATTTTTTCAAAATAAAGTATAAGTGTTAATGAATAAAACACAATTTTGGGGGACATTAATAGCAGGAATGTTTTAAATGAATGTGAAGAGTATAAAGATATTTTGTCTGTTATAAAAAAGCAACTGAGTCTAGAATTAATATTATATAAAACAAATTTCAATTTAAAAAAAAAAATCCCCATTAAAAAGAGTATTTTTAATAAACCTAAATTTGCCTTGTTTATAATTACTAAAGCATTGGTTATATGTTTACCTATTTCTTTACAAATAATTTCTTTAACTATCATCAACTACGAGATCAAAGTTACAAGATAAAAGATAGCATTTTGCAATTCCTGCTTTATGTTTAATAAACCAAACACCATTTGTTATTCATAATATTAGATGCTTGGTGCTCTGAAATAAAGAATACATATCAAACCACGAAACATTCCTAATTATTTTTGCATAATGAAATTTCTCAGGATAAATAATTAATGAACATGGGGTTTACATCTTTCTTAAATCTAAATAAATGTTTTATATCTATTTAAAAAAATATTCATTTAAAAAAATTTCATACTCAAACTCAATAGTAATTTCTTTTAGTTTGATGCTCCATATCTACTGCGACTATGTTAAACAATTGATATGAATTCGTAATCAAATACAATATCAAAATTCGATGCAAGTATAAAATTGTAAGATTTCATTGAATGAGATTCTACAGTGAAAGTAACGATGCATGTGGTGACATTTCAACAACGCGGAAGAATAGATACGTTTTTTAAAGTAAAATAAAATAAAAACGTATATATCGATTCCTCATAAATTTATTAAAGTGATTTCTCATCAACAAGTAACCTGTAGGTATTTATCTTGAAAGTTTTATTTCTATTTTGAAATTAAACGCGCAGTAGGTTATTTTAAGCAGTAAAAACGGAATACCCAATATGATTACAACCCCTACTTTCAATTTATTAAGATGGCAACGAGCGATTATGAAAATAAAAGGAAGTATAAGATCCTTTTTTGCATCCTAATTTGCATGACAGAGTACCTTGAGACCTTGATATTTTTTATATGCATAGTATCGAAAAAGAGATATACGGATGAAATATTATCATTTGATTACATCAGAAAATTACATCACAGCTTTAACAATGGTTTTTTAAGAACAGCGGATTAAGATACACTTATGGTAGGTTTGGATGTTTAGAAAAAATTTGTTATAGAAAGCAATTTAATAAGTTAAGTTTTTTTATCAAAATATTTGATGTTATTTTATTACAATGTGATCTCATAAAATATACTTAATTCAAAAAGTTTTAAACTCTGTACTAGGATGAGACAGCATTTGATACAACAAAAAATGTTCTTTGGCAAGGATTGTATATAAAAAAGTGTTTCGCAGTCTATTTAAGTTTTAAAACCTCTAAAAACACCTCTAGCTTGCAAAAATTTTAGACAACAAAAAAATTAAGAAAAGGAAAGTTTATGTTTGAGAGAAATTAGCACTTTGTTTGGATGCTTGAGTGAGACTTTTTACTAAGTGCGTATCTGCTTGATAATTTAGATTGCTCTTTCATTATTTTGAAACTTTTTTTTACACATAATTGATTAACTTCGTAACAAATCTGTTTTTTCAGCATGAACGTTTTGATAGTCTCGTAAATGAGAGTAGTATTATATGGTGACTTATTGAACTTAAAAAAAAATCAAGTTTGTGTATGTAGGATACTATACAATGATTGAAAACTACTAATCGTTTCAGAGTAATATCTTTGTTATGTCTCATTAGTTTTAATTTACCCGCACACACACTATACTATACCAAATTAATCGTATTTGATTCAGAAGAAAAAATAATTTATATGCTCACAATATGTATTCTTATTTGAGTCAAGATCTTGATTTTATTTGATCTCAAGATTATACTACTATCTAACTAGAAATACTATTATAATGGTTTGTTTAAAACTTTACAAAGACGTGTTGACAAAGACATTTTTATATTGTTATTTGTATTAGAGGTAAAAATTAGGTAATTGAATTATTATTATTTTTTGTTAAACTTGCATTAGAGATAGAAGATGGATCATCAAAATATTATTATTTTCTGTTAAAGTGTTATTATTTTTTGTTAAACTTGCATTAGAGATAGAAGATAGATCATCAAATTATTATTATTTTCTGTTAAAGTGTTATTATTTTCATTCCGTAATTATTCATCATCATTAATTGTATTAATGCTACTACTACTACTACACATATTCTCATACTTATTATTACTGTAGCTTAATATTTTTATCATCAATTATTATCAGTGTCTTTTTACATTAAATGCATCGTCACTATAAGTAATGCATTTGTTGTAATAAATACTTGAATAGTTTTGCGACACAGTTTCGTATCTAACTAAGGAATGAATATTTGAATTCTTTCTAAAGATATCTGAAAACAACAATTAGGAAAAGGAGTAAGAAAATATCGGATGCTAACTATCATTCTTTTACTGAGAATAGTAATAATTCGTAATTGTCATGAAAAATGATCTTCAAACAGTTAATTACTGGTCATACATGGGGTATATTAATTGCAGATATTATATTGATAGTAGCTTCTGAATTCCTATTGTAAATGTTTTTTTTTGTTTAAAAATTAAGGAAATTTCAATTTTTATAGAAATTGTATTTCGGAAAAATTATTTTGACTGTTGTCTCTTTGAACTGGGGCTAAAGATAAGTCACACAATTGTGATCACAAGTAACGGCTTTATTCTAAAAATATTCTGGAATAAAAATGTTGAGTTCACTAAAAATGTTAATAATAATTAGTTTCAGTAGAAGATTATTCTCTGAATTATTAATATTTTTAGTCCTTAATTATCGTATTCTTTAAATTTTGTAAACTGGACCATTGTAATAACTTTTGCATGAACATATCTTCTTTATGATGTTTTAAAAAGTTATTTCTTTGGGGTTTACTCTTCAGATCACTATAATCAGCGCTTATTCATTTATTTTCATTTTATTCCTGTTTGTAAATAAAGAAAAAAAAATCATAGGTTTCAACAATGATTCAAACCTTAAAAAGCTACTTTATCCTCTTAAATTTAAAAATACTTGGCTCAAACGTTACCTAACAAATTGCTCTTTAAAACCAGAAAAAAAGAAGTAAATTTGATTACGTGCATCATCTTTTACTCAACACAGGAACAGTGTTCCCGAAAAAAGTATTTGCATTTTCCTTTCTTTTACTTCCTCTCTCATTGCTTTTTTTTTCCTATTTTCTCTCCCTCATTCTCTCTCTCAATAACATCTCACATCACTTTTCTCTTTCTTCTTATCTTCTTTTTTTTCTTTCTCTCCCTCATTCTTTCTTTCACTTCCATTTTCAGTCTCCCCATCAAGTCTTCTATTATTTCTTCTCTCGTCATTATTTTACTCTCCCAAATTCTCCCTTTCTATTTTCTATATTATTCCATCTTTCTCTACTATTCCCTCCCCATTCTCTCTTTCTCTTATATTTTCACTCCCTCCATTCACTTCTTTTCTCTCCCCTTTCTCTCTCTTTCTGTATTATTCCCTCTTTCTCTTCCTCATTCTCTCTTTTTCCACTATTCCCCCACCTAATCTGATCCCCCAATCTTTCTTAGTATTTTATCTCTCTTACCCCATTTTTTTTTACTCCCTCCGTCTATTCTCTCTCATTCATCCCCCCCTCTTAAAGTAAATGGCTCAAGAAAATTTCGGAAACAGCAATCAAGGCAACAGAAAAAAACACTACCCAACCACTCCACAAGCCCTTATGGAAACTGACTATATGAAAAAATTCAATCAACAAAAAAAAAAAAAAAAAGAATCACAAAATATTTATTTTAAGAAACCTAAGTAACCAGGGGTCCTCAACACCTTCCCATTACTTCCCATCAATGACTGCAACATTACACTTTCAATTTTCCCCCCTACAACTAAAAAAAAAAAACCTTCTCCCAACTTTGAACACACATAAAAAAACCCCCAATCACTTCTCACCTTCCAAAGTTTGCTCGTATCCCTTGGTGAAGAAGAGGAACGCCTTGGCCGCCCTCTCCGGGGTCTTGAGCAGCCCCTGTCGCTGGGGGTTCTCATTGATGGCGGACAGCAGCCCCTTGTACACCCTGGTCAGCTCGGCCACCTTGTCCGGCTCGGGCTGTTCGGGGTCCAAGTCCCTGTCGTACGATGACGACGCGAACTTCTGCAGCTTGCCACCGCTGCTGCTGTGGCCGTTCAGGCCGCCGTTCATGGAGATGGTCTTCTGCTTACTACTCGACATGACTCGACTGGACGAAAGGAGCGGACGACGGAGCTTTTCGCGGGGTTCTTGTTGCATCCCGTCAGGTGGCGCGCGCGTCGCACTTGTTGCTGATTGGCTTTGGAAGGTTTCGATACGCGTTCCTCCTCCGCGAGGTGCTGGATGGAGGGAAGAGTTTGTTGGGATTTTTTTATTTTTTAAAAATGGGTTCAGGATTTTCTTTTGTTTGTTGGTGGGGTGTTGATGTTGGGGGTTCAGGGCGAGGAATGTTTTGTTGATAATTTATCGATTTCGTGGTTAACTTGGGAGACGGACAGAAGCAGTGGTCGGTATGAATCGTGGTTCTCGAGCTATTAAAGAGAGCCTCTTCCAGTATATGAGTTTTCAAAGGGTGAGAATAATGGCTATCATATTACTTAACACTGTAAAAAAATTAGTCTTTTTACACTAAATTTTCCATTTTATTCTGACGAAAATGTTTGTATGCCTAGAAACCGTGCTTTTTCCGTGAATTCTTCCACAAAAAGAATTCAGGTGCAGTAAAATCACCACTAAAAGAATAATTTTAAAAATAAATATGCACATGTTTGTACAATTCAAAGTTAATCGTGAACGATTCGTTAAAGCGAACACAATATTCTTTTGGCTAGGTGTGTTTGCCGGTGAAGTCGCAATGTCATTCGAGTGTATAAAATTAGTTATAATCTAATCGTCAGTTTATAAGTACGAAAGCCAAGTTTTGAGATCGAAAGAACTGTATAAGTAATGGATCTATCGTTGTATAACCACCAAATTTTCAATAGAAATTCAGGACCCTATTTAAAATACAGAACAATCATCGAAAAAAAAATTCATTTAAAAAAATTTCAAAAAATTTTATTATTCAAAAAATTTTTACAGTTGAAAAAAGTTGATGGACTTCTCCCCCTTTTCAACCTTATGAAATTTCAGCTGAATAAAATCTTTAATCGGCAACTATATTATATTTATGCCTAGTTCACAGCACAAAAACGAAAAGTAGAAAGATACTAAGACAAATAAAATTCAAAATTATTATGAAACTGAGTCATTAAGGCAGTATCAATGAAGTAAGTGAATATGAATGGAGTCCAAAATTCACTTGATAAAAAACTATTTTAAATTAAAAGCAAATTTTATTTTGACTTAGTTTACAGCACAAAGGATGATAAAGGAAAGATAAATTAACTTAAATTTCAAATTTAATAAAAAATACAATGAATGGACATTGATTTCGCCAATTTCAATGGGCTATATCTGCCAATAGGGGGTAGTTATTTCCCCCCTCTTTCCACTCATTTGTAGAGCAATGCTTGGAGATATTTTTGAGCGCAAAAAGTCAATTTGTCACTTTTTGGACTTATTCCTTTTTTCAATCTGGCGATTGAATTATATTGATTGGTATAAAAGCCGCCGCCGGTCTAAATCCCTCCTGTCTAATCTAAAAGAATTCTGAATTTTCTTCAAATAACGGAAAGTTTCTCACATTTGACAGAAAAAGAAAAAAAAACCCTCATATATTTTCTCAAAGTACAGAAATCAGCCAGCAACAGAGCTGCCGGTTAATTTCTGTTATTTGAAGAGAAAATTTCTTACAATAAAGCATTATTTAAAGGCTTTGGAAGTCTTACTAAAACTTCCAAAGCCTTTAAATAATGTTCTTTTTTTTAATTAAAAATGTAAATTTAGTTCATAATTTTCAACATCATCAATATTTTTTCCTTGATATTTTACTGTTTAAAATATTATGAAAAGAGAAGAAGGACTATAAAATTTAAATAAAATACATCCCCTTTCTCAATGAAAACTATTTTTCTGGCTTACTATGATTATCGAAAATATTTTGACTCACTCAAGAAATTTAACCCTTTTATGGGTGATATTTGGATCTTTAGTTTTAATTAGTTTGCCAACAAAATGAGCCACAAAAGCGATAAATGGGTCAAAAAAGTTAATGTGAGTGTAGTAGTATTAAAATTGTAAGTTAAAATAGTGCAAGAGAGAGAGGTAAAATTATTAGGTATTATTTTCATTATTGTTATTCAAAATTGGAAAAGGTTTAAATGTGTTAAAAGTGTAAAATCTCCTATTTGAGATAAAAGTAAAATCAGGAAAAGACAATTTTCTATTCTTAGCAACCAATTGTTCTGTGAGAAAAATTATTTGATTACTTTACAACTTACGATCTTACTTCATCTGTGTTTTTAAAGATTAGATATCAGATCGAGTTAAAAATGGAATCACAATTACTTTTTTCGTGATTATCATTAAGTAAATTTGTGTAAATTATCTCCTGAAAATTTGTCTCAAGTGTTTTTACTGCTTGAATAAGTTAAATAAAAATTAAGGGTTTTTAAAATATCTTAACATTGTTTCACGTTAAACATCTCAGGCAAATGGATTTAATATCACTTAAGAGTAACACGTGATCGAAGAATAAGTAGTAAGCATTGAAGTTAGAATAATTTATTTGCTAATTATGATTTATTCTTATTTTTAAAATTAATTTTTATCATGATCCAACCCATGCCAATCATTGATTTGATAATTTTAGTACACTTAACAAATTTATTGCTTCCTATTTTGCCATTATCTCAAACAGTTCCTTTCAATTCAATACAAACAATGAACTAAAACTGGTTTGTCGATTTGGGTTATTTTATGAATAATTAATGACGAGTTTTCAATTACTGATGAAATATTGAGCGGCTTTTGCAGCATTTAGAATATATTATGAGTAAACATAAATGTTTCATTTTAAGTATAAAGATTACACAGGATATTGCAATTGACATTTTTAGGGTTATTTTAATTTAACCGTGCATTACTCGAGGGATAGTTATTTAATTATAGATGTAATAAAATTTGAACGACCTTCTTACAAACAATTCAGTCTAAGGTAAATTTAATTCATTGTAATATTTTTAAACTTAAAGCAATTAAGTAGTGCAAAATTTTTTTAGACATCTCTTCGAAGTCATTCCTAAATAAAACCTCACCCCATTTAGGGGGAGAAGGGCAAAACAAACTTTTGGCACTACTATATGTATATAATAGACGCCAGTGAACAAATATATTAACAATTTATTTACTCTATTTAAAATTCTAAACTAAGTATCATTTTGTCAATAAATTTATCAGTGTACACATCTAATTTTACAACAGAAAATAGTAAATTATTATGTTATTAAACATTAATTGTGAGCCTTTTTCCAACTTAGAACAACATTTAAAACAAAACAAATATATAATAAATAAAGTAAAATAATAATTATAAAATAATCCTCCAAAAAAGATGCTTTAAAGAATTTAAATGTCACTTTTAAAGAAAGTATAATTATTATCATTAAAATTATGTGACGTGATTTGTGAATTGACTTTTTTTTTATTTATTTGAAGTTATAACTCATGCAATGACAGAAAGCTGAAACTACGATTCTAGTCAGATTACTTAAGTAGTGTCATGCTGTTTTATAAAATTAAAGAGTGCGATTTCTGAAAGGTTTGCTCCTCCGTGTTAAAAAGAAATCTTTTAGGTCTTGAAAAACTAAAAAAGGTTCTTTAAGACGTTGAATGTCTAATTTCCTACTACTATTTCGAAATGCAAATGATTGTAATTGTGATGGACTTGGGAAGATAACAGATCATTAACTCTTCTTTTAATAAAAGACTGACAGGCCTTTAAATTATATTTATTCCTGGAATACACTTACATGACTTAGGTTTGATATAAAAACAGTTTCTAACTAAAGAGAAAGACCTTGAAAAGCAGGTAATAGCGATGAAACCTAATATGAAACACTTCATTTAATAACATCAGTTTTAAAAAGTTATATACTACATCTGTTGGGTTGGAATGGTTAGAATAGTATTTTAAGGAAATAAGAACCATCCTTTCCTCATTGACACGTTATATAAATAAATTTAAATACGAAGATATCTTAAAGGTCGTGAAGAACTTAAAGGTTCCTTTGGATGTTGAATACCTATAAGGAGGAGGAAACACCTGCAATGAGGAAAACCCGTTACGGAGTAAATGCGAAACTTTCCAAAATGCTGTTCCTTTTGTTCGAATGATCGTAAAAGCTAGGAAATTATGCTTCCTTCGTATACTCCACTCTGTGACAAGGCTGTCAGGGTAAAAGAGACACATTAAGCAAAAAAGAGGCGGATTTCGTTTGAAATGAATTTATTAGTATATCCGCATATTTTACTTTTCCCGGGAATATTTACAAATATTATGTTATAAAATTTAAAAATTAATTTTATACCTTCCCCATCCCCCTCGCATTTCAGAGACTCTCTCTTTGATTACGATATTACACTTTTGAAACTTTAAAATGAAACCCAAATTTAACATTCTAAAGTCTTCTCAATGTGTCTATTTTTACTGCAACTATATTGTATTGTTTAATCAAAAATTTGAAGGAGTGTAACTGGAACCGTTCATTATACATACTGGGTATACAATAAGGCATTTTCTCCCTGTACTAAAAGCTATTTTATGCTCTCCTTCAAAACTACATTTTGGCTGGTGTGATTCTTACACAAGTCTAATAAATGTTTTACCTTAATTTTAAAATTAAGTAATACTTATAGGGTCACTTGGGGTAAATGGGTCACTTGGGGTAAATGGGTCACTGGGGTAAGTGGGTTACCCCCCTCAAACTAAAATATGTACAGGACATTTCCCATTTACTCACATTGATCATGTTACATTTTGTCACACTGGTCGGTTTTGAATTAGAGTTTTATTTCATTTTTTTTTTTAAGAATGATTTCCAGAATGATTTGTTTGGAGGAGTTAAAGCTACATTTTCCCAAGAAGTGTTCTCAGCTTAGTTTTCATTACATTTTAATGTTTATTTAACTGTTGTGCTAAGTTTGACTTAAAATACATACTGCAATTTGAATTTTTACAAAATCTCTAATTTAAAAATGTTTAAGAGGAGGGGTCCCACTTACCCCGTAAATTTAGCCTAATAGGGGTAAGTGGGACACCGTAGAGTCACCACTTTAATGTTTATCGAAAAGTTTATAAGTAATTTATTGAAATTATATATTAATTTTGCGTTTTAATTTAAGTTGTGGTGAGTACTGAAGGCTAAATTTGATTTTAAGACGCTAAAATCCTTTGGTAATGATGTATGGAATGGTTAAAGATGAAAACTGATAGATAGACTAGAAGAAATAGAAGATAGAAAACTGATGAAGACTGATAGTTGCTCGCTCAAGAAACTTTCACCCATATAGCTATACAGCATAAGGGTGCTCTTATAGATGCAGTTCGTAGTTTGCATCGTGGAATAAGGATTGATTGATATTTAAAATTATACTCTCATATAAACTTTCAATTTCTGCTATGTATAGTACTCCAATGGAATTTCTTAAAATCTACTTTTGTCCATGTGTGAAATCCCAAAGATTACGTATAGGCTTTGCACTTGAACCTGGGGAATTTTTCAGATGTTCTAAAAATCCATGTTATCCAATCCTGAACATGGGCGGATTTATAGGGGTCATAGGGGGCCAATATCCCCAACCTGTAAATGAAAATGCATTTTTAGAGCTATCAGGGACTATCCTGTTTTTAGAGCTATCAGGGACATCTTTCCCCCTAATGTTTGCCAAAAAATAGGAAAAATTTCAGGATATCGTGAGCATTTGGTTTATTGCAATTATTTAAAAGAAAAGATGAAGGGAAAGATGGAAAGAAAGAGAGAATCTATTCAATAAAAACACAAAACAATACCTTTCCTGCATAAACCATAGTCCGGGTAATTGTATGTTAGTTCCTACACTATAGTCAAAAACATCTTTTTTTAGCCAAGATAAAAAATTATCTGAGAAGGTAATCAATAATCCCTTCGCTTTTTGTGTCTCCCACTTTGTTCACACATGAAAAGTTAAACTAGTTTGTGCGAACAAACTGTTTTAGATTTAATCCAAAACTGTACCGTTATAGATTCGTCCAATCTACTGCACCTGCACTGTCAAATATTCTGTGACTGAAACGGTTCAGCTCCTTGGGGGTTAATAACAATATGGAGATTATTACATACTTGTGAAGTTAAAAAGGATTTTTTTTAAATAAACCACAGTCACCACTCAGAGAAATAAGAAAAAAAAATATATGTAACTATCCTGAGTCTGAACTGGTTTCGCTTGTTCGTTAGAATCAATAATCAATTACATATTTGTTCAGTTAGGTAATGGATTTCTTTTTTTTGAACAAGCCATAGTCACCACTTAATGAAATAAGAAAAATATTTAAGTGTAGCAATCCTAATTTTCGGAATGCTTCAAAATTTAACTTTAAATTCAAGACGTAAGCTAGTGGTTGTAAGGATTTATGGCATGGTTGGTAAATGCGCTGTCATCTAGTCCTGAAGATTGCGGGTTCGATCCTCGAAATTTTATTCTTTTTTTTTTAAATTGTAAAGTATCAACTTCAAATAAACTAGAAAACTTCTCTAGATTCAGGAACGGATGGCTTGGTGTGTTCAGTGATGAAGCTTAATGCTTCGAGTCGAAAGGACCGTGGTTCGAACCCCGACATGTACTGGGTGGGATTTATGTTATTATTTTTCCCCATTCCTGAATTTGTATATTAACTTTAAATTAAAGACGTAAACCAGTGGTTGCAGGGACATATGGCATGGTTGGTTAATGCACTGCCATCTCATCCTGAAGGTTGAGGGTTCGATCCTCGGTATTTAATTATTTTTTTTTTAAATTGAAAGGTATCAACTTCAAATTAATTAGAGAACTCAACCGTTTGTAGGAACGGATGGCATGGTTGGTTAATGCATTGCCATCTCGTCTTGGAGGTTGCGGGTTCGATCCTCTGAATTTTATTATTATTTTTTTATTTTAAATCGTAAAGTATCAACTTCAAATTAATTAGATAACTTGACCGGTTGCAGGAACGGATGGCTTGGTGGGTTCGCCCGCCAGTATCCCATCTAAAAGGCCCTCAGATCTAATCTGAGCCTCTCCCCGGGTATAGCACTCGGACATAAATACAGTTGGGTATTTATAAATTTAGTTCCTGCTTTTTCAAGGGGGGTTTTATTGATTTTTTCTTCAACTCTTAACTGTAACCGTATCAGTCAGATTCTTGAAAAATAGTACTATTTTTGTAAAGAATTTCATGTTTATTTTGTATAATCCAAGTTTATTCCTTCTGTCTTCGACGGAAACTGAATAATTTGAGAAACCTTTAATTGCGTTATTGAAGAACCATCCCTAGCCCCTACCAACCACCCAGCAATTTCATTTACCTTTATATATTTTTTCTTATTATATAAGTGGTGACTGAGAAACACAGGTACCGTTAGATAAAAATGAAAGATGCTAGACTTAAGATATTTTACCCAATTGTTTAAGTGGTGACTGTGAAATTCTTTTAAAAAAATGTGTGTGAGTCCTCATTTCTGTATCAACCTTGTCCTGAACCTCTTGAAACGATTAAATGAAATATTGATCTAGAAACTCACTCCCTGAAAGAGAACGAGTCAGGTTAATTATCCAACGGAAGTCAATAAAGGGTCTACCAACAGGACATAATCTTTCCCAGGAGACTGCCCGGTACGGTAAGGTGGGAGGGAAGGATGCTTCTCTTAAAAACTTTTTCCTAATATCTTTAGTGGTGACTTTGAATATCCTTAATAAAAAATCTGAAAATTCTCAAGTAGGAAATAATCTCACGATTGTCATGTAGGAAATTAACTTATCATTGACTGCTGCAGGAGTACTACTGACTTCAACTCAAAATCCCGGAAAACTGAAAGAGTAACGCACCTTTTATCCGGAATGTTTTAAAATCCGGAATGTTTCAAAAAAATTCTTTTGTTCTTAAGGTAACTTCCCTCAAAACTCAAAGCGCGCCCAATGAGACAAAACGGTAGGAAATGTTTTAACTAACAGCCTGATCGTTGCTACGGAGGCGAAAATTTTCTTTCAGAATGAGGTACTACGTAATTGCGAACCAATGATAGGACCGGATTCTTCATATAAGATGCTATATTACTGCTGCAGCCCTGCATTTATTTATTTTGATTTTGCGCTTTCTTGTTGAGCTCAATTCGATAAAACACGGAATGCCGGGATTCATGGTGTAAAAAAAAATGGATTTCCGGGGCACCCCTGCCTTTCCCAGGTAGCACAGCTATATCATTTCAATTTATATCAACTAATGACTTAAGTCATCGGTTGATATTGTAGGGATATATATTGATATAGCGTACTGTCCGGGTTGCTGATGGTCAATTGTGCTCCTCGAGTCTTCGTCTTTTTAGTCTTTGTAGAGACGTTAATGTCCTTTCACTAGTGGTAGTGCTTATGGACACAGGAAGAGTGGCAAGAATTTTCAGAAGGGTGTTAATAGTGGAGAAAACATTCTTATGGCAGGCAGTGTAGTAATTTAATTGCCTTTCTTGAACTGATTTTCAAACCTTTTACCCTCTCGAACCACATATGAAGTTCTCCAATGGCAGCGACATCACTAATTATAGAAATTCAGAAGTTTTTTTAAACTTTCTTCCGGTGTTTTAGTGGCTTGAGAATTACTGGTAGGTATTAAACACTTAAAACTTCCCAGTTACTTCTTCATGTTTTAGAAACCTACGATTCAATTCACTTAACATGTTATCCAAAAATGGCAATAATATGGAAATCCTAAAATAGGATTCAGGAGTGGTCTGTTTCAATGTTGCACTAGTCTTCCAGTTCTTATTGAGGAAATTCTTGCAAATTTTTCCTTTTTTTTCTAAATTTATTTTAAGCAATGGGGGATTACATATTCAATAACCCCCCTCGTTAAATTTAATAAGATAAAAAATTGGAATCGTACTCCACCAAGCAGGATGCCAAACTTGAAATATTTTTTCTTATTTACTAAGTGGTGACTTTTGACTGATTTAAGTCAGGGATGGCCAAAACGTGTCACATGCGCCAAACAAGCCACATTGTATGAATAAAAGTGGCGCATCAGTCTGTTAACCAATTAAATAGGTAGCATAAATTCATTTGAAATTAACTTATAACTGTTTTATCTTAGTTAGAAAACCATTGTATGAGCCAATTGCAATGCTTAAAGATCAAAGTGAATTTGCTGAGAATAGTAGAAACTTGATTAAATGTGTTGATAAAGAATTAAAAAAAAAACGGTGTCAGGATTTTGGTTCAGAAGGAAATTTCTTTCGAACCTTTAAAAAGCCTTTTATTTTGAACTTTGCATAAGTGACTTGGAAATAACACAGAGCCCTCTTCTAGAGGGGAATTAAAGTTTAACGCCCTCGAAGTTTTTATTACAAATCAGAAATAGTTTTTTAATTAATAGGCAATTTCCTGCGGCGTAAAAAGAGAGATCCTCTTTCCAAATGTCAAAAAATAGTTAAATTATATAACATATTATACTTGATTGCAACGTTTCTTGAACCCAGTACGTCACAAATGCGGAAGGAGAAATCGGTAAACACGAAGCCTGTTGTGTTGATAGGAGGATGTTCGGTAAGCAAATCGTGATTGAAAAGCACTATAAATACATGAGTTTAACAAAATAATCATATTTTTAAATTGACGTTCTTTATTTCATTCAAAATTCAGACACCATGATGTGAGCTACTTTGTTTTTTAGTGACGTCGTAGGGTCAACTTAAGTTGCAGTCTATAGTATATATGGGTCGATTTTTTTTTTCATTTACGTTTGGTCTAGCTTTTTCACAAACAAAAAAAACTACATACTTCAAAGATTTTTGAAAGATTGGATGTTGTTACATTGAAGTGAAGGACGCTGAACTTAAAATACATTTCGTAATTTCCATCGTGGTAACTAATGATAGAATTAAAAAAAAAACATTTTCAAAGCTATATTTCCTGAATTTTTCCAAGAGTTGGTGAATATCCAAACAAACATCTCACTTATGTCATTTTTGGGCTTTCCTATGGTTAACATTGAATTCAACTTGATGTCGTCTTTTTATGTCAAAACTATTATCTGTGAAAACTCCCAAACGTGTGTGACTAATTTTTATGAGAAGTTTAAAAAAACTTATCGGTTAACCTGATCGTTAAAAAACAGTTCAATATATAGTTTAAATGTTAAAAAAATAAGATTGTGTGATTAAAATATCTCTTTTTGACTATTACGAAACTATCTTCGCTACTTCTTTAGAAAATGTCATTACAAAAAAATTATGATCCAATTTTTAATTGAAATATTATAAAAATTCCTAAGTAAAATATTTACATAAGTAATTAAATGTCTACATTTGGGATGAGCTAAGCGCTGGAAGCAAACTAAGTCGTATGTAGCTGTAGATAAGCAATAAGCTGATTTGATGGTTCATTATGTTTAAATTTAATGTATTTTTAATTTTATTAGCATATTTAGTAACATTAGCAGATGTTCTCATCTAGTAACATTAGCAGATTTACAGAATATTTTAAGACAAAATCCTTTACTGAGTTTTATTAAGAGATCTATCAGACATGTGTAAGGTACCTGTAAGTACTTTTAAAATTACTTTCACTGTATGGATGATTGTTCTATCTACATATTAGATAAAGCTTATTAAACAAGTTTTGCATTGAAATCCAATGCCATTTTGAAATAACACCTGAACGTATAGAGGAACTATAGGATAAAATTATAAGATTTAGAGTTTCATTAGTTTTCACGGTTAAAATAAAATATTTTTAACAACATGGAAATCAGTAGAAATCAACACAATCCATCTACAAATCTGTCCACTCTGAAGAATTTCATAAAAAGCGGATCTTGAGATTGTAAATAGTAAGAGAAAACGTGAGAAATTTTCTTATCTCTTTTTATCGTCTCAAAGATAAAATAATCAGGTGGTTATATGGTCGGCTGTTAAAGTGAAACTCTGGAAAATATTCTTTTATCGTAATCTTTCATAAGAGACAGAGAATTACGATAACCGTCTTTTTTGTATAAGTTCCTGTCGAGACTGTAATAATGACTGATCTAATGGTATTGCGTATGCCTAAGATGTTTCAAACGACGTAATTTTCATAGTTTGCTGCTGCCTAAATATGAAAATTTTCCATGACCAGACTTACCTTGTATATTTTGGGATCTAAACCATTGCTCATTTTCAAAGTTATTAAAAAGTTTCCTTCTTTCAAAAATGATACATTTTAATCACGTCTTAAGTTTATAAGAAAGCTTTGAATTATGTATTAGAATTAGTTTCAAATCTTAACAGATACTATCAATGCAAGAGCTACCGAAAGTATCCCTTTCTACAGATAAGATGTTTCCCAAGATTGGAAAAATATTATGTCAATTGATGTATAATTGCCCTAACTTCAAGCATTTTAGAAATATTACAATTCACGGAATCTTATATAGTTGGATAACAGCCTGCTGGTAAAAATATAGCAGTAGATAGATAGATAGTAAATTTAAGCATCGAAACTTACTAACTTCATCAAAACTGGTTCTCAATAAATTAAGACTGTTATTAATTACTGGAATTGAATTTGAAAATAAATAAAAAAAGTTCCTTGCCATACATGAAATTCTTAAGTTGTTCGTATCCATTGGAATGGGATCCAAGAGAATAGTTTCTGAATAGTCCCTAAGGCTTTCAAACGTTTTGAAACGGATTGGGATGAACTTTTAATGTTCACACAAGTAAACCAGCATCTGGCAAAAGTTTTTTAAAAGTTTCCCTGATAATTAATCGCCTTTAAAGTTTTTTTTTTGCACTTCAGAATGTTCTTTGTCGTTAACATCAAAATCATTGTTCTTAAAAACCCTTTTTCAACCATTCTCTGCATGTTGATTCTGAGGGAGCATGATCACCATGAGTCTTAACAAGAATTCTTTACACTTCAGTTGCAGGTTTCTTTTAAATAAAGCAATGCTAGAAAATTCTCCGCGAATGCTCTATTTTGTTCACACAAAATTAGACATGTTTAACGCTTTAAAAAGGTAGTTTAAGTTACTTCTTCTAAAAAAGGACATCATAAATTTAAAACCGTATAATTAGGGCCTCGTGACGCAATCAAATATAAAACAGCAGGAACTTATCAACCTCCCCCACTGATTTCGGGTTCTGAGTTGTAAATATTATCATTTATAGATATATCAATCAAGATTTTTGAAGAAATCAAAATAATCTCATTAAATTTAGAATAACAAAAGTATTAGTGAAGTATTCGTCAAGTCACTCCCAATTAATGGTTCGTGACTTTTTTGAGCCTGATGAACAAAATAAGTATTTTTATTTTAAAAATAAAAAGGGTCCTTCAGTCATACAATTTGTACAGTACTGCATGATTCATCAAAATCATCCTTCTTATTCAAGCCGAACAATTGTTTAAACTGATGGAGGTTAAGGTTATGAATAAGAAAAGTGTTGAGGAAATAGGATCATTCTCTTTGTTAACTCATTATCAAGGTCTTGAATTACATGGTCAAGTCAAAATCGTTATCAGATAGAATAATAAATTCAATCATTTCCGAAATTATTCATGAGCTAAGAGGACGTCCAAACTGCGATCCATATAAAATTTTCAGACGATTCCTTTATTCTTTATTATGTTTAAAACTTCAATTAGATATGATATTGATAAAACCATTTCGGGTTAAAAACAGCAACATAATATTGCTTCAAGTCAAGTTCTGATAAAAAATGTAAATTTTATGACTTTTACAGTTCATCAATTACTGTTCAAAAGTTTGAACTCTTAACTGTGCAATAATTCCAAAACATTTAAAGTTTTAAAGCTCTTATATTATTAAGAAACCCTTCTTGTTTTAAAAATTCACCCTTGACTCTACATTAGAAATATGAGCTTTGATTAAAATATTTTTTTTTTAAAAAAAGAAATGAATATTCGAATTCAAGGAAAAATTCCATAAAATCCCATGTAGTATATCAAAGCCTATGTATCGACGATCCTAAGATAGATAAGAAGATATAATCTAATATTTGAACATAAATTATTTTTTAACTTATTTGACTAATTTGAAAACATTTTAATCAAAAGTGTTAATCTTTGCAGCTAAAGAAATTTTAAGGAAAAAAGCCCACTATCAAGAATCTTTGTCCCCCTGCTTGTCTCCCTAGAAATAAAAAATGCAGTCTTTACCTCACATGAATATAACGCGAGAGAAAATTCTTGATTAAGGTTCTATTAGTTAGGTCTTAGGTTTCTGTCTAGGTTTTTTTAATAGGTACCTATTTTATGAAAATTTAGTGCTAATTTGTGAAACTTTTTCTGTTAATTTGTCACATTTAAGTGCAAAATCAACTTAAAAAACATGTACATAATTTTTAAACATTAAAAACTAAAGAAATCTAGAATGACTAATAATTTAAGTATTAGGAGAATATAGCTTACTAGTCAACTTTCTTTTAAACATGTGTTTTGCGAAGGTACCTTTTTCCTAAAACTGAATTTGTGAAAGTATACCTATTTATTAAATGTTGAATTTGTGAAGGTACCGCAAAACGGTAGTAAATTGACCTGGACAGACCACTGAATGAAACAAATTAGGCATTAATTAATTCCAAATGCGCAATATCGACTTCTTTTATTTTACCTGTTCGAGGGCACATGCTTAAAAATACTGCCCTGTGTGCCAATACCAGGATTTTCGAAATTAGTACTTTTCAAGTGTTTTGAACTTAAATGGACTTAGGCAGGTTTCTGACTTGTATATCGCTCCCAACCACGTCCTGTTTGGAGAGTCGGCCAAAGAAACTTTCTTTCTCCGTATCGGTCCACACAGAAATAAAAAAAATAAAAATCTCTCCGGACGCTCATTATTTACGGCATTTATCGGCGAAACTGTTTCGTAATGGGATGCCGGAGTGATGGGAGTCCGCGGTTTCCATGGGGACGGGACGCAGTTCCGGAAGCGAATGGCATCTCGGCTTTTCACACCCCAAGCCCCCAAATGCCACCTACAGGTGAAAAAGCTTCTTTGCTGGATGGAAGGAGAGGGTTATTTTACTCTTCGAGGTAGTCACAACGACCACCTCTGAAATAAATTAACTAGTTATAGATATTATGTAGTATAACAAAAAACTACAGTTTAGTAGGATACGAATAACTAACCTTTGGCTTAGTTTTGTTTCTTAAATTTAATATTGATAGTATCAGAGTGGGGACCTAAGATCCGTTGAAAACTATGTAATAATAAATAATAATAATATCAAGAAGACGAAGCGATTCGCAATCAAGCAAGTGTCTCTACTCAATCAACTAATAATAATGGAATGAACACAAAAAAAATTTCATTGTTTATAAAGGTCACATTCCCACAGTGGCGGCTCGTGGGTAGTTCAAATGGGGGTTCACAATTAAATTTTGAAAATTCAATTAAGTAAAAATATCACAATTAGAACAGAAGAGGGGTTGGAAGCTCATCCTGAATACGGTACAAGTTGGAATAGATTTTTATTAGTTTTTCATTTATGTTATTATTGACTTATTTCGACTTATTTCCTTTTTATTGGGGGTTCACGTGCTCATGTGCTCCTATGGACGAGCCGCCACTGCATTCCCAAAACATTTCTGGGGGAGACCCCCCAGACCCTCCTCTCAATATGAAGTTTTCACTAAAACTTTAGGAAAAAGTAATTCAATGGTTTCGTACCTTTACTCCATATAAGTGGAAAGTACTAAAAGCAAAAGGCAAAAATTTGCTATGATTTTAAAATCTTTTCAGAAGAGTTCCCTAATCCGAATGTCATCCTCCTCAATATTCTAATGCTGACGACACCGATGAGTTGCTGTTTCACACGCATCACTTCAAAGTTAATGCTCTTTTTACGCATTCTCTACAGGAATTTCAAATTTCCCCGAATGCACATATTTAACTGCAAAAATGGTCTCTCTACAACACTATTGGGGATGGGTCACTTTTTCGGTAAAATTTCTTTTTGTGTCTATTTATGAGTCTTAAATTTAATGAAATACAACCGGAAATCTCAAGAACTAGCACTTTAATATGAACATCCATCAAACTCTGATATACAGGGTGATTATAATTACAGAGTTTTGATTTTAAAAGGGTGTAAAAAGATAACCAGTGGTCAGAATGACTTGATATTTCATCTGGGGTATTCCTGAAACAGGGGGAAGAATCTCCTGCCTGTTAGTTGGTCTCAAGGTCAAGGTCGGTCTCATGAGTACAGCGCGAGTATCGGTTAATTATGGTACTATTTTCCTTACCCCCCAAAAAACCTTACCCCTTAGGATCTCTCTCTCTCTCTCAATAAAAAAAGCGTGCATTATTTTCCCAAATTGAGCAAATTAATAACTGTATCAATATGCCCCAAGCAATGTATCCAACTGTCCCACCGGTGGGCAGGGCCGTGTTGTGGAAAAATCGCGCCCGGGGCGGATGGCTTTTTTGGCGCCCCCCTGGCTTTTTTGCGCCCCCTCCCAAATATAATTTCTTTACATTATTCTCAGATAGATTCGCAAAAAAATGTTCGGGTACAAATTTGGCGCCCCCTGAACACGTTCATCGTGGTTTCGTTCGAAAGTATCGAAGAATCCTCTATCTATTACGAAGTCCAATACTAAAATAATTTTGATTGCAAAAAAATGTCCAATCACAAATTTGGCACCCCCTGATCACGTATATCGTGTTTCCGTTCGAAAGTATTGAAGAATCTACGAAGTCCAATGCTAAAATAATAATTTTAAATTGCAAAATACTAAAATAATAAATTGCAAAAAAAAGTTCGGGCACAAATTCGGCCCCTCTCTTGAATACCTGAATACGGCGCCCGGGGCGGACGCCCCCTTCGCCCCCCCCCCCTTAACACGGCCTTGCCGGTGGGGCACCTTGATTCAAAATTGATTTTTTACAAAAGTCGTTATATTTTAATTTTCATTAAAATATATTTTTTTTCTAATTGGTTTCATAAAATTGAATCATTCTTATATATTTTTTTGAAAAAAAAAAGTATCTGAGTAATAAATTTTTTCTACTCAAAAAAAGGATTTGTGGATTTGAATTTTGCCGTATCAAATAGCCACACTTTCCCCTACTATCAATTTTCAAAATACTCAAATTTTTATGATTCAATCAGTGCTGTAGTTGAGAAAATATTTGGGGGCTCGCATTTTTTGGTCAAAAACTAAATTTTTCGTGGAGATGCTCTAAATATTTTGGTGACGGCGTCCCCGCCCCCAAATCTCAACCCGGGCTTCAACATATTCTTAATTAAATCAGATTTAAAATCAGGGGAATGTCCCCTTTAATCTCTCTTATAAAACATATTTCAGAGTCTTCCAGGAGTATAATATAAAATGCAAGTTTCTTGAAAGAATGTTCTTATTTATGGAGGGGTACTTACTGGTCCCTCCTTCGGGATAGACGCCCGCGCAGCAACTACTGCAAAATTAGAAAATGGGAAATTTATTAAAACTTCAAAGAAATAAGACTAATACCACGTTAAAAGGTCTTGCTGTATCAGTTAGATTAATACAGTCAAAATTGTCAAAAGTTATGAAAAAAGTTTTTTTCTCTCTTTGGAAGTGGTTCTCCCATGAGTATTAATAAAAACTAAATAAAGTTAAGGAATAAAAACTAAGGAAAAGTAATGAAAAATTGCTAAGATAATACTTAAATGAAAGTTATGATTTAAATAAGGAAACTATAATAATGTACCATACTTTTTGATGAAAGAACGTTTTTCTGTCTGGTTCTGTTTAGGTAATTAAATTTTTGAAACTGGGATGCCAGTAAATTTTAATACTGCAGTACCACACGTAATTAAAGTTTTCAATGAGTTTCCAAATTGTTTTAAACTCCCTTTTCTTATATCGTTCCTCATTTATTCATGTGATCTCAATTATTCCCCCTTTTGTTTCAAAAGCATCATTTCAAAATCATCTTTAAGATGAACAGTCCTACTGCAGATAACAATCAAAGTTAAGCGTTTATTGCACTTTGAAAATACGAGCAATACATTCCCTTTCGCTTCAAAACAAAGTAGTCCGATATTTTGAATGACGTCAGCAAACTCCTGACGTCATTCTTACGTAGCAACTTGTGTCAATCTCATTGGGTAACAGGAACATAAAAGTTAAGAGTTTCAAAGCTAACGAATTCATCCGAGCAAATTTCTGTGGAACTCTAAAAGAGAGAAAGTTGTCAGTTAAGTCCCGCTCTTTTTTTTTTTTTTTAGGAAAATTAATTCATGTTTTTGGGATTCCAGTAGTTCGAGACAAAATTTTGTTTCCCATTTTCTAAGGTTTTAATTTGTTTCTAAATTGTGAAACACAGATTTAAAAACCATGAAGGGGAGGGGAAACAATGATACAAGCAAAAAATGTAGATATCTCGAATTCTTTTCCTAAAGAAGTTCGTAGAAAAAGCTAAAAGGGTGTTAAGGAAAAAACTCTAGCCAGAGTCTTATTTAAAAGCAAGTATTTCCATTAATGTAATAAAAGTTACGCGAATCTAGCCTTTTTTGTCTCTAAACATAGAGAAAAGAAAGTTGTTAGGCTGAGACTTGTTTTTTTCCCTTATTTGCATTAAAGCTCCGAAAATTCTTTATTTTATTCAAATGATTTGGACTCTGTATTGCATTTCACTGTTAAGGATAAAAACGTTCTAACATTCTTAATGCAATTAGATATTATAACTTATTTTGCATTAACTTAAAACTATAATTATGTGTGTATCAGAAGAAATAAAATTATATAAAGAGGTGAAAAGTTTTTTTTTAAATCCCTTACATGCATTTTTCTCACAGAAAATTTCTCCGAAATTATGAGGAACAATAATTATGCAATAGTTGGGTAAGAAAACGCTATATATGTATTATGCTTCAGTAACTTTTGCTGATCAAACTTATCGATTCAAAAAGGTTCGTATATTTCCTTTTAGATAAAATCATGTAGTTCAAATCTGTAGTTAATAACACAATATTCAAAGAAATTTAAGCTTGGGAATTTTTTTTAGAAAAGAAAATAGTGTTTCGTGTAGATGTTATGAAGGATCCAGTAGACCATTTAGAATAATCTGCTTTTGAATTTAAAATGACATAACATATGGTTAACCGCATTTGGAGTACTACATTTATACATAAATGTATATGTTTCGGGCAAAGTGATTAATCGGGCATTATTAATAATGCCCGAAGTGGAGGCGAAGTGATAAATTTCATTGATAAATGCCATTGAATTTATCACATTGCCTGCCTCACATCGGGCTAAATAATGCTAGGATTTATCACATTGCCCGTAACATTACATGTCGAGTAGGTCTAGATAAACTAGGTCTATTATAAGATTACGCTATTTCTCATAATAGAATACCCATAAGACAAACAGGACATTTAGATTAAAATCGAGCCCTTCATATCTTCTCTTCCGCTTCTATTCAAAACTGCACAATAGACAACACATGATCAGTCAACGGACCAAAGAAGGAAAATCCAAACGAAGGTTAATTTTAATTCAAGAGGTTATTCTTTAAAACGATTTTGTATCAAGCAAAGGGAAGTGTAAGGTTCTAAGCAGAGACAAACAGATAAACAAATAGACGCTACTACTTATTCCTCTGATAAACCGAATGATATTTCACTTAATAAAGCGATTTGAATGAGGGTTTCAACCGTAATTCCTGTAATTCAAAAGCTATGGAAAAAAAATAAGGAAACAAAAACTCTAGTACGTACTATAATTATCATGAAATTCGTCCTAGAAATCTAAAATAACATATTTTGAATCGAATAAACAATTGTGATACTAAAATCACAGTTATCATAATGCTTGTTTGATACTTACCTCAATCTCGATTATTTTTTTTAGGCGCAGACTTAGTTTTAATAGTCCCTATGAATTCCCCTGTTTGAAAATTCTAAGAGGAAAAGTATGAGAGACAATAGGTATTAAACATTCGATGGTTGATTATAATTTGTCATATCCTTATTATTATGAGTGTAGTAATCAGTAATTTAGTACCCTATTTTTAAATATTTTTTTCCTTCAATCAAAATGTAAGGTTAGTTTTAAGCCAAATTTAAAACACTTGAGGATGTAGACTAGAAGAACAAGAGAAATCCGTCCTGATAATATTTCACATGCATTGCGACAATATTTTTAGGGAAATCGAATAAAATGTAGTAATTTTGTTTCTTTGAGTGAAAAACAACATTTTCCGAATATCCATAATATTTAGGCAAAGAAGTTGTCGCCCTAATATCATCTTTATTTGTTGAAATTGTCTTTAAAAAATGCGACTTCAAGGGCAAATCCAGGAAAAGAGCTAAAAGGGGCTTAGTTCCCTAAAATTAAGCAATTCTCCCAATTTCATCAAAATTATCTTCACCGATTTTAATTTTATCTTAGTTTTATGAATAATAAGTGACCCGCCCTTGATTAATGCTTTAATTATATGGTACTTACTACAAGTGCCGTTGAGTCTCAGATTCGAAAGTTAAACACGTCATTTAATATTCATCACTGTTTTAATTATTATGAAATTGCCCCATCAGCTTTTTATCTTCCTGCACGATTTTTAGAAAACTAGGTCGAAATTCGTCAATGTAAATTTTATATCGACGCGCTCATGCAAAAGCCCTTAACGCCTCTTAACTGCTATGTGGTAGGATTAAGTTTAATTTGAAAAGTTCAGAACTAAGTTTCCTTGAAACCAAGTGCGAGAGGCCAGGTTACACTTTAAAATATAATAGATTATATAAAGCATCCGACTCCCTTTTCATTACAAGAACTGTCTTAAGAATTGCTGCAACTTTATCCCCATGTGATACCCTACATCGCATCAGTTTTCATTCTGTAAGAAATATTGCATAGGCCTAGGTATCACATTTATAAATCCGCCTTCTGCATGTTGAAATGTAGAAAATTACCCACAAAATTTTTTAAAAACTATTCCAATGTTCAAATCTTATAAAGTTTAAAATATAGTTGAATGCTTTCGCCAGAGCAAGTTAGGGGGGGGAGTCATCACATTTTGCCGGAGAGAGGAGTAAATATTTTAAAGAAATTCTACCGAAAATGAAGTTTTTTCAACGTTTTGGAAAACGAATTAACCAATGCGGTGTGTCAACCCCAGATTCTATTGACAAGTGTTTCTCAACTTTTTTTTGGTTAACAGACGCACTAAAAATAAACGGAATTATTCGCGGCACAACCAATAATAAAGTATTTTCTATAAAATTTTATTTTTAAGTGAGGATCAACTCGTTTTTTGTGTACAAATTTCATCAAAACCCTCAAAATCATCAGAAAACTTCAAATTTCATGCGAAAAATTTTTTCCTCTGTTGGAGCTCTATATTTAAAAATGAAGAAAATCAAATTCGCAGAACCCTGAAGATGCAGCAGGCAAGAGATATTAGCTTTCACGATGATTGCCACTGAACAAAAATTGATAAGTAAAACTCTTTTAGAAATTTGAACACTAAACTTTGTATTTCCAAAAAAAATTAACCAGTTTTTTTTCGTTGTTAAAATTAGGTATTTCAGATAGGTTGATTAATCTTCACATAAGTTAACTAGAAGCAATGGTAAAAGTAATTATCTTTATTAGTGAGGTTTGAGGTGTATAAATTGTAATTTACAACTTTGTTTTTGAGTGATATTAAGAATTGGTCAATTCTATTTGAATCCACATCAAGTACAGTAAAAACATGTGTCCTTAGTTTCAGACAGGGCATTAATTGATTTGTCCAATTGGAGACCCCTGTCATAAACTCTGGGGTCAGCTCTTCCACCCCTGCTAAAATAAAATTTTTTAAATTACCTTAGCTAAACTTCCTATTAATAGATTTTTATGTTCTAAAAAAGGCTACATTTAGTAGGTATGCACCACATAGTATGCATGGAATTTATACCTGAAACGTTTTTTGTCCCTAATTCCCCAAAATAAGTCTAGTAACAGTTCAGTCTTTCAGAAAGTCATTATTATGAAGAAAAGTTTCCAATCATGTTTGTATTCATGAATGATTGGGGAATAAGATAAAAATTTGAATTATTACATAAGCAAATTATTTTTTGAAGATATGAATAGAACAGTTAAACTTGCTGTTTTACAAACAAAACAAAAGATATTCCGCCTGTATTGAAATTGTACTTTTAAAGTGGTAGACATGACAAACACAATAAATCAGCAAATAATAAAAAAAAATTGAAATCAAACAAATAGATAGTTTAATTTGTTAAACCTTACAAATCAATGTTATTTTTTGTTAGTCATTTTATATCATAAAAAAAGCAAAATTACTCGGGAAAATACACAAAAAAATTGTTTTGATAATAAAAAGAGCATTACTTTAAGCATACACCTCACATGCTTTGTACTTCGTTTATTGGGTTGGATTGGAACATTCATTTTCACAGGAGAAAAAGTTCTACAATGGATCACAGGAACATATCTACGGTTTTAAGCCAATTAAAAAGGGAGGGATTATACTCGCAAAGCAGACGTTGACAATGCAACAGAATTGTTAAACACAAGTTTCAAAACATTTTTATTTTTAATTCAACGATAGTTGTTTGCACATGTCTTTCAAAACAAGTTCTCAGCTTTTCCAAGTTTGTACAGATGCCTACACTCATGCTTATTAACACACAGGTTATTTTTTATCTTACTCACTTTTTCAGTATATGTTCACTTGAAATCAATCTGTGATAGAACAAATTATTCAAATTTCAATATAAAAATGCATTATAAATAAAGGTTACTAAAAAAAAGACCAATAGTTCAAACCAAATGTAATGAAAGCATAACAGTTATGAGATGAAAAGAAAATTGAAGGTTTAATATTTTATCACTTAATGCTTAATAAGAGCTGATAGCAATGAAATAAAAGCATTTAAAATCATGACAAGTTAGGCTACACAACACAAACTGCAAACACTAAGTCAGACAGTTTTTCAGAACCCATATTTAATTTTAATTCTTGTACATATTGATAATTTTGCTGAAATATGGCAGCTTTGTAAGACAAAAATTATGTAATCCATGTATTGTTTAATCAATAATTTCTAATATTTTGTTACAAACCTAGACTTTATCTGTACAATACAAGTTATAAAATCTTATATATATCATCAGAAGTGAATTTTCACTTTAACAAGTAAATTTAATTGAAAATTCTCTACAATTAATTTATATTTCATTACATACTTGAGCTTTAAAAATTCAAATTAAAAATAAAATGAATTTTGTGCCAATGGATGTTTCATGTTAAAAGTCATTCATACTAATACTTTTAATGATAGAGGCGGGGAAAAACTGTTAGCTACTCATCAGTAAAATTAGTTTTGTAATACTTTTAAGTAAATATCATGAAGAAAAAAGTAATTGAAAATTAAGAGTTCAAATTAGTTCCAATTTTAAATGATAAAACAAGCATATTCCTTATAAAATACTTTAATTTTCAATAGATTAAAAGAAGTTTAACAATATTGCATAGCTGATCAAAAACAATTTGCTCAGTCAGAACCATTTAAAATTAAAATACTACCCCTACTAATAAAAATACATATACTTTTTCATAGATATTCTATGACTGAAAAGATGTACAATTTTTGAAATTCAAGAGTTGAAATTTTTGTACTAAATAATCATTTATGATTATATATTTAAAATGGGCATTGAATGACCTAATCAAAAGAGACCGAATATTACCATCATTATACAATTTCAAACATTTTCTTTAAAGAAAAAATAGCACACAAACACAAGGATAACACAAAAAAGAAAATAAACATTTCTTAAAGGTTTAAAATAGCTAAAAACTAGTGAGAAACAAAGAAAACCAATGGAAATATGAAATATATTGAAAGCATCAGCTTTTTAAATTTATCTTTTCAAAATATTAAGCTTCATCCAGAAATTGGCAGTCTTATTAGTCCAGTGTTTGCCTAGGTATAATGATGGCAATATATGCCCTCAAATTAACATTTTACCTATTGGGTAAATATGAAACATTAACTTCTATAAAAATATCCAGAGTGATTAATAAAATTATATACAAGCTTTTTTGAATATATTCTCAGTGCAAATTTTATTAGGTAGCATAAATGTAATTTATTAAAACAGCAAAATATATTTTACATGAAATGCAGATTTCAACTAAAGTAATTTTCCATTTAAGGATAAAAACATTGCAGTATGAAAAGCCAATATTGAAATTATACATTCATTACGCACAATTATAATCAGTAACTTAAAAGTACATTACTAGTTAATACTTGCTTCTAACAAAAAACATGCATATATTAGCTATTTATTTGGGCTGGATATTCTTTGCTACAGTAACAAGAACTTTTTAACAAGCAACTAAGTATTAATAAATGCATAAGTCCTTAAGTGGCAAATATAAAATTATTATTCTAAGAGATTCAAGTCTTGTGCCAAAAATAAGCAGAAATAAATCAGCTATTAGATACTTGGTTTAAGCATTTATATATGGGCTAAATTTTATGTCTTTTGTGTCCCAGAAATAGTGTTTAAGAAGAATTAGTGCAAGAACATAGGTATTTTTTGTCACTATTATGATCAACAATTCCAATGTTGCCAGGATAAAAATAACATAACTACAACCAAAATAAAATAATAAGTTTCACTAAAAAATATTAACAGTTTTTCAAATGATTTCAGCAGGGCAACAACTTTTGAAAAGTGTTCTTTAAGATGTATAATAAACTATACAATTTCTTATTAAAAGCATGGAGATTTTACAATAGCATATATACACAATCTACAAATATATATTTAAAAAATTAAACTATGTTGTTCATTACACATACAGAATTTTTAAAACTAAAGCATAACTACAAGTGTATTGCTTTTACTAATCTATTACTATAGATACATTAAACTATAATAAAAGTATGTTAAAATTATAAACAATTGATGCAATTAAAAATAAAAATAAATGACTAGAATAAAAAAAAGACTCCCTCTATGATACAATGCATAGTTATATACATGACATAGTGTGTTGTTCTGTTGAAACAATTTAGAAAGATAGATGAAAGTAAACGTTAAATGTTCTTTGAATAGAATACACACATTTGAAGGAAAAGAAACAATAAACTATGTAATTAAAAAAATCATCAATCAATACTTTTGAATCTTAAGATATGAACATAATTTGTATACATAGGAAGAGAAAATTATTTCTAAGTAAAACCTGGCAACATCAGTTTAGAAACATAAACTCATATTTTATAACCAACTTCATGCGCCTTTTTTACAATGGCAAGCTTGGAGTTATCATCTTCTACAGGTAGATCTCTATAGGGAGCTTCGCGGGTGCCATGGACCATCAATGTCCATTCCCTTATGAAGCCAGTTTGGGGAACTTGGCTGTCAAAGCGGACTTCTAGGGTCCACCGACCTCTCGGACCTTCTCCCCAAGTGTGGGTGGTCATAAACGGCCATTTGGTAAATCCATCATACTGATCATCATCATTCGGCCGCTTGTTCAAAATCATTGATCTGAGGAAAGCCAAATATTAACACCCGATTTAACTTAACTAATGTTTGCTAACTTTATGACTGAAACTTTTACACATGAATGTTAATATGATTCATAATAATAAAGAGTTTAGTATTTTTATACATTGTGAATGATAATTATATTACATAGTACAACTTTGCTTATATGGACTAGCAGTAACTAAAGGCAATCCAGAAAATCACATAATCCAGGGATTAAGCAAAACAAATATTTAAAAATTCATCTTTCATGTTATAAAATAGCATAGAATGAGGCTACAAATCTGATGTGGAGTTCCTATTAAACAAGATTTTAACGTATTTACTCAAAATAAAATTTGAGACATTTTAAAATTATTAATAGGAATCAAACAGGTTTAGCAATCCTTACCTATCTTCAAGTATCCAAAGCTTGATCTGGATTTGTGAGGCTTTTATTTAATGTTTAAAATTTCAATAACATTTAGTTTTTATTCATTGTATTGTGATACAAAACCACAAAGTTCAGTAACTTTTTTTACAAATGCTCAAATTTTCTTTGATTTGAAAGTACAGTCAATTATAAGCAAAATTCCACTTAAATCAACCTTTATTTTAAAAATTCCAAGTAGTTTATACCTTTACCGGCTTTATAAACAAAACTAGGAAATATTAGTTTTCCTAATATAAACCAAATTGATTGCCTTAATACTTACAAAAACTCAGTTTCTGTTAAAAAATGTCCAATTGTTACTAAACAATATTCCTTTAAACACCAAGTAAATTTAGAAATACTTTACTAAGATTCCAGTTTATTGCATAGCAATATATCTGTAAAGGATGGTAAGAAAAGTTCTACACCTTCTATACTTTGAAAATATTTTCAGACATAAAAATCATCAAAAACACAAATGAAAATGAAAGTTTGTAAAGAAAATAAATTTATATAATTAAATTTCCCTTCAAATATTTCAAAACCAACTTCCAACTATAAATTTAACACCTTTAAATTATCATTTCAACATATAAGCTCATAAGATTTACTTATAATGGCCCTTTTAGGATAGACTTATACCTTTAAATAAACTTCATCAATAAATTAGCAAATTTAGGTATCTTTTTAAAAATATTTTATGCGAGGAGTCTGATTTAAAGACTTACCTGGTTCCCATGGGGGATATCAAGAACAGTGTTACATCTCCTCGCCTGCTGGCATTTAAAGTGATGATGGCTTGAACGTGCTCCAAGTAGTTAACTTCAGTGTCTTTTCCAGCACAAGCATCGGTGTCAATGTATATTTGTGTACTAGCATTTGTAAGAATTTCGCTGAAAAAAAAAAAACAAAGTTTCGTTACAACAGCATCCGAAATTAATTAGAAAGTAAAACATGTATAGTGTAAAATTGTTTATTCCAAATTCTTTTTTCAAGCACATATGTTATGAAGACTGTATGTAAAAAGCTTAGTCCATAGAATCAATGTTGTTTTTGTAACTGCCTTGTTAACAATGTTAGCCTGTGAAATGGTTAAAAACTAAATGGACTGGTTTGAACTCAAGTTTAAAATCCAAATTAAAGTGTTCAATTGTTACTAAAAAAAGGCTGTAAAATACAACATGATGATGAACAGTTTGAATCTAGGGTATTTGTATAGATCACATCATATTCAGCATGTTAAAAAATTATGATCTAGCAGTTTTTAAAAACTATTATATATGAATTTTTGGTATTACAATTGAGAAGTTTGCTGCAAAAAGGGGGTAGCTTCATCCCTAGGGAGATCATGCACTATCATTTAATTACTTTTGGTCAAAAAATCATGTAGCTCCAACTGTTAGTAATAGTGTTGTTGTCACTCTTAATTGTTTTCTAAAACTTTAGAAGTTGAGTTTAATTTAAAAAATAACAATAATTTGAAACTACAACTTTTGTTTTTGCAGCAAACTCTTCAATACTATTAAAATGGCCAGACAGAGTCCATATGTTTTTTTGCAATACAATCTGGGAAGATATCTGACAAAAATGGTGTCACACTAATACTTTCAAATAACTTTTAACAGTTAAAATTATTTTTCTTCTGGCAATAAATGAGTCTGAAACATTTTTCTTACTGAGGTGTCTTCACTACTCCAGCTTCACAATGATATCTTGCAGGAACAGTTTTCCATATTTTAGCTAATGCAACCATGGCTCCAGCATCTAGGACTCCAAAGCCAAACAAATGGTTGAATTCCAGTCCAACACCATTCATGTTCCAGTGGAAGCGACCTTTTCCGTCATACAGTGAGTTTCTTTTTGAGGTTAATACAGTTAGATGTTGCACATCCCTCCATGTTAAGTTAGGGCTGCAAAAGAAAATTATCTATGTAATAGAAGGTAGGTTACAATAAAATGATTTAGCAGTAGGAAAAGGTTACCATAATTGATTATCATAATAACTACCAAAAATTCAACCAAGTCTCAAGTTAATTAAAGTACACTGATAACAGTGAAAAACTAAAAGTTTATTCCCTGAACCAGAATATTATTAGTTTAAATTAAAACAGTGATTCACTTAAGCATGAATGTACTGAAATTGCAATCTGGAAAATTTTTACCCCCCCCCTATTTTCCCTTCTTTTGCATCATTTTTTTCTCAATTTTCCTTTTGGTTCTCTTACATAACCACAATAAAAGGAACCTTTGACTAAACATTGTAAAAGAAATCTTTAATTAAATTTCAAATTGAATAGGTATGTTCTTGTGTCACCTTTCTTTCCAAACTAATTTTTTTAAATTTAATAGCAAAACTTCATCAGTTTATTATTTATTATGTCAGATAAAAATCCAAAACATGCTTGATTATTTCTCTCCGAAATTAAATATGAATGACATTAATTATCACATGAGGAAGTCTTAGTAAAATTTGGAAAAAGAACAAAACACTATCAATAGTTTAAATAGCCATGGCCTAAATTCTTAGATATTGAGAAGAAATCATTTAAGGCAAGTTTAATCCCAAATTATTTGATTGCTTAGACTTTCTTTTAGGTATACTCTTACATTGTCTAACAGGACCACCAAAGCAAGAGTTAAAAGTGATTTATCCTTACTTGGCATCCAGAGCAAGAGCAAACACTCCTGCAGCTTCCGGGGCTGCTGCAGATGTTCCCGAGTGAGTTTTGGTGCACTTTCCATACAAGTCGGTGGTGGCCTAAAAGATGAAAACCAGAATGAATCGGGTTGGCCGATATATATATCATTATATTTATAGGCTGATATATATCATATTCATTTTTTAATACTTTGTTGACCTATTAATTAAGTTACGAAACAATCAATACAATTTAATAACCATAAAATTGTTAAATCATGAAGTTGAAATATCTTATTTTATCAAATCTGATTAGATCTTATCAATTTAACAAGTTAGTATAGGAAGTTGTGTATTTTAAAAGTAGTTTTTATTTTTTTTCTTTGGCACATTGCATTCAACAATGCAAACAGGTTTTTATTTTCATACCTCATTATTTCTCTCTGATTAATTAAAAAATTATCACAAATATTTTTATCCATTTAGTAATGTTAGTAACAATCATCATAAAAATTAAAGATAAACTATTAACTATTATATATGCTCTGGACAGTTAGTATTAATTAAGATACTTAATTTAGACTAGTATTCAGTAGAAAGAAACAGTATTTTTCTAGTTTACATCTGAAAATATTGGATATATATGTATCAAAAACTTGATATTTCAATCAGTTGAGGTAGGTTTACAGAAATAGGTAATGAATAGCTACTGACCACACCAGTGTGAGGATCTTTGGCTCCATTGCTGAAGGTTGAAGCAAGAGTGGAGGAGCAGGACTCGTCGTAGTGGGCATTCTCTCCGTTGTTGATGGCCGAATTGATGGAGATGGTCCACATACTGGCAGCGTACCCATCACAGTTACAGTCATCATCCTCCCCACCATCTCCAGATGCCCAGACGTAGATGTTGCCTAGTCCTCTTCGCCCCTTTAAAACCATTCAGAAGAAGAAAATGTAATGATTACAGTCACTAAGCTATTTATAAACTGTTTCACCTTCCAGACTATTGTCACTATTTTCCTGGTTTTTATAAGTTTTATTTTTAACATAATAGAGTAGTTTATGATTAGCCGGGCACAAATACCAAAAAATTACTTCCTCCAAATCATTAATAAAACTTTGTTTTGCTCTTAGATAGATGTTTTTCAGGGGTTAGAGGGAAAATTCAGGAGAAAAAACATGATTTTCAGGAGTTTTAAGGGCTTTTAGAAAAATAAAGCAAATTTCAGAAGGCATAGGAACCCTGACCATAATGCTAACAATATTCAGAAAAAGCATGATTTGTGTGAATAAAACTTAATTCATTTGAAAATAGTCATCAGCATTTAGCCAGATAATATGGAAACTAAGAAATTAACAGCCTTTAAAGTCTTTCTTTAAAACTACTTATTAATGCAATATGAGAAACATCTAGAGTTGAATACAAAAACTTAAATGCTATTGCAAAATGTGGAAGATTTCAAAACATTGTGTTCCTTTAGTGTTAGAAAAGTTGGTTCAATTATTTAAACAACTGAAAAAAATTACAAGAAAAAGATAGAGAAAATATGAATGCATCCAGAAAGGAAAGTTTGAATTCCTGCAGTTCCTTACCTCATTGACTCCTTGCACTATTGCTCGCATTGTGGCATTTCTGGGTCCATCTACAGTCTTGCCATCATCAGTTGGTCCCCAACTAGCACTGTAGATGTCAATCAAGTTTGGTTCATGACCCATAGAGTTGGCTTCAATCAAGTCGGTCATGTAAGGCTGATCCAGCATGCGAATACCTGAAAATTTCACAGAATTCACAGTTAACAAGGAAATTTTAGCACAACTAACATAATGCTATTAGATAAAATTACTTGGTTTAGAATAACATATGCAACAAAATAATTCAGTTTTAAATTAATTTTTAATTGTATCAAAATTTACATTCGAAGTTGTAGATTAACTGTAGAGAATTGAACAAATGAAGAATTACATTATTTTAAATAAGATGTATGTAAAACATATAGACATCTAAATAATGTGTTGAGAAAATATTAGTTCATAAAAAGGCAACAGTAATAAAGATTCACTTAGTCCTTGTTGCATAATCTGGGTTTCTACTTCATGCTAAGAAAATTTGGTACTTGGGGGTACCGATTTTCTTTGACAAGGGGAGAGGGGGTTGGTTACAAGAAATGTAACATTACCACACTGCTTTTCAACAAAACCCCTAACAATAATTATTTTTGGAAAATAATTTACACAGAGGTATAATTGTCATTATTATAAAAGTAATATACTATCAAAATAAGAATTCACTTTGAAATCAAAAGGTCGAACATTATTCATCTTGAATGAAAAAGTCATGCCATATTTTGAAACTGACCAATCAAATATTAATGCTTAGACTGTCTCCCATTTCATACTGTGGGTGTCAACAGAGGGTAGAGAAGCAGATATAATATTATTAAATTTCAAGAAGTTTGAAAAAAAACTTATTTTAAGGTCTTAATAACAGTTTATAAGGCCTAAAACTAAACTCATTGGCATAACATGAGATTACTAAGGCATGGTGAGGCAAAGAAAAGGGAGAAACATGTTACCAGCAACTTTAGACTCATATGCAACTCCAACTCCACAAACACCATTATCCCGCTTGGCTGCAACTTCTCCAGCACATCTAGTTCCGTGGCTGGAAATTTAAAATGTAGGATTTACTTTAAAACGCACACAAGAGAAGATTGTGGAAGGATATATAGTAACCTTTAAAAAATAAGGACATACTGTCTGTCTACCACAAGTTGAGCTCATGTCTAGTTGTGGTGGTTGCTATAGAAACAAGACCAGTTCATTTTAAATAGGGATAAACCGTATTATGATTTGGCAGGGATTAAAGCCGACGGAGGATTATTGGCAGAATTTTTGGCCATCACAAGCGCATTCTTCTTCTTGAGATTGATGCAGTTGCACGGATATGTTAGAGGCTGTGATTAGTGAACTGTTAAAATAATAAACAAAGAGGACTATACTCGACTGCAACGTTTCTTGACTCTATGATGTCACTACGCGGAAGCAGAAACTGCGTAAACAGAAAGCATGTTGGGTTGCTAGGAGGAGTTTTGGTACGCAAATTGTGGTAAAAGATGTCATATATACGTGGGTTTAACAAATTAATCATATTTTTAAATCGACGTTCATCATTGCACTCAAAATTCAGACAGCGCGCTGGGAACTACTTTGCTTGTTGGTGACGTCATAGGGTCAGGAAACGTTGCAGTCTAGTATAGCAATTCAATGCAACAATTTCCCCTGTTGAAAATGAGGAGAGTCCTGTTGCCTTGGCAACAGAAATGAAACAAAAGCTCAACTTGTGAGAGACAGACAGTAATGTATGTAGAAAATATTTTAAGTGATGAAGGACAAGTCAATTCAGAAATAAAAATTTATTCACCTATAACAGCTAACACAGTTAAAAGGAAAATTCATACTCATGAATCATACAGTGAAATAACCACAGCAGATTGAAGGTCTCAAAAACTAAAATCATCAGCATCAGGTACTACATAATATTGTTGATAAATAATTAAGTAGAGCATTATGTGTAACTTTTTTGATTAATTTAACACAAAAATACCAACAAAAACACAAAAAAGTATCTACAGACATTGGCAAAGAAAAACTGAGGGAAAGTCAGATGTGTTGCATCTTTTTATGTCCCATTTTAATTATGATTAATCAAAGATGTTCAGTTCATGAGTTTGAATTTTGTTAAGTGCTTTTAATAATAACAAATGTCAGACTATTCTTTTCTTTAATAAATTGAGAAATAAAACAAAATTGAGGATTCCAAAAAGATAAATTGTAAGAAAGGGGCTTAATAACTTTACTAAAACTAATTAAGTAAGCAATGGTCATTTAAGCTTAACCTCCACATTTTGTAGTAGCTTCATATCTCTAGTAACTAACATAGATACAACACCACATTATTAAAACTAGGTTAGTTAGCAGTACCTACATAAAATATTTATATATTAAAATACCTTAAAACTTTTGTAAAAAAACTATACTATTTAAAGTTATTTTATAGCATAATACAAATCAGGAACTTACTTTACCATAGAAATAATTACAGAATTTTATTTTAGAAAAGAAATAGCCCAGTTATATTTTGGTAATGAGTAATGATTGTAAATCAGACAACAAACAGATTTTGATCTCATTTAAAAACTGGCCTTTCAGTCGAACTGATGGCTAGTGTGAAGTTTCTTTTTTATTGATCATAAAATGTTAATGCATATGTGCCTATCACACCTGTGTTTTTGATAGCCCCACCTTCAAATCCTCCTTCGATAACCACTAACCAGGAAGACAAAATTATTGCAATGAGCACATATGCAATGTCAACTAAGTTTATACCTAAATTTAAATTAAGTAGTACTAATAATGCATTTAGCTTGATTCTTAACATTGCCATAGATTCAAATGTATTTAAAATTTAATTAGCATTATAGGAAAATATAAACATGCTTTTCACAGTTCTTGTCTTCACTTCTGTAAAACCACAACTGTTAAAAGGTTCACACAGCGATCAAGTAATTAAGTCTTCACTCAAACACTGTCTTCATCTGGAAGTAAGTTTGTATAATACGTAATATCATGCATTAGGATGTTAGTAATCCTCATGCATGAGAGTAACTAACAATTTCTTATTACACCACTCAAAAGTCTTTGGAAGAGTAAGGGCATCTAACTCATCTGCCTCATTCAAATCCTCCAGCATACACTGAATGTCTTGGTCAGTCAGAAGCACTTGCAGCCACGTACCGTGGGCGGCATACGGATGTTCAATGTCCACAAACGCCCCGGACACATTCAAAGGCACCAGCGTGATGGCAACATCCCCGACGACGCTTTTGAAAGTGAAGTGCCGCCCGTGCTTTAACCGACCCTTCAGGGCCAAGGGAAGAATGGTACCCGCTTCCAGATTGAAATGCAGGTGTACGCTATCCAGAAACTTTGTCTGCAGAAGCTCTGCCGGCTCCAGCGCGGCGAACTCACTGTTCATGTTGCTGTCGTAAGACTCTTTCCTGGACGCACCGTTATTGGCGTCGCCGTAGAGCTGCCCGGTTCTAATCTGAGGAAGAACTGGCTTAGAATTGAGTAAGCCCTTCTTGAGGGTTGCCTTGATCTCTTCCGATTCCTGGACCGAAATCTGGGCAAAATCCCGCTCCAGACGGGCCTGCTCACTCTCATCCTGGGCCAGTTTCTTCTCCCGCCAGGAACACTTGGCGCTGACCCCGCTCAGATTGGAGCCATCGGCCTCCACGCCTCTGTTCACCGCTTCCTGCACCGTGGGGTCCAGCTCGAACATGGACTCTCCCCTGCGCATGTCCGTCACCAGCCAGGGCCCTCCGATGCCCTTGACAGTCTTCATGAGCTCGATGATGCCTGGCCCGTTCCATCCCTGGGCTGCCTGTAACTCCTCCGTGCACACTCCCACTATCTGGATAAAGGCGACTGGTCCGTAGGGGGTCACGACAGTCCCCAGTTGCGGGTCTTCGAACATCAGCATGTGCTGGATTCTGGACTCGCTGTTGTCCAGAGGACAGTGCCACGACACGTGATCGCCAGCACAGAGCGTGTTTTCGGACTGAAACACATACTTGGCGAGGGCTTGCATGATAGCTGCAGGCCAGGTTGGAGGGACGTTGTCTCCGGGCTCTTTCTTCAGCCTGAAAGTCAGCTCAAAACCGTAACCGCTGGGCGTATCCACACCAGACATCTCGTGCACTCGGCCATCTCCGTGTAAATCGGACAATCCGAAGCTCACGTAGTGCCAGTGGGGTTCGATGCCAACGGAAGGGTCTCCAGGATTGGAGTACATGCTGATGTAATCCAGTGGGTCGGGTCCTCCTAGCCAATACTTCACGAGAGCTGCAACTTGAAGTGGATTGGGTTGACTAGGGTAAACTCGGCGACAAACCGAATACAAAGTTTCAAGTCCGAGGGGAATGTAAGGCCTTTGTATAAAAGGACCCCTGTACATAGGGCCAGGTCGGGGCATGAACCTGTTATCCATCGTTAAGTCACTTTGCACTAAATCGAAGGAAGGAAATTCGCGGGAAAGGCGATGTCACATCTCCAAAAACACTTTCGCAGACAAAACAAATAAAATTTCACGAATATAATCACGAACAATAACAATCTACTTATAAAATTTGTCAAAAATCTTCAGTGCAGTTCATTCGGTGCTGAAAATACGGTTAGAGTTACAGTATTTCGATAAGAATAATAACAAAGAAAAGTTGAGTTGCAAACTCTCTGGAATGTGGGACAAGCCCTCTATCGACAAGCCACATCCTTAGAATAGATTTTAAGTGTGGTGCTGCCATCTTTTCTACAAAGAAAAAACTAAACCTATCTGAATATGAAAGTCGAAAGGAGAGGAGCCAGGAAAAATTTTCAGCGAGAAGAATTAAAATATATTTGAAGGTGTATATGAAGGTAGCTTTGGTTATTTTTTAAGTTGAAAAAATTTGTAGGTTTCGGAGGAGAATATACCCTGCAAATAAAATATATTCTAGAAATTCTAGAACTCCAGTAAAAAAAATTCAAATTGTAATGTTTTAAATTTTTTTTTCTAAAAATATTAAAAACTACCTTGAATTTTTGAATACACTAAATTAATTGTGAAAAGAAAGGCTCAACATGGCATAAAAAAAGTTCACGAGAATTTCTAAAAGTGAGTTATTTTTTAACTAATGGATATCACTTGTAAAAAAAGGAATAGGAAGCCACGAAGCAAATAAAAAATATTAATAAAAAGGGATGCAAATGAAACACATTTAAAAATGATTCAAGTACTTTCCTCCTGATCTTAAAACACTTAATTTTTTGCCTAGAATTTATGAAAAAAAAACCCTTTAATTTATTTTATAAAAATTTCTCATTCATTTATTTTATTTCATAAAAACTGCTCCTTTTCCATAAAACTATGCTAATTAAAAATAAGCTAATAATGCTATAATAAGCTAAAATATGCTAATAAAATGCTATTATAAAATAAGCGTTTTAACAACATAAAAACGGTCAAAAGAAGGTCAAGGGGTCGTTCTAGAACTTCGAAACATCGCCCAAATTTCAAATGGGGTGTTTTTACGTATGTATACCAAGTTTGGTGCAGATCGGAAGGAAACTGTAGATTTGTATAAAGGACAAACACACCCACCCAGCCACAAGATTTGACTTTTATTATATTAGATTTTAGTAAGCTTTTTCTGGAACCTAAAGAATGCATTCATTACTTTACTAACAAATGGTTTAAAACTGGTATCTCTAAAAATTTTAAGTCCATGACTTTTAAATTTTTCCTTTTACTCTTTAAAAATTAAATTAAAAATGGTTAATTAATTATAGTTTAAAAAAAGTCTACGTTTCGGTATCGAATGTTTAATATACTTTTTATGCCTTAATTATTATAACTATTTCATGCTACTGTAATTTTTTTGTCCCGCTTTTTTTCGTAGAAAACCAAGTATTTATCTTATATCAGATTTCGAGTTCTAGCTGGTGAAAAATTAAAGATGAATTAAAGGGGTGGCATAAAAGCAGGGGTGTAGCCAGAGGGGGATTCTTAGAAATTTCCTTTTTTGATCATGAAAAAACACTAAAATTACTCCAAATCCCTCCTCTAAATACCAATATCTGCTCCCGAAATTTTTTTTCTGGCTACACCACTGCAAAAAAAGTATGCACAAACCCTAAATACAAGCCTGACTTCTAGTACTAGTAATGCTCAGTAGTAGAATGATATTAAAATTTCGTAGAAATTTTGAGGAATTTTATAATTTTTCTCTTATGAACATAAACTTACACAATAGATAATCTAAATTTCCCTTCAATCGAATGAAACGACTTACCTATTAAACCAGTCATCTGTGTACCTAGGATATGGATAGGGGTCGTTGCTGCTAAAGTCGTAGCTTGCTCTAGCATTCTAAATGTAAGATGAAAACACTGAGATATAGTAATAAATATTTTCATAAGTAAACACTAAAAGGTTTAAAAAGAAAAACAAACTAATTCAAATTCATTCTAAAAGGAAAAACTATTCATTCGAAAACAATTGCATTCTCAAAGGTAATTTTAATCCACTTTAAATAATATTACAAATTTTGATAAGACTGTTTAAAAATAATAGTTATAAATGCAATGATTAAAAGAAATCAATGCTATTATCTACATCTACATGCTCTTCCTATCTTTAAATATTTCGTTTCCAAGAAAGAACTTCATTTTAGAACAAATTTATTTTACCCCTCACAGCGAAATCATTTAGATTTTGGAATAGAATAGGAACTTAAAAGAAGGCGTTAAGACACTTTTATCCCCTCTTTTTTGAAAGCAAATGTTTCTAATTTCTATCATGCAAAAATATTCCTAATTTCAGACTTTAGATTACAGTTTTAAATTATACTTTGGAGGATGGGAATGTTTTTTAACCATTCAGTTTAAAAAAACTTCGTTTTACATAAATAGAGTCATCGTTCCCACGTTTAAATGGATTCCTTTAAGAAACCTCCATAGTTGAATTCGTTCTATAATCTGCTTTTTGTTACCCAAAGAGATTAATGATTTAAAAATTTCCACTCATTTCGAATATGGCTAAAGTTTTGCGCTTTCACTAAATTGGTTTTTATTACGTACACAGTTTAAATTTAACTTAATTTAACTAAGATTATTAAAAAGATGTTTGAAAAATATTAAGATTAAAAAAGTTTTAGCTAGAAAAATTTGTATCTTATTTGCCCTTAATTTTTACCGTTTTTGCGGGTAAATCGCGATTTTTACTATCCATGGATAACCGGTAGCAGTGGCGTAGCTAGGGTGGGTGTCACCCGGGGCGGAAGTTCGCGGTGTCACCCCCAGGGTCATCCTTTCAGTTTTTGTTTGTGGGGCAAGGATTTTTTTTTAAAGTGGTGCTCTGGGCCGTAACCAGACTTTTGTTTTGGGAGGATTGACTCATCGCCATTTCTAAACCCCATACCCAGTTTTAGATCACTTAAAAGTAGTATTTGCATTATGGTGCATATAATGTCACAATTTGATAACTACTCCAAGTAAAAATGGGGGGTCTGGGGGTTACCCCCTGAAAAATTTTGAAAATATACCTTTAAAAAGTAGTGTTTTAGCTCATTTTGAGACCTTTTGGGTAACATCCAAAGAGAACGATTCCTTGTAAACCATGCAAATTTCAAGGAAAAAAAATTATAAACCGATATCAAGATATCTCAAAGGGGGCTGGGGGTCCTCCCCCAGAAAAATTTTGAAAATTTGCCTTTAAAAGTAGTGTTTTAGCTCATTTTGAGACCCTTTGGGTAACATCCGAAGAGATCGATTCCTTGCAAATCCCACAATTTTCAAGGGAAAAATTATAAATAGGTATCAAAATTTCGAGAGGGGTTAGGAATCCTCCCCCAGAAAATTTTTCGAAATTTTCCTTTAAAAGTAGTGTTTTAGCTCATTTTGAGACCTTTTGGGTAACATGCGAAGGGAACGATTCCTTGTAAACCACGCAATTTTCAAGGGAAAAAAATATAAATAGATATCAAGATATTTTAAAGGGGGCTGGGGGTCCTCCCCCAGAAAATTTTTGAAAAGTTGCCTTTAAAAGTAGTTTTTTAGCTCCTTTTGAGACCCTTTTGGTAACATCCGAAGAGAACGGTTCCTTGCAAATCCCACAATTTTCAAGGAAAAAAAAATTATAAATAGGTATCAAAATTTCGAGAGGGGCTAGGAATCCTCCCCCAGAAAATTTTTCGAAATTTGTCCCTTTAAATTTGTGTTTTGTCTTATTTGAATCTACTTTGGGGAACACGCAAAGGGTAACCGCTTCTAGTAAGCGACAGAAATTTCATGGGGAAAACACTATATAACAGACTTTAAAATTTTGTAGGGGGTTTGGGGATTCTCCCCCAGAATTCTTTTTAAAATTTGACCTTCAAAAGTTGTGTTTTAACTCATTTTGAGACTTTTTGGGTTACACATGATGCTTCCTTGTAAGTTACAGAATTTTCAAGGGACTTTAGCTATATTTCATATAACACTGAAAACCTTGGGATTCAATTGCTCCCCCCTGCCTCCCTTAATAAGAAGATTTTTTAAAGGAAACATTTTTAATACTTTTGGGAGTGTTTATAATTAACTTTTACAATCACAAGTCACACAAATATCAAAAGAAATTATTTAGCAAAACACAAAAAAAGCTCATTTTATTCCTCCCTTCGCTTTTCCAAATAAGGATAAAAACATTTTACCTTTTGAGGAGACTCGAGGAGACTGAAAAATTCCAGCAAGTGATCCAACAATGGTCATCACATCAACAATCCCGACGAAAACGCATCTGAGACACAGTACAGTACAAACACAAAATCTCACCCCCTTCACACACGAAGTCACGTGACGTGGGGTATTACAAAACAAAGATCCAATGCACACTATTGGACATTGCCTATACTAATTACGACCAGGGGTCGTTTTCGGCGAAACCCCCATTTCTTCCCCTCAACGACAGCTTTGACAGATTGATTTTCGGCGCATTTCTGAAGTAGGACACAACTGCAAATGAAAACAACCGTCCTCGAAACCAATTTCCTGTTCGACAGAGATAAGACATGTCCCCCCTTTGAGAACGGGAAGAAGGCCCCACTAACACAACATTTCAAGGTCACGAAAACAGTAAACCACGTGCTAACTAATAGTGAATTCGACATGCTTGCACCCCCTTGGATGCTTGGATACGGGCCAGTTGGGTAAACAATCTCAACAACCTGTCTTTACCCCCTCTGCAGGGGGAAAATTCTTTCTACCACCTGCTTTCCAGTGGGAGGAAATCTGTCCAGTGTTGTGACCTTGAACTCACAGGCCTGGGTGTCACCCCCTACATAGCCTGACGGGTGACACCCGGGGCGGACCGCCCCCCCCCGCCCCCCCCTAGCTACGCCACTGACCGGTAGTATTAATATTTAACTTTACTTCAACAAATAGAATAGAAGGGTTAAGAATTCAGTACATTCTAAAAAGGTTTCAGAGCGACAGGTATTAAGAAAGATGATGAAAGCATAAACTAAAATTCAAAGATAATTAAATTAAACACTCACGTAATTTTCTCTTAAGTCAGGATGCATGTAATCTACTCCTGAAAAAGGAAAGATTCAAAGCCATTGAGGAAGTTAAATGGAAGAGAAATAGATTCTACGAAAGTAAATCAACTTTACAAAGGAGAAGTTGACAGTATAATCTATAGTTAGTTACACAGTGTGGTCCAACTCATGACACTCGGCCTTATCCAAATTATAATGCATATAATTTACATCTCAGTTTTTATTACAGAAATGTGTTAAAAACCCATTTAGGTGTCTAATTTTCAAAAAAAATTCAGGGATGAACCCCCGAACACCCTAGAGCAGGGGAGGGGTTCTCAAACTTTAAAGCATCGCGACCCACTTTTTATAAACAAAATCTAACGCGACCCACCTCATCTTCAGTTAATTTTTCCATGTCCCCCTACAAGACTTTATCTTTGTGCGTGTGGGGTTTGGTCACCAACTATTTTGCTACAATAATAAATTACATGGATGATTAAAGGTTGAATTACCTGTTTATAGAATTAATAGAAAGGATTTGCTCCTGAACGTATCAAATTGTTAAATTGCGGGAACAAGAATGAGCTCAATTATAAAATGGGGGGTCTGGGGTCCTCCCCCAGAGAGATTTTTGAAATTTCAACGTGTTTTTAGTAATCTGGAATGAATTGATGTTACAACGACATTTCGTAAGAAAATTCGTATGGTTTTCCGTGGTTACCGGTATGGTTACCGGTGGGCCGTACGTTTAGAAATATTGATTTATTGTTTGTTTAATCTTATTTTAATAATTGACAAATTTAGCAATGCCAGCACACTTAAGTTACACAATATGTATTTTACTTTAGGTAATTGTCTTTTGGATTCGAAACCGAGTAGGGTATTTTTTTATTATTGTTCCTTTTATTATAAGGGAATTTAATAAATTTCAAAAGCTGACAATACGTTCGTAAAAACTATAAAGAAGATGCTATGAATTCAGACAATTTCAAAATCTAAGATAAAAGACCTATAATTCTGTTCTTTGAATAAAGTGCTTTTAATAAATTATGTAGTAACTTGGAAGTAAATGGGACTGGTTTTGAAATTTTTTTAGACAATCTTAAATTTTTAACTTATTTAGACACCACACCGATTGTCTGAAAGTAACCAATCATTTTAATTGTATAAAGCTTAGTGTGTTAGTATAATAGCAGTTTTTGTTATTGTAGGTTAATAAGCAAGGGACGAAAGGGCCACAGTCTGTGCAAAAACTTATAAGTTTAAAAAGAACAAACGAAAAATATATATGCACATGAATTTATTAAAAGCCATACGGCGTTTCGGGGATTCCTTGGATCCCCTTTGTCAATGGTACATGACAACAAGCAAACGCAGTTTATATAAAAAAGCAAAAGACGAAACAAGCGATGCCACAGGGCAAAAGAGAAAAATGTACATAGAAGGCCACCGACAAATTACCAAAATATCACCAAAATGCAACATCAAAAACAAAATGAAAATTATTCACTCCAAATCGGGGAAAGAAAAGGGGTACTTGTTAAATCATTAACTAAAAGATTTGCAAATTTATTTATTAGAAAGCCTTCGAAAAAATCAAGATCAAGGGCTGAATTACAAGTTTTTATGATTCCGGCAGAAGAAAAATCAAAACTATGGTCATTGTCCCAAACGTGTCTAGCTATGGAAGACTTATAAAATTCCTGTTTTTTAATATAATTAGCATGCTCTTTCAGCCTAAATTTTAGTGCACGTCTTGTCTGTCCAATATAGGATAAACCACAACTGCAAAAAATCCTGTAAATACCCCATTTGTTGCCCGTATATATAGGGTCTTTAAGATTAGAAAAAGAAATTTTGTTGATTGGAGATAAAACTACCGAAAAGTCAAATTTTTTCAGAATATAAGAAATTTTAAAAGTAATTTTTGGAAAAAAGGGTAAAACAATTAAGTTTGTTAATTCCTGTTTAGTTTTTTCATTGTTACGTTTTTTCACAAATTTGCCAAAAATGCAATCTATCAAAGTGTGGCAGAATCCGCGATCAATGGCCACAGCCTTGATATAATTAATCTCAGTTTCCAAAAACTCACTATTGCTGCAAATACTGATGGCACGAAAAACTAAGGTATTGAAAGCAGCTAACTTTTGATTATAAGGGTGACATGATTTAAAATGAGGGGGTAAGGAAACAGCAAAAGGTTTACGGTATACAGTTGTTAGAAAATCCAAATCAGTGCGAATAACAAGAACATCCAAAAAAGGTAGTTGCTGATTAATTTCAACTTCAAAAGTAAATTGTATGCAAGGGTCAATAGAATTAATGAGGGAAAGAACAATATCGACATTCTGATCAGCACTTAAGAGAACAAAAGAATCATCAACATATCTGACATAAAAAGGAAATTGTATGAGGTTAAACAATTTTACTTCAAAATAATGCATGTATAAATCGGCTAAAATTGGACTAAGGGGGTTTCCCATGGCTAAGCCATCAGACATGTAATAATAATTATTATTGAAAACAAAAGTACTCTGTTTTAGACAGGTCTTGGTGAGACAAATTATTTCATTAATTTCAAATTGAGAAAAGTGATGTTCAAGTAATCTAGTTTCTAAACACTGCAAAGAACCCTTAATGGGAACATTAGTAAACAAGGACTTTACGTCAAAAGAAACCATGGTGTGGCTGTCAGGGGAAATACCGCGAAGTTTAGAAACAAATTCAAGAGAGTTTTTGGTTGTAAAAGAATTACTCACGGACAAAGGAGAAAATATTCCAACTAAGTATTTTGCTAATTTATAAGAAGCAGTGCCAATATTGGAAACTATCGGTCTAAATGGAATCTCAGGTTTGTGTACTTTTGGCAGAGCATATAAACGGGCACAATTTGCAATCTTTGGCAATCTTTTTGAAGTAAAATTGTTTAACCTCATACAATTTCCTTTTTATGTCAGATATGTTGATGATTCTTTTGTTCTCTTAAGTGCTGATCAGAATGTCGATATTGTTCTTTCCCTCATTAATTCTATTGACCCTTGCATACAATTTACTTTTGAAGTTGAAATTAATCAGCAACTACCTTTTTTGGATGTTCTTGTTATTCGCACTGATTTGGATTTTCTAACAACTGTATACCGTAAACCTTTTGCTGTTTCCTTACCCCCTCATTTTAAATCATGTCACCCTTATAATCAAAAGTTAGCTGCTTTCAATACCTTAGTTTTTCGTGCCATCAGTATTTGCAGCAATAGTGAGTTTTTGGAAACTGAGATTAATTATATCAAGGCTGTGGCCATTGATCGCGGATTCTGCCACACTTTGATAGATTGCATTTTTGGCAAATTTGTGAAAAAACGTAACAATGAAAAAACTAAACAGGAATTAACAAACTTAATTGTTTTACCCTTTTTTCCAAAAATTACTTTTAAAATTTCTTATATTCTGAAAAAATTTGACTTTTCGGTAGTTTTATCTCCAATCAACAAAATTTCTTTTTCTAATCTTAAAGACCCTATATATACGGGCAACAAATGGGGTATTTACAGGATTTTTTGCAGTTGTGGTTTATCCTATATTGGACAGACAAGACGTGCACTAAAATTTAGGCTGAAAGAGCATGCTAATTATATTAAAAAACAGGAATTTTATAAGTCTTCCATAGCTAGACACGTTTGGGACAATGACCATAGTTTTGATTTTTCTTCTGCCGGAATCATAAAAACTTGTAATTCAGCCCTTGATCTTGATTTTTTCGAAGGCTTTCTAATAAATAAATTTGCAAATCTTTTAGTTAATGATTTAACAAGTACCCCTTTTCTTTCCCCGATTTGGAGTGAATAATTTTCATTTTGTTTTTGATGTTGCATTTTGGTGATATTTTGGTAATTTGTCGGTGGCCTTCTATGTACATTTTTCTCTTTTGCCCTGTGGCATCGCTTGTTTCGTCTTTTGCTTTTTTATATAAACTGTGTTTGCTTGTTGTCATGTACCATTGACAAAGGGGATCCAAGGAATCCCCGAAACGCCGTATGGCTTTTAATAAATTCATGTGCATATATATTTTTCGTTTGTTCTTTTTAAACTTATAATAAGCAAGGGGCTTGAAATTCTTATATTATTTTGAAGTATGGACAACTCAAAATAGAAGAGATGAAAATTAAAAACCCTTCTTTCATTCTTACCGTCATCCATGATGGCTGTCGTGATGTTCCTCCCGCTGTATCCTTGAGCCCATGCGGCTTCCACGTTCAAATCTAGCTTCGGTTTCCCTCCGTTCTGGCCTACATTTTTCTGCAAAAAAATATCATGATTTAGCAAGAAAGTTCACATAGATAAGTTGGCAACAGGAATGTTTATATTTCCCATTTCGCTTACATTTTTTTTCTATACAACGATTTTTAGTAGAACTAAATAAAAAGTTTAAACATATTTTAAATAATTACCCTTAAAATATTTAAAATTTATGTTGAAATATTTAAGATGTTAAAAGTTAAAAAGGGGTTTCTCCCCGTCCTGACCTTTAGTGCCATGGCGCTATTTGGTATAGGTACTACCTGTATGATAGAAACCATACACAGTCGAAAGTTTCATAAAACTATAAAAGGTACTAAACTGAATTTGCGCCTTCCAAAAATTCCAGTGCATTTTACTAAATCATTGAACACATAAACGCATTTTAGGAGTGACAGCAATACTGATAGATACATAGAACTAAAGGATGGGGGTAAGAATAATTTGATAGCAAAGTTAAAATTTTAAATTGTGAGACCGCTAAGTACTGAATTTTATAAAACATACCGATTCTGAAGAAATTATAAATTGACTCCCTCTTTTCTCAAAACTTAGGGGAAAAATTAACAACATAATAAAGTAGAAAAAAAAGAGATTTTTGTAACTGGTTAGAGATTTTTGGGGTTCAAAAGTTTTTATTTCATTCTAAATTTTTATGGAGAATTCTTATAAAGTTTTCACGGAAAATATAAGTTTTCTTATGATAGAACCCATAAATATACTTTCAGTTTACTTGATAAAACTTTAATTATTTTACAAATACTTAGACTTTCTCCAGTCTTTTTGCCCTTTTAACTTTCCAAAAAGTAATTTTGAGGTTAAATTATTCTCCCCCTGAAAATCCCAGACGTGCCTTATAGTTTTAATGTATTTCTCAATATATTTAAAAATCCTCCTGGCTTAATATATTATGAGAAGTACCTAAATGTGTAGTTGATGAAATAATTACTTTTCCCTCGACATTCAAACTTGGGTTATTTCAAAACCACTTTAAAAATTTTCCAGAACTATGCTTAACTATTTCAACCTCAAGAAAAACAAACGAAAAAAAAGGGGGCAGAAATTAAGCAGTCGGAATTTGAACTGCTCACTTAGCATATGCATGAGGAGGACAAACGTCTAACTTCTGAGTGAGACCGTCGGCAAAAGGGGAAAAATGTCAGAGCAAAAAATTTTTTCGGAGATAGGGAATGGAATGCTGGAATTCTTTGTTAGAAAGGTCCACCCATCTTATATTCTCTGGATGAAGAATTTTTCTGAATTCCGATGCCATGATATGACCGTTTCAGATTTCGAAATGCGTCGTGACATGCCGCAAAACTGCGGTAAAAAGTTCTTTTATCTCAGTTTCTAAAAATGTGTATTGCTGTAAAAAAATATGTTGAAGTTACAGAAAAAAACTGTCTCCCAGGACGCTAGTTTATTTTCATTCATTTCACAGGTATCTTCTGTGATTTTTACTTACTTTCTATTCTTATTAGCGTATTTTTGTCATTGTTTCAAAATTTTAATTGTTTTTCAACATCTTAATTCCAGAAATGAACAGAAAAAACCTATTCATGTAAAGAATAAACCAATTATAATTTTTTTAAAGAATAAAATACTGCTATACTACTGAGCATTATTGCTAGGTGATCCTTTAGTGCAGTGACACTCTGTCTGCAGTTTTCTATCTAAAATCTGCCGTTTCTTTAAGACCGTTGAAATGTCTTTAGAATGGTTTCAAAATTGCTGTAGAAAAACTGCAGACTTACATGCTGAAAGGCTTTCCCAAGTCCTATTGCTACAAAATAACTGCAGATTTCTTTAAAAAAACCCTGCACTTTAGACGCAATTTAGACGCTTTTTTGAAGCAATGTTGCAAATGTTTATCACTGGGTAAAATGCAAACTTATCTAACCAATTTGTCATTTTAGCATTTTGCCTTCTGATAACATAAAAATATTTTACAGAATTGGAGCTTTTTTATTTAGTCTAAGAATTATTGACTAATATTACTTACTGATACAGATATAAACGTATTGATTTGTGTTCGATCAGTTATAAATAATTTAAAAAAAAATAAAATAAAAGTTCTTATTTGTAGTATGAAAGAAAACCTTATACATATGATTTTAATAGCCTTCCGTAAAAGTATTTCTGATCACGTAGAAGATTTTAAAAAGCATTAATATAAACAAAATAACACTTCTAACGAAACTTTCACCTTTCTCATAGACATTTATTTGAAAACCATTTGACATTTTACAAAAGGCTCGAAAGAAAGTTTATTAAGTTTACTTTAAAAATCTCACCCGGCGGAATACTAAAAACTATTTATTAATTTAGTTGGGTTCATTCAACAATCTTGTCTAGATGGATAAAGATCCCGGATAAAAAGACACTATCAAGAATCGAATGATAAGATGTACTCAAGAATCAAGTTATTTCTGAAGTCTTGATTTAAAGAGTATCTCAAACGATTTTGAAAGCAGAGATGACATTAAAATAGTCGAGCGTCGCTAAGATTAGATTTTTGAAGTCATTGTTATAGGGGACATTTTTGTGAAAAGGTCTCTTTGTCATATTGCATTATGAAATTTAAGGAATTCATAGAGAGAGAGAGAGAGAAATTCCGAGAATAAAGAGAAATTGTTCAGAGAACATTTTAGAGGACGTTTAGATCCGTTTTAAAGTGCTTGTTATGATAATGGATTCTCCCTTTTAAATAGAAAATGTTATGGAAAAGCTTTTACATTTTTAAACAATCTATTGATCTAACGATTTAAAAATTGTCAATTTGATTAGAATTCATAAGCATTGAATGATATTTTTAAGTGATAAAACTGATAAGTGTTTCTGTACGTGTTTTAATTTTTAAGCGCTTTTGAAAATGGAGTTGTAGCGTCATTCTAGGAAATCTTTTAAAGCGACCTCAATTCAAATTGTTGATAAGTATCTTTTATAATCATTTGAAAATTTAAAAAAGCCCATTAGAGATTACATTTTGGTAAACGCTATAAGAGGAACACTAAAGTAGTTTTTAAAAATTCCTAAACCAAACATTAAAATGGGCAATACCACTATTTTTTAAATTTGAATAATAAATATCGTTACCCTATGAAGAAAACTGTTCTGAATTCGATTTTCTGCATGAAAACAACCAAAAAAATTTATTTTCTTAATTATTTAAGATTTAAAAGCGCGGAATTTGAGCCGTACTCAAATCGTTCTCCCATTGGCTGATGCGATTGTGACGTACTTCCATCCTATACAAACAACCAACAACCTCGTTTTGACTGCTTGGGCTTGTCTTTGTTTACTGTTGGGTTGTCGATATTCTTTGTTTCTATCAAAAATGCACAAAAATGCATTTAAAAAGTTTCCCAGCTGAAATATCCTTTAAAGACCGACGGAGTTTCGTCTCTTTTTATACATCTGAGGAATTTAATTTAATTAAATGTTAAGTTTGTCTGTAAAATATTCTTAAATTCTTATTCTTAAAATACTGTTATATTTTTATTTCTACTAGTGTTTTAAAATATCAAAATCTGCATAACAATGATTTCTTAGTTTCGCCAGTCGGTGGCAATGCGACTGGTTTGTATAGGATGGAAGTACGTCACAACTTTTCCCCGCGAAAATTTTGATTTCGCGCGTAAAAAAAAACCGCAAACTTTGAATTAAATTTAAAAAAAAAGTATGCATCGCAGAGCAAAAATTTTTGAAGGTATATTTATGTTTATGAACCAAATAAAAAAATAGTGGTATTGCCCATTTACTACTTTTAAATTCAATAGGTATATCAAGCTTTAAGTTTATCGGAATCATATCCTAATTTTAACTACAAAAATTAAGATACAATTCAATTGTTGTAAACAACTCGAAATTGCGACAGCGGTAACTAAAAATTATGTATTAAAACAAATATGAAGAAATGTTAAATTAAAGAATTACAGTAATCTTTTACGTAATCACGTATGTTAGTTTAACATGCGAGTATAGGACTGAGATTAATTTCGCGTATAATATCTTTTTCCAAAGAAAAATGATATCCCAACCCTCAAAAAGAGGAAATTTTTTCTTTTGTTTAAATTTTTTGAATGAAATATGTCTACTATTATAGCCATTATGTATTCAGAAAATACAAAAAAAAAAGATTTTAAAAATTTATCTTTGCCAAAAAAACCCCTATAAATTTAGCATTTTAATTTTTTAACTTGGGGCATATCTGGTTATCTCTTAAAACTCTCCACTAAAGATATATTGCTCGTATGATCTTTATTTTTGATGTTTAGCATAATTTTTTCTATATATCATAGGACCAATAGCTTTAACTTAATCGTCAATAACGTTCCTTTAAAACTAATTAAGATTCTTTTAATACTACTCTTCATATAAGAAGATGAACTAAAGGGAAATATTTTTTTCTCAACTTAACTCGAAATCAACATGGGTTTACCTATCTCAATCATACATTTTATTTTTTAAAAAAGAAATGATATACATTACAAAAAGTTTAATTACCTAATTTAATCTTATTTATTTGGATCTTACGAACACGAAGAAGACATTCTAAACACTCAGAAAATCTACCCCTTCATCTTAATTTCAAAGCAGCCTGTTTGTCATATATCTCGCAATAATTACCCTCTTCTGTCTTCCATAGAGACCCAATTACTACTTCGATATTCAAGCCCGCAGCCCGTATGATTACCAAATCTAGATGCGACGCAGATGTGCACTTGAAACCACCTGCACGCAATGGGGCAAATGGAGATTTTCGCTCCTATAAGAAAGAATATAAAGGCCATCATCGCATTAGGATTGCGAGAGAAACGGTACAAAGCCTCTCCGTTACCATGGAAACGATACGAGAGCATTGTCCAGTCATCAACTATTCACTTGCACTTGATAGATTCCAATCCTTTTCTATCCTAAATTCGAAAATCTTCTCGGTTAGAAGACGCACTTTAAGAGTGACGAAGAACTGTTTTGCTTTAAGATTTATATCAGAAAAGATTCAATGCGCGTGATTTAAGTTTACTATAAGTTTTTTAAACATTAGTTTGTAATGTATCATAGTTTTAAGTATATGTGGAAGTTGTGATGTTTGCTAAATAATTTAACATACAAAAAATAAATGTAATAGAAAAAAAGAAAAAGGCTTGACACAAAAGAAAATTGTATGCATTTTAAGATTTTAATCGAATTTTCTCTGAATTACAAGTATTTGTGACGGGAACTATTTGCCCCCCTTGATTAAACGTTAATAAATACTGAAGTTTTGTTTTCGAAATTGTCAGAATCTGTGAGGAAAGCATGTTTATCTTTTTTTTTTAATTAGTAAATGATATTACAAGTTTGAATTATATTTTATTGGTCTGTTTTCTGAATCACTTTTTAGCGTGGGGTCTAAAAGACCCCAGGCGAGGAATATGTGACTCTTTCTCCTAAGTGATTTAAAAATTGAGAACTCCAAATTTTTTACCCATTGTAAAACTTTACGTATTTAAGGAATTTAGCTTTGGAAATCATCGAACCTAAAATCAACGGGAGATATCAAACGCCAAAGTGCGCTTGGGGTCTAAAACACCCCAGAAGCGGTAGGAAGGTTAAAAACATTACTAATATTAATTAAACATAATTTTTAAAAAACTAAATTGCTTAGGTATTGGTTGTATTGAATGATGTAATGAGATGAATGATATCAATTACAATAAATACTATACCTACACTAGTTTTAATCGACATCTAGTCCTAGTCAAAATCTTGTCAAACCAGAATAGCATAAATACCTACTGAACTGGAGTTGTATTGAGATTAAAATCATAAACAGTTATTTATAGAAGCCCCATTAAGAGTGAAATAAATGTAAGTATACATTTAATTAATACTTTAAATAAGACTCTTTTGAGCTGCAGTTTATCCCTTCAAAGTTTCTAATTTTAGAAGAATAAGAATACTTGTGTAGTCCTAATAACTTGGGCATAATAAAACGAAGGGAATTAAGGACTTTTTGAAACTAACGATGGAAAAAATCCTTCCTGATTGAAGATTTTTAAAGCTCTTTGTAAGGGATGAATTTAATTATCCTTCAGATCAATAGGTCATTCATTAATTTAAATTAACTTCAACCGAAAGTCAATGTAAGGGAGTTCGTAAAAAATAGACCTTTGAATAAAAACAAATCCTTTTAGTTCGGGTAAAAATTATTATTGTCAGTTTTCAAATTGTTGAAAAGTATTTTTTCTCAAATTTTTGAAACGGACTTCACAAGAACTAAAAACCCGTCCTTTATTCAATAAAATGAAAGGTCATTCAGGTCCGGGAAATAATTTATTTCTTAAAGAAAAATATTTGTCAAAATCTTGATTTAATACCCGTTTTAAATTAACTTAAGTTTTTTTTTAGTTCTAATCATAATCGATAAGATAAGATCAATAAGATATTTTCGACTTAAAATGATGTATTACGCGTCAGACAAAGCCAAAAAATAATCCCTAATTGATCCCATCCACTTTTCTAATATAGTTCAATCACGAGGTTTCTATGTCAGCGTTGACTTCATAAATTCTAAATGGAAGTGAATAATTGTTAAGTAGGATTTTGAGGTTGCAAAGAAAAGTGTTTCTTAAAAACACGACGAATTTTTCTAAACTAGCTAACAAAAAATGAGCAAGTGTACTAAATTTAGTACATTTATCTTTTGAAAATACAATGCGTAAGTTCGAAGACATTAGTAGCTGTTTTAGTGGAGCAATAAAATTTTCATTTTAAAGAAATGTTGTTTATATTTTTTATGACAAAGAAAGAATCTCAAACAAGTCTTGACTATGTCGTTATTTTAGCTACTAATATAAAATTTTCTTCGCACAGAACCTTAAGAAAACGCTAACAAAATGCATCTTTTTAAATCACTACTTTCATAAAAAAATATTTTACAGGCTAGACTAGAGGGTATATTATTAGTTTAATAGACTTTAAATAATTAATTTAGTTATATTTCCAAGATTTTTGAACAATTAATAAACTGAATTCATATTTTAGCTCTAACGAAGGGGATACAAAAATCCCACAAACATCTGTGTGATATTGTATTTTTCTATTAGATTTTTATAAATTAAACATCGTTTATTTATTACCTTCATTCATTCTCATACCAAATTCTTCATTGATTTTAGCATTAAAATTTGAATATAAACTAGATATACACAAATCAGATCTAGATCAAAGTCCCATTTAAACAATTAGCCCCAAGAGTTTTAGACTTTTTAAAAATAATTTCTTAATTTCTCTGAAACAGTATCAGCACTTCCGAGTCATTGCATATGAAGGTATTTTTGAAGTTTAAGTTGATTTCTAAGCTTATTTTTCTTTAGACGTACTTAGAGAGATAACTTTTCAAGAAAACTATATTTATGATATAACGGTAGATTTATTAGGAACATTCACAACAATTTTGAAACATAAAGTAAAGAACATTAATTTTTATCTGAATGAATTAGAAGAAGGTGAATCACACTTACCAGATACCATTGATAAGGAAAATAAGGATCTGATGGTTCTGACACTTTTTCTGGAAACTCCTCCCTTAGTCTCAGTTGCTTGTATCCCCTCTTCACTCGTTTGAACCCTAGTTGTTGGAAGGCTGTTGTTACCTGGAAAGAATTTCAGTGTCAATCGTAGAGGTTTGAAGGATTCAAAACATATAGCAAGTCCATTTAAAGTTACAGAATGTAGTATCAATACTACGAGTATATATTGCAAAAAAAAATCTTGAAGGAACCCCACTAAAAATAATCTGAAGATTTTCTTAAGAAAAAGCCACTTTCTACAGACATTCTTAAGTTTTTTATCAGTTTTACCACTACCTTTAAATTGTTTTCAGAAGTTTTGAAGACAATTCACAGACATTTTAAAGACCTGTTGTATCTTTATATAATCTGAAGAAATATTGAAGACAATTATAAAGACATTTTTCAGAATGATCAAAATCTTCAAATTTTCTTCAAAATATATTGCTTTCACAGAATCTTATTTTATAAACATGATATTTTCTGCAAACTATTTGAATCTTTAAATATTCTTTAGAAAGAATATACCAAGCCTGGAATTTATTGAAATATATTCCAGGTTTGCGGATCACTTCTTATTGAAGAATATTTGAAGATTTAAATGTTTTGGAGAAAATCTTCAGAAAAAAATCTGCAGAATATCTGCAGTTATTTAAACATCTTCATTTTCAAGAAAATCTTAAGAAAACATAATCTTAAGATTTTCTTAAGAATATTATCTTAAGATTTTCTTCAGAATGAAGATGTTCAAATAACTGCAGATATTCTGCAGATTTTTTTTAAAGAAAAAGTGAAGATTTTTTTCAGTAGGGAAATCCTTTTAATATCCACAATTTAATACCATTCATACCCAGGGTATCTTTTCTTTTTTAATGAAACAGTAAACAGATTTGGATAATATGTAGAAACACACGCGCATGCCAAGCTCAGAAAGTTTTATAGTTTTGCAGATAATCTTTTTAAATAACTTAAATTTTTGATGATAAATTGACTTTTCTTACTGTTGTTGCTTATGAAGTTGTTACAGTATTTAGGTGAACAATGGGACTGTCATTATGTTTTAAGTCAAAATTCAAACGACTGGGGGCACTTAATTAGTTTAAAGAAAATAGTTGAAGAGATTTTTGTGCGCAGAAAGTTTTTTGTTTTATCCAACTATAACAGGAAGTAAGTACGTAATTATTTTAAGGAACATAAAAAAACCTTGTAAACTGGGATTAGTATTTAACTTTTCAGGCTTGAACGTGAATTTCCAATTCTTTTAGGATGAACGGATGAACTATCAAATATTTAGATGGGCTATCAACTATCTCTTTACTATCGGTATTTCACGATATCGATATTAATATATGTTGAATGTAGACACTATAAATCAATTTAGTTATATTTTCTATAATGCATTGAATATATTCAATATTTATGAGTAAACTGAGTATATAGATTCCCAAAGTAATAGATCTTACCCATCAGATATAAATTAATAGTAGTGGGTTGGGAATAAGAAAATACGTTAGATCGGGCGTTACCTGAAAATGCTACAAATAAAAATTTATTTTAGAAGATATGATAAACAAAGAATACAGGTAAAGAAAGAAAGATTCCAATAAAAGTATTAAGATGATTAATTATCTTTATAGGATGTTTTAGAAATAAAATAGATTGATGAAAAACGAGGCTATGTTGTGTTATGTTGTTGTTTTTTTTATCACAAATGAAAGTTTTTACATTACAAGAGATTCAGTTAACCAAGAATATATATCATTTGTATTGTAACCCTTTAAAAATATTTTGCCTGGCATTTTAACATTTTAACCAAAGAATGTTGCTATCGTTCCTAATACATCACAATTTAACATAAAAGGGATTATCAAAACAATGTGTAATAAATATTAAACAGGTCGAAACTTTTACTTTAAGGGACAGCTCTTATTTTATGGAATTTTCTTTTGAAAATATAGAATATTCAAATTGGAACAAGAAACTTAAATTTGGTAATAAAAAATTTACTCGTGAAATCCTCTAATAAAAACCATCACATTTCATAAAAAGGAATTTCTTTCACTGAAAGCAATTCATACTTCACTCATTTTGTTACTTTTATGGATACTTAGAATATCAAAGAACCTTTTCTGTTGTTTCTTCTTGAAGAAGCATTTTCTAAGAAGTAAAAAGACGCGTGAAGTTGACTTTTGAATTTAAAGTTTCGGTCACAATTAAAGTCTGGAGGCGCCTCCATAGAATTTAAAGTGATGTCACTGTAAATATTTATATTTAATTTGAATACTAAAAGAAATGGGATATGACTCTTTTCACCCTTTTTGAAAGGAGCTTCGCTTTTTCTCTAAAAATAAAAGGAAGTTAAAGAATTTATACAAAACAAAAGGATCTGAAAATTAAGGCAATGCATTCTGGTAGCAGATGTTCTGAAAGGATAAACTGTCGAAGTGTAAAGCAGGAGTTTTTCTGTAGGTAATATAAATTTATCTCAACAAATAAGTTTCCTTTTAGTGTTTTGAAATTTAAACAAACGCATTTCTATTTCGCTTATGATTTTAAATATTCAAAATAGAATATTTTAAACTTCATTGAAAACTCCAGGGTTTAAAAATATAATAGTACTATTATTCACAAGTGTGGAGGATTTTTATTGCATTTTTGGAAAGTGGAGAGATTTTTGGGTGTAAAATTTTATTACTATGCAAAAAATTCCAAAAATAACTAAAAACTTGGAAATTTGTTTCCATAATTAGTTAAAACAAAAAAATAAATATTCCATTCATTCGAAGTACATTTTATATACTGCTACTTTTTTTTATAAAATATTAAGTAAAATTAAGAAACTAATCTTTTAATTGTATAACGCGATGTCTCAATTAAGAATGCTTATTAACAATGAAAGACCTCCAGAGTTTAGAGTTCAATGTCAGGTTTCTGATCTGTCCCGATAGGGATTCAAACACTTTTTTTAAGCAGATGAAAAATAATTAAATTCATTAATTAATACGACGAATTATTATGAAGTTCGGGGAAAGAGTTCATGAATAGAAAAACCTGTTAATGAGAAATACAGGCTCAATTTAAATTGTTAATGATACAACGACATTTTCTGAAAAATAAGGGTTGCCTTTGTATGTACAGAAACTATTCATACGGCTTCGGATGTCTGGAATGCCCAAAAAGTGCCCCCGAGAGATAACGTTTTTGTCTTTGCGAAAAGATACGAGTTGAAGTCAAATCCAAAGGGAGAAATAGAGAGATACAATTACTTTAATGTCCAACCATAAATGTGGTCGAATGTGGTATTGTAACTATCAAGAAAGAAGTATTCTACCGCCCTACATATTCTTCTTATTGAACGGAATCTTTTCCTCAAAAGTGTTTTACCACTTTCTTTAGTAAATTATACCAAAACTTTAGGGTCATATACCTACTCCTAGTGTTGTTAATGTATGCATGTATTGCTTGCAGAATTAAACATAAATAAATAATTTATGAAAGGTGATACTATTTACATTCGCATTACAATGCCTAATTTATGTGTACTATTTATTTCAAAATGAAACGGGAGTGCAAATGGTGACCCTAAATGGGAATAATAAATATTTCAGGCATTCCGTTGATCAAACTTCTCTAGTTGCGTGCAAATGGATGCGTTTTCGGTCAACTTATATTAACCTTTGGAATAGGAGAATAACTAAAGCTTTTCATTTAAAATTTAAGAGGGGAATGATGACAGAATATTATTAGTCCATTTCCAAACTCAAACGGTAAAAATATCCCAGGATGGCTTTTTAACCGTGGAATTTTGCTAGATAATAATTAGTTAAGTGTGATTCAATCTTTGCAAAAACAAACTTCCGACAAATAACTATCTTTTAAATATTACATTAATTTATCTGATCAGAAAGGTATTAGTTGATTGCACTAAGTTGTAATACTACTACACTTGTCTATTTATGAAACCCCCCCTTACGAAAGACTCCATAGGGGGATTTAAGGGAGTTGCTGACCCGATTTTAAAGTATTAAGAAGATTAAAGTTTCGAAATCTTCACCAACAACTTAATACTGTTCCTTATATCTGTTACACAATTCGTAAAATAACCTTTTCACATAATTCGCAATTTTTCTTTAAAAGGTGCGTAATTGGTTATAATTCATATTGAGTTCTATATGAGAATTTTTTTTAGAGAAATGTGTAAAATGAATAAAAAATGCGTGTCATTGAAAAGATTGATTTTTTATTCTGATATAACATCAATGAGCCTTTGGAAAACTTATTAAAAGGTAAGATATTGGGAGAAATATTCAATACATTTCGTTCTCAAGTTTTAGAAAAAGTGAATTAGTAACAAAAGGTTTCTATTTTTACAGCAGATAATAAGATATAAAAACAGAAATAAGAAAGGAATTTCCCATTGCACCTGAGTTAAAAATATGATTTTAAACAATAAATCATTATACGAGGGAATTTTTTGCGTATTTTTCTGCTTTCAGCCTTTCAAAATTAAATACACGTACTACAAACAAACAACTGTAACATCCAATCCAGTACTTAGTTCGGCTGACACGCGTAATTCTCCAAGCCTCAGAACCACCACATCATCCGAGTCGACGATTCAACGCGACACTTTTTGCTCAAAAGCGTAAAAAAAAAGTCACTGCAAATCTCAAAAAAAAAACCTCGACTGATTCATCCCAACGAAAAAGGAAAAGAATAAGGTCACTTTATTGGACCTATTCTTCCCCCAACGCAACGGAGATGAAAGGAAGGGGAGGGGGATGTCCTCCCCCCGTCAACTCGGAATGAAAAGATCGGAGGAGAGAAGACAATTCTTCCCGTCGAGGTTTGTGTCTAGGGAGAAGACCCTCCTCAGTGAAAAACGGATGAGTTTCTTTTTCTTCTCAACTAAAAAAGCATTCTCCTGTCCTCTTCGGAGCTTTCTGGAAGGATTGAGATGAGGATTATTGAGGGTTTGGAGGCTGTTTCACAATTTGTTTTTGAGAGTCCCCTTTGAAGGAGGTAATCACTCGGTGTCAAAAGTTTTTCGAGGGAGACATAGGTGATGTATTAGTAGTAATGTAGGTTTTTTTACCGCTTTTTGGAAGGACTGCAACTATAAATGATGTGTATCGAGTGTTGTAAGGATAGTGTTCGGCAACTAGTGGTCAAAAAATAGTTAACTACCAACTACTAACTAGTTTGGGAAATTGTAGTTGTAACTAGTAGTTAACTATTTTTTCCTGGGACTAGTTGCAACTAGAAGTTAACTATTTCCCAAAGTAGTTAACTACTAGTTAACTAGTCTATTTAACTTCACTACCTTCTTTTTGGCAAAATTCCAATACATCTTTCTTACCTATGTCACAAAAAACGTTTATACTTCATTAAATCCACGTTTACAAGCGTCACAAGCTTTAGTTTTAATGTTTTGATAACTTTGTGTTTTTAAAAGTAATACTAGACTGCAACGTTAGTCTTGGAGAAACAAGCTGAGGGCAAAAAAGAATTCAAAGCGCAGTGTCTGAATTAAGAGTGATATTAAGAACTTCAATTTAGAAATATGATTAGTTTGTTAAATCCACGCATATGTAGCGTCTTTTTATCACGATTTGCGTACCGAAACTTCTCCCAGCAACCCAATAGCTTTTTGTTTATTCAGTTTCTCCTTCCGCGTAGTGACATCATAGGGTCAAGAAACATTGCAGTCTAGAGAGAGAGAGTATAGGAAGGTTTTTTAAGAGATGCAACTTTCAATTGTGTGTATTGAGTGTTATAAGGATCATTTGAAGTGTGATAATGTGATATGCCTTTGCAGTTAAGAAGGAGAGTAATAAAATAAGGTACAATATATAGGAGTGAGTGCAATGGACTCTAACCGTCTGACGTCACACGGAACCAACACGTGACCTACTGAGCTTGCAATTGGTTACCACAGATACTACACTAGTAGATCTACTATAGTGTAGTATCTGTGGTAACCAATGGACTCTAACCGCCTATCTGGTTCGAGACTTCACGGAACCAACACGTGACCTACAACTGAGCTTGCAATTGGTTACCACAGATACTACACTAGTAGATCTACTAGTGTAGTATCTGTGGTAACCAATCGCAAGCTCAGTAGGTCACGTGTTGGTTCCGTGTGACGTCAGACGGTTAGAGCAGTGGTTCTCAACCTTTTTCACGATTGTACCCCCAAACGAAAAATATATTTCCCTGCGTACCCCTCGCATGCAGTTGCAGGTGGTAGTTGAAATATCACCTTCGTTTAAATCAAGAGGAAATATTTTCACCACCCCATTACAAATTTTTGCCGCTATTTTGCTTACATTATATAGAATTTTTATGCCAACTTTCTGTTATGAAAAGAATTCAATTCTTAACCAAGTGAAATACAGTTTTGTAAAGTTATTATGGACAATATTCAAAAGTTAAGTTTTCTATGCATCTTAAAATTTAATTTGAAACAGTTAGGATAATAATTTAACTCTACCTTTGTTTAAAATTTGATTCAAAAATAATTCTTTACCTAAGTTCGAATATACTGAAACGTCTTGTGTGATACCCAGGGCGTATACCCCCTTTGCTACCTTCAAAGTATGTTTGGTATATTCACCTGAAATTTCCCTGTTTTCATCTTAAAAATTCCTTAAATTATTGATTTATCAAACTATAGATAAAAGGGGGGTCTGGGGGTCCTCCCCCAGGAAATTTTAGAATTTAAAAAGTGATTTTAAGCTACTTTTACTAGATTTTTGAAAATGACGTCAAGCAATAGCTTAAAAGTAGTCAGCGCCCCCCTTTTACACTAATAACGCCCCCAATTTTCTATCAACTCATCACCGCCCCCCTAAAATTCTTCAACACACCCTTGAAGGCGGTACCGCCCATTTTGGAAACCACTGGTTTAAATACGTAAATATTAATCGAAAAAATATTCTTACTTACCTTTAACCTAAGTTGTTTTAAAAATATAACGAATGAATAAGATTTCAATCTATTCTTGTTTTAATTTAGGTGAAACACATTATAAAATAAATACAAAAAAGTTATCAAGAGGATAAAAATATCCACAAAATATTGAATGATAGGAGGAAGGAGCTTTTTAAAGATAAAAAAATTATTTGATTGGGCAAGATTCAGTTTTAACTGGTGTCAAAATGTCTGTGAATTTATAATAGTAAAGAGAAAACGCTACAAAAAACTTTAAAAATCATTGAAAGTTGAAAAATAAATATTTCGAGGCGTACCCCTTAAAAGCTCTCGGCGTACCCCAAGGGGTACGCGTACCCCCGGTTGAGAACCACTGGGTTAGAGTCCATTGCAAGCTCAGTTGTAGGTCACGTGTTGGTTCCGTGAAGTCTCGAACCAGATAGGCGGTTAGAGTCCATTGAGTTCAATCAAACAAGGGAGATTTTTTAGTTTATTTTGAAAGGGTTTTAAATTCTTGTGTATCAAGTGTTCTAAGGATAATTTAAATTGTTACAAAATTAAATGCTTTTTAAGTTAAAGAAGGTTATAAAAATGGCGAAATAGGAAGTGTAGTGTTTCTATACTGGGTCTTTTTAACAGCCAGCTTTAGGTAAAGAACTGTTTATTTAAAAAGCGTTTTGTTTCTTATTATTAAATCTTTAAAATCATGATAAGCTAGGAATAAATTTAAACTCAAGCTTGAATGCTTTACTAAATAACCCTTATAGAGATCTTTGAGGAAGTAACCTCAATGGTTAAATATCGTGAATCGGACCGAAAAACTGGTAAAATTAAAAATTTCAAGCTAATATTTAAAATGAGAATGAGTAATCAAAAATTGTGACTAAAGTTGAAATCAACTCACAATTCGTTGTTATGTTGTTGTTTTTTTACATAAGTTTGGGTTAAACTTTTCTACAATTTTGAAAAAACCTTTAAGTGCTATGCAAATTTCAGTTTAAATTTTTCAAACGTAAAATCCTTTTTTAAAACAAACAAGCTAAAAGAATCTATCTTAAAATATTAAGTAAAAAAAGTTACAGTAACATTTGTATTAAGACACAATGATAAATCGCTAATACAGTTTAAAACAATAAAAATTACTACCTTCTTTGTTTCATGATACTTAATGATGATTTTTGTTTTGGAATCCGTTAGATGATGACCATGATTTTACTTTCACTTATTTTGTGCAGATCAATATTATCTTTTGGGAAATAAAATGAAAAAATAATCCTCATCGTAAATTTTCTTTATCGGAAGAAAACCCCTTGCTATGCGAAAATCATCGATTAATTGTAAGAATTCGAGACTGGTCTCGTAAGGTAACATTTATCTAGTTAGATAGATTTTTCTCTGTCTGAACCCCGTTAATAATAGAAAACAATAAATGCGGCGAGTGTTAAGCTTTTGAATTAGTTCCATTAAATCAGGACAAATGAAGGAATTAATGTCAGAAACAACAATTTTTGTCAAGAGCTTTTATGGAAACATAAAAGAACGAGTTTCGCGAACGTAATCTTCTCGTTTGTGTCTATCTATCGACAGAAAAGGCAATTTCACCGTGAACTTAGTTTACCCTCAAAATGAAAATCTTTTGAATCGAGTTTATCTTTGAAAACTCAATTAAGGTGTTAATCTTTAGTGAGAAACTCCTTTCGAGACAGAAGAATTAATAGAATGAAGATTGGAGGAATGAAAGAGCATCCCCTTATCGATGAATATATTGAAGAGTGATAAAAACTTAATCTTGGACATAAAAGGACATTATGTGTATCTCTTTTCTTATTATTTCTTAAACTTGCATCGGTATCTGTCTTTCAGGAATTTTAATTAGATTTTATTGTTGGAACCTGTTTTTTTAGTGAGTATAATTAGTTCGAGAAGCAACTACTAAATAAAAAGCTTTCAAATATATCAGGGGCACGAGGAAATTAATTAGCTGATGTCCCTTCTAATCTTCTTTCTTTAGAGATGAGATAATAACCGGCGTAGAATTTTTTTTCTCAAAAAGTTCATGAATATAAAGAATAAAAGGAATTACATTTTGGGTCGAGTGAACAAAATGAATTGATGGAATTTTAATAATTTAAATTTTAAAAGAAATTTATCTCACTTATAGTTTAAATATTGAAACGAAAAAAAAATAATTTTTGAATACCTACTGTAAATCGGCTTGGCCTTTCTTTAAAATTATGAATATATGTTTTAATAAAGTACTTTACTGTTTGAATAAAATTTCTTAGAACAAAAACAATTTTCTTCGGAAATGAAAATAGTTTGGAATACTTTTATATGTAGAAAAATTTGGGAATTGCTTTATGAAGCGTTAATTATTTATGTAGTTATATATATCGCTAAATCTAATATAATAAAAGTCAAATCTTGTCTGTGGGTGGCTGTTTGTCCTTTATACAAATCTACAGTTTCCTTCCGATCTGCACCAAACTTGGTATACATACGTAAAAACACCCCATTTGAAATTTAGGCGATGTTTCGAAGTTCTAGAACGACCCCTTGACCCTCTTTTGACCGTTTTTATGGCCAAAAACGCTTATATTTCTCCATTTTTAAACTTTTGTCCCGAAGCCAAATCAAAAAAATTTATTTCATGATCTAACTCGTGTCGCGGCAGCCAATGAAATAATCGAAACACTTTTTTCGTTATAAAAGGAAAACTAATCATGGTAGAAATACAATATTTTACACAAATATACAATTATTTTTTACAAAAAGATTGTCGTTTCGTTTTTTAAAAAATTCGAATTAGTTTTAGAATTATTAAGATTCAAAGTTTCAATTTTTTCCCTGGTACCCTGGTCAAAAATGGCTACCGTCAACCTATACTTTCATTTGTTTTGTTAAAGGCGTTAGGAACACCAAGATAAAAAAAAGTTACCGGGAACACCGGGATGTGAAAAATTATTACCGGGAGAACCGGGATATAAAAAAATACCGGCAGAACCAGGATATAAAAAATACCGGGACCACCGGGAAATGAAAAAATACCGGGAAAATTGGGATATGAAAAACTACTGGGAACATTGGGATGATTGGTAATTTCGGTTACAGAAAATTAGACATATATACTTGAGAAAACTTTAAAAAAAAATTGATACACTCCACCCGTGCAAGGCCGGGCATTTCAGCTAGTTAAGTTATAAAACTTAAACATGACCACAAAAAGGTTGGATCAAAGAAGGTAGTTTTACTGATAAGGTTACAAAAAACCTTAGGCCATACACAAATTATTATAATTCTGAACTTTCTAATTTAGAAATTACATTTTTCACAAAAAAATTCGCTGATATCACTTCTTTAAAAAACCAAAGTCGTATTATTTTTTAACAGGTACCATGGAAAAGCCATTTTAATTTTAAGTCCTACTGTAAAAAATTTACAAAAACAGTTTTTGGACAAAATCTTGCAAATCGATAAAACTCTTAGAATAATCATCATTCTTGTTTCAATGCTCATATTTGTTTTCAGTTAAAGTTGTAAAATTAAATTAAATAGGGAAAACACTAAGTTCACGATAAAATGAATCCTTTCCCCCCCTATTTTTACAGTGGACATTTTTTTAATAAATAAGAATATAATACTATCTCTCTAGGTCATAATAACTATCTGTAAAGAAATTCATTCTCTCCAAATATAGTAAAACTCCCGTATATTTATTGGATGTCTTCTTCAGTTTTATTTGAAAGTAAGTAAAAGGTTTATCTTGATCTATACACATCGAATCCAGTCACGTAAGTCTTCTTAGTTCATTTACAAATTGACTTAAGCATCCTTATCCCACTGATACACTTCAACACAAGAGAATAATAATGAAAATTCAATGGTAGTCTCAAAGGCACGTTCGCACATTGATATATCCTACTCGGTAAGATTCTTAAGGGCCAATCAGAGTGTTTGCAGATCCCCTGGAAATCCCCTATTGGGTATGACACTTCCGGAAACCAATAAGAGATCCCGCCAACATCTTACCAAGTAGGATCTGTAAATATCAGCGGCACGTTCTGCCATTTTGTAAATAAAGAACTTCGTTTCATAAAAGTTTAAGAGTCCTGTTTAAGAGTAAGAGAGTCTAAGAGAGTCTCTATACAGCACGATTCACTAACTCATAATAACTCATTAATGGGAACTAACTACTTCCATAGCTCTTTCACTTGACATTTTTAGTCTGAAAGATCTCATTCGTTCTTCAAAGCGAAATCTCGTAAGAATTAAAACTTTTACGTCGCAAAATTTTAAAAGCACATCGTTAGATGAAAGGTTCGTTATAAACTCTCTCTCTCGAGACTGCAATCAAAAACAGAAACTGGATACTACCCCATTTCGAAGCCCAGAACAAAACTTTGAGTTTTACGAACGAAACGAAAACTTAAATTCAAAGGAAGTTCTCACGCTAGACTGCCCGCCATTAGCTGTAAAAGTTTAATGACTGCGTTTACTCAAGTTAATTAAAATCTTTTAGACTGGTGACTAAGGAGAGAGAGAGAAGAATAACTTAGCTCCCAACATGTGGTTGTGACAAGTTATGAGGTATTTTTCCAGCTCGTTTTTTTTAACTCCTGTAGAAAGAAAGAAATGATTGTTCAATAAAGTTAGTGCAAATTGCCTTACTGAATAATTTTTTTTTGTTTTATGCATGTTTCTGACATGTGTCTGAAGATATTTTAACAAAAACAAAATTGGTATCGTTTTTATGATGGGATTTGTTAATGATGTGTGAGTAATTGCGTTTAAATTTATGTTCTAATCTCAAGTGTTATGTGTTTTTTTTTAATTTCACGCTTTTTAGTAGTCCATTAAACCTTCTTAGATAATTAATATTGTTTAAGTTTTATGTCTTTAAGATGTGATTCAATTTTAAAAAATACTATTTGTATGGTCAAGCGCAGAATTAAAGTTTAAAGTCTGGAAATAAATTCCAACAAACACGGCCATCCATCCCGGAAAGTGGAATAAATAGTTTTAAGTTTAAAGGTTTACTGACTTTTAAATCTTCTTATAAAAATGGCCATAATGTGCGATTAAAAATAACTTATTATTCCAAAGGACAACGCGAACAAGCGATAAATACTAAATGGACAAGGATTTTGGTCTTAGTACTGGTTGTGAAATCTAGTCTGGTTGGAAAGTTTCCAATTTAAGCTAGATAAGGAGAAACACAAATGTACCTGAAATGATTATTGGTAAAGCAAGGTAGCTAAAAATAAATTTCTTCATATTCAATGCTACAGAACGAGGGGAATAACTACCGATATTTTAATCAATCTGTTAAGGCATTAACAAATATACTTTTTTAATGATTTAACATTACTTAACAATTTATGTTGCATAAATTTAGGTTATATTTGTGCTATTTTATGTAATTTTTGTTTCGATAAATTCAATAAATAAAAATGTGAACCATTTCAACCCTATGGGGAAGTAGAAATAAAAACAGCTATTTAGTTCGAAATATATTCATGTCCGCACCTAATCTGTCGGCTTTCAGAGAAAGGGAAAGAGACGAGAGAATATAAAAGGAGAGTGTGGGGAAAGAGAGAAAACTCCGGGAATTTCTCTGTGTGAATACGAATAAGTTAAAAACATTTCCAAATCCCCGACAAACATTCCGATGGAGATTGTGTGAGAGAAAGGCCAAGAGATAAACACACTTTTACATCATCCGGATTGCCGTTCCTGAATACACAAACACACTAGTTTAAAATTTCCAAATCCCTACAAACTGAATCTATAGCTAGTCACACACACTATGCAAACCTCAGAAGGATTAGTACAAGTAAGATTATCGAGTGAGACCAAAACCACCGCGTCTGAGAGCATTGATTGTGACGTCCCCAAACGGTCGCAGTGAATTAGAATGGCGGGCATGTCCAAAACCGCGAACTAACCCGATAAGGCTGGCATTTAATCGATTCGAGATAAGAAGGCCCGGACTAAGTGGATTGTTTGGCATCCACACAGGGGCAGAAATTAAGATTGCGATAGAAGTTTGGATAATTGTTAATAATTTAACAAACCTTGTCTTCAATTAAAATGCGGTTTCTCTTCAAATTATAAGAGCAATGCGTGAAATTATTTCGAAACTGGAAAGGATTTCTGTGTTTTCACTGGATAATATTGTGGAGATTATTATGAAAGTTATTCAGGTGACATTTGCCTTAAGTCGGTCTACACCTGGACCCCTCGCTCTTTGTTCTATATAGTTGACACTATTTTAACCTGTCCGATTGGGGGGGGGGATAAAAGTAAAAATTATTAAATGGCGTTGAAATACGATTTTTAGTTAGTTAAAAACACAAGACTGATTTTGAACGTATGATTAATCACCTTCTATTATTCTTAATTACTGGATTTACTACTTAAACCGCAAGGGTTTTGATACCAATTGCCAAAAAAAAAGTAATTTCTAACACTCTAAAATTGAAAAAAATAATGTAGGTATGATGGACAGTTTTAATTATAAAATCATTTTTACTAGATAAAAAAAAAGTAAACTTTCTCACTAGGAATGACTTGAAAGAGTGCAGAAACAAATAAGCTGAATAACTATATTCTCGAAGAAAGCTATACTGTAACTTTTAAAGAAACTTATTAATTAAGGTTTTTCTGGATTCAAATGCAATCTGAAACGATTCCATTTTACTCCTGATATTTGTTCAATTTTCAGATTAGTTTCAGTAATAATTAGCTATTGAAGGAAAGATTGTAGAGAGAGGTACTCACTAGGGGATCCGCCTTCAGCTTCTTTGTGTGAGGCACGCTCCTCTTGGTCCTAGCGTGAGGCATGGCACGGTTCACGAAATGGAAGTATTGGTCGGAACCAAGAATCTGCAAGAGAAACGCATCATGAGTAACCACTTGGATGCAATTTTTTATTTTTTTTTGCATAAAATATATCATGTCATTTACGATAGATACGATAGAATTTTAGGGATGCTTTATTGACTTTGAGTTAAACTTTTATTGGAATGGTTTGTTTTGTTTCAAAAGAACAACAAATTACAATTAAATGTTAAAGAAAAAAAAATGGTTTATATTACAGGATCCAGGTTTGGCATTTGGCATCGCCATTTTAGAAACTTCTTTCACGTTGAATTTGAGAAGCATATTTTTTAAAAGCTTTTTTTATTTAGCCTTTTTTATAACCCTTCTGAGGGCCACGTACCCCCGTACCATCCCTCTTGGAATCGTCAATGGTGAAATATAAACAGTATTCCAATGACCAGTAAAAGTTATAGTTTGAAATTTTTAAACTACTATAGGTATATGCACGATATTCTTTTGCGTCAAACGAATAAAAGTTTCAAAAAGTCTTAATTTCAGTTGTATTTTTCAGTAGCGTATTCATGGATTACTACATATCACAATGTTTCGTAATGAAATGTAATGGGCATAAGATTAGAATAATTTATCAATTAATTTCGAGTTCTTTTAAAAGGGACTTCCTTCTCTTGAAAATTACTTGATTTCTAATATCGCAATGAAATCCTCTTTGAATTAATCCAGTTCTTTGAAAAATCTTAGGAATTATTTTCAAAGAGAATCGTACTAGATTTTAGATAGCTTTACCATCTGTTCACCCCAAAAGTCATAATAACTTCAGATGTCTTACGATACTAAAAGGGTCGATTTGAATAAATGCCACATAAACGTTTCTAATAATAAATCAATTTTATTCTTTTAAAGCCTTCCTAAATTTAAGACTAAAGAGTGATAGAGAAAGTGATTCGAGCATTTATTTCATTCCCCTTCAATTTTAAGCATGACAATTACAAATTTGTTCTCTAATTGCAGACATCTATATCCGGAGAAAATTAATTACGTACCTCCCTTGATAAATTTTTCTTCAAACCAACTTGTTTCGTAAATTAATGTGTATGGGAAATGAGATCGTTTTTTTAATGTTTGCCTAAGAAAGTCTATCTAAAGCATATACTAATTGAGTTACTTAATTAGGTTTCCTAGTTGGGCTTTTTAATAAAGTTATGAGCGCTTGTTCTCGCAATTACCTCTAAGAACAATGAAAAAGCCATTACAGTGGCTATACTTACAACCATAAACGAAACTTGTAATAGGGATAATTAAAGAAAAATTGACTGCAGCTCAAGAAATTTTAATTATGAATTTTTTCATTTGAAATGAGTTAAGTTACAATCAAAGTTAATTTATCTCTCTACTTAATTCGAAAAATAATTTTTATTAATTTAATCTGAGTTCCATTTGAAAATGCAACAGAGCGAATCAAAGAAATGGAAATTGATGCATTTAACATTATCCAAAGCAAACATGAAATATTTTCAATAATATTTCATCTTTATTTCATTATGATTTTTCTTTCCCGTCATTATTATAATGTAACTAACCTACGTACTTAAAGATCATTAATTTAATAAAACAGTTTTTTATTTTACATATTTTATTTTACTAATAAAAAAGAGATAAAATATAATCATTAATAATTCATATAACCGCTTCTAAGAATGTTTTTAACTGTTTCAAATATTTGTGGAAAGTAAGCCCAAAATTTTATCAATTTATTCTTTATAACATAGGATATGTGCCTTATATATATACTTGAGAATACATTTCGTTTAAATAAATATTTATCAATTTTAAGTATTTCATTCCAATCATTTAAGCTTACATAAAAGTAAGATAACACTAAACTAAAACAACATAATACAACATAACAACGACACAAGTGTTTTGTTATGTACTACTAGAACTAGGAAAAATAGGAAATTCCAATATCCTTGTTTTCGTTTGGCCTTCTCCCGCAGGCAAAACTAAAATTGATATCCGTGTTATCCAAAATATTCTATATTTCTTTCTTTATAAGGAAACTTATTTTCATGCCCCAGAAGTTCTAAATGATACAATTCAGTTACTTAGTCCAAACAATTCATGTGTCCATGACCTCTCATTTATTGCATGCATAATTATTGTACTTATTTTTACTATTATTTAAATAGGTTTATAATACACGATCTGAATTATTAATTTAATATCAAAAACACCATCAGTTGAAATATACAATACCTACTTAGGACATATATCAGTAAACAAATGTCTATAGTACTACGGTATTTGTAAAAATAGGGATAATTTATTTGGAATTGGATTTAATTAATTTCTGAAGTTGCATACAAAAAAAAATATTTGCGCAAAAAAATTTAAGAGTATTTTTTCCCAACAGTTTAAAGTTAAATGCAACTCTCAAACAAAATTAGTAATTTTTATGTTTGAATACTTATCAGGGAGAGATGAACCTTTAATGGACATTTAAGAGATAACAAAAGATTAACACTTTCCGTTCTTAAATAAATATAAGACATAGGTTCTGCCATCTCAATGTTTTGGTAAGGTATTAATTTTAAAATATTACGATAGATGCAATTCATTTATGTGAAGTATTTTAAAAACTAACATAAATAATATAACGTAAAAAAAATATTAACACGACATAATTATTGTAGTTACTTATATTATTATTACTTAAGATCCAGTAAAATGTACTTAAGTAATAATTTACTTTAAAGTAACAATCCTATAAAAGTATAAATAAGCAAACCATAATGAAATTAAATGTTTGATAGCAAAGTCATATTGCTCTTAAAAAAGTGGAAATAAAGTATCATAAAAGCATTTATCTTTGAAGTTTGATTTCGAACAGCCTGAATTGTCTATTACTATTATTAAATGTAATGAATGCAAGTAAAAACAATGTAGTTTAATTGCACAAAATATAATTTTAACTAATTTTTTTAATTAAAATTATATTTTGTGCAAATAAACCTCGTTGGTTTTACTTATATTCATACGACCTTGCACAGTCTGCTTTTCTAGTCAAATTATTTTAATACCTAATTCTTCGAATGACTATTGAATGAGTTATAGTTTGGTTCAATTCCGTTAGAGTTCCCGCTAAATATCGCCAATATCCAAATATCAACAAATTTTTCTGACTTTTATTAATAAACTGAATAGTTATTGATCTAATTAAACATTTAAATTCAGGAATTTGAAATTATTTATGAACATTTCTACTTTTTGTTGTCTAAAAGAACCGGGCGATATTTAGCGGAAACTCTAACGGAATTGTACCCATAGTTTAAACATATTAAACGCTTTTCGGCATTCAGCGATATTTATATCCCCTCTAAAACTCATCCCATCAATTCTAAATCGGTGGTTAAACCCGTATACATTAAATATTCCACACCAGAACACGCTCTATCAACATCATATCCCAAAGGAAGACGAAGTAGAAGCATACTACCAAATGAGATTTTCCGTATAGTAAATTCATTTGGCTGCTGAAACATCAGCGGATGGAGACGACGCATAAAGACAAAAAGAATCGCGGCGAAAGTCTTCATTTCATCAGGCCTGCTCCCTGTGGGACCGAGCAAAAAGGGAGTTGTGCATAAACAATCCCGTGACCTCTTCCCAGAGATTCATAGTTTCGTATTTTTGCGGTAAGGAGAAATATCCTTCATGCGAGGGAAATATCATGGTTCACTAACAATCCATCAGTTTCGGGATCATCGCGAAGCAAACAACAGGAGGAGGAAAATGCAATTTGGTTTTGATGTAAAGGGGGATTTCATAAATGTATGAAATTGTGTGGTGGTTATTTTATGAAATGTTTTATGCATCACTAAATTACTCGGGCTGCAGAGTTTTATTCGGTATTGTAGCTTTAAAAGCTGCTGTGTTAGGTTTACTTTGCCCTTTAAATTTTCCTTCCGAAAAAATCCATTACAGTTCATTTCAAATCAACTTACAGGTGATTCATGCTGAATGTTATTTATAAATTTTCGTTATCATTCATTTGAATTTGAGAGATTGAGTGAATTTTTCGTATCGTTATGTTTTTCTGCACCCCTCAAGTTGAATGTACCATGTGGGAAATATAACTTTTATAACGAAAATATAACGACCACAATGAAATGTTGTGAATGCAATATGTTTGTTTGTAAAGAGCATAGTACAAAAATTGATAAGATTAAACTTTTTACTCGAAACAATGAAGAAACAAGAACTGAACAAGTACTTGGATATAATAGCTTACATCTTTTTATAACTCATCAATTCAATCAGTATAACATGCAAATATATCATAGTTTTATTTTCAAACTGATGGTATTATCATATTATGTTGCATTCAAGTTATTGTCATTCCTAAATATAGCTACGTAATCAATTAAATTAGTTCTTTTCTACTGTCACGAAATTCTTAAAATTGCATATAAATAGGTTAGGTGGGTGTTGTCATCTATGTAACTTGACGTTTTAAGAGGACATAAATATGTGGAAGATAATTTTAGAACTTTTAGTAACATATGGGATAGATTTATAAAGCTAATAACTTGGGTTGTTACAAGTTGTTACTTTGAATATTTGTGTCCCTCATACTTTATATCTTTATTTCTTGTTGATTTTTAATTTTACATTTTTTGTAAATTTAATTTACATTTTTATTTTTCAGTTTAATGAATAAGATCAGTATTTGTAATAAAAGTACAAAGATAACAACTATAAAAAAATACGTGTTTGATACTGATTTTAGATAAAGAAGTAGTCACATATATATTTTAATTAGATATTATATTATTCCTCAGTTTCAAATCCTATCTTACTTTTATAAATTTTACTCATCTTGGTTCTTTCGGCACCAAACGAATTCAATAAATTAAATTTGTTTGTAATCTTAAATTTAAATTTCAAGTAATTTAAATATTTAAATTCCGTTTACTGTCCCGTTTAACATCACCAAGCTGTTTTTGTCTCCAGATATTAGAAACATTGCCAAAAGTTGTAAATTAATTATTAAAACATAGTTATATCAATATTAGCAATAAATATTTGACAGCATTCGAATGTTTGGTGACAACTTGGCGATAGTGACAGATAACGGAATTGAATTAATCGAATTTCTATAACGCGGCATATCTCTTTTCCTCTATAATAAAAACCAATCAAGCACATCTCAAGCTGACGTCACACAGATAAAACCAACCTTCATAAAAACTTAACATAAAAGTAACCATAAAAAGAAACAGTGACACTCTTAAGCCTCCGAAAAGCAAAATAGGTTCCACCGGGGCCTTATATTATTCTTTAAAGCTTTAAGGAAAGAATGACATCGGAGAGATATGAGGTAAATCCGTCAACAGAAGGCGGGTTTGAATATTTCATAAGGACATCGATTGGACGCTGGAAGTTTTCCTTCTTTAATTTAAGTAGCGCGAGGGGTACAATAGATGGTCGTAAATCAATGTCAGGGGAAGGAAAAAACGATTTAAAGTTTCGATATCTCCCCCAAGTAGTCGAGGGAAAATCCGGTAAATTACGTGTCACCACAAACGATCCAGAGGCACTCATGTTAATCAGATATTCGAGATCGATTTTGGTTCTTAATAGAGGATGTTTACCACCATTGCTGTGTGGGGCCTCTACTGGTAATGGATGCGTATATTTACTACGTTTTAAATTAAGAAGTAGGAGTTGCTGCGTGATGGGACAATTTATTTTTGTTAATGCTTAGATAAAACATTAAAACTAACTTTTATTGGGATAACTCTTGTTTAAAGTAAGTTGGCAATCTTGGAGAATTTTTGTTACTGAGTCTTTGATAAAAGGTTCTTGGTTTTTGAAGGTAGTTTAGTACAGTGATGAATCATAGTACAAAACATCCAACTGGGGAAGTTTTCTTGGTTAAGTTTTAAGTTATTAAAACTTTATCCCACCAATCATAGTAAAATTTTCCAACAGCATGTCCTTGTACCCCTTGGTGTCTCACTCATCGGAATAAGTTTTCAATGATGAGTTCAAGTAAACTTTTACATGTAGTTTCATTATACTTGCATATAAAGTTAATTTAATAACATAATTTTAATTTTTACTTTAATTCGACAATCAGTTTTGGTGTAGTTTCTATAAGCTCTAGAAAAACTCACCTAAGAACATTTTAGTTATATTAATACGGAAAAAAATATCTTAAAAGAAATTAAACATTATAAAAATTGAAAACATATTTAGAAACTCAATCATTGCATGAAATTCTATAGAAACTGTTTTCACAATTTTATGCAAAGTATTAAATAATTCGAATACCATCCAATAGAAAGTGTTCATTTTGAAACCAACCTACACACACAATTATCGACTTTTCGCTTACTTTTAGTATTAATTCTCCAAACGACAGATTAATAAGGATTATTTAAAGAATTAGAATAACCTCAAATAAGAGAAAAATAGTTTGCATTTTCCGTAAGTAAAAATAAGGTACGTTAAAGTTGCTATGAAAAAATATTTCACTTATTGCTAAGTAAGGTTAAAACATAAATATGCTGGTATTGAGTGAGTGAGGTATCATTAATGCCCCAGTTATTAGCAGTTGAAAAAACTGTGTCCTCAAGGCAAATCTAATACAATCTACGTAATGGGATAATCAAACTAATATGTTTTGCGAAATATCCATACTTCCATTCCAAGTTATTTCGGACGTTAATTAGGGATTCTATATAATAGTATTAGGATATTTGGAAAACAGTAATATAAAAATAATACATAATTCATTACAAACTTATGCGTATTTAATAGATATATTTGGATTCCATTTTCATCAAAATCATCCCCTAACCAAATCTGAAATAACTCACTCTTTATTAGGGAAAAGATTTTACTGCTACGGAAACTGCACATTGTTTGTTGGAACTTATGTTCTTGCTTTTTATGATATTTTCGGACGATCATTAGCAACCATTTTCCGTAATAATGCTATAAAAATGTATTGCATTATTTTTTTTTCAAAATTATTAAATTAAATAATTGTTCAAGATTATGAAGAGTCAGCTTTTTTCTTCTCAAATAAAATAAATTTCTTTGAACTGGAATGTTTCTTTTTCTCTTAATTTTCAACATATTTTTAGAAAAGGTCAATTTTAGAAGTATAGTATTTCCAAATTAATTAGTTGCTATTATTTACTGACCAACAGCAAAACAAAGTTATTTGAACAGCAAATACTATTCTTTATCATATTTTATAAAAGGGTCAAAGGATCAAATTTTATACTCTTCTAATTACAGGATGTTTTTTTATCAAAAGAATTTCTATGTTGAACGCTTATACATTAACTTATAACAAAGTTATAAACTTTATAAAAGAATCTAATTTAAATTATTATTCATTAAAATTATACACAAAAAATCAAAACAATTGATAAGGAATGTTAGGGAATTAACCATAGAGGAGAAAAAGAAGTGATATGAGTACTCCCATTCAATCGTCTCCGAAAAAGAGTATAATACCCTCATTAACAGGGCTTCTGGCGATGAGTTTGCGCGTTATCGCTTGCTTGGCAATTTCACATGCAGGTGACAAAACGTGACACCAAAATGCACACATTAGCAATACAGCATGGCATGAAAGTTCGGAAAGGAAAATAATTTTCAGTAACACTGCCTTCACATGACGGTGGTCACATGATTGTGGTCATCACGTGACGGCGGTCTTTCAGGAAATTACCTTCGTCACTCTTTAGGGTTACCATTGTTTACTCAACCACTGTCTCTTATCTATGGAATTAACCTTTTCATTCCTAGACCGCCCGAAATTGACATTGAATCCAATATAATATTTGGGGCGGTTCAGACTGAAAGAGTTAAATCAGAAGCTTTAAACTTAAAGCATAAAAAAATTAATATTTAACAAGATGATATTAAGCTACTATAAAATAACTCTTGTTTTATACTACTTCTGAATACACATTACACCAATAAAGAGTTTAAGCAGCAACTATCCATCAACATTATTAGTTTAAGAAAATAATGTGGAGCAAAATAACTTGAGTATATAAAAGGCAAAAATTCATATCCAACTAAAACCCGTTTCTCCCGCTCATACCCAACTTGAAAGGCCGCCTTGAAAGGCCGCCGCCCACTCTTCCCGAAAACGGAATCCCAGTTTCGCAACCACCGAATAGAATAAAACCCGACATCTATTACCAGCGGTGGATCCCGCCATATTTTATTCACCGGTCCGTTTACTTACCATGCCACAATAAAGGGTTAAAAGTTCGAACGCAATTGAGAGAGAATCTTCCTTTTGTGAGCGCGGCCCTACTCCACTCGCATATCCTACGGATCTCTTCTGAACCTATTCAATTTCTCGGGCCGGTTGTAATACCTTTTTCCGGCTGAATGGAAATAGCTTTCCTACTCGATGGGGAGGCCTCTTTTAATATGGAATCGGATATAGTATACGCGGGAACCCCCTCCCCCAAGGTTCTTGTATTTAAGTCGCTCGGTTCGATTCGGTTTTGGGCTCTTGATTATGAAGAGAACGGAAGAAAGGCTTTTAACGTTAGAGACTAGCTTTTGGAAGGATATGAGAGGATAACCGTTGGGGATAGATGGGGATTACACTGTGAGGTTCTATGGAAGAATAGGATGAAAAGAATATTATGCTCCTAATGGAAAATGTGTATATTCAATGAGTAGCTAGTTATATACACTATTTTGCCAATCTTACTGGTCCTCAACCAAAATGATTGGTGACTGGTCCGCCAAATTAAAAAGGACAGGTTTCAATTTTTCAAGTAACTATAGAGCATTTTCAATCACATGACTCGGACCTAACAACGGCCTTAGCAACAGAAGATATTACAGTTTTTTTGCCCTACAGAGGTTTACAGTTACAGAAAATGACTAGCCGTGGAATTCTTCTATTGGAGCATTTGCAATCACGTGATCCCATACCTAAAAACCGATTTAGCAACAGATAAACAACGGCCTTAGCAACAGTTAAAAGCCCTACAGAAGGTACACAGTCAAAAGAAAATAACCGGTTGTGACGTCACCTGAAAACACTCTATTGCACTTAAAGTGAATACTAATAATTAATTTTAAAAAAACTAAACTAAACAACAAGCTAAAAAAACATATTAGTTTTGAAATATACCTTATTTATTAAGTACTTTTCTTGATTTAATGTTAATATTGGACTAGTAATTCGAATTTTGATGTCTTGAAATGCTCTTAAGAAAATTTTTAATGAGAGGCCAGTTTTTTTATAAATAATTTTAAGTGTATATTTTTGTATTAAATACGTAGCAGCAGTAAATAAATTTGCAAATAGTGTTAATAGTAATATTTACTTCCATTCACTATATTTTACAGTCAAGATTTTTCCTGATAATAACAACTCTTGGAGTAAAAATAAATTCCAGAAGACTATGTCAGAACCCCAACTTCTTATAAGTCCTACTATATTTTGAATTTTTTAGAATGGCCTGAATCGCTTGTTGTCAATAGGTACCCTACTTTCTCGAATCTCATTTTTGGAGAAAACACTGTTCAAGAGGCGAACTAAAGGACAAAAGGAAAGCTGACAGAGATAGAGAAATCAAATGTATTTCCCTGGGACTAGGGCTCTAAACTCTTCTAACAAAACTGAACTAGACCATTATTTTCGGACAGAATCATCACTCAAATCTAAGACTAAAGTCAGAAAATGACATGTGTAGGAAGTGCAGCCATCAATTTCAGAAAATCAATCGCACTGATATCTGTTTCGGTATTCCTATCGTATTTTTATACGACAAAATAGAACCAGAGGATGAACTCATTTCTTTTGGTTAAAAACGAGAACTCAGTAACAAAAGAAAAATTGAAGTTTTCGAACATAAATTTGTGTTTTGACCTTTTATAAGCATGAAACATATTGTTTAAGTTTATATAATTAATAAAAATTGTGACAATTTTTGAAGAATATTGTTAATAAACTAATATTTGAGATGAATATTGAATGAATATATTTACTTTCCGAATATTAACGAAGTTTAAACTGATAATACAAATAATAATTTTGGTAAAGCAAAGAGTAATTCATTATTTGCTAGTTCTTTCAAGTAAAATTAGTTTTGGGGAATGGTAAATTTTTGATTAAAAAGTGTGTGAAAAAATAATTTTTCACTATTATTATTATTTTAATAGAGTTTTATCATACCCTTTCCAGAGAAGTTAAATATTCCAAATAATGAGAGATTCAAGCATAAAGTATTAGTTAATTTTTTTATCTGAACTTACGTAGTTACTGAAATCATATTTAAATTCTAATAACCTTTAATAATCCAGAAAAAACTATTTATACTTTCAGAAACATCTCTACTTGTCTCTTCATTTATTTTTTTATTATTTTCACTAATTCGCTTTAATCTTTCAATTTTCATAATATTTAGAATTGTATTGAATATTTTTGGGAAAATGTTACTGGCTGACTTAAATTTATCTGATTTAAAAATTTCAAATATATATAATTTAAAGGTGTTAAACAAATTACACATCAAAACCTATTTAAAACTGTATTACTTATCAGTTATTTTGCCAATAAACTAAATAAAAGTTAAAAAATTAAAGTTCTAAGCTGGTGGAATGTAAGCTGAATTGTGTACAGTAGTTAAATGATAGGTATACCATTAAAATAAAAAAAGGAATGCTTACAACTGGGTTGTTATGCAATCAAAGAGAACTAGCATTCAGTCCACTTTATGATACAATAGTTTTTATCCTTGTCTCAATTAATTTGTATAGTATATGGGTATAACGAAAGTTTCTGGGAAGACAGCTAATAATATTTAGTAAAAAAAACTTAACTTCTGATAAAATGTAGTAAACCCAATAAAAAGCTTTCCCAAAAGGGAAATTTTACAAAGGTTGTAGTATAATTGTTAAATTTTTTGGGGTATAAGCAACAGTGGGGGCTCGTGGGTAGTTCAAATGAGGGTTCACAATTAAATTTTATAAATACAATTAAGTAAAAATATCACATTTAGAACAGAAGAGGAAGCTCATCCTGAATAAGGAACAAGTTAGAATAGATTTTTATTAGCTTTTAATTTATGTTATTATTGACTTATTTCATCTTTACTGGGGGTTCACGTGCTCAATGTGCTCCTATGGACGAGCCGCCACTGATAAGCAACAAGATTTTTCTCATTGCTTTCAACACTAACCAAATCCTACGCATCCCTTTAGATCTAATGCACTATCTGTAACGACTTCCGGGGCTAGTCTATAGGCTGTTAGCGGTCTTTCGCTCTCACTGTCCAGGAAACAAAAGAGTGGACAAGGCAACGAAAATGGAGACCACCAGAGCGCCTAACCTCGTTTCCGACCGCTGCCGACGGTCTGCAGGGATGTGGGGAGAAGTTTTCGGAAAAGAACCGAAATGGAATCTCCAACTTCCTTTTGGTAATCGGATTTGGCTTCTCTTGGAGAATCCACAGCGGAATTCGGCGGCTTTTCTTTTGCTGGTTGTTGTGGATCCAGGCAGCTTGTTTCCCCTCCTTTCATAGAATTTAAATATTAGTCAGTTGTACGCGGCTTTGGATCGGTCATCCTTGTAGTGACATCTTTTGTTTTTTATAAACTAGCAAAAAATGTTTCTTGCTGGTGTTATGATATTCTAAATAGAAATTACATGGCAGAATTTGGAGAAAAAATGCGATTATTTTTTCCTTTGAAAGTTATTATTCGGAGTTATCTTAATTGTTTATTCACTAGCATTAATTTAATACAGTTGGAACCACATGACATTAATAACCAATTAAAATCTTTAAAACTGCCTTAAGTTTCTACAGTAAAGAAATTATTTCAAACAACTGAATGGTAGAACTTATGGCATTGGGAAATTTTCATTAAGACCAATTTAAATTTGTTGCTCAGGAGTATATTTTGAAAGTTTTCATTCAGTGTAATTGTAGTTATTAGAAACTTTCCACTTCATAAAATGTTAATAGAAGTTTCACACCCCGCAAGATTTACGCTTTTGGAGCATTTTTTTAAAGTAAATTTTCAAAAAAATTAAAAATACAAATAAAACGAACAAATGTTTGTTTGAATACGAATCAAACAAAAATCAAACGAAAAAGTGGTAATACTCAGTGCTCACAACCAATGTAGGTCATTGGAAATTAAATACTTACCTAATAGTTTAATCTACTTAAGTAAGAAATTCCACTAAGAAAATGTTTGAGACACAATTTTATACCAACTCAGTCCTTCCAAGCGAGCTTAGTGTTTGAAATTTGTAATTATTATAATACCATTTAAGTACTAAATTTAACTTGTTATAGTAAACAACGAGTAACTCTCTTAAGAAATATAATGAGGTTTACCTTGAATATCCAATTGCTGTTTGTCAGCGTTTTCCCTTAAGAGGTTAAAGCGAGTTTTATCTTACAATATCTTTGATGAAAACATGACACTACTTATTAGTTGGGTACGAGTTTATCGAAAAATTGCAACCTCAATTTCCAACATCTTTACTCAGATGTTATTGATCATTATTAAGTTAAATATATTCAATATGTATCATATTTTGATGAGAGAGAGTAATATTTTACTATCCATTACATATGGGATAAAATTTCAATCCCTGATTAAGTCAAAACTTGTTTCGCATAGTATAGAAAAATGAACTCTAAAGAAGATGGCTTTGTAAGACGATAAATGTTTACTATTAAAATATTATTTGATTACTTTATACCAACGATATAAACGATTTGTGGTATTAAATGTTTTGTTTATATTCTTTACCCTTGTTAGAGTGAAGAGTTCATGTGGATTAATTTAGCTGGTAACACAAGTGAAATAATTTAGTTTACCTCACATTCATTTAAAGCTTTCACTCAAAGTTTTGCTTACGTCAGAATATTTTAATTTACATGTTAATATCTTATTCTTGAATGAAAATGAACCTTTTGTAATTCATTTTTCAAAATAGAAATGAATAGATGGGAATAAAAGCAGTAAAAGTCCAATGAGAAGTCACTGGACTTGCATTGTTATGTGTAACTGTTTTTGTTAAACGTAGTTCGATGAATTAAAGTTTTTCTTTTTATAAGTTCAAAGAGGCTATGTATATATAAATTTAGAAATCAAATTACAATTGTTTTACAGAATATTTTAATCAGTAACAGGGAGTTTTCTCGAGTCAAAAAGCTGAAAAGAATAATGGATTTCCATTTAAAAACAAAACTAAACATTATTAATTAAGGTTACTACAAAAACATTCATATAATTACAATTGCTTTAGAAAGATAAAAAAAACTTAATTAAATAACAAACTTTCTGAATTTCAATAGCGCCATGCACTCACTTTCTGAAAAAAACTCTTCTAGATTTAAAAAAAATCGACTAATGAAAATCTTGATGCTAATAAATGTTGAAAGGAGTTTATTTTCCTTCCTATATCATCAAACAAAGCATTTCAAATAGAAAAATAAGCACATTTAAACCGAGTATTTTATATGAGACGATGATAATACTTCTTAAAAAGATCTTTCTTTTTTTTCATAAAAACAAATATCTTTCCATCTCTATAAAAGGGGAAACTTACTTATAAATTCCCCATCATTTATTCTAGTATTTTATATTCTTTCTTCCATTTGAATTTTCTTCGCAATTCTTTTTGAAAAGGAACGGGAATCATAACCGGTCACATTATACTCTGGGATGAAATAAAGGTAGAAGCGTTAGCTAATGTGAACGGAGATGAAAATTTGAGGATTTGGAAAGTCCGCGGAAATCGAATTATCTTCAGAAAAGAGCTTAAGGCCGATTCTTTTCTTGCATCACTGATTATATTGGTGCATTACTGCCTTTTATAAAAGGTGGAAATCCCTCTTAAGAGAAGTATTGCGTTTTGGCTTGAGAAAAGTGGAATTTTACGTTCGCTAATTTGATTTTGCAAAGCCTTCTTTAAAGCCATTAAATACATTATCACACGGTATTTGGGAATCCTTGGGTATCGTCATCTGCCACAAAACTATTTATATCAACAAACATTTTACGCTCTAAATTTAGAAAGAACTCCTGAAAACAAATGTAGGCAGTAACACGTTTTCGGTCTTTAAACTTTTGTGAAGTTGTTTTTCCTGCATTTTTAAACAACTAACAACTCTAGAACTGCTGTACAACTTAAAAACCTTTTTTTGCACACCAAATACGCAAAGAGAATAAAATTACAAACAAAATGTGACTGATTTCAGGTTTTTAAGTTATATAGTTCTAAAGTTATTAGCTGCTTAAAAATGCAGGAGAAAAAACTTCACAAAATTCCCCCGTCCCTTTTGACATTAAAAAAATATTACTACCAAAAGAGAGGTGATAGAAGAATGAAACTTGGAACATTATATCTATAACTATATTAGCTCATAAAAAAATCATGAACAAAATGTGAGGTCTTTGGTTTTTAGTTGTTTTGTAAAAAAATAAGTTCCTTTTTTTAAATTTTAAGGCTTTTGCGGCACGGGTCCTATCATTTTTTGATTGAGCTAAAATTCTAATAAATAATTTATTTGTATTATGGAACAAATTGGGGGAGGGGCGTTGCATAAAATTACACAATCTTTAAAAATAAGGACAACCCTACCCTGTCTGTAGTAAACAAATAAAAGCTTTTAGTCGTGATAATGTACAAACAAATACATTAAAACCAATCCCAAATATTATTCTAGACAGCAACTTTTCTTGAACCTATGACGTCAAAAGCGGAAGGAAAAACAGAGTAAACAGAAAGCCTGTTGGGTTGCTAGGAGGAGTTTCGGTACTTAAATCGTGATAAAAAGACGCTATAGATACGAGGGTTTAACAAACTAATACTAATCATATTTCTAAATTGAAGTTCTTAATTTTCCTCAAAATTCAGACACCGCGCTGAGAACTGCTTTCTTTGTTTTTTCCCCCAGGGTCACAAGTAATGTTTCAATCTAGTATAATATTATTCCTATAAACATGATTCCTAAGGAACGATTATATCACCCACCAACAAAATAAATTGGAAACCAGTCCCTCTTGAGAAACCAACATTCTTCAAAGAAGCGGTTCTTCCTTTTGTCAGAGGGGACTTGTTAAGAATGCAGAAATGCGCATCAGTGACACATGGGTGTTCTACAAACTTGGTTACACAAACTGGATGCACAAGGAAGGTAATGCAGTTTTGGCGAACGTGTTGAGAATGATATTTGGAGGCGGGTAGAACTGTATCACGTTTATTTATTTATTTATTTTTTTGAAAGGTAGAAAAGAGGATTCTTTTCCAATCACGCGTCATGTTTCGCAGTTTGTATATTGTGAGATGAACAATGTTTATGGCATTTTTCGAACGTGCCTCGAAAACTATAAAAGCGTCGATTTTTCTTAGAAGAAAAACAATGCGTGATTGTTGCTTCAAGAATACCATATTTATTCCATTGATGAGAATTAGGATTGTGAAGCAAGAAAGCTTACGAATTAAATATTTATTTTTGTCCATATGTATGTTTCGAGAGTTACTATTTAATAATGCAGTTATACTGAATGTACTGTCAATAATAAGTACAAAAATAATTTTTATTCATAAAGGAGTTTACTTTCCTTAGGCATATTTAATTGTTTTAATTCTTGAAATAATAATAATAATACTGAAATGGAATAGACAGAACACAAAATGTCAGTAAGATAACCCCACTTATGAATATGGCACTAATCATAAATAAGTAATGAAGTTCTCTTTTATGAAAAAACTAGCTGATATGCCCGCCGTTGCTCGGGGGATAAAAGGCTTATCAAACTGTGTGTTAAAATAAATAAGAATTATCGTTTAGATGCAATAAAGTCAACAGTTTTCCCGCTAGGATTCTTTTTTGATGTCATACCACTTCGTTAAGATGTAAAAAAAAACCTTTAAAAATACCACCTGTTTAGATTTAATGTGTGAAATCCCCATCCCCGTTTTTAAAGAGTAATTTTTCAAAATAGAAAAAAAGTCAGGGGACCTTCTGAACCCCATTATTTTTTTCTCTTTTGTCCTTTTCTCCCTCTATCCATTTCTGCAATTGGTATAAATGTATATTTAAGGCAAATTTCTCCGCCTTCGCTCACAATAAAGATATATTATTGAACAGCAATGTTTATAGATAAAACTTATTTCCCCCTCATCCCGCTAAATTTTTATAAATACAAAACAATTAAATATACTACCTACTTTTATACTTTTTTAAGATCTTAAAAAACCGGTTTAGAATTAGTGTTTATAACCATTTTTTAATAACGATAATTTTTTTAAAAAATCAGGGGGAGACCCCCTGAACCCCCCCCCCCTTTGCTGATTTATCACCAACTCATTCCTTGAAAGAAATTTCAAACATGAAATAAAATTAAACATCATTTGAATCGACACTGAAAATGCCTGTGATAAAATATTGTTTAATTTGAACTTTGCTGGAAATACTTAAATTTGATTAAATAGAAAAAAGAATAAAATTTTTCAGTGGAACGGTTTTTGGTTATCATAAAAAAAATTATTTAATCATTAAAAATTGTTTCTTTATCATATTTTTTAAAAATTCACCTGTTATAAAACATTTCAAAATAAATATTTCCAACAATAGAGGTTTTGCGTGTCCTGGAAAGAGCAATAACCGCAATAAATTTAACATTGAAGGCTAAGCATAAGAATTTAGAAAAGGGACAAAAAAGGCTCCTTGGAATGTTTTGATTCAGAAAATTCTTTTTCGCAAACCTTCCTGGTTGTGTGAGGAACAACATGCTAAAATTTCATAACAATCACATTAATAATGTGGGTGCTAGGATCCAAAAACTAAAAACGGGAGTGAATATTCAAACCCCTGTGCACCCCCTCCAGAATGGAATATCGAAAAATCCAGAAATTACTTTCTTTGAAATTCTCTCAAGAAGGTATTGCCAACAGTTCACTTCGTAATATCGATTTCTCGGTACTGTTTTCTTCAAAAATGTACAACTTGGTTTATGCTCAGCAAAAACGGGTTTTTGGAATATTCAGACCTCTTAAAATTCGAATATCTAAAATCTGAAAAATGCCTTTCTAGAAATTGTTGCTAGGTACCTTCCTGCGAAATAACAAAGATCTGGGGTCATTTGGGACGCCGCTGGGCTCGAAAACGTCGAAAACGCTCCAAACCCCCCTGTGGGTCAGAAAAAAGATATTTCGAAAAATCCCTTCTTAGTGCGCGTATACACCGTAAGGTCTTCGACCCTACCAAATTTCGAGTGCTTAGCCCCGGTAGATTTTGCTGTGCGTTGATGAGTGAGTGAGTGAGTGAGTGAGTGAGTGGTAAAGCTCTTTTATTATTATAGATACATTTATTGAATATATTATCAAAAGGTATCATTTCAAAAATTTGCAAAATGTATAAAATTTATATCAAAAGAAACAATATAATCTAACACTACTGTTTCGACTTTATTTTAAACCTCTTTTTATTGGTTTACAAACTTTTACAACCAGATATGAACCTTTTAAAAAATTTCCAAACTATACATTACGTAAACCATTTTTGAAAATTTAAAACTTTCATAGATATAAAAAACAAAACAGGTTACAAAAGCCGTCAAAAGAAGTATCTTCCAATTACGTCAAATCAAAGGCGAATTTTCTTCAAAAGGAAATCTTTTGAAATTTTCACGAAATAACTCGGATACTTTTTGAAATATTAAAGCAAATGAAACCTGGAATCACATATTCAACTCCTGTTCTCTTTCTCCAGTCTTTAGAGAAACAAATATTTATCCAATTTAAAACCTTTTCTTCTCATTTTAACTCAAAGTCATTACTCATGAATTTTTTATTTTACTATTTCTACCTTTAAACTATGCCGAAACATATTGGTAGAATCGAGTTAGTTTCATTATCCTAATATAGTTTTCTATAAATTTCCATTTATGTATTTCTATTTATGTTTTTCTGTATTTCTATTACGGGTAAGATTGTTATGTATTTTTTTTTTCATTGTATGACCTCATTTGAATATTTTTGTTTTTACCATTTTGTTACTAACGCGAATACGCACAGTTTGCCCAGTAAATAAAGCAGTCTGTATAAAAAAAACACAAATATTTATCTCAAATAAACCTATCAAACAAACTCGGTTATTTTATTTAAACGAACTATTTATTTAATACCTACTAATTATTTAATACACGTAACTAAATAATGCACTTTGAAGAAGAGATCATTTTGAAAAGGTTTTCTAGCGTAGATACTGGAAATAAGCTAAATATGAAAATTGGTGAAAAATGTAACATGAAATTAAATCTTAAAATAAGATTTGCATTAAGCATTGGTTAAGCAATTGAAGGAAACTGCAAATGCAAAATATAGGACCTTGCTGGAACTTCAACCTTAGTTTAAGAAATTATTATGGTATTAGTATCACTTACAATAGATAGAGCTAGAAATGTATCCTATTTACCCTAAGAAATAGAAGTGAAAGATATGAGTATCGAAACAGTGCCAAATATGTTTCTTTTGATACAAGAAACAAACGACGCCATAGGGTTAGGCTTAAACGAGTCAATAAATCACCTAAGCTGAGCATAAATATTGAAAGAACTTTCAATTACTTGTCAAATAGATTCGTCTCTAGAGAGGTGAACTATATTTCCTTGTTGGTATTCTGCCAATAGATTCATTACATGTAGAATAACTAGATACATTAAGGAAGACATGTTTCTTGTAGTATGTACTGAATAAATGAATAAAAGCATGAAGATATATCCGATTATATACATTAATAATATCTTTGTGTTAAAAAAGAATTCTAGGAAATAAAGCATAAACATTCCGAGGAAACGTGTGTATGATAAAACGGAGGGTTGACACAGATCAAAGCTACAAAACTAAATTATTTCTAATTTTAAATAATGTAATTTTTCTAACATAGGTTATAATTATTCCTTTAATTTCATTTTTTAATTACTTTAGTACATTTCCTTATTGCGCCTCCATATTTCTCCACCCAAAATTCTGTATGTTTATAAAACAACTCATAATACACTAAAAATAAAGGGTAGAAAATGTCTTTGAAAAATAAATACTCTTAACTAAATAATGTATACTTTGAAGAAGAGATCATTTTGAAAAGGTTTGTTGGTGTAGATACTGTAAATAACCTTAAATATAGAAATTGATGAAAAATGTAACATGCAATTAATTCTTAGTCTCTAAGTTAGGCCTGCATTGATAAGCAATTGAACGAAACTGTAAGTACAAATGTATTGCTAGAATCTCATGTTACGCAAGAAATTATCTATGTTAAGGAAAATATGATAAATCATAGTATTATTGATAATACCCGGGTATTTAGGGTAAAGTGATAAATACTCATTGATAAATGTCATTGAATTTATCACATTGACCGCCTCACCACGGGCATTATTAATAATGCCGGTTTCATCACTTTGCCCATATTATTATGGGCAAAGTGATTAATCGGGCATTATCAATAATGCCCGAAGTGGAGGCGGGCAAAGTGATAGACTTCATTCATACATTCCACTGAATTTATCACATTGCCCGGGCATTATTAATAATGCCCGGATTTATCACATTGCCCGTAACATATACACAGATACACAGGAAATATTTTAAAGAAGAATTCTTCGTAAAAGTTATTTATTACCCAGTAAAAAAAAACTTATATAAAAACTGCTAAATTTATAAATACTCTCACACATAATAATAATACTAAATTTAGACTAGTATAGTGATGTCCTTTAAAAACAACCCACTCCAAATTGTACCTTAAAAACAACCCATTGAGATTTTTTAATTAAATAATTAAAATAATTTTACCATCTCATATACCCTGTCCTTCTATGCCTTTTAGCGTGTCAGGGATGTAAAAACTGGTCAAAGAACGGTTTATTTACTTATTTTTTAAACAAGCTGAGATAATGTAGATTTTTGGCAAAAAATATGCTTCAGATTTACAGATTTTGTAAAAATGTATGTTATAAAGATTTTAGAGCATTTTTCGCGCGTTTTTATGTTATCACATTACTATGGGAATAAAATATTAAAGTTTTAGCTCAGTCCGCCAATTAGAGTCCTTCTAGGAAAAAGTGGGTTTTTTTCAAATTCTTACTTAATTGACTGCCAATTTGTAATGGATAGTTGGAATTAAAAATGCTTAGCACTAAAATGTTAGGGAGGGTGATCCGCTAGTACAGTTTTTTGTTCGATTTAATTATCCTTTTTATTAAGCTTTTAATGAAGAAAATATGAAACAGTGGGTTATTTTTAAAGGACAGCACTATACTACTCTTTAATTTTCACGAATCATATCTTTCCTAGAAACAGTCACTTTAGCATTAAAATAAAAAAAAAAATACATGAGGGGGCTGAAAGGGCTTTCACGGAAAGTACCAGGAGTTCGTACGTTAAAAAGTACCCTCTTGAAAAACAAAACCTCTCTCCTTCACAATACCATTGAAAAAAAAGGCAGCTACCGAAGCCAGATGCTTCATTGATTTTTGCCTTTATGATCGTAAAAAAATTCTTGGTTCATTTCATTATTTATTTCAGCGAACTGGAAAAACGTCATAAACATAACCGGAAAGTCGCATTATTTTTTTTATATCCCCTTTAGGAACGATCTCAGCCAAATGCGAATATTTTCTCCGACTTTTCTTAAAGTCGTCACCATAGTAACGATAATTCGTAACACAGCAAGTAAACTCTTTTTCGAAAGCCTTGTTTTTTTTTTATTCAAAAAGACTCCTAAGCTCCATGGCAAAAGTTTTATGGCAATGCAGTGTAAAATTATGGTGTGATATTTTACTAAGCTTAAAAATGTTATTGTTTAGTCTGTAAATTTCTAAAGAGCTGAAAACGTTAAATATCAATTTTTAAGTTATTTGGATTATTCAATACGGTTAATATCGTATGGATTTGGATATATGTTCAATATTCACTTTTATGTTATTTGGTTGATTACAATTATAATAATGAACTTAAATTTAGTTGGAATATAAATAGATTAAAATTAGCCTTTATTTTCTCTATCAAGAATGAAATGTTTAAAAGTTTTAAAAAAATCGAACGTTTGAAAATAAAGTTTATTTACCCTAAAGTTTATTTAAATAAAGTTAAGGTTTTATATTTAGTTAAAAGTTAATACATGGTATTATCTCTGAAAGTTAAGCAAAAAAATATGCTGAATTTTTAAATTTCATATAACTGGTTTTAGAAGGTCATTTTCTGGGAATGAGGTAACCTCCTATGGGGTTGAGAAGGTTGACATTTTTGATTTAGCTGAAATTTGCACCAAAAATTCTCTAAAGTGTCATACCTTAAAAACCCTTGAACGGATTTTTAGTATTGGAATAATTTTTATGATTTTCAGGTCCACTCTTTAATATCTGGTATACTAGACTGCGGCGTTTCTTGACCCCATGAAGTCACTACGCGCAAAGAAAAACTGAGTAAACAGAGAGACTGTTGGGTTGATAGGAGTTGTTTCGGTACGCAAATCGTGATAAAAAGACACTATCCTACTATACATGGGTTTAACAAAAAAATCATATTTCTAAATTGAAATTCTTAATTTCACTTTCAGATACCGCGCTGGGAACTACTTTCTTTGCTTTGTTTCTTTGAAATTATCACTTGGAAAAAGTTAACAAACTTTTAAATTCTTTTAATACAGACGAGAGACTTATAATTAAAAAATATCATTTTTAAAAATTTAATTCTTTCGAAGAGTTTTTGAAGGTGATTTGTTTGAGAGAAAAAAACCGTATCTGTTTATTAAAAATATTATCTTAGTGAGGAAACATAAATCTCATTCGATAGTTTCATGGCTTCTCTATTCAACCTTACTTATTTTATTTTTAGTGAATGAGAAGGAATTCTGTCTGTTCAAAAAACAAAAATAATTAGCTCCGAAAGTCACGTGAAAAAACAAAACTTTCTAAACAAGAAAAGACCGTGTGTTTTAACAAAAGCTCAAAGAGTATAAAGTTTCAAAGTATCTCCAACATCGAAATCAATGCTCTCTTGAATAAACAGCTCAAAGGATTGGTTGTTCCGAGGAGCATCAATTATTGACAAAGTTCTGTAGGATGTTTTGTCTGTATTGCGAAAAAGAAAAAAAAAGTCGTTTGCTGTGCTCCGTAATCGGATTGCGAAAGACACTAACAGATTTTATTTCTCCAGACGTAAACAAAAACATTCCTATCCAAATTATTTTTTCTTTCAGTTACAGTTTCTCCACCTTCCCTATTCAACAATTAGAACTACCGGGTAGGGATTATTATAATCCCTAGCTGCAAGTTTCGTTTGCACGATAAAAGAATTACCGCTGAGCTGTGTTTATGGAAACATCCTTCTTTGTAAATACGATTTTATGGGTTGGTTTAAAAGAAATGCATACAATCATGGTAAAACTTAACCAGAAGTAGAATGCCTGGAATTTTTTTGACAGTACAGTCGACTCCGCTTAATGTGATAACCTTCGTTCAAAAGTAGAATGATAACAATATCCTATTGATAACAATAAGCGATTTGGTACTAGAAAGTTTCAAACAGTGTAACTCGAGTTTTGCATTAGAATCACAACTATGTAATCCTAATTAACCCTTTGATTTTAAGTATTTAAAACGATTCCCTAGTTTGTATTATGTAAATATACATTCTTAAAAAATATGAGAGTGGAACGATTTAGAACTGATTTAAAATGATTCTCTGGTTTGTATTTTGCAGATTATACATACTTAAAAAAATATGAGAGTAGAACATATGTCATACTAAAAAACAAATGATTTATTTTGTATGTTTATGTATTAAATTGGTCTGCATACGGGGGAAAAAAGAAGTTTTTTTAGGGGATTTCACCAAATTTTGATAACATTAACAGTGATCACATTAAGCAGAGTCTACTGTATTTTAAAAATTCAAACTCACTAAAGGAATGTTGTCTTGCAGGAAAATCATCCTTTTAAGAATAATAAAAATCTTCCTTAGGGAAAAAAAATATCTTAATCAATAAATATCTACAGAAAACCCATCCTTTCCCCTGTCTTACCTTATTTTGCATATTCTTGAAATTGTTTCACCATATTATCAATAACAAGGATTTCCACACACAAACAAAAAGATTGAATGAGTTTGGAACGACAGGAATGTATTACTATGTCAAGGAATGAAATATTTTATCCCTTAATGGGAATGTGATGCAAGATGAATAATTTAAATTTAAACTCACATATTTTAAGGGACAGTATCAAAAGGTCTGCAATGCCTTCATTCAGAAAGAAACTTATAAGAAAAACAAATGGAAAAACATCGTAAAAAAAGTAAAAAGTTGTTCAAACTTGAAAGTAAAATAAGACTCTGACTCCGAATAAGAGCTTTTACCCTCTTCCCATCAATTTTTGGACTCTCCCAAAGTCCCACCAGTAGATAACGAGATTTTATTTGCTTCGAACTTTTCAAGGAACATTACGTCAGGGGCAACGTGACGTTTGACGTCACTCTTCTGTTTTCACTTTGCATATGATTTCTTAAATAAGTAATTGACTTTATGCCCAAAGGTCTGCAATGTTGTGTGGGACACTGGGAGTCCATTATTTAGAATTGTAAAGAGGATTCTGTTAGGGATAATCCAAGGCGAAGTTTGCGTATTACTCCAGGGAGGAGTAAATTCCAACTCGATTTAAGCAGAAACACTAAGCTTTCCTTGAAAACACGTCGCACTTTTGGTAAAGAAGATTAGAGATAAATTAATATTCTTAAAGATAAGTTGGTTTGAGTCGAGGAAATTTATGAAAACTTAAGGATGATGGGTCTGATAATATTGTTATAGTAATAAGTTTAGAGCTAAATTAAATATGTCTGCACTATGTTGATCACTTTGCTGCACATGAGTAGAATTAAGTTTTCAAATGTTGTTCAACTCGGATAGAAAAGAATAATCAGTGTAAATAGGACTTAAGAGAAAATATTCCTTTGTTAGAAACACATCTCATTCTACTAAAATAGTGAATGTTAGAAGACTTATAAAAGTGTGCTTATGTCATGCATTATATATAATAGCTTTTGCAAGAATTTAAGCTTATTTCAAATGTTTGCCTTTTTTTACTTATTTTGATGTACAAAAGAACAAGAATGGTAGTCAACAAGAAATAATTACCTCATTTGAATTAACAGCAATTTATAATTTTTTAAAAACTTTATTCAAACCGATCTTTTCAAGTAAGAACAAAAACTTGGTGGAATAATTACTGGAAGGTTTTAATCTAAATTATCTGTAATGTCCTCATTAAAAAGCACTTTCAAAAACGCAGTTATCAGAACCACAAAAAGTGAACTAAAAAGTGTTTTGCCCTATTGGGTATTAACTTCACATATTCCTTTTAACTACTTCTTTTTAAAGCAATGGTAAAAATTTTGTTAAGCCATCAAATATCTTAAGAGCTCCTTACAGAATAAAAAAAAAACTCCCTTTAAAGTTTATGATCTGATGAATCTCTGATGAAAAAAAAGAACTAAACTCTAAGCTTACGTCCTTCATTTAAATTGTGAGGTGGAAAAACCTTTTTTCGACTATAGCAAGTTTAAAAGACGCCGGAAAAAACTCTCTATTGCCAGGAAACCTACACGTCTTGAAGTCTTTCGGTGTAAAAAAAAAGCTTTGTTTATAGAGCGTTAAAAGTTCAGAAAAGGAGTGGACAAAGTTATAAATTTCCTGAGGGGGAAGAAAGTAAGCTTACGTATCAATCTAAGAACCTTTTCTTTTTGCACTATCAGCGAAATTTAGCTTAAGGTTCTTTTCATTATTTTCTCCCTTACGCAGCTTTGTGTTATTGAATCTTGAAGGGGGATAATCAACTGAGAAACTCTTTCGGGACTCATTTTAAAACTAGATAAGATTCATTCTTTTGAAAATAACGTCAAGTTTATTTTTTTAGAGTACTTAGCCAATTTCCGTAGCGCTATAAACATGCATCGCTGTCTTTTAGAAAAACTGTAGATTTACGTATTAGATGTAATATATAAAGAAATTTCTAATGAAAGCTTTTGTTAAAATTTGAAAAAAAAATATCTTCCTTTTTAAAATGCCCTAATACTGAATTTCTATGTGAAAATAGTGTTCTGTAAAGAGTGTACAAATTTGAGATTGTTACATAATTTCTTATATACTATGCTATTAATATCTCCATATAGGTTTATGAAAATATTTGTTTTAGAAAATTCAGGAGATTTTGAGTTAAATTATAAGTATTTGTTAATTATTTTAAAAATTGTGAAAAACAGTTTATAGAATTTACAATATCTATTGGAAAGGACAAAGAGAAACCCGATAGTAAGTTCCCAAATATGAAATTTCAATCACGGTTTTAAAATTAGTTCAACTTATTATAAAGGACGAATATTATAATTGTTTAATTTTATAAATCTTGAATAATAATTCGGAGCATTGAAGTTTTAAATTAGATTTTCCAATTCAGTGCAACATTTAAGAAAAAACATGCGAAAAATTTTGAAGCCAGGCTTACAGACGTAGTTGTTTTACCCCATAGATCATATTTTACACAGAAAGGTACAGGAAATATTTTCTTTAGAAAATTTAAGTGTTCTTATATTTTAAAAAGGATGACTATACGTAACTTTAACTGTATGGAATTCAAGAAAATATAGATTTGTGCCAAGGTTTGTAGAGAGATAAGGTTGGCTCATCCGTGACGTCACCTGATGGGAAGAGGGTGCTCTGCCAATGGCAATGCTCGTACAGCTCTATACGAGCATTGCCATTGGCAGAGCACCCTCTTCCCATCAGGTGACGTCACGGATGAGCCAACCTCATCATGCTCTGCCAATGGCAATGCTCGTACAGCTCTATACGAGCATTGCCATTGGCAGAGCACCCTCTTCCCATCAGGTGACGTCACGGATGAGCCAACCTTATCTCTCTACAAACCTTGGATTTGTGCTAGATGATAGGTCTAAAGAAAATTTAACTGTATTGGTTGGCAGCTAAGTATTTGCATAAACATACTAGCTGCATCTCTATAAATTATAACCTTATTCATTATCATAACTTAAGAAAAATTTTGGGTAATATTTATCAAAATTAGAGACTTCAACTTTGAAGAAGAAGTAAATACTCAGCAATCCTTTTTACAACTTAAATAAAAGATTTTTCTAAATTCTTGTAAGCAAACGTGAAAAATTGAAAGAGCTTTCTTTTCGAAGAAAATTGCGGAGTAAAGTAGAAAAACAGCGCTTTTCCATTATCTGATCATGAAAAACGTGGCTTTGAACGCATACATCTATTTCCCTACGTCCAATAGTTTCGCTCTAGCGGTAAAAAGACGCGAACTTTAAACCTCTAATTTCCTGCGCTGTCCTCCCATTTCTTATTTTTGGGGAATTTGCTGTCAGGAGCGAATTTTTACGTCACTTACTTTGGAGTTTATCTTTCTCAATTCACTTAAGGTTGATACTTTGATTGACGCAAAGTAACTTTGAATTAACTTGAACGTTTAAGATTTGATTTTTAAAAACCGGCTCCTAAAAAAATTCCTGATTTTTATTTATGAACAAACATACTCAATCTTTATTATTATTCGTAGAAAAAATTATTAGGAAATAATCTATTAGCCAAAAAGGCTTATTTGTCAATAAGATTTAGTAAATGCAAAAATATTTTAAATAATATTTAAAAATTAATTTTTATGAAAAATACGTGAAAATACAGGTTGTGGCGGACTCGAGCCATTCTCCTCTTAATATCGATGCTTCTATGGAGCCCTCAAGGTGACCAAGATTTTACTAGTGGCAACACCTCGAGTGCAAAGTTCTGCTTTAGTTAGTCTGCCAACTAACTGGTTTACTTTCTTCTTTCACTGGCTTTGCTGCAGCGAGCCCTTTTGGCTCTTGTTATGAGTTTTAAAGTTTTTAAATGTTAGATATTTTAATAAAGTTGTTTTAGTAATTTCTGACTTAGTACTTGTTCAGGGAATCAGGGTCCACTATAGATTGGTGACCCGGACGTGACTTGGACTTGGTGTTCCGGACCGTGGTCACCACGGACCAGGGTAGGCAATTCCAATCGTCGCTTTTTTCGGCCTTGGCGAAAATACTTGGAGTAAAGCTCATTAGAACAACTCCATATCATCCAGTAAGCAACGGCCTCGTCGAGAGATTCCATCGGTCCATGAAACAGGCCCTTAGATGTCATAACAACCCTAAATGGTCCGACACCCTACCTCTAGTATTATTGGGCTTGCGTTCGGCTTTTAAGGAGGACTTACAGTGTACGGCCGCCGAACTTGTGTACGGTACTACAGTGCGCCTTCCGGCAGATCTCATCTCTCCTACAGTAACTAATTGTCGAGATCCATCAGAATTCGTACAGCATCTCCGAACTGAGATGCAGTCCTTGACCCCTAAGCCAGCTTCTGCTCATTGCAAACCTACATCTTTTGTGCATCCTGAGTTGTCCGGCTGCACTCATGTTTTTGTGCGCCATGGTGGAGTGAAAAAGCCTCTCCAGTCACCCTACGATGGTCCTTTCATGGTTTTGGAGCGATCTGCGAAACACTTTACGGTATCGGTCCGTGGTAAAGCTACAGCTATCAGTGTTGACCGTTTGAAACCTTGCTTCTTTTTATCGGCCGATAAGGACATTCCATCTAGGGGGCATGATGGCATTCGGGATGGCGTTTCTGGCAGTTCAACGCTATCCTCCCATTCGCCGCCAACTCCTTCCGTCGAAACAGAGTCTGAGAGGCCGTCCGGAGATGACATCAAAGAAAAGCCGCTGTTCACTCGCTATGGAAGAAGAGTCCGGTTCGTTCAACGATAATTCTGACCTCAGTGCCATAGGCACTTGGGGGGGAGCACTGTGGCGGACTCGAGCCATTCTCCTCTTAATATCGATGCTTCTATGGAGCCCTCAAGGTGACCAAGATTTTACTAGTGGCAACACCTCGAGTGCAAAGTTCTGCTTTAGTTAGTCTGCCAACTAACTGGTTTACTTTCTTCTTTCACTGGCTTTGCTGCAGCGAGCCCTTTTGGCTCTTGTTATGAGTTTTAAAGTTTTTAAATGTTAGATATTTTAATAAAGTTGTTTTAGTAATTTCTGACTTAGTACTTGTTCAGGGAATCAGGGTCCACTATAAGGTGATTGGAAGGTATAGACGGAATTGTAGATTTAAAGAAGCATTAAAACTAATATTTATGAGCTTTATACCTAAGCATAAAAATGTTTGATTGTTTTGTAGTGATAAAACTGGTGAAGAACTAAAACTATGGAGGTTACACAGAAGAACTAAATAAAGAATTAAATTCATTCAATGTGATTGCATATAAAATCAATTACAATTTGTTATCAACGTTTTTAATTTATAAAAAAAATAATATGGCATTCACTTTTTAGAAATTATTACATTCAAAAGAGAAACAGTACCATAAGAAAAAGATAAATAACAATCTCTTTTCAAAATCTCTGAATGAACAAAAAAATAACTTACATTTGTAATTAAAATATGAATGATTGCTTGAAGGTAAAGAATTGTTAAACCATTTAAATTTATCAATGAAATATGATTTTTAAGATGAAGAACTCTCATACATTGAAAACACTTAAAATGTGTAGATATTTATAAAGTTAGTAAGTACGTTTTTTGGAAGTACTTATTTAAAAGCATTCTGAAGATTTTACTCTTTGAGTGAATAAACATGAAAAAACTGTTTTGACATTTAAATAAAATATATAAATGCATTGTAAAGTGCTTTCTGTCACTTTTTATTATTTAACCTTTTAGGACAATAAGGAAAGAGGACTAATTTAAAAGTCAAACCTTTGTTTGTACCCTTTTAAGGGAAATTTTTTTTTCGTTTCGTTTCTTTATAAGGAATGATTATTATTTTTTATTTATAAAAAGATTGTATGTTAACACAAAGAATGGTGAATCGGGGTGGAACGAGTAAAATAGAAAAAATACCTAAATACATTATAGAAGATTGAGAGTAGGTAAAATCATATGCCAAGTGCAAACTATTTTAAAGTGTCTTTAAAATATTTTGCAAAGTGTTAAGTCTTTTTATAATCGTAAAAATTATATCTATAATCAAATTCATTAATTTACAGGATATATTTAGCGACATGCTATTAAATATAAACTACCAGTTTCAAGACAGATTTTAAGTTGTTTCTGTATTTGAGGGAAGAAAAATTGAAACTTCTAAACCTTTTCTACAACAAACATATTTGTAAATATTTGTAAAGGTTAATAGGATACGGGTGATTATGACCAAATTAATTCCAAACGGAACGAGTTCGTAATTCCACGAGTTCGTAACTGTAAAAATGCGTCTGAAAAATGGAATGTCCCAAGGTGCCCCACTCTCCCCTACTATGTGGGTGGAGGAGATAATACTGCCACAGTAAAAATCTGATGGTGGGCTATTTAAAGATAGGAAAATAAAACGGAAACAAATAAATCTTTAAACTTTTATGTTACCTAAAGCTTTCGGCAAAGTTTGTTTTAGATCCCCAATATATCTTCTTGTATGAAGATAAAACGGTAAAATAGTATTTATCAAATAGAATACCAAGAGTTCACCCGTTAGAGAGTCTAATGTTTAGACTGGGATATTTTGTATAAAGAAAACATTTCTTAAAAAGTTCAAGTAAAGGTATTAAGCTTTGAGTATAGATGTTACGGGCAATGTGATAAATTCAGTGGAATTTATGAATGAAATTTATCACTTTGCCCGCCTCCACTTCGGGCATTATTAATAATGCCCGACTAATCACTTTGCCCATAACATAGACATAAAAGTCCCCTGTTTAATTATTTTACTTAGGATACTTAATGAAACATAACTTTTTTCAAGCTAAAATGAATAATAATTTTAAAATCATTAAAACGAAAACAAAAAAAGGAAGAATTTGAGGATTTTCATCTTTCAAATTAAATAATATTCAGATGAATGTTTTTTTAAATAAAAATCAGATATTAATATATAGCCGTTATCATTTTCATAGTTAATGGTTTGGCAAACAAACTACCTCGTATTGATGTATTATATTTTTCGTTTTCGAAATATGATAATAAGCAGTACTAAGTTTGGGTGCTTTTTTTGTAAATTAAATCAAGATATAATTCCGGGGGGTTGAAAAATCTATTAAATTACTATGCTTCTATAAAACTTGAAATTAAAGGAAACTTAATACTAATATAAATTAAAGATCAATTCGATTAATCTTGGAACCATCAGGTGCTATTTACTATTTAGAGAATTACCTGAGGGTTACGTTTAAATATTGTATTAATACAGTCAATTTTCAATTTTAGCTACATTGTATTTCAAGAGTACTATTTTATGAATTGTCTTACCTTTTGTGAGATTAATTAATCTATTCAAAGATGGAAATCTGAATCTAAGTATAAAATGATGAAGTTTTTCAATCATATATCAAATTTAGTTGTAACATTAATTTAAGTTATTAAAATGACCAATGGAATAATTGAATGCATTGATTTAATCCTACGTACGTTTGTTTCAATTATCTTCGCTACTTTGTTTCTACGTAAGATCTCTTTACTAACATTGAATGGGAGCTAAAAGTAATTAATTGAAGTATTAATCAAGAAGACATTTATAATAGAAGCATTTTTCCCTTTGTCATTTCACATGATCAAACGAATGCTCTTGATTAAGTTAACTGATTTTTTGGCCGATAAGGGATTAAATTAAATAAGGCACATTGAGGGGAAAAGTTTGATATCTTAACTTTTCTGAAAACCGAAAGTAGCCATTTCCATTAGAAGAGATACTTTCAATCCAGATTAAGTTTTAATATTCCCATTATTATTTCTGTTTCCTGGAAGTAAAAAAAAAATGCCAAAAGGATGAAAAAAAATTTCAGTTGAAATTTCAAGAACAAAAAAAAAAAAAAAAAGTGGAGATCTATTCCTTTTAAAGAGATGAATTCTTAAAGTAATGGATTTTCAGAAGGAATATTTTATTTGTTATCGTCATGAATTTATAAACTCAAAAAATTTACAACAAATTCATTTAATTTTAGAACTATTCAATTTTTATTAATACATTTGAAGAAATAAACACGTAAATAATTACATGAAAGAATAAGGAATATTTAGAAGTTATTTTAGGATTTGTTTCTAAATGCAAACAATATTAATAAAAAATCTATGTACGTGATTTTCAATTAAGAAGAAGAAAATTCTAAAGAAATTTAAAAGAAATAATGCATGAAATTTATTTTGTTCACTTTTTATAAAAAAATCTTCAAGTGGGTTGTACATTGTAACATTAGATGTGATTTCATAAAAGTTATCATTTCATATCAGTTAAGTTTTTCTAACTTTATCTTATTTTATTCAAAACAAAGATTTTTATTTGTAACTAGCTGATTTGCCCGGCCTTGCACGGGTGAAGTATATAAAATTATTTTTTATGCTCTCTCAAGTTGCGAATCTAATTTTCTGTATCAGCAATTACCAATCATCCCGGTGTCCCTGGTGCCTTTTTCCTCCCAGTTTCCCAGTACTTTTCCTCCCGGTGTTCCCGGTACGTTTTCCATCCCGATGTTCCTGGTACAATTTTTATCCCAGTGTTCCCGGTATCTTTTTCATCTCCGTACTCCTGGTACCTTTTTCAACCCGGTGTTCCTGGCACCATTTCATCTAGGTGTTCCCGGTGCAGTGCATCACGAAAAATTTCTTGGAAAGGAATTCATTCAACAACTTCCGAAAATATAGATACTACTCCCATTTGTCTATTTTGACGAATTTCCCAGTAATTAATAAAAAACAACTGCATAGATAAAAATATTTAACATTCCCCTGTTTAAATTGAAAAAAAAATATCGTTAAGCTATCATGGAAAACATAATGATGGAGAATAAAACTTGATCTAGTTTTTATTACCAACTTTTTTAAAAGCTACACTAAAATAATTCAAGTTTAAAGATTAATTTCAACATTTCAACAATCTAAACAAACTTTCAGTTTCAACATAAAATTTCAAGGAAAATGAAGTTTTTAATATGAAAATACTGTCATAAAGTTTTTTATAAGGACAGTTTTCAATTTCTTTAATTATTAATAACGTTCTTAAAACAATTTCAGTCCAGTTGTATCTTTAAATACTTTGTTTATGTTTAAAATTGTTTTTGTTGTATTATTTGCAACAATGTGAGTTAAACAGATCTTCTTAAGTGGAGAAATAAGGCGAATTTTACAAAAAGGCCTAAAAGGGGGTGAAGGGGTGGTTTTAGGAATTAGAAATTGATGTCATTGTCTTTCCCCCGTCCCCATACCTATGTGTACCAAGTTTGGTTCGATTCGGACGGGTAGTTTTGGAGAAATTGAGCCAAATCTGTTCCGGACAAACCCAGGCAGGAACCCAGCCAGGAACCCAGGCAGGAACCCAGGGACACCTTCATTATATATAGAGAGATTATAAGAAATGTTTTGTAACATGTTTCGCGTTTTGTTGTTTTAAAGATATGTTATGCAATCAACATTAGTTGATATGTAGTTTGCTTAGTTAGATAGCTTATTAGTTCGATTAGTTTGCTTTTTTAAGTTTTAAAAATAAATGCTAGCAAGATTATTTTATAGTACCTATGCACAAAAAAAAATTCAAACAGAATAAAATATTTAAAAAAAAAAACCTACCCTATCAAATCAAACATAGAAAAAAGACAAAAGCTGTAGTTTAAAATAGCCTTTTCATTTTTTTTTTTAAATACTTATATATTTAACTTCAAAACTATCGGATAAAACTTCTAAAGATGAATGAAAAATCAACTACCAAATGAAAGATTCGCGTAAAAACTAAAAATAAATTAATTATATACAGGTTCTTATTTTCTAAAACTGAGTTAAGGTAGGGTTGTGCCTCTGAAACCTAAATATTATAATAATAAGCTTCATGTTTCCGTGTAGTTTCATCAAAACGCATTGTGTAACTAGTAGAATTTCACATAGTTGGCGCCTGGGACTGAAGCCCAGTTTCAACTAAAGGGTCTCTACAACAAGTGGGTAAAACAGGATCTTCCCTTTCAAATGCAACCAAGTGGAATCTCGGCTCGGCATGAAATGATATAGGGCACGCCTCTGACGTTTACAGAGATAGTAATATTGCGAGAGGTTTTAGATTGGGAATATGAAACTTTGGGATTTCTCTTAGCCTCGGTATTACATTGATATATTGCTTAGCTACTAAAACCGCGTCTCAACATTCCGAATTACAAAATTTAGTCCAAGTCTCTATTTGAAAATTATAATTCAGTTCGAAAGTGTTATTAACTATTTAAATGTATCAAATAACTATGGGAACTGTTACCAAGGTGCATAAACAGTTACTACGGATTTTAACGGAGAACATTCTTAATATACCCAGTTTAAATATTTGTTTGTTGAAAGATAAGTAAATGGAAAGTAATAGGGAATTATAGTCTGTTCATTTAGAATTGGCGCCTGAAACAGGATAAAAAACGCTCAGTAATGCTTCATAACGGTCATCACACAACTTCAGTGACCGATTTTTTTACAGTATTTTAACTACTTCTGTTTCGGCTGCCTTGTCATTGCAGAAGAAAATGCTTTCGATGATAATTACAATAGTAACTGCTTCTAATACATTTCATCTCAGGCACCAATTCTAAATGAACAAAGTATAATATCCGGTTATAATATATAACTTTGACCATAACACATAAATGAAATTAATTAATGATATGAAAATTGAATAAATGACATTTTTCTGCCATTAGTGGTTAAAATTAACCATCTATAAATATTTCATGGTTATAGTTCTTTTATTCACTGATCGTATTTATCTTCTCAAAATTTAATTCGTCAGTAAAATATTTCGTAAATAATCTTTTAAGGATTTATGGGATGTGTAAACCACCATAAATCGTTTTACACATTCCATAAACATTTAAGAAACTTATTAAAGAATTTTATCAAAGAATTTTGGGATTATCTTCCAAGAAATACTCCAGATGATAAAACAGTACTTGTTACATCATTGTTTGAATAAGAATTTTCATTTCTAGACATAAACCAGACAGGATTAATCTTTATCGTACAGTAAACACAATCTTAGATATAAAAATATTCTTTCTTCCATAAATTCCTACAAAAATCATTATTTTTCTTTAATTGAATAACCGGACAAAAAACTACATCAAATATTAATTTCCTTAAGCACATGTTACAAAATTAAATTTGCCGCAGCATGTTTACTTGCCGATTCATCTTAACATAAATGTTCTCTTACATTATTGAGGGATATAATTAAGCTGATATTTTATATCCGTTTAAATTGAAGTAAAAGTAATTCTTATTTAAAGAATATTCAGCTTTTAAGGAATTTGTTGGATATTAAACTTTAGGTTCAATACTTTTATTCAAAAATTCTACTGATTTAAAAGCGATGTAAGAATTGTGGAAAATAAAGCAAATCCTCTTTGGAGATTGCCAGTCCTTTATTTATATGATCAAGTTTCTAATTGGAAATTTATTTTAAGAACAATGCATATAAATTGGGCAAACTAACTTCCATAAATTCCTCAAATAAGCATAGTCAACCAACATCCCTATTAAATCTTATGTTTGCAATTTAAAAGGCCAAGCTATTAATGTTACATGATACAAATAATGAAACTTATCAACCAAATGGAAAATTCTAGTTACAATAATTGACTTTTGTTTTGCTACTCAATGAAGAAAGATAAAATTAAGATTTTCATATACAAACTGGTTAACTGTAATTTTACTTCTAAACTGTTATCTTTATTTTTTCAAACAATCTGATATTTTATTTTGTAACTTTAAGCTCTATTACATTTTAATGGATCCTTCTTATTGATTTACGACCACTTGTTAGATGGAAGAGTCATATTGTGTCTATTAAAAAATATGAATAAACTGTGTTTTACGTAAAATATTTGTAAAATTTAAAGATAAGGGGACATCCATAAATTACGTGGGGTCAAAAAGGGGGGAGGGGTTTGGAAAAATCTCACCAAATCTCACCAAGGGGGCAGGGGGGTCGATTAAAATCTCACGTCAACTTTTTAAGTTAGAAATTATACGATTTTCTTTGTTTTTTAAGTATGAGAAAGGAATTTTTTTTAAAAAAGTTGTAGGTAAATCTCACGTGGGGGGGAGGGGGGGTCCAGCAAAATCTCACTAAATCTCACCAAGGGGGGAGGGGGGGGGTCCAGATTTTGGAAAAAACGCCTCACGTAATTTATGGATGTCCCCTAACCAAATTTGACTGCCAAAATATGTTACATTTATTTACTTGAATAACAGAAAAAGAGGACATATTGTGAAATATTACGGATATTTTTTTCTCAAACATTAGGAAATATTTCGTAAGCATGTTATTGGTCTTTTTTTATACCCGCCCCCTTTCAACAACAATAAGAAATATTAACGTAGTAAAGCTGCCGAACCCATACACACAATGTTCTATTTTTGTTGCATAATTTTTTTTTCTATTTTTGTTGTCATTTAAAAAAATGTCCTAATGTATCGTTGACGTTTCTATTGTGTTGTCAAAATGATAGCACTCGGACAGTTTAAATTTTTTTTCGAGTTGAATTTTCTTTTGCTAAATATAACTTTTCTATGCTTATTTATTTCAAGTTTCGATGGATTTCCTGGCATGAAGTTTTTAATGTCTCACGTTCACATTTACCATAACCCCCACCCCAACACTGCAAATGCGGGGAATACTTTTGCTGGTAAATACAATATAAACACATTAATTAACACTTTTTAAATTATTTTTGTGTAGAGCATTTGCAGGTGCACTGTCAACAAAACCCTCTCCAAGTGCTTACGTGTACCACGGCTTTCTAGATACTTATACAGGCTAGCCGAGTACGGAAATCATTGCAAATCCAGATGGCAATACTGGACCAACTGGCAAAGCATATCCACAGTGTTGAAGGCGGTGGGTGATATAGGTAGGTCTTGTAGCGCTCCAAGCGGGAAAAGTTGTCAAATAGTTTTCATTGTTTAAAACTCGGCTAGCCTGTATAAGTATCTAGTCAGCCGTGCGTACACTATAAATCCGGAAAACACTTTTCCCCTTAACACAATAATAAAACACTTCTGAATAAAAACAGTTTGATTATAATGCTTTTGTATGTTGTGTGAGAAAAAGATAGTGTTGTATAAGTGTTACTAAAAATTACAGAGACAGAAAATGTGTTCTTATGGTGTTTCGATCTAAATTTAAGAACACTTCTTTCAGATTCTTAACATATTTTACGGCTCTATTTTTTAGAACACATTTCCAACATATTCATAACACTATTACAACGCAATCAGAGGTTAAAATATATGCTACTTAACAACACAAGTAAAGTGTAATTAATTTGAAGACAAAAAAAAAGTGTTAGTAAATGTGTTTATAATGTGTTTATTTTTGCATTTACTCTTTCAGTGTTACATAAACGGCCCCACATACAATTTACATCAGAAAACATAGTCCAGTAATTTTCCCGCACATAAAAAAGAACATTAATGACATCCACTATCTCATGCACATTCTCATTTCCTTCCCCAATGAGGTAATTAAAGACGAAAATCCTTCACAAACACACACGAACAAAAAAAAAAAGATTTATATCCAGCTTTTATGCCGTCGCAAACATTAACCACACACCTACTACAAAGGAATCCTCGTTAAAGATGATGAAAACTAACCATTTGCGAACAGCCATTTTTCAGTTTAATAAACCTCGCTCACAGGAATCTGGCGTGATAAACGCGTCTGCCATCTTCCCCTTTAGGCTCTGCCTACACTGAAAGACTTCCCCGGCCCGAAACGATTAAGATCCTTATCAAACGGAGGGGATATAAGAAGGGAATTTTAGGGGTTATGCACTAAACTACTCCAGTTGCGGTTGGAAGTAGAAAGGATGACCCCCGTTTTCCTCTGCTACTGGAGTAGTATAGTGCAGAGATTCTCAAATTGGGTGCCGCGATCGTATGTCAGGGGTGCCGCGCCAATAATCAATAAAAGTTCAGTTTTTCTTCTATTCAAAATTAGAAATAAGAAATCCAAATATCTGTTACTTGCACTTATTTTCACAGAAAAAAGGACAGAAATATGGCTAATTTTCTTTTCCATTTGGTGAAACTTTCAGTTGCATAGAAATAACAAATAAATATATTGGAAAAGTGTATAGGGACATCTTTTTTTTTTCAGAATTTTGTAATTTTGACATAATTTTTTATACTGTTTTCTCCTTGAAAATTTTGTGACTTACAGGGCGAAACTTCTTCGAGTGAAACCCAAAGGATCTCGAAATGCTTCAAAACCCTACTTTTGAGGGTAAAAATACCAAAAGTTTTCTGGGGAAGGACCCCCAAGCCCCCTTCAAAATTTTCAAATCTATTTTATGTGGTTTTCCTTGAAAAGTTTTGTAACTTACTACGAGTTCGAGTAATTCACTTTGATGTACACTAAAAGGTCTCAAAATGAGTTAAACACCACTTCTAGGGGGGAAATTCTAAAAGTTTTTTGGGGGGAGGACCCCCCTAATCCCCATCTAAAACTTGAGGTATAAAAGTCCTCGTAAAGAGGTACTTCTAAAAGAATTTTAAATAGCTGTACCGCCAAAAGCTTTTTAGGGGTGCCCGAAATTTTTTCAGCCAGCCAAGGGTGCCGTGGCGGAAAAAATTTGAGAACCCCTGGTCTAGTGCATCAATCCCCTTTTTCCTCCCCTTCGTTTGATAAAGATCTTAATGGTTTCTGGGCGCAAAAGTCTTCCAGTCTGTCCAGAGCCTTACAAGGAGCGTCCATAAACGGGCGGGCGTAATGTGACCGCATCTGTCGATTTACAGGCGCTGTCCGACAGCCATAATAGGGCCATAAAATTAATCCTAATAGCGCAATAAGAGGGCAGCTCCTCCGAGTGAGGACTTGGGTGTCGAACGATAGAAGAGGTCGTAAATGGCCGTTCCGAGTCGCTAAAAACCCCCAGGCGCCGAAAATGGAAGGGGGGTTTTAATGATTAGTATGAAGTTTCTCTGAACATTCGAAGCTTTTTTTTATTTAGTGATTTGGTTCGATGAAAATCGGTGATGGAGTGTTCCCGTCCTGAGACAAAAAGGATTCATTCGAGATTTCGTAGAGATTCAAATTTGAGTTGTTACGTAGGGGAAAAACTTTTATAACTTGTTGAGGTATATGATGAGGACGTGGAATAAAACGATATAGACCAAGGAGTTTCGGGAAAATTAAAAAAAGTTGTTTTATTCAAAAGTGTATTATGTTACGGGCAAAGTGACAAACCGGGCATTATTAACAAGGCCCCAAGTTGAGGCGGGCAATATGATAAATTCAATGACATTTATCAAGAGTATTTATCATTTATACCTGTACTTATCACAATGCCCATAGCATATACATGAAAAAATACCAAACGAGAATATATTTCAGTTGTAAGAACACTAGAAAAGGGGCTTGGGATAAAGACACTCAAACAATGCGATGAATCATATCATGTTATTCTCCAAGAGAGTGAATTAAGATGAATTTTTTATTAGTCACAATGCTAAATAGGAAATAAATAAATACTGTACTTATGAAAAGTTACAAATTGGATAAAAAAAAAGAAAGTATCCTCTATAAAACAGAAATCTGGATTGCCAACCGGACCTCTTAAGATATTTCAAACTCAGGAAAATGTGCGAACCAAACGTTTCATTGTATTACAGCCTATTTAATACCGTTATTTACGGTAGGTAGATCTCAGCTTATATACGTTTTTAAAAGTTGAAAATTAACATTTGCGGCTTATCTGATGGAATCTTGTTAATTTTTAGACTTTCTTTAATCATGAGAAAAGTTAGAATTTCCCTAAAAACTCCCCTTACTCATTTTTTTTGAAGTCATTCATGCTCCCCAACCCTTACATTCTCCTTTTTTTGTAGCAAGGATATACTAATGAGTGAAACACAAAACTTAGTAATGTAATAACAAATTAGTTCAATTCAAAACTGTTCATTCATGCTATTTGTTAATAACTCTTATAAAACTATCAATTTAGTGGTAAGGATATTTTTAAAGTTCATAAGGTTCCTCATTAATTTGTAAAATTCCAATGCACTCAAATTAAGAACGCAAAAACTATAAACTTATTATTAATCTCCAAAAGCTTAAAATTGAAAGTCTTACCTTTTAAAATCTATACAAGCTTTTGAATAGGGCTTTGTGCAAAATTTCGACCACCATTCCATAATGAATGTATTTGAATGAATACCAAGCTATTCATCATTAATCAATAATCCTATTGAAATTAGTTTTTCTTTTAATAAGCATATCTTAAACAGTTGGATGAAAAATTATAAAAACCTACTACGCTTTAGGAGGCCCAGTTTTAGTTCATATTGAAGGTTTTGTTAGAAACTCTTTCCTCATAAACGACATTTTTCACTTCAGAAGCCCCTCAACTGAGACAAAAACAAAACTTCGGCGACCTTCGAGTATTCAACCTATATATTTATAAACCCTTTTAATTAATATGCAAAGGCGCTTTTTCCCGTAGTTTGGATAAGCTTCTTCCCGAGTTAATGAAAACAAGATGGAAGTGGCATGTACTAATTCCGCGTTGCCACCCATTGTCGCAAAACAAAGAAATTCTCCCCACTAAAACAAAATATTCGCCTGGAGCTGGAATTGAACTCGAGCTTGAGAGGAACTTCTTCGGAATTACACGATCGCGCCAACTTTTTTGCGTCCTCCAGATTGAGCGACGCTCCAAAAGATTCTTAATTGCAACCGATTTAATAAGATGATCTTCTTTCCCTGTCTTGTTTACGCTAGGATTCTAAATAGAAGGTTCCAGTTAAAGAAATAAAATGGTTCCGAATAATCGAGCTGTACGTTTTTTGGACTCTATATAGCCTTGAACGGGTTCCCTAAATTTGATGTATCACTGGTGCTTTTTTAATGACCAGTAATTAATTTGGGCAAGTATTCAATGAGATCTTCATTAATATGCATAATTAAAAGTTAAGTTTGACTTCCCACTAATGAAGTTAGTAAGTAAATGAAATTCAAAATCATAATTTTTGAAAGCAGTTAGTTAATCCTTAATTATGGACAGCATTTACAAATATCCATCCAACTGATATTGTTTAAAGATTGGAAAAAAAAATTTGTATAAGTAAAATTTGTTGGGAATTTTTTAAGGAAACTTATTGGTATACTTATTGCCTCTTTCTTTTTTAATGTTATAGGGTTTTAGAATGCTTTAGAGATTTTAAACCCAAATAAGAAGGGATTACAAAGGTAAAGTTATCTATGTAATTATTAAAATGGTAATTAGTATAAATCAGTCCATAAATTTTAATAAATTTGAATTTAAAATACATACAACGAATTAATATTAAGAAAATACTCATCTTAATATCAGATAACGTTTTTCAGATTTTATAAGGTTTCCCAAACTCTGTCCCTAAATTAATGACCTAACTCCTTTGAGATTCCATTTAGAAACTTCAATACGAAGTTTTCCAAATAGAATGTCAAACGGTTCCTTGCGTTTATGAACAATTTGTAAAATAATGAAATTTTCCAATATCCTTAACCCTTTCAGAATATAGTATATCGAATATAAATTCACAATGAAATGTAGATTTAAAATGCAAACCACATAGTTGTGACTAGTTTATTGTAGTCTGGAACTACAAATATATGATCTACGACAATGCAGACTGAATATAAATGATATGGCTGTCACTAAAGTTTTAGATTTGGTAAGCCACAGAAATTCAGAACAAAAGGTTATCCTTAGAAGGTCTTGCATGTTTATTGAAGCACAACTTTGATGATAGCTGTTTTTTCGTTCTTTCCATGACAAAACAATGACTGAGAACTATCTCACCTTTATTTTAGAATATATTTTTTTCACTGAATACCCTTTTCTAATAACAGTTTTTAAAGAATTTGTACAGACTTGATTCTTTGTTTTGTCAGTAAAGTCATCATAAGTATTGACGTGTTTAATGGGTGAAATGTAAAGAGAAAAAAAAATTATTTAAACAAAAGTCGAAATTCCGAAATAACGGATATCTGTTACTTAATGAAGCTTGTATTAAGTTCAGTACCAACATTAAGATAAATTTACAATTATTCATCATCTGAATAAAAGGTAAAATTTTAATGGAAGTAATGCTGTTGAATTTTTATTAATTTTCATCTTCTTATTATTTCTATTGAAAATACGACCTTCACCTTATCTACATATTTTGTTCCACTGAAAATACATTTTTTATAAAAACATCTGAAGAGACCATGTACTAGATTTCATTACGAGGTTTTTTTTTTTTTTTTTTGCTATCAATGAATTTTCATGATGGAGAAAGTTTACTGGGTGTTCACGTTTTTATTCTTAATTTTTTGAAGGACGTAACGATGATATAATATGTTCATTTTTTGTGAATGAAAGCCTAATTATGCTTATAAAACGCTTTCAAAAAGAACAAAAATTCTTTTTTTAAGCATCGTAATTAAAACTTCCTTTAATTCCTCGAAGTTCTTTTCTCACTCCAATAATTTTCAACAAAAAAGTACCCTAAGTTTTTTTCTTCTTCACTTTCCTTTTAGAGATTAACTTTTAGAAGATTTAAAGAACAATCTCGATATAAGAATCAAAAAACAAACTAAGAGTAAGTAGGGAAATATTTTTTGAACACTCATAAGGGCCTTGTTTCAACACACCAAATTACAAACACGTATTTTTGATAGCTGATGGGAAGCGAATTATTTTTAAGAGAGCAGACTTGATAAAAAAAAGTTTTCGGACATATTTAAAGTAGATCAAAGTAAAAAGATAATCTCCCATTTCAAGGAAAACAACTATAAAACTTTTTCTGAGTTTTTTCATTTAATTTGAGATGATAACAGAAATAAAATAATGAAAACATGTGAAATCTTAAAAATAAAAAAGGATGAGGGCTTTATCTTTTAAAGAAACATAAATAAATACTGTAATGGCTGCGAGCTTTTCTGTAATTTTGTTTTTGTTCCTTGTTATATCTATGAATATTTTTTTTTGTATTTAAATTAATCTATCAACCATGACCGTGGTAACACAAGGTGTTTTTGTTAAAGTATGAGTAAGACTTTTCTTTTGCTTACCCTTAAATTTCTTTACTTCTTTTCATACATGTTCTTTAACTCTATTTTTTACATAGACCTTTGTCACTAAAACGAAGATGAGAATTGTAAGCCAATAAGTTTGGTTTTTATTTTAGTTAGTCAAATTCATTTACGTCATAAATAGTCATGTTTTTTTCTATTTAATTTGTGATATAGGTTCTATTCTGTTAGTCTTATTATGTCAGGCTGAAAATATAAATGATTTCTAAGATTCTTAATTGACTGATTCCAAAGAAATACTTACTTCTTATTACGAGCATCCGAGGCTGTTTGCCTCGATAGCTCGGCCAAAGAAATATTAATACAAATAAAATACTATTTTACAGGAACGAACATACAAGTTAGTTTTACATTCGAACTTCGAGTTTTTATATATAAATAATCAAAAGCTCTACGGAAAGTAATTATGAAAGTTCTCATAAAACAATACAATTACTTTTAATATTCTTTAAGGATATCTGATCAATATAATCAAGGTTATAAAAATGTATACCTCATTACCTTTTAAGGCTCCGTGTTATAATTTTTCCACTATTAACTTACGTTTTTTTATTATCTAAAAACACTACTCCAATCATTTTTAACTATCATCATAAATTTTGAAAAAAAAATATTGCCATGATCTGTAGTACACTTATTAGGCAATTTTTTACAATTATTTTTTGTATCCCTCTTTTAATAGATACGAACTTCAGACTGCACATACTTCAAGTCTGAGAGAGATAAAAAAAAAGATAAGCACTCAAAGGGAAGTTAATACGAAGAGATAGGAGAGGGATAGTTTTAATTTCCAGCATGATGGTCCAATTAAACCCTTTTAAAGAAGAAAAGGTTTGCTCTATAGGTATTATATTTTTTCCATTTCGATTTTTTTTTCAGATAATCATTAGATGAGCGAAGTTTTTCTCGTTTTAAGTGATCCATGACCCAATTGTGAGAGGATTGCGTATTTTTTTTCCTGTCCAGATCACGTCTTACTTACAAATGACTGAGAAGGATTTCTCATTGAAATATCTTCGGAAATTTGATTTTCAAGGAGCTTGTTATAGTAAAGTAAAATAGAATAATTCCTTTCTTAGTTTAAGTATTAAATATAAAATGTCTTTTTAGTCAAGGAACAAAGCCAATTGTTGGTATACATGAGAGGTTTTGATTTTCGTAACACGTTGCGTTAAAAATAGTGTATTGGTTATTTATTACATACATTGGTTTTATAAATTGTGTTACTGAGGAATATAATATTTAAGTAATTCAAGTAATATGTATTTGATGTTGTTTTTTTTATATTTTTGTGATTAGTTAGTTGAGAGACATGATATTCGAAAAGGAAATACACCAAAAAAAAAAAAGGAAGGTAATTTTTACTTCCAGGGCCAGATGGAGGAGAATCTACGAGTCAGCCTTGGCCTGTAAAAGGCTATTGAGCTTTTGAAGAAGAATTTTTACTTTGAAAATATATAATTTTATTCTTAAATTTTCTAATAGTAGTTGGTTATTTAATTGCATTTTAAAAACTTATTTGAATTTCTAACTTTTTAAAACTACCACATATACTAGTAGAAAGAAAAGGAAGCAAAATAACATAAAAACTATTTTATCAAAAATCTCCCACCAATGAAAATTTCTAATTCTCAAATAGAATTAGAAAAAATATGAATTATATCTTAATATTTTTATTATTTGTGTTTTAAAAGCTTTTTAAGAAGAAAGAGGTTTTATAAGAACACTAGAACATTGCTTAAAAATGAACTACTATTTTACTTAAAGAAGGTTTTCTACACAGACCTTTTGTTACAGTAGAACCAGAATTAGTTTTAAAATTGGTTTTATTACTTTTCCCTTTAACGAGTTAAAGTAAGAAATGAGTTTGGAAACTTGCAGAACTAATTCAAGCACCCATTTTTACCCTTTTAAATTCTCCATATTATCTTTTCTACTGATAATAATACCCGAATTAATTATCTCATAGAGAATTCCCTCGACCGAAGTGTGCAACCAACAAACAATATTTTTCCCCTTCATAAAAATATTTTAACAACTTCCCATATTAATCACCAACTATAAATTATACCTGGTCATTTTTTCTTAAAAACTTAACCGCTCCAATATTAATTACTTCGTGCTAACCATGCAGAAAATGACCTTAACCTGGGGAAAAAGCTGGGGGGGAAATTGCCCACATCAACCCCCCAAACCGTATGCACGAGAGTGATAAAGTGGAAGAGAGGTAATCACCAGCGAGAACTGTCATCCGCTGCATTTATCAAGGTCGGATAACTGCCACGAAGTGGCAACCCTGCAGAATATATCAATATTTCACACCAGCTGGGTCCTCCAAACTTTAATATCTCGCAGAGATCAATAAGGCAGAGAGAGGGTGAATTTTTGAGGGATATAAAGACAAAAATATGGCTCGGGATTGCGAATTTTCCCCGAATGGCTTTCTATTTTGGAATGCCCGGCTTGGTTGGAGGCGTTGGTTAATTTGGAAGGGAATTTCGGGATGGAGGCGAGTTGAGTTGAGTTGCTTCGGGGTGCTTCTGGAGTTTCCGAGGCTGGCGAACGGAAATGAGGAAATCGGAGGAGGTAGATTGAGAGAGGTGATTCTGTGACTTGTTTGAGAAATTTCCCGCAGTGCTTTTGGAAGTATATTTGCATTATGTAGTTTCTCAATTATTCTCAGGTTGGAATGTGGGTTGGACTTCTATATTTCTCATACAGCCAACAATTATGTTAGAAGAAAATGTATGCGAAAGAAATCCCAAAACCAACTTATCACCTTTGAAAAAAAAAAGTTTCCTATTGAAATTTCTATTCCTAATTTTTTTCCGGTACAATGAATGAGTACTATCTAAAAATTATATAATACATAATGGGGAAAAATTTTAACTACCAACACTTTGCAAAAGTTTGACACAAAGCTGTATTTGTAACAGAAATTGAATATTACATAAGGGTAAAAATGAAAATAAAAATATACATAAAAAGAACCTTTTAACAACATTTTTATAAGGTTTCAGAGTTAAGCTTTCGAGAAAGGCAGGCAAACTTTCAAATTCACACAAATATCAAACCTTTCACAAATGTATTAAAAAACTTTTTATTCCATTTAATTCACGGCAAACATGTTTATAATGATAAGGAGAGTGAATCTTTCCTCTAGAAATCAGTATAAAATAGAGACCACCTCCGTTGATCTGTGTCATTTCAAGAACGACTCTGAAACGGGGCTTTAGCTTTTGAGTTCAATTCTCTGCATTCATTTTTTTCTTGTTTGTTTGTACTGCATTTGTATTTGCCTCACCATTAGAAATATAAGAAAAAACGGAGTGAGGAACATGTCTTTAATATTGCATTTGATTCACCCCAATACCCAAATAGATTCTATGTATGATGCTATTTATAGTATTTCTGTATCCGATAACACGCAGACACAATTATTGAGTTTTTCATTAGCCAGTAAGGGATTTCCTATCCAAATTGTGACTCCACCATCTTTTTTTAGTAAAAAGGTGAATATCAACATTCAATTAACTATTACCCTATAGCTTTTTTTTAAAAAATAACAATATTACCCGTAACTAGTCTTCCCTCCATACAAGACAGTCTATACCAGTGTTTCCCAACGTGGGGTGCAATATGATTTTATAGGGGGGGGCAATTTGAAACTTTGCAATTAAATTGACCCCAGGTGGGGGGCATATACCAGCCCACCACGTTTTATTTACTTTCCAAGAAGAATTTTCGAAAAAAATACAGACTTGGGGGGCATGGAAAACTTAGAAATACTTTGGTGGGGCATGGACCGAAAAAGGTTGTGAAACACTGGTCCATCTATACGATCGCAATCTGTATCAGCTGTGAATGAACTGCTTGCAGTGTGTCGGTGGTGGCAACCCTTTTTTGACGGATGATCGCGACATCGGAAGTCGGGCGACGACAGCGGAATGTCACCTCCGGAAAGACGGATAGTCGGGAGGACGCTCGATCACACAGATTGCTTCGAATCTGTGGTTGGGGAGAGTATATCAACCATTTGCCTTGTGGAGGATGCGGTCAAAGAAGCGATTAATTAAACTCAAGAGAATATGTAGTTTAGGACAGGAACTGGGAGAGAATTTGTTTCAACTAATAAAAGTTGGTTAAAAAGTTGTTATGGTGCGTAGAATTAAATAATATTTTATAAATGATGCCTGTAGTTGTTACCAAATTTTCGTATGTTACGGACAATGTGATAAATTCGGGCATTACTAAAAATGCCCGTGTATTTGGGGCAAAGTGATAAATACTCATTGATAAATGCCATTGAATTTATCACATTGCCCGCCTCAACTTCGGGCATTATTAATAACTCCCGGTTTATCACTTTGCCCGTAGCATGTATAAATCCTTTCTAACCAAATGACTTATTTCTATTGTTTGTGGAAAAGGAGGATTCTTACATTAAATAAGATGATTTTATTGTAGTTATAAATCAACTGAAGATTGAGTTTTGTTTAAAGAAAACATGACGCCCCAACTATACCTAACCATAATAACTTAAACAGTTTTATGTACAGATATTGTAGCTCTTAAATACTGTTTTTTATTTAACATATGCAAAAACCTTTTATGTAGAGTACTAAATAATACTATATAATATGGTTGAAGCTATTCTGGATATAACAACATGGTATGTTATAACTGATACCCAGATATAAAATGGTAGGAGAGAAACCCCCCAAAAGATCATAAAAGAAATAAATATGTTAGCTAACTAAATAGAATATTTCAAGCGATTCCTGTTCAAAAATATATAGGTAATTTTTAAAATCTTTTAATTACCATTAAATAGTTTGATTTCAGTATCCTGACATTGACATTGAAACCAAGATTCCTTCACTCAAGATTCCCCCTTCCTCACCTGCCAAATCCCACCAATCACTGGCTCCCCATCTCACCTCTCCCGACCACGCCCCCTCCAATAGACAACCTGTCAATATATCACGGGACACCCCCCTTCTCACCCCCAGGGACCAGCCCTTCTAGGTCAGCGATGACGTCAACAGATCTCACATTTTTCGTCCCGGAGCCTTCTATTGATCAAGCCCATTCGGGACGCCATTGAACCACTGTTGCCATCTCGAGGGACCGAATTCTTACGTGCCACAGCCTTGACGAATCAGGAAGTCCCATGCAAAGCGTTCTTTATTGCGAAGAACGCTTCCATGAGGAGAATATCGATGATCGGAAAGGAAATGGATCACAATTTTCTTCGGTCCTGGTAGTCTTTTGTGCGTTTATGCTCCTTTTTTGTGCTTTATTTGTTTTCAACGCGCTATCGTTCCAATGGAAACCTTCTTTGCCCGGAAAAATATAGTATCTAGGATAGAGAACGAGGTCGGTTTATTTGTTCTGTCCACGGGGAAATATGAATACGGGTATAAAGAGCTATTCTTATCCCATTTTTTTTTCTGGAAATATACGTTAAGTAAATAGTATAGCCTACGCAAAGATATGACGTTGTTTGGTTATTTCGAGTTGCATCTTCTCGTATTTCATCTAGGACGTAAGCAATTTCCATTTAATGTTCGTGTAGAGAATATCGAAGATAAACCCTTTCTGGAAAATACATACATTGTTTGAACTTCTATTTCCTAACCTACTAGGAAATATGGATGTAGAATATTTATTTGCTTACATTTAAAGAAATGGAATATACTAAACAATATTTTCTAACAACATAAGGTTGTTCAGTATATTTCCAGAAAAGAGAACAATTCAAACTTTTATGAAAAGTTTGTACTTAAAGTTTGGAATTGTACAAATTGTTGTTGCATCATTCAACCATTCAATCTAATTCTTGTTTTGTAGTATAACTTTTATAGGAAAGGAATATAAGGTTCTTAAAACAAATTTTGTATTGAACTTAAAATTGAAGTTCTAAAACAATCTTTTATTATTTCCATTTTATTTGACTTGATTAGGTTATTTTTATAAAAACTTAATACTAACAATAAAACTAATTAGAAAGATTTTCTTGCGATAATGTTTGGTAAAATCTTTTGTCTTGAAAAAAGTGAAAGACATTCAACGTAGGTACGCAAAACCTTTTTGTAAAAAACAAACAAATACTTACGAGTGTACACGAGTGTATTTTTACAATAACACTTAAAAAGTTGATGAAAATAAGCATTAACTTCAAATATGGATCCTAACTATAAAGATTCTCCGGAAATATTTCCAAACTGATTTTACATTCTTAATAAATTCTACAGTTGAATAGTTAGTCTTAGAATAATTCTTTTGAGATAACATTTACTTCTTTGTATACAATAAATGGATGGACGTGAAAGTAGTTTCTTGAAACATAAATTTTTTTTCTTCATACTCTCCTTGTTATTTCCTAAAGTAAAATATAGCAAAACTATTCAAAGAATGATTCTACGTCTAAAGTTACACCTTTACCTTACCAATACATAAATGCATTAATGTAACACACACAACATAAATAACTAGATTACGAATTCCTTTTAGTTAAGACATTTCGAGAAATGAAATAAATGGCATTTTCAGTCGCTGATGTAAATCCAAAACCCGCGGCTTCGTCATCCCGCCGCCTCGTGGGCCTCAAATTCAAATTTATTTCTCGGCGAGGAATTCAAATGCAAAAAGGAGGAAATCCTGCGACTCCAAAGTGGATTTGAGAAGTTGGGGCCGCGATAAGAAATTTAAACAAAGAGCCGGTGCGGACCGGCTTTGCGCAAACATTTCGGGACTGCGTGTATCACACAATATCCTCGGATTCTGATTCGACTCCGATTTTTTCCTCTTAACTCCGGGAGCTTTTCTTCCGCTCCAATCTGCTTTCTCCCGGGTACAAAGGGAGAAAATGCCCGAAAGCGAAGTAAACATCCTCTCCAAACAGAAATATCCTTTTTTTTCCTTATTTCTCGGGCAAGAAACTCAAAATGAAAGCCTTTCAATGGTGCCACAGGCTATTAACCGAATAATTCTCCCGTATTTACCACTACCGGGCATGGTGCGAATGCACTCTAAATCAACCCCACCTAAAAGCTTTTATATTCCATTATTAGAAACTTCTCAATGGGTTTTCGTAATATTCATAATTCAGACGCTGGTTTTGAAAGAGTATCATTCAAATACATAATTTACCTTACCTCTTCAGAATGTAACTTATTAGGAGCACAATTTAAAATTGAAACTGAAATTTTTGCAAAATTCAATTAATTCAAACATAAGTGAGCTGATTGGTTACTCAAACATCGTTTTTTTTTTTTTTAAATGCAATCAATATTAATGTAATTGTGAAGTTTCAATTTTTCTGAATGGGCCTGTAAACACTTTCGGATTGTGTAACTGAATTTTAATTTTATGAAAATGTGTACACAATATAATAGTTGGTTCATTATTAAAAATTTTTAGAACTGTATTTCCTTTACTTAATATAGATGATAAGAATAGTTATATAGACAGTAAGTAGTATTAATTTTTATAAAATAATTAACATTACCAGAAGCTAATGAAAGTTAGTTAAATTAAAAGGACCTTACTATCATTAGGTACTTTATTTGATTTCTCCAATGCTAAAACATGTAAAAATAAAAACATTTTAAAAACATTTACATTTTAAGATATGTTATTTAAAAGTTATAGATACTAATACTTTTATATATATAATCAAATAATAGTTTCACATACAAATAATCTAAAACAACTTAAATTATTCGGACCTTTCTAAGAGAAAAATTATGTCGTTTTTAGGAAAGATAGGGTAAAATATTCATTACATTAATATATTGATACGAAGTTTCGCACACCTAAATATGTTGAAGAAATAACACTAGACTTCATTGAAAAACCCGTTTATGAGATACAGTATTTTTCACGTGGTGACAGAGAACATTAAAGAATAAATAGCAGAAATTCTCAGTACTATCCAATGAGCAAATATGGTTCCAGTATTTCCGTTCTGGACAGTACCAGATTTAACCGGTCTTTTCAAAAAAGTTGATTACTTTTTTTCGCATTAACACGAAACCCAAATTCTCTCGCAGGTGGACAGAAAATTCCCATTTATGATTCGAAAAATGCGCTTTTCCTTAAAATTCAATCGCTGAGTATTCAGAAAATAATCCCCATTTTCGTCGCAAAATAATCATTCGGCAGCCCGACGAAATTCCCGCACAACCAAAGTAACGAATTTCCCCGCGCAAGAAAAATTCCAATTCCTCGGCTCCCGAAAAGAAAGCACAAACTCTTTCATTCCACCGCAGCAAAACTCGCAAAAATATTTCCCCCCTCTGAACGAAAGCAACAAGCATTCCATTCTGGAACCCCGTCGCTGTGTACCGAATATGTTCTTTTTGCGCTGTTGCCACCGAGAGAGAAAAAATGAGGAGCAAAAAGTAATCTTTCCATAGATGAGAGAGATTAAATCCCTCTCTTTTCGACAACGAATCCCTCCATGGCGGGCTCATGCGACCAAAGAATTATTATCTGGCTCCTATTGTTTTCTGGGGGTTGCTATATGCCCCGAAATTTTTTCCCGCTTTGTGTTGTTCTTAGCGTTGCTTTTACTACTCTCTTTCGTAATTGTCGTTAGGGTACTGCTAAGAGCCCCCTCTGCTTCAAAATGAATTTACTTCAACGGCAAGGCAATTATTCTTTTCTGGTGTGTTTATTTTGGGATATTGAATTCGATCGAAGTAGGGATATATAGTGCTTTTTGAAAAGGATTAATAAAAGGACTTTTTTTGAAGGCTATTCAGAACCATCAATGAAATTTCTGATATTTGATTTTGCCTGGTAAATTCCTTTACCCTATTACAAAATTTTCCAATTTATCGGATGACCAAAAAAGAAAGGAATAATCAAATATTACCTTGTATTATTATCATTCACTTTATCTAATAAAAATAGGAACAACTGTTAAGTGTAATTTTTTATCATACCTTATAATCCCATTTTCTCAAAAGAATTTTTTTCTCTTATATCTTATAGGCACAGACTTATTATCTAATATAGACGAGAGTACTCTATTTAAGGGAGTAGGGTAAACACGTAAGGAAGGTTTATTAGAAATTTTTGATTAGATAATAGTTAAATAAAACTTCCTTTACCCGCTTGTGCTATGAATCATGAATATCCCTTGGAAAGAAGTTAAAGTTATTTTCTGTAGTTAATATAACTAATGAACTATCTACTTAGACTAAAGAAAGATACAACACTAGAATTTTAAGTTTGTTTGAACAGTTTAAGTACGTGATCTTTAGTTTATTGCTTTTAGAAAGACATGGCATAGTTTTTTTTTGTTTCTCAATGCAATTAAGTGAAGGAAACTTAAAAAAGAAACTCAACATAATTTATTTACTCGCATAACAATATTATTCTATAGATCATTTTAAATTATTACAACCCCCCACACACATGGTTTATTTTTAAACTTTTCATCCTTTAAAAGTTAAATAAGATTAATGAATCCGTTAGAGCTGCAATATTCTTGTCTAAATAAGATATTTAGTTAATGTGTAAATAGTTAATGTAAGCACTCATACTCTGAACATGTATTCTCTAGCATTTTAATGGAGAAACTCTGGTTCAAATTCAAAGGCACATATTTCGCCTGAGGACCTGATTTATGACGGAAGCTTTGATGAAGGTTGGACTGGTTAATGGTACCTTAATATACCGAGAGTTTATGTGTTAAAGTGTTAAATTTAGTGAACTACTCGCTTAGCTCGAAGCTGTGAGATAACCCAAATGTAATACATTTGGGAAACTAAAGCCATTTACAAAGTTCGCAAAAAAAAATATTTCAACAAGATTATGCAACTATATTCACAATTGCACATTTACAATTTATTATGATTTTTACTTTAGTTATTTATAGCATTGAGTAATCTATCCTATTCTACATTCCTAAATATAACATAACACATAAATATTTTCGTGCCGAAGTGGCACATAAGGCCTTATTCCTAAATATGTTCATTAGTATTTAGTTTTGAGAAAAACCCAGTATGATTTTTTTTTTAAATCTAAGATTTCAATAGAAAAATCTAAGTGTTTTAAGATAGTTTTTAGTCTAATCCTACCCATAAACCTAAAACGGTAAAGTCGAGCGAAAATATTTAGATGACAGAATAGACTTACAGGAACCAAAAGATTTAACTAAAAAAAGATTTGACAAAGCCGGGATTTCGCTTTTCTCCAATCTTTTATTCTTATCACCAATGAAACATTTATACAACAGTTACTATAAAGTCTCCGGAAAAAGGTTTCAACGTTAGAATTCTTTTTATCTAATACTATTAACTTACCTATACGCAACAAAACCCCTTTCACTTTTATAGGTAATAAAATACTGAGAAATAACATCTAAAATTCTTCGGAAATCCGGTCTAAAATAATTTGACGCATTTCTTAAACTATAGAGCGTATATGTTTTTATTTTCTTCAAATCCGAATGCAATCTTAAACTACATCACATGCTGCAAACAGATCTATGATCTCGAATGACGTATAAAATATAGATCTTGTTTGGATTCCTCTATCTATTTCAAGGAGGCAACCTCCACTCGCCATGAATTTTAAGGATACGGTGTCCCTACCAAAAATCTAAAAAAGGATTTTACGATATGTCTAGGGATTTACCACGAAACATAAAACTAAATCAAAGAGTAAGGATAGAATATTTTTATAAGTGAGAAGAAAACTTCGAATGGGGGAAGAACTAAAAGGTGGCTTATGTTAAAGAGCCATGCCATTAAAAATGGACCCATTTCGATAGTTATAAATACTTCTGAACTGAAATGGATTATGATGATGAAATATAATGCTCCTAAAAAGTATTTAAATAAATTCTAAAGGTTAAAATAGGTTTATTAATCAAGAAAGGTGATATTCAAATTTGCAAGAGTTTTGTACTATAAATATTTTAAATTGGTTAATAACTTTGAATTTTGAATAACAAAATTTTGTTTGGTTTATGGTTCTTATGCATAATGTTTCAGCACCCCAAAAAGAGGTACTATAAACAACCATAAAACATAATAAATACGAACAGGGAATAAAATCTGGCGGATCGCAAATCCAATTTTAATATTTTTAAATTCAAAATGTGAAATTTATGATAATTTTGCATGTACTAAATTTTTAAAAGTGTTATTTCCATGTGCCTAAGGTCCAGTGACGGATCCAGGGGGGGGACTCTAGACAGTACCCCCCTTGGACCCAAAACATCACTCATAAATACGAAAAAAGTCCCAAAAAGTACTCAAAATGAGTTAAAATCCTACTTTTACAGGTTAAATAAAAAATACAAGTAAACACAGGGAATTGAGTACTAAAATGCTTATAAAATTATAAACAAAGAACTTTTAAGATGGAGAAAAAGATAATATAATTTTAGAATCAACAAAACCTAAATGTGTTCGAGTTTCTGAACATTTATCCAGAAATAGCTTTTTCTCAACAATGTTGGAAACTTACCAAATTTTGTGATTTGTTTCATTAAAAGTAGTACTTTAAATAAGTAATTACATATTAAAATTGAAGTGTGTCCCTTTTTTTTTGGCTATTAATTGTAGAACAATATTAAACTTTTTCAAGCACAAAGAACCTGAATAATGCTAATAATATACTAACTTGACAATAAAAACGACATTCTAATTGGCAACTTTAAAATTACATATAATTTATTTAACACATGATTCTCAGAATAAACCCATATTTTTAACACTTGTAGGTGTGTTACGCAGTTCTTTATCTAAATATTTTGCAGCAATAAAGACAGGAGAAAAAAATATCTCTATAGGGTAAACGAAACTAAAAACATTTCTGTCAAGAATATCATGCACGATAATAAGACTAATTGCAAATTGTTTTCTCAAAAATATCAAAAGATTTCGTTTTTGTATAATAACGTAACACACTCAATAGAAACTTCCAAGAAATCAGTATGGAAATGGAGATAGTGTACAAAAAAGAGAGAATTCCTAGAAATGCAATGCTTTTAAATTAACTTGACCCCATCACCCAAATTAAAATATTAATTATTTTGATATTCATAATCAAATCATATTCATGTCCATTCATTCACTTTTAAAAATTTGGAGTTTTTTGTATGTTTACTCAAAATGTGTGTTACGAGTAAATACTATTTAAATCTATTACGTAGGTGTTCTTGAGATCGTATATAACTTCTTCTCTTGCGGTATATTTTCTACATCGATAGTTATTTAATGATCCTTTCATTTTTTTTATTTTCCTCAATCAATTTAAATTTAAACCTATATCATACCTCTACCTCACCTTATTTAGAAATCCTTTGGAGATTAATTTATTTAATTACTTCTACGAATCTTTGCCAAATATGAAAACGGCACTTGTATTGTTTGACTCGGAAACACATCCATTTTTTAATATTGATTCTTTAATTGATATTCCTACACATTGACTATATTTTTCATTAAAAGCGAAGATTTATTTCTTAACTATGTATATTTGGTGATTTTAATACGCCCCTGTTATAGGAACTTATAACAAAATTATAAATTTTTCCCTAAGCTTTTTTTACATATTTTTCAAGAATTAAAGGAATTGGAGATTCTTTTAAACCATTTTCAGTTTAATTTAAACAAAAAATTAGCAACACATCTACGTTTAGATTTTAAGGTGGATTTTCGATTCTAAAAAAACATGGAGGTATCATATCCTAACTCAAAATGACATTTGAAAAATAGCTTAACGAATTTATAAGGATTGTGGATGTATGAACCGTCACCCACATTTAAGATTCTGCTTTGATATAAAAACTAGTATTAATTTAACCTTACATTTTCAACTCAAAAATTTCAAATACATGTTTCTAAATTATTTCTAATTATTTCGCCTGAACGGATCTTTCCCCTTGGCGGAAAATATTTCTTTTCCAATATGGTGATTTTATTCTTTAGTAAAAATAAATAATGTTTGCTTGTTTGTTAAAGACATATCTCAAATAGACATCAGTAAAGTTTAAAGAACCATTGACTCAAAAAATGGCTATGTCTCTGAAAATAAATATCTTTCCAATGAAAGAGTCTTTCATTCTTTCCCATTCCAAAGATTCCAATGGAACTCTGAGGATCTGAGTATGTTTTGGTGAAATTCGACTTTGATAGTTTTTTTCCCCTTTATGATCAACACCCTTTCAAAATTCTCCCTCCTTACAAATATAAGGAACTGCTTTCACCCTGACAAGTTTTTTCGCCCTCCGAAATTCTCCATCTATCAAAAGCTGCGAAAGTTTGCAGCAGCGTCTAGTTTTCTCCCCGCTTCAGAAAAACCGGAATTTCGCAGTGCACTTTTATTCAAGCTCGTCTAGTGCGAGATTTTTCAGTCTGAATTTTCGGTCGCTAAATGCATTTTCATGCTAAATTCCAGGCATGAAGGGCATGAAACAAACACCATTGTTTTAAAATTCAGCGCGAATAATTTAAAATAATTTAAGAACGGAATGCGATTCACATGAATCAAGCCGAAGAAAACTAGTCGCCATTTTTCCCCATCGGTTATGAAATTTTCAAAAGCTGCGAACCAACTTCTTCTGAAGTTTCTTTTTCTTGCACTCAGACCAACCATCTAGCCCTCTCATCCTTCTTATCAACTCAGTTCCTGCTGTTCCGAGAGGGAGTAGATAGAATAACCTCTGAATTTCGGAGTCATCAATTACCAAAAAAAAACCCGCTCCCTCTGGGATGCGAGTGAACAGAATGAATCATCCTGTGTCTTTACTCACTGTCTTAGCGGCGATTCTGTATGTTGCAAAGGTCGGGGATGCGGCTATGGAGGAATTGGAGGTTGACACTTCAGACGGTAAGTAACGCTATTTCTTTTCTGGATGAAGGATATATTAATTAATTCACTTGATCCGTCGATCAGCTATTCAATAGTGTTCGGCACTAGTTAACTAGAACTAGTTGCAACTAGTAGTTAACTACCGATCAACTAGTAGTTAACTAGTAGTTTAACTACTTTTAGTTTAAAGTAGTTCAACTATTTGTTTAACTACTTTTTTAATTAACTACTAGTTAAAACTACTTTCAAATTTTCAACTACTTCAAAAAATGTTTTATTTAAAATTTAAAAAGATATTTAAAATTTTTATCAAAGGTAGAGTACTCAAATACCATAACCAGAAATAAAAACCATAGAATATTTTCAATCACATGACTCGGACCTAACAACGGCCTTAGCAACAGAAGATGTTACAGTTTTTTGCCCTACAGAGGTTAACAGTTACAGAAAATGACTAGCCGTGGAATTCTTCTATTGGAGCATTCGCAATCACGTGATCCCATATCTAAAAACCTCCTTAGCAACAGATAAACAACGGCCTTAGAAACAGTTAAAAGCCCTACAGAAGGTACACAGTTAAAAGAAAATAACCGGTTGTGACGTCACCTGAAAACACTCTATTTTTGCGCGAAGTACAAACGTTTTTTGTGACATAGATAAGAAAAATTTAATAGAATTTTGCCAAAAAGTAGGTAATGAAATTAAATAAACTAGTTAATTGCAACTAGTCCCAGTAAAAAATAGTTAACTACTAGTTACAACTACAATTTCCCAGACTAGTTAGTAGTTGGTAGTTAACTATTTTTTGACCACTAGTTTCCGAACACTACTATTCAAGTTCAGAATCATCTCTCAACGAAGCAAGAGTTTTCCATAAGTTTTACAGCTCCTTCTTCAACTTCTGAAACGTTGCACCGATATTTTGATTCTGACTGTTGTACAGAATGGTTATAAACTAACCTCGGCTTACAGGAAAAAGGTACTAAGTCACTGCGGGTTCAACTACTCTGTATACGAGGTCACGCCAAATTTTTGGCGATGTACAACCGCTTTCTTTTTCGTCATTCAAATTCACTAACACACTTATCGCTTTTCAGCTTGGGGAGGTTTTATGGGAATTCGCTTGTTTGTTGAAGTCGTTCTGTCGCTTTCAAAAGATTCTCCAAAAGTGAATCAGTGCTTTTCTCCTGTAAGTCGACTATAAGATACTTGAACCCAAAGCTATCAACAATGAATCACTAAGCAAGTACGCAGTCATAATTAAAATATTTAGGGCAAACACTTCACAGCGTATTTAAAATGAGAAAAATGGTTTTTCCTCTTTTAGAATATGAACAACAAGCAGTAGATTTGAACAAACAAGCAGGGTATAAGGCTGGTCCGTAGATAATTCACTTTTAGGCTAAGTGGTCCGCATAGTTTTATAAGTTGGATACCACTGTATAGGTATGTTTTTAAATAAAATATTTTAGGAAATATCCAACTGTCCTCGCGATTTTAAACTGTACAACACAGAGGAAGCAAAAACTGTTCCATCTTGAAACAAAAAGCTTGATAAAAGCTGCTTTGCTGAAAGTATTTTAATATATAGGCAAAAAAAATACTTTCACCTTCATTTCAGGTTTCTGTAGAACTGAGGGATTAGTTCTTCCGATTGGGGGAAAGCACTATCCGAAGAATGAGTGCCTACGTGTTGAGTGTACACCCGGTTCTTTAACCTATTCAAGGTAAGAATATCATGAATTCAAATGCAAAGAGTATAAATTAAAATTGCTAGTAAAATGACAGTCTCTCCATGTCCATCAGATCACTACATGGTACTTATATAAAAATTATACGAGTACCAAAATGATAAGAATTATAAGGCATCTTGCCTCTTGTCCTATAATCTACACAGCAACGTTTCCTGGCCCTATGACGGCACTAACAAATAAAGTTCCCAGCACAGTGTCTGAATTTTGAATGAAATGAAGAACGTCAATTTTTTTTTTTTAAAAAAAAGCAAGGGGAATTCCCGTAGCCTCCTTAAATAGCCAGCTCTGCGCAGGTCCTGGGGTGTGATTACATATATTTTCCGGTATGTGTGCTTGATCTCAAGGATCCGCTTATATACACCTTCGTCAAGTAAGATAGACACAACAGAATTTTTACTGACACAAAGAAGGAAATTACACCCAGGGGCGAGGTCAGAATCGAACTGACGACGGAGCAGTGCGCAGACTGCTGGCGTGAAGGGCAGTGAGCAGACCCAACCGGCCATCCGTCCCCCTTCTCTGCACAGGTGTTGCCCATCGGAAGTCAGGAATTCTTCGCAAATGGTGATGCCATCGGACGTGAGAAATACTGCCATGCCGCAAGGATCCGTTGCAGCGCAACACTTTGTTAAACCCACGTCTATATAGAGTCGTTTTATCACGATTTGCGTACCAAAACTCCTCCTAGCAACTCAAGAGGTTTTTTTGTTTACGCAGTTTCTGCTTCCGCTTAGTGACGTCATAGGGTCAGGAAACGTTTCTGTCTAGTATAGACTGGAGTGTTGATGCTTAAGAAAGCAGAAAAGGATTATCAGTAATTTTTTAGTGATGAATTACAGTGTAATTTAAAGTAGGTTCATCATTTTAAATATATTTCATGTAGTATAATATAAAATAAAATATATAGTTAAATATATTTCATTTTAAATATATTTCATGTAAATATATTTCATGTTTTTATATCTTTTTCAGCTGCGGTGTTATTGGCCCGCCTCGTGTACCCAACTGCGGAATAAAAGCCGGGACCGGTAACTATCCCAAATGCTGCCGCCACTATTACTGTTGGAAGTAGGAATCCACAGTTGTTGTTTAAACAACACAAAAGAGACCTTTGGATCTTGATATTTGCAAGTGTGCTTATTATTAAGTTATGCGCTTACATTCACGTGGGTAGTAAAATATATTAGTGGTAGTGGTAGTATTTGATTGCAACCAAGCAGCATTATCAATTGAATTGTTTATCTCTGATTAAAAAAAAAGTGTCCATGGGGAGATAGAACTAAAAACTAACTTCAAATGGTGGAATAAAATACTTATGTAATGTCTAACTTTGGCAAGGCAATTATTAATCTTCTTATTTAAAAACATTTTTGATGATGAATCAGGTAGTTATAAACTAGCACATAAACACACTGTTTTTGCCTATAAACTTGTTTTTTTTTTATTAAAAAAAAGTTTTAAATATTTTAATTCCATATTTTTTACTTTTAGGGATTAATAAATTTCATAATTTATTAAATTTGTTTATTTTATTTAACTTTTTATTATTTTAAAATATTTCCTGCTTTCATTTTTTTATCACAAGGTTGGCGTAGAATGAGTAATTACTCAAAACACGGTTTATTTTCGCAAAATAAAATAATTTATTGTAATTTATAAATAAAAGGAATGTTCTTTTATCAAAAGTTTTCCTTCAAAAGTTTTCCTTCAGAAGTTTAGTTTACAGTAACCAATTAAAAATTTCAGATGAATATTTTTTCATCAATCCATAAACTTCTCTTACAGTTAAAATTTAATTACAAAATCTTATATGCATTTAATCTATTTCTATATTTAATTTAAACAGCATTTTACAGAATATAAAATATCTGTAATTAAAGTAGGAAATTTATATAAGCTTTAAAAGGTTTAGTCATATGGATGAATTTCAAGGGTTTTTTAATCTTATTTGCTTATTAATTACAACTAAAACAAAATAGCAGTTATAATGTAGGTAGTGAGTTGCAATACTATAAAATCGAAAAAAAAATCACACTTTGGGCTTCTTTAGTAACACTTTGTAAAAATTTCCCATGTACCCAATCTCTTATCCTACTCTTATTAAAAGAGAATAACTGTTTTATTCTGTATAAATGCATTAAAAAAGTTACAGCTATCGCAATAAAGTTCTTGTCTGCTAATAAAGTATTTAACTTATTATAAACTATAAAAATTCTCATTCTCATTACTCATACTTATAATAAATACATAAACTTTATATTCTTCTAGTAAAATTTGAAAGTAATTGTTAATTTTTTATGTTTTCTATCATTTATATTTGTTTAAAACACTGATAAACGTTTCGAATAAAAGTGTTGGTTCAATTCCGTTAACTGTCCCCTTAAATATCACCAAGCTGTTTTGAACGCTAAGCATTTAACTATCGCCAAATTTTTATGGGTGTTATCTTTGTTTATCGGTTAGTTGGCAAGTTTTGGCGATACTTCAAACATTCAAAACAGCTTGGCGATATTTAACTGTCCAGTTAACGGAATTGCACCAAAGTGTTAAGCGTTTTGAGTAAATCTACAAAAGTGTGGTATACCCAAAGAAATATGTTTGAAAAACTATCACTAATATGAATCTTTAAATTTTCATATTTCTAAAATATATTTCACTAAAGACGGATAATTTTTTTCTATTGTGTTTACTTCAGAAATAACCCTACGTGATTTAAACATCGTAAATAGGCCACCACTGTCCCTCACTTGAAATGTTCTTAAAACTTTATGGCTTAAAATTGTACCCCACAAATAGCAATGTTTCGCCGTAATCCAGAATAATATCACCAACTATTAACTATGAAACCAATTTTCCAGAGTCAGAGATTTCAGACAGGTTTACGGCATCGTAATTAAACTAATTCAGCACAGGTCTATCCCAGAAAAGACCTAACTACACTGCAAAAAATAATTGTCCAGAAACAAAAAAGCTCTGCAGCAAAAGTTGCTAGAGCTTTCCTTTCCACGGGATTTCTCTGTTTACTGAATATTTTCTGTAATCTACGAATTTTTCTGCTAAAATATTTAGAGACATAACCCACTAAAACTTCCGGAGTGGGGAATGTATCTTGGATTGGTCCAAGGTACCTTATATAGGTTCAAGGTATAATAGGTATAATATAGGTTCAAGGTATAATAGGTATAATATAGGTTCAAGGTATAGTAGGTATAATATAGGTTCAAGGTATAATAGGTATAATATAGGTTCAAGGTTATATAGGTTCACTTGATCATTTACTGAAAAATGTCTGATCACCATGTTCAGTTTACCCCCAGCGCCAATTTAAGCACAAACTATTATAGCTGAAACACTATAACATAAAATTCGCTGTACAACAGAATCTATATTTTTTTAAAACTATAACTTAGAAACCAAACTTAGGAAGATTACTTTTGATGGGTAAAATAAGTTTTTAACCTATATTATCTCAAACTGGTTTTTTTTTAAATAGCTAGACTGTGATTTCTGGTTGTAAGGATGCTAACTACATGTGAAGTGTTGCTACACTACAAAACGTTTAGCTAAAAACAGTGTAGAGCGATGGAGGTTGGATTGGAAATCCCAAGTGGCATTATAAAAACACAACAACAACAATCTGAATACGCCAATTATATACTAATTTGAATTCAATAGAATCGACATTCTAATTGGCAACTTTAATTTATTTAACACAGAATTCTCAGAACCAATCCATATTTTGAACACTTGTGGGTTATGTTACGGAGTTCTTTATCTAGATAAATTTTATGGAGCAGTAAAGACAGAAGAAAAAACATATTTCTAGGTTAAGCGGAACTAAAAGCACTTCAGTCAAAAATATCATACACAAGACTAATTGCAAATTTTTTCTCAAAAACCAAAAAATTTCGTTCTTGTAACGCAACACACTCAATAGAAACTTCTAAGAAATCAGTATGGAAATGGAGATAGTTTAGAAAAGAGGGAATTCCTAGAAATGCAATGCTTTTAAATTAACTTGACCCCGTCACCGAAATTAAAATATTCCTATTGTTTTGATATTTTTACATTTCAATTTTGAATATCTTTGGAATTTTTTGTGTGTTTACTTAAAATGTGTGTTAGGAGTATGAAAACTTATCTCTATTACGTAGGTGTTCTTGAGATCGTATGTATAACTTTTTCTCTTGCGGTGTGTTTTCTGGGTCGATAATTATTTACTGATCCTTTCATTTTTTTTATTTTCCTTACTCAATTTAAACCTACAGCATACCTCTCCCTCACCTTGTTTTTTAATATATCATTTGAGGAATAATTTATTTATTTAATTCCAAATAAAGCTGTGAAAGGGACTTTTGAAACACCCTGCATAAGGTTTGTATGAAGTAGGTAGTCGTATTAAAATCACTAAATATGTTTAAAAAATAATTCTTCTCTTTTAATGAAAAAAATATAGCTAGTGTGTAGGAATAGCGATTGAAATAATCAATATTAAAAAAGAGGACAATGTTTCTGAGAGTTGACATGGGTAAATTCCTAAGAAAACAAAGAAATCAAGAAAGTAGATTCGTAGAAGCAACGTCTCCTAGGATCATGGAAGTAAGGTCTACCCCAAGGTAAGTGGCCATGAAAAATAATCCATTGAGATGACCTACAACGCCACTAGCGGTGAAATAAAAAATTTAAAAAATAAATTAAAAAACTAAAGGAGACAGAGGAAAACTTATGTACAGATATTGTTCCATGACACTTGGAGACGTTATTTTCAAATAAAAGTCATGAAATGAAAAGTCATGAAAAGCCAATAAATGAAAATCCCCTTATCTCCCCCAGTTTCCAAAATTCAAAATTATTATTTAACAAAGAAAAACACATAAATAATATTGATTAAAACAAGAAAAGGCATAAGCTGTGCAATTTAAACTCAGAAAAATATGACTGAAAGATGTCAATTCTTAACCTACATGTCTCTTTTTCGTTCACATCCAGCTGCGTTTAAACTGAAATTTTTTTAACAGCTACAATTCAAAGATTACACTTGAATGAACGATTGTTCCACATTCATGATATATTCCTTCAACTACTGAATTTTATTGGGAACCTCCAAAGCAATTAATTTTCTTATTATTTGAGATTATGTGGTTGACTGTTCATTCACTGGGCAGTTCACCTTATCTCAAATACATCAGTAAAGTTTAAAGAACCATTGACTCAAAAATGGTTATGTCTCGGAAAATAAATATCTTTCCAATGAAAGAGTCTTTCATCCTTTTCCATTCCAAAGATTCCAATGGAACTCGGAGGATCTGTGTATGTTTTAGTAAATTTCGACTTTGATAGGTTTTTTTCCCTTTATTATCAACACCCTTTTAAAATTCTCTATCCTTAGAATCCTTACAAATATAAGAATCTGCTTTCACCCCATGGCCATCTAGACACATAAGGCCAGAGAAGCTCAAAATCTTGAGTACCGTTCTGCCCACTATTTCGCGTCATCATCGCTTTTTGGACAACATCCCAACTCCATTCTGAAATCTTGCTCGCTCCCTTCAGACTGTACTTGCCCTGTTGTCCAAAAAGAGATGATGACGCGAAATAGTAGGCAGCACGTCACTCAAGATTTCGAGCTTCTCTGGCCTTATGTGTCTAGATGGCCTTATTTCACCCTGACTATAGTTCTTTCACCCTCCTAAATTCGCAGTCTGTTAAAAGCCCCAAAAGCAGCGTCTAGTTTTCCCCACTTCAGAAAAACCAGAATTTCTGAAGCGCATTTTCCAGAGTATTTTTAGTCACGAAACGCACTTTCATGCTAAATTACAGGCATGAAGCAATCCAAGCACAAAACAAAAAACCGACTCTATTGTTTTAAAATTCTGCGAATCAGCAACGACGAAAGACATTCCGAAGAAAACTAGTCACCGTCTTTCCCCATCGGTTATGAAATTTTTAAAAGTTGCTAACCCACTTCAGAAATCCGAGTTCTTTTTCCTCCACGGGGTCTAGGGCTCAGACCAACCATCGAGCCGTCCCATCCTTCTAAATTAATTTAGTTCCTTTCCGAGAGGAAGTAGATAGAATTACTTCCGAAGAATTACTTCTGAATTTCGGAGTCATCAATTACCGAAAAAAACAAAATATTTTCTATCAGGGATCTCGGAAGAGGATGCGAGTGAACAGAATGAATCATCCTGTTTCTTTACTCACTGTCTTAGCGGCGATTCTGTATGTTGCAAAGGTCGTGGATGCATATACTGCTCAAGGGTACCTTGACACTTCAGACGGTAAGTAACGCTATTCCTTATCTGGGGAAAATCTGTTCATTCACTTGATCCGTGAATTTTTTCATGTTCTGAATTATCTCTAAACGGAGCAGGAGTTTTTTTACCACGCAACTTTAACAACTCTTAATCACTCGATGCGGGAATCTATTCGTATAACGTGTTCGACATAACTTCATTTCTGAAACTTTGCACTGATAGTTTGATTCTGATTGTTATGCATGGTGGTTATAAAATAACCCCGGCTTACAGGAGAAAGGCATTAAGTCACTTAGGGCTCTGTACGAGGTCACGCCAAATTTACAGATATACAACCGTCTTACTTTCTTTTTCGTCATGCAATTTCACTGACATTTCACATAACACTGACAATCACAACATTTGACATTTTCACCGACACGCCATGCAACTTTCTTTTTCCAAGCAATTTTCAGCTTATCGAGATTTTATGGTAAATCGCTCGTTGTTGGCGTCGTTTTACAGTGTTTTTAAAAGATTCTCCAAAAGTGTCAGTCCCTTTCCAATAAGTGATCCTGTAAGACGACGATAATATAGTACTTGAGAGAACTCAGCAATATCATATTTCTCAAAAGATATGTAATTACATGGAAGCCCAACTGATGACCAATTTAAGATACTTAAGCATATCTATATCATAATTTAATGTGCTATTTTTATATTTTTCAAAATGAAATAAGTTTTTATGCTATTATTGGAAGTGTCCCAAGGTGGGCCACTCTCCTCTACACTTGAACCACTAGACCAACATCCCTTATAATATTAAAGTACTTTAGTCAAACATTTTCATAGCATATTTAAACTTCGAAAAATTATTTTATTTCTTCTTAGAATTTGAAAGAGGGCGAGCTCGTCCGTATAGTGGCTAAGGTCCGTTTTATGCTAAGTGTTTCACAGATTTTTATGAGTTGGGTACCACTGTTTTAGGTAAAATATTTCAGAAAATACCGTCCAGGTCCACGAGACTTTTAATTGTACAGCACAAAGAAAGCAAAAATTGTTCAGACTCGAAACGAAAAGTTTGAGAACAGCTGCTTTATACTACAAGTATTTTGATACGTGCAAAAAAAAAAAAACTTTGAACTTTATTTCAGGTTTCTGTAGAACTCCTCAATATGGAAGTATTCGGGTTGGTGCGTCCCACTATCCCATGCATTCGTGCGTACGTGTTGACTGTGAATTCGGTATTTATAGCATTACAGGGTAAGGATCTTATGAATTCAAATGCAAAGAGTACAAGTTAAAATTGCCAGTGAAAAGACTGTCTCTCATTCCTCAGAATGCTTGTACAGTGTTTCAAAAGTTCGTTTCATGGCTTTTATTGGGAACCAACGTCTCCTAAGGCACCTAAAAAGTCAAAGGGCACCTAAAAAAGCTTAAAAAAACATAGAATTTGCAAAGCTTTTCAGTATTAGGGCTTTTTAGTTAAATATAAAGACAAATTTTTATCAAAAAATCAAAGAAACTTTCAAATTTGCGTATTTTTTCTTTCTTTTTTTTTAGGCTTAAGAAAAGTTATATTCATATGCTAATATATCCGTGAATATTTAAGACAGTTTCATGAAACTTTTTTGTGCGTTTTTCATGATACCTATTGCAAGCAATTTTCTCATTGAAATTTTTATTCTCCATATTTCCTTTAGGTTTTTAAATTTATTTGTTTAACTTTCTTATTTCGCTGCTAGGGGCACTGTAACCCATCTAATGGATTCGGTATGGCCATTGGTCACTTACCTAGAGGTACACTTTACTTTTATGACCCTGAGACGTTACTTCCAAATAAAAGATGTGAAACGGATTTTTGAAACACACTGCACACTGTATAAAAAGGATATACCAAAATTTATTACATTTATAAGACCTCTTTCCTATTGTAATAGACTAGAGTGATTTAGAATACACTAGAGTGATGTTAGTGATGAATTACAATGTAATTTAATGTATGTTCATCATTTTAAATATGTTTCAAGTATAAAGAATTTATTTTATAACATCAATCTTTTTTTAATTTGTTTGCTTTGTTTAACTAATTAACATTGCAATGGAAAAGGTTGGACTTAAACTTACGAATAGAAATTAAGGAAAAAAAAAGAATAAGTTGTTTCTATAGGGCTGTTGAAATATTACGTAATGCATGTTTTGTTTATGATCATTTTTGCTCCCCCCCCCTTGCTAACAATAGTAAGCAAGTTGATTTATTAGACACACTAACTAAATCAAATAATATTTTAACGGCCCCTAATTCTATCGGAGAGAGTAAAACTTCAAAAGGAAAATATCTGTATATTTTTTTATCTTTCAGCTGCGGTGCTGTTGCCCCGCCATCTATGCCCAACTGCAAATTAAAACGCGGGAACGGATTCTATCCAGACTGCTGCCCTCAAACATTCTGTTGGAAGTAGGGATCAACAGTTGTTGTTGGCAAAACAGAAGAGACCTTCGGATTTTGAGATTTGAAAGTGTGCTTACTATATTAAGTTATGCACTATCATTTGCATGGGTAGTAAAGTATTAGTGGTAGTGGTAGTATTTGATTACAACCGAACAATATAATCAATTTAATGTTTTATCTCTTGATTAAAAAAAAGTGTCCATAGGGACTAAAAGTAACAGTCAAATGGTGGAATAAAATACTTATGTAATGGTACCTAACCTTGGAAAGGGAATTATTGATCATTTTATTTTTAAAAAAATTATGATGAGGTATCAGGCAGTCATAAAATAGATTAGAAAAGCACTGTTTTTATTTTTTAAACTTCATTTTTTTAAATAGGTTTTTTAAATTTGAATTCAATATTTTTTTTTACTTTTAGGGGTTAGGAAATTTCGGCATTCATTTAATTTATTTAATTTTTACAATAATACTTTAAATTTTTATTGCTTGATGTATTTTTATCACAAGGTTGGAGTAAAATGAGTAATTACTCATAACAAGGTTTATTTACACACAATAAAGTAATTGGTATCATTTACAAATAAAATAAATGTTCTTTTATCATTAAAGTTTATTACTATGTTGCTCAATTTTATAAATGTTGATGTTTTTATTCAAAAGTTTAGCTTGCTGTAACCAATTAACAATTTCAGATGAATATTTTTTCATCAATCCACAAATTTCTCTTACAGTTCAAATTTAATTACAAAATCTTATAAACTTATTAATAATGCATTTTTTCTATTAATTTAAACAGCATTTTACCAAAAACAATATCTGTAATAAGAGTAGGTAATTTATATAAGCTTAAAAATGTTAAGTCATAATGAATGAAATGTAGTGGTTTTTTAAAATTTTATATTGTTTTTAATTAAACTGATTTTAAGAAAAAGCAGCTATAATGTAGTGAGTTGTATTACTAAAAAAATCGGGGGGGGGGGGGGAAAATCACACTGTGGCTTCTTTGGTAACACTTTATAAAAATTTCCCATTTACCCAATCTCTGATCGTACTCGTATTAAAATAGAGTAACTGTGGTTTTTTCTGTATAAATGCATTAAAAAAGCTACAGCTATCGCATTAAAGGTCTTGTCTGCTAATAAAGTTTTAATAAAGTTACACACAAAAAAGAAATTGAAACAAGAGAAGAAGTGTAAAGTGTTTAAGTGTTATAATATTGCGTTTTTTACCATTTGGATCAGAAATAAAATATACTAATTCGTAACAGAAGTTATGTGGTTAAAAACTTCGAAAGGAAATGTTACAAAACTTGTTACTAGTTATGGTTGATTAAAATAAACAAAACCTTATAAATTTTTACACTAAGTACTAAAACCGGTGACTTATTTCAGTAAAATTTTTTTTCTAAATGAAGTTTTTAGTACTATCTGCTTTAATTTTTAATTTGGCCACTAAGAGCGTTGTAAGCCATGTCAATATATTCATCATGGTCACTTTACTATAGGAACAACTTATTCCCATGGTTCTACGACATGGTTATTCCCATATTTTCTTGTTTAAAACTAAAGCTGTGAAGCGAACTTTCGAGACACTATATTAACATAGACTTTTTGATCACACATCAGTTCCTTTATTGGAATGGCGCAATTTTAAGCCTTGCGCATTACACCTAGCTTAATTTACCTAATTACAGATCGAATAAGCTAAAAATCAAGAAGATTCACGAAGTATGCCTTTTTTGCCGTTCATTCACTGGGAAAAGTCAGTTTACCGTTCCAATAAATGATGAAGACCCCCCCTTATCTCCCCCAGTTTCCAAAATTCAACACTATTAAACAAAGAAAAACACTTGAATAATTGATTAAAACAAGAAAAGGTATAAGGCTGTACAATTTAAACTTAGAAGAATATGACTGAAAGATGTTATTTCTTAACCTACAGGTCTGATTTTCGTTCACATGCAGCTGCGTTTGAATTGAAAAAATTTTTCAGTTACAATTTAAATATTACACTTGAATGAACGATATTCCACATTCATGAAATCTTCCTGCAACTACTGAGTTTTATTGGGAGCCACCTGAGCAATAAATTTCTTTATTATTTGAGGTTATGTGGTCGACTGTTCATTCAGTGGGCAGAGTTCACCCTATCTCAAATACATCAGTAAAGTTTAAAGAACCATTGACTCAAAAATGGTTATGTCTCTAAAATAAATATCTTTTCAATCTTTTCAATGAAGGATACTTTCATCCTTTTCCTTTCCAAAGATTCCAATGGAACTCGGAGGATCTGAGTATGTAATGTTGAAATTCGCCTTTGATAGCTTTTTTCCCCTTTATGATCAACACCCTTTCAAAATTTTCTATCCTTTCAATCCTTAAAAATATAAGGAACTGCTTTCACCCTGACTAGTTCTTTCACCCTCCAAAATTCGCCATCTATCAAAAGCCCTGAAAGTTTGCAACAGCGTCTAGTTTTCCCCGCTTCAGCAAAACCGGAATTTCCGAAGCGTAGTGCAAATTTTCTAGTCTGCATTTTTAGTCGCGAAACGCATTTTCATGCTGAATTACAAGCATGAAGCAATCCAGGCATGAAACAAAAGACCGACTCCATTGTTTTAAAATCTGCAAATCAACAACGACGAAAGACATTTAAACGGAATATGATTCACATGAATCAAGCAGAAGAAAACTAGTCGCCCCTTTTTCCCCATTGGTTATGAAATTTCAAAAAGCTGCGAACCAACTACAGAAATCCGGGTTCTTTTTCTTCCACGAGGTCTAGGGCTCAGACCAACCATCATCGAGCCATCCCATCCTTCATATAAACTCAGTTCCTGTTCCGAGAGGGAGTTGATAGAATTATTTCTGAATTTCGGAGTCATCAATTACCGGAAAAATAAAATTTCCCTCAGGAATCTCGGAAGAGGATGCGAGGAGCCAGAATGAATCATCCTGTGTCTTTACTCGTTGTCTTAGTGGCGATTCTGTATGTTTCAAAGGTCGGGAATGCGGCTACTGCTCTAGGGTTCACTGATACATCAGACGGTAAGTAACGCTATTACTTTCCAGGGGAAAATCTGTTCATTCACTTGATCGGTAGATTAGCTATTCAAGTATCATCATGTATAGTGTTAATCTCTCAACGAAGCAGAAGTTTTCCCCGTAACTTTTACAACCACTCGATAATTCGTGAATTCATTCGTGTAATTTATTCGATATATTATATTACAGTTCACAGGATTTAGAAGAGTTATTCGATATAACTTCATACCTCTAGGAAATTTTTGATATTTTGATTCTGATTGGTGTACAGGTACAGGGTTGTTTTTTAAATAACATCGGCTTACAGGAAAAAGGTACTAAGTCACTTCGGGCTCAACTATTCTTTAGGAGGTCAAGCTAAATTTGGCCTTCTTTTTCGCCATGCAATTTCACTAATACTGTCGTACCGCGAGGAGAAGAGCTTTGAACAGGGTTGCCGTGAGTAGACGAGTCCAAAAGAAGAGGGAAGCTGGTATGAATTGAACGGCAATATTTGGGTTTTTAATCGTACATTTGGCGAATGAGAAAACACGTTTCGCGAATGAAAATAAGATAATCATATTTTATTAAACTACATTGAAATATAGGTATATTATCTTTGAAACTTCTCGTTAATAAAAATCGAAAATACCTTTAGGCATGAAACATTTTTGTGCGTTTAGTATGCTTTTATATTGCTATTTTGAGTGAATAAGTTATACTTAGTTTTATATAAAATAGCTCATATCACTTAAATTAATAATTTTATAATTTAATCACCATACTTGAAATTTAAATGAGGCGTTAGAAACTTGTAAAGAGACAAAATATAGAAATATTTATTAATTTTTTAAAAAATATTTTATAACATTTAAATACAATTTAATGCAATTCATTGTCACTAGAACTGCAGTCACTGTCAGTGTTTGACAAAGATTCTGAATCGCTGTCCGATAAATTAATCACTAATTCGTCTACAATATCTTCGATCAACCCATCTTTTTTCCAATAATCACTTTCTATATTTTGTACGTACTCTTAACTGACGACTCTGAAACTCCTGTTGCTTGGGCTTCTCTCTTGATGCATTTGCAATGGGCACTTTTAGAGAATTCGTGCTTTTTCTTCTTCAAAAAAACTCCGTGACATTGTGAACTATAGCACGTGCTTGAGAATTCAAAGTCTTTTAAATTTCAAATGTTGTCATTTTATTAATTATAACTACATAATAAGATAAATAATAAGAAACTTGAAAGTTTAAAAAAAGATCAACGTACAAGGCGCAAAAATTTAAGGCGCAAATAAATACAAAAATTTCTAAAATCAGATCAGATCAGATATGAAATAGATTAGACTAGTTGATGTAGATCAGATCAAATAAAATTAAAGGTAACTACTTGATGGAATAAATGATAAGCAACTTGAGAGTTTAAAAAGAAAAAATAATGAACACGGTAACTATAAATCCAAAAAATTATAAAATATCCAAAATAAAATCAGATAAATTGATGTAAATCACATAACATAAAATCAAATTAAAAAGATCAGATTCGGTGAAATATTTAAGATCAGTTGAAAAAGATCAGATCAGTTAAAATAGATCAGATCAGTTAAAATAGATCAGATCAGTTAAAATAAACCAGATCAGTTGAAAAAGGTCAGATTAGAAATATTTAATCAAATCAGATGTAATGCGAAAGGAAATTCCAAAATCCGTTACTCTAGAATCGAAAGAAGTACACAGCTGAAAGATAGACACTCAGATTTGGCTCGGAACATTTATTTTAGCGCCAAGTGAATTACCATCACCCCCAAAATTCAGTGGAATAATCCGTTTCTATAACAACCGCAGCATCATCGTGTGACGTCAATAGCTCTTCTCCTCGCGGTACGACAGTACACTGATTGCTTTTAAGTTGGCGAGATATTGGGAATTCGCTTGTTTGTTGGCTTCATTCTACCTCTTTCAAAAGATTCTCCAAAAGTGAATTGGTCCCTTTCTTTAATAAGCGACTTAGTTAGTGCTTTTCTCCCGTAAGCCGAATTTACGATACTTGAACCAACACTAGGCCAGCACGTTGGCATAATTAAAGTATTTTGGTCGCATATTTAAAATGAGAAAAATTATTTTTCCACTTAGAATATGAACATGCTGAAGATTTTAGGTGAAAGAAGGTAAGGCTGTTCCGTATAGATAATTCACTTTTAGGCTAAGTGGTCCGCAGAGTTTTATGAGTTGGATACCACTGTATAGGTATGTTTGTAAGTAAAATATTTTAGGAAATACCCACGTACAAATCAATATTTTTAACTGAAAAATTTTTAACTGAAAAATTTTTCCAACTCGAAACAAAATGTTTGAGAACAGCTAAAAGTATTTGTTACGGGCAAGAAAAAAAAACATTTCACGTTTATTTCAGGTTTCTGTAAAACTCAGGAATATGGGAGTATTCGGGTTGGTGCGTCACACTATCCAATGCATTCGTGCGTACGTGTTGACTGTCAACCCGGTGTTTATCACATTTTAAGGTAAGAATGTTATGAATTCAAATACAAAGAGTGCAAATTAAAATTGCTAGTAAAGTGACAGTCTCTCAATGTTCAGATTATTTATACAGAGAGTTTCAAAAGAGAGTTTTCCCTAACTAAATCACATAACATTTTAACGGTCCCTAATTCTTTTGGAGAGCGTAAAACTTCAAAAGGAAAATTCTTTTTATCTTTCAGCTGCGGTTCTGTTGCCCCGCCATCTATGCCCAACTGCGGATTGAAACGCGGGGACGGTGTCTATCCCGACTGCTGCCCTCAACCATTCTGTCGGAATTAGGAATGAATAGAGGAATAGTGGTTTTAAAATTGAAGAGACCTTCGGATTTTGAGATTTTCAAGTGTGCTAATTATTAAGTTATGCACTTTAATTTACTACGTGGGTAGTAAAGTATTAGTGATGGTATTTGATTACAACCGAGTAGTATTATCAATTTGATGTTTTATCTCTGATTTAAAAAAAAAGTGTCCATTGGGAGATAGAACTCAAAGCTAACTGGCAAATGGTGGAATAAAATACCTTTGTATTGGCGAATTTCGAACGAAATATCGCCAAATTTTCATATAGTTGTTTTGTATTATAACTGGTACATTTTTATTGGTTAGTTTGCAAATTTTAGCGATATTTTTGATTTTTGACATTCAAAACAGCTTGGCGATATTTAACGGGCCAGTTAACAGAATTAAACCAAAATCTTAAGCGTGTCAAGTAAATCTACAAAAGTATGGTAAACCAAAAGTATACCTATATTTGAAAACTATTACTATGAATCTTTAAAGTTTCATATTTTTCTAAAAATTCTAAAAGATATTTAACTGAAGACAGGTCATTTTTATTGTGTTTCCATCAGAAATAGCCCTATATTATTTAAACAGCCTCCCTCATAACAATTTACTTAGAAATGTTCTTAAAACTTTAAATGGTCCCCCGCAAATAGCAACGTTCCGCTGAAATTTAAAGTAAACGCCATTAAATACACTCAAAACGGAATCTCAGACTAATTTCACCAACTATTAACTATCAAACCAATTTTCCAGAGTCAGAGATTTCAGACAGCTTTACGGCCCCGTAATTAAACTAATTCAGCACAGGTCTATCCCTGAATAGACCTAACTAGAATGGGGACTAATGAAGGCCTGGGAAGAAAGATTTCGCGCGCACAGTCCAATTAGTTCAAGAGGAATGGGCATGGGATGCATTGCCCTTTTAGGTGGGGAATATTGTACCGGTAGTTTCAAGTCTACTTGAAGCGCTGTATCCAAACACTAGTACTGATGTTACAGTTGCAACACTTCAAACTCCTTATTAATGAACTACATTTTTACAACTCTATCTGGAATTTATCAATTAAAGTGTTTCCCAAAATATAGTATGTCGCCTTTCAGAATCATAGTTTCCTACCCAAAGAAACTTAATAAAAGTTTGGGGATAATGTAACTTTTTCTAACTTAATAGTTACTTTGTACCTTAGTTTAATATTTATACATTTATTATCATTGTATAGTGTTTTCAGGTGACGTCACAACCGGTTATTTTCTTTTAACTGTGTATCTTCTGTAGGGCTTTTAACTGTTGCTAAGACCGTTGTTTATCTGTTGCTAAGGCGGTTTTTAGGTATGGGATCACGTGATTGCAAATGCACCAATAGGAGAATTCCACGGCTAGTCATTTTCTGTAACTGTTAACCTCTTTAGGGCAAAAAACTGTAACATCTTCTGTTGCTAAGGCCGTTGTTAGGTCCGAGTCATGTGATTGAAAATGCTCTATAGAGCATTCGCACATGACGTCACTTGGAGGACAAAATCAACGTTGCTAAGGCTGTTGTTAGGGGCGGGACATAGAAGTATCCAATAGCAGCATTCGCTCATGATGTCACTGGAGGAATAAAACAACGTTGCTAAGGCCGTTGTTAAGCAGAGTCATGTGATTGAAAATACTGTATTGATAATAATGTCAGTCTGGAAATTGTTGAACATTTCTTTAATTAATTTTCCTCCAAGATATTATCCATTTACACAATTTTTTTATTGTAGGTACTTTCTTAATAGTAAAGCGACCGAAGAAAACTATGCTAAACCAATTTGATGGATTTTTTTATAATAAAAACACTAATTTTTATTTCAGACAGTTTTTAAGAGCAATTTAATGTTTCTAAGTAATTTCCTTACTTTAAAGTTGTACTCTGAGCACCTGTAAATTTATACAACATGTAAACAATAATCTACTACTCGTATTTATTTACAGAAAAAACCTTTCTGTTAAAAAAATTAATATGTTTTAATTTTAAACAGTAGTTTTTCCTTTTCAAATTTACCGAATAATTTTACGTTATTGAACTACCATTTAAATTATCTTTGATGATTTTTTTGTAAGTCATGGGAACGTTTTATTAGCTCGTAAAAATCAAAAAGCACATGGATTCAACGCACAAATTATGTACAAGAAACCAAGACTACCGCTATTTCGGAGATTCTTAGATCCCCTTCGTCAGGACGAATCTTAGTGGGGGGGATACTGGAATTAAGGAATCCCCGAAAAAGCTGTATTCTTGGTTTCTCATACATCATTTTAAAATTAAATACGTTTACATAATATTTCAGTTTGAGCAAAGTAATTACTTATCCTTAATGTTAACAAATTGAAACCACTTATCAAAAGAAGTGTTTCATACTGAAAACTAAGCGATGTTTTCCTGGTATTCCAAGTTTTCTGAAGTTAAATCAAAGTAAAACAATTTGAAAATTTATAAAAATCATCTTACGCATACAACAGCAAAAAATTTTCTTCGAAATACATATCCCATCACAAGAATGCAGCAGCAGTTCACTTGATCCAGGAGTACGACAGCGTGAAAGCTAGTGCTAAAATTTGGTAAACATTTACCTACAGGGATTACTTTCAAATACTGCGTTTGTTCGGAGCAGAAAAGTCAATATTCGGAAACATGAATGCGATAGCAGATCAAATAATACCGGATTCGAAAACCCATGTCTGATCAGGTCAATATTTGGTTCACTTCCAGTGATGGAAAATATTTTACATTTCTAGGTGTCGATCCCTACAAACATTGCGAAACACGCACTATTTCATATCTTGAAGATGTATGTAAACTAAATATGACTGTAGAGTCATATTTGAAAGCATACATACTTTTCATTCGCTTGAAACACTACTGATTATATGGGCATGCATATATATTTAGATTTATTTGATATTCTCTTATACACTATCTAAGGGCATGCGCATACAAATACAAAGAAGTGACAACGGGCTCGCAAGGTTGGTCCATTTATTCTTAACTCTCCAATTCTCAGTATGTCAATTTTTTTCTTAAACTCACGAGTTTAAATTTGTTATTATTTCTCTAATGCATTCCATCTGTCTTATTACTCTGTTAAATCAGTCAAGAGAACCTGTGACTTAACCAGTAAAAAGGTTTTAGTATAGTTTTTGATTAGTTAGCTACCTCTATAACTAAAACAACTACAGAAATATTGTATTGTGTATTTAGTTTTCAACATTTGTTGTTATATAAAAATAAGAAGTAATAATAATAAGACAATGATTTAAAATAGTTTCTAAGCTACTTTTAACAAAACTAAATTAATTTATCAATAAGTTATTTCTTTAATAACCTATCAATAAGTTATTAAATAAATACGTATTTAATCAATAAATATCAAATTAATTGACTTATCAAACTTTTAATTAGAATGAATAAACTGGAGAAATTCTCAGAAAGTTCATTTTGAAATTGATGATAAAAATAGCTGTAAAATTCTGTTTTAGAAACAAAAACATATCAGGGTTTTTCAACTGTTCATTCAAACAGTGAAAGGAGTATTTCGTTAATTATTAGAACGTTTTTCTGTCACAAAAAAAGGGATCAACTGTAACATTTCGAAAACTAACTGAAGAAAAGAACAGAAAGTTGTTTCACAGATAAGTATCAAGATTGGTTTAAGACAGGATTTCCAAAGGAAAGCCGTACCAGATCAAAGGAAAATATCATCAGTCTTAAATTTCACGTAGAGGAAAATAGTAAACACATCGGAGAATGATTAGGAAAAGGTAGGAGTTTTCTTAGAAAACTATATTTACGCTTACGGACGAGGACAAATAAGGATTTCTCAGGACTAAAGTATTTTCAAACTTAATCTTGTTGTATCTGGGGTAAACAAATGTCACTGAATTCTCTATTCTTAAAAAAAAAAAAAAAAAAGTTTTTGGTGAACGGTTTCCAGAGAAAAACATTTTAATTACTGATCCGAGTGACACATTTCTGGTATCAAAATGTCCGGATTTAGAGGATTTGCAGTAAGCTGTTGGATTTGTGTGTTTTAAATCTCAATTTTAAAATATTTCCATTTTTTTATATTACGGGTAAGGTCGCAGTTACAAAGCAAGTACAGTGGAAGCTCTTATAACGACCTGCTCTTATAAAAATCCTCTCTTATAAAGACCCAAAAATTAGTCTCTATAAGAGCACAAAAGTGCTCTTATAAAGACTAATCTTCGAATCGATTCAGCTTATCGAATACTTTTCTGGATCGGTATGTTTGCGTCACACATGAATTAGCCAATAAACGAATATCAAAGTATGACAAACAGCACCAAGTAACCATCGTATCTTCTTCTCGCTTGCTTTCGCCCGGGGTAACCGGCTACAATCCCAAAACGAAATCTTGCGCTACCCTATGCCTTTGTTGATTTGAGACCTATTTATTATTATTATTATTAGCGTTTTAGTTTTATGTAAGCATCCGAACATTCTAAGGAAGCTAAACTACGCAATAAATTAATATCAAAATATAAATTTAATAGCAAACACAAATATTTATGCTTTGTAAAATATTGATCTTAAATTTCATAGCAAAAAATAAGGTAATATAACATTAAATTGAAAGTATCAAGAATTCATAAAATAATAAATAATTGCTTAAAATGAGGAAAAATCAATTTGGCGATTCGAACTGTGTTCTAAATCCCAACGATCTAGTACGATCTAGTATCCTACTGTTTGAATATAATGGGAAAATATACAACCAAGGGTTTCAGTTAGTTGATTAAAAAAACGTATTACGGGTAACTGCAATTTCCATAATCCATCCCTTTGCCTTTGACGATTGAGGGTTGGTGATCATTTTCAGGTTTAGATTTCCTCCAAACTTTATAAACTAATCTACTAAAAATATATCTTTGAGGGAATCGAGTCCACCTTCCCGAAAAGCATCAAAATTGATAGTTTAGTTTAACGAGTTTATTACTTTTAAACGAGTGATATTCTACACTCGAGTGTATCACTCGAAGTTTGCTCTTATAACGACAAAAAACTCGGTACGGATTAATTACGTTATAAGAGCTTCCACTGTATACTGTCATTTTGCTGTATTTATTTACTTATTTACTTATTTGAGATAATCCGGCCTGTTTAAGGGTCAAGCATGGAGTTGACAGCCAACATTGAAAGAACAATAAAGAAATTAACAAGCAAAGACAAATAGTAAAATAACTATACATATAATTTTAGTTCATTTACAAATGTAAATACCGACACGGCTGAGACAAAATATGGTATTATGGTTGTATACAAGGTTAGTAGAGAGAAGGTTGGCTCATCCGTGACGTCACTGCTTGGAAAGGGGGTGATCTGCCAATGGCAATGCTCGTACAGCTGTGAATCACAGCTGTAATCGGCAGAGCATCCCCTTTCCAAGCAGTGACGTCACGGATGAGCCAACCTTCTCTCTATTAACCTTGGGTTGTATATAAATGTTGCAGCAGTTGTTATTAACTGCTGGGATTATGGTGATTTTAGCACAATATGGCAACGTCTAGATCTACAACTTCCGCCATTAAAACCAATCCCAATAGGAAAAGAATCTATAATGAATTACAACCAAAACAAAAAAAGAGACTATGCAACACACTGATCCAATTTTATTCCTTCTTAGCTGAGTGTGGATTTTCCTCCTAAATCCGCAGCCCACACCTTTCAATTTGTACTCTGGCGCTGCTTAATCCAAACGGGAATGGGATGCAAATCACTCTCGAGAATTCCTCTTAACTGTGACCGTGTCTAGGCCTTTTCCCGCCCTAATCTCGCTGATTGATCGAAGGCGAAAAAGTTCCAGTAGAAGACGTAGAATAGGGACTGGCGATAGAAGGTCAAAGTTCCCCCATCTGTTAACAAATTTCCCCCTCTCTTTCGATTTCCCCTTTTTTTTTCGAGAAAGCTTTCAGTTAAAGGAGGGCTTAGAGCCTCCGGGCATATTGGTCCCGGAGAAAATTAATAGGGAAAGTTTCTTTTTGCCCCAGAACAGCTGTTGAGCACTTTGGCGTCTACTTTGCGCTGCCATTTGGAGGGATTTGTTCTTGCGTTCGGACGAAGGGAAGATTGGTGTTGTAAGTGATTTAGGGAAACTAAATATAGGCTGAAAACAGTTCTAAGCAAAAGCAGCTTGGATTAATGGAACATTAGGTTAAAATGAGGGTAGTAAAGTAGGACTTACTAGTCGGGTTTTTCTTGATATATTCAATAAGTTTCTTACTCGGGCGTTTTAGGAATCCAAAATACCTGTTTATCCCCTTACCTCCTTGTTAACAAAAGTAAGGAATTTGCATATTATGTAAAGAGTTCCTTATGGGTGGCTATAGAAAAAAAAAGACCTTTCAATAGCATAACCCTCGACATTTAATAAAAATAATAACAAATTTTGTTGTTTTCATTTTGCGTTTGATATAATTTGAAGAGATTTATGCAATCAGAATCAGGAAAATAAAACAAATAACTTAATTCATCACGGTCACGCGAATTTGACAAAATCTTATTTTATCATAATTTCCATTTTGAATTGTGTCAAATCAAATTATGTTCGACAATTTTTGTTTTCTTGTTAGATTCTTATCTTGTGCACGTTGAAACCAAATGTTAATCGATAAACCCATTTTGCAAGAAGATTGGAATAAAGAACAAAAGAAAGGAGAAATAAGTACAATATTTAATCCCTAATGGTTGTTATTTTCTGTGAAGAGATTGCTAATGCGCGAAGGAAAAGAAAATTGAATGATCGGAGGATTGGGAATTCCAGGAACACAATTATTAGTGTGAAATTGTCGCATTTCCTGAGACAAATCCTTTGGAGCATTAACTAACATAAAAAAAATTGTTTTAGTAAGTAAATACTTACTCAACCAAAAAAATAAATAAAATGAATTCAAACGAATAAAGTTAGTTTTTACTAATTTATTGTAATTAGCTAGTTTTTATTCTCAAAGGAAGAATTGCTATATATTACTTTTTGTTTATTATTAGTTTTAATCCCATGAAGTAAAAAAATAAATCAAAACTACAAGATCCTCTCTTGAAAAGTTTTGAGTTAACCTCATGTCGTGAATTTTAAATTATTTAAAAAAGGTACCTACACTTTTTGAAAATATGTGCAGTAGATTCATTTGCATTCAAAACATGTAGTACTACAGTAGATTTATGATTTAAATGTTGTTGATTTTATGCTCATTTGAGACGTTTTAAATTTATTTATTCTTATAAGCCAATGTAAATACTGAAAACAAAGTACTATTCAACGACTAAATACAAAAAGGAATTATTCACAAGCTATTTTTATATGAATCAACTAAATAAACCGAGCGATTCCCGTTTGTAATTTTATTTTGAAATGCATTTCTCAAAGGATTTATATATTATATTTCTGAATAAAATTCATAACTCTTGGGTTTTTGCATTTTCTCGTTTAAAACTTTTGCATTTCTTTTTGTTAAGAAACTTAGCGACACTGTAAACATTAGAAATGTATACTTCTACTTCTTTTAATTAGGTAGTATAGAAAAGTTTTATACCCTTAATAACCTAACTGAATAAATTTAAAATTTTTTTTGTTGGGTTGTCTAGACATCGAAATTTTTCATCTAGTGGTAAAAAATATTAATATAATTTTTAAATGTGTTAGAAATACTCCATGTATCTTAATTAGTTCATTGTTACTCCTATACACATAGTAACCTTAATTTTGTTCCTGGATAATGTTAATTATCTCTTACTCATATAACTCTTTCATAACTTCCTACGCTAGTTCCCTTGACATTTTTGGAAATTAGAGTACTACTCATATTAAGAAACCCTGAAGTAATATTGTTTGAAGCCACATAATTATACAAATAGGGGTATTTATCTTGCCTCGGTTGTTTTCATAATTTTTTTTTCAGAAATTTCACAACGGTACGCTACATAAGTTGACATTGTTTCTCCATTAACACTAAATGCTAAAACCCACATGTGTTGCTTTATGCGTGTTATATGTCATTAGGAATTTCAAATGTTGAGTAGATGTATTTTCATACGGGTTGGAAAATGGTATTAATTGTTACCTCATCCAGTTTTTATTATGTTTAAGTCTCCATTTTGCCGTTATGGCACTTTTTTAGGACAATTAAACTAAATATTGAGTTGTCAACATGATGCGGGTTTTGTAAGTGGAAAGTTGTGTATTTTTCTAATATAATTTTTCATTTATATATTTTCAAAAATTGGAAGAAAAAGTGGTTATGTAAATCTAAAGAAAAAAAAAACTTCCGTGAATCGGTGAATCACATATTTGGTGGTTCAATTCCGTTCGAGTCCCCGCTAAATATATCGCCCGGTTATTTTAGACAACAAAAAGTAGAAATATTCCAAAATAATTTCAAACTCCTGAATTAAAATGTTTAATTAGATCAATAACTATTCAGTTTATTAATAAAAGTCATAAAAATTTGTTGATATTTGGATATATTTAGTGATTTGGATATTGGCGATATTTAGCGGGGACTCTAACGGAATTGTACCTATTTGGTCTATCAACAAATAATTATATGAAATTATAATTTTTTTTAAGAGTGTCAAGTTTTTATTTATTTAAAATTGAATACATATTTTCGGTCATCCAGGTATGTACAAAAAACACAAAACCATAAGTAACGGAAGGAAGTATAAAAGACCTACATTAAAAAATTTTCAATATTTTCTATTGAAAACAAAAAATCCTTTAGTTTTTTTTTAATAAATATTGGATGGACTATTTTGGATTTCTAATCGTAATCTAATCTTTTGAAAATTTTTAAATATCTATTAAAACTTTCTAAAGCAAATAACTACATAAAGTCAATAATAACTTCATTATCATTAAAAGTATTTTTTAAGAGACAAAAAATTAGATGAAATGAAGAAATATTTGTAGTATGTATATTTTTTTTATCATGCACCATTCAATGTGTGCGTAAACAAAATAGAAATGTTAATTTTTAAAACATAATAAAAAAAAACGTCGCCAAATTGCAAAGCAAAGTTCCACATTGCCCGAAAGCATTCCATTTTCTGAAGCAATCAAACATAAATATGTTTCATTAAGTTTCTCAACCTCTGACATTATCATGTATTAAGTTATTATTTGTTATTCTGGGAGATTGAATACATAAACCATCCATGTTTTCCAAACTGAGATATTTTGTAGAAACATGATTGCAGATTGCAGATATTGTGAAATACTAGTATTAGTTTCTGAAATTGTAATAAATTTGTTTTCTGAAAACAACTTGGATAAATATATATACACCTGAATTTATGGTGTGGTGAAGAATTGTGGGCAAGAAAACACTTTCCTTACTTACCATAAATGGTAGGGGAAAGTGGGACACCTTGGGGCATGACCCACCTTGGGACACTCCACTTTTCAGACGCAATTTTATTATGAACTCGTGCTAATAACTACTAACAAATGAAATAAAAATCTACTCTTCAAAGGGTTTTGGAATCTTTGGGGCGTCTGGTTCATTATTTACATCAGTTTTCTTGTTTTGTGAAGTGCAACAATTACTTGTAGTTTCAAAAGTGTTTTTATAATAAAAAGAAGTGTATTTATGTTATAATAATGTTGAGATTAAAATACGTTTATTCATTAATATTTTAGAAAAGAAAAAGATAATATTTTGCTAAATCGAAAATAGTAATTAAGTTAAGTATCCAAAGAGTCAAGTGAGACACCTTGTGACATGTCCAAAGATACCCCAAACATCTCATGAGTAAAAGAAAATTGATCTTATAAAAACAAATTAAATAATTTAAGAATTCAGAAGATTATAACTTTGAAAAAAGTTTCGGATAGGAACAAAAAAAGCAGCGTTTATGCCATGACAAAAATGAGTAAATCGGAAAAAAATTGTAAAAGTAAAATATGTTTGATGTCTAATTTAAGATTATTAAACATAGATTCTAGTTAATTAGTGTTATTTTTGTATTTTTCAAAATAACATTTATAATTTTTCAGCTATTTTTAAAGTGTCCCAAGATGGGCTACTGGTGGGGCACCTTTGGACATGAATACAAATACAAATACAAATATAGTCGATCAACTACAGGCTAAAAGCCCAGCAAGGTTGATCCAGTCTGTTCAATTCAACCCACCCGATTTCCAGTATTCGTCTACTTTTCTTTTAAACCTGAAAAGAGTTTTTTTTTTTAATTTGTTATTATGAATTCCCTAAAAGAGATAATTGGTTGGAATATTTTGTATTAGATGTGCAAAGAAACATATTTAATATATTAGCTGCGTTTGGATAAATATAACTGTTTAAAAACATTGGAAAAATAATTTAATAAAAAGTGTCCCAAGGTGCCCCACTCTCCCCTACTCCAGAAAAAACCCTGGTGGTGCCCTAATTCGCAGGGGGTTTCAGAATCAAGCCGCCTTTCTATTGCTAACGAACATTTTCTAATCTGATTTTCCCAACATTACAGAGATTAGCACCAACAGCGCACAAAAAAAAAAATAATACACTACGCCGCAACACACATAACCATAACATAACTCCCAAAACGAGGTCTTTCAAAGCAAACCGTGACCCGTGACCTTTCCATCCACTGGTATTAACATCGCCCCCCCCATATGCTTCCCAAACGCAAAAAAGAAAACTGTTGACACAGCAGCATATGCAAATTTAATCTTCCTTCCTCATCTCACCTAATAAACTCGCTCGGTTCCATCATCAACGGCATCGGATTAAACCCTGCTGAACGAGGAAAGTATCCGTCAGGGAAAAATTAATATTCCTCGATATTAAATTCCGGATGATGAGCACGTTTTGTCCGGAAACTCATATCGAGCAGAATGAAAGAAACGGCGTCTCTGTACAGTATACTAAAATGGGCTAATGGAATGACCAGAACTGCGCTCTGATGATATTGCTCCCTTGCAAGAGAGATGGGATACTATAGTAGTTGGGATACTGTTACAATCCGTATCTTTTCCTTGTTGATTTACGATTGCTGAGGCAATCCGTTGGGATTATTATGTGTGTTGTGTTCAGATTTGGTATATGAATATGCTGATGGTGGTGATTACTTGTGTGTTTCGCGGGGATAACTGATATGGGGATGTTCTTGAATTGATTTTTTTAAGAAAGGATTGTTTCGGTTTCGTGTGATTGTAAGGAATTGGAGAGATTAAAAAATTTGTAAAACAATAGCCATTAAAGTTCCGAATTCTGTGTAATATTACTTCTACGTCTAGAAGTTACTTTTATAATAATTGTAAAATACAATAAAAACACTTTTTAGTGTATAACTCTTATCTATAGTAAGAAAAAAACTACTGTAAAACCTAAAACTTGAAGTTGAATTCATAGATTGAGATACACAAACGCTTATTTGTTTTGAGAATTTTAATTTTTTTTTTTCAAAAGTTTTACTTAATCTTATTGGACATAAAGTTCTTTTAATTCAACTACTCTTCCCGAAAAGTAAACATTCAAGCTAGAAAAGATAAACAAATTCAGAGAATACTAAATTTGCAATCAAAAGAATCATTAAGCGACATGAGAAATACCCCCCCCCACACACACACACACGTAAACATTTCTGAAGATAAATTATCTTGATTAAGAAGATTATTTCCAAACTTAACGTTCCATTTGTACTCATTAACAATCATTTTGAAGCAATTAGATTGCAAAATAAAGCATTTATTAGATGGCAGTTTAGGTAAGCCTCGTATTTTTTAAGGTTTAATTGACGAACATTTGTTTTAAAAGGGTAGTTGTCCGCTTGCTAGGGGCTTTTTGGGTTTATTCAAATATTAAGCATTATCTTTTGGTAAATTTATTGTACTGGATGGTCTTGTCAGTTTGAAAATTGGATAATTGCATACCTTAGAAGATTTTTAGGAATGATTAGCTTTAAAAATGTCATTTATATTACCTTAATGTAATATATATTACCTCATATATATTACAGATATTTTGATTGGACTGATTAGGCATAATTCATATTGGAATATCAATAACTTAACTTTTAGGAGCCTGATATATTTTCAGTTCTAAATGTAGGTACTACTTAAACTTCGATTTCAGAGTAAGATACATATTTGAAGTACTGGATAAATAGATATTCTTTACCTAAAATGCATCGATTTTGAACTAAATAACTACTATAATACAAATTCAAAATGTTATCAGTTCTCTAAACGTTTAGAATGAATTTTTTATATTTCCCATGTTTAGTTTTTGAATATTAGATTTAATAATAAAAGGTAAACAATAACAAAACAACATCTTTTAAATTCTTTTTAGCATATTTATAAACAATATAAATTAGAAATTAACCTAGTAAATAATAAAAGATGTTACTATTAAAAGTAGATCGTTATGTTCTTTCTATTTTTATTTAAGTGCCTGTGAAATAGTTTTGAATTATTAGTTACTGAGCTCGAATAAATTTCTCAACTAAAGATATTTTAAGAACACGAGCTTAAATTAAATTTAGTTCACTTCGAAATTCATTCTAAACTATTCTCAACTACAAACAAAACGCTCACTCTTCAAACATTAAGACGAATTTATCGAAATTCGATTTTCGTCTCCTCTCTAAGAGCAAGCGAGAAAAATCATTAAAATTCCAAGAAGGAACTTAAGCGCCCGACATTTTATCATTAATGAATTTATTTCCAGCAATTGCCGGCGCAAATAAATGCGCTGAGGGGGCCTTCTCCACTCCCAGATCCCCTTTTAATCGAATTTGCAGATAATTTAGGAAATGTCCTTTTAATTCCACCATAAATTAGGAGTGACGAGCATATTTATAATCCAACATTTTTTTACATTCTCGGAAGCGCTTCCTGCTTTCTATGCATGCTCTGTTTTCAGAAATGTCGTGCTTGCGATGTTCGGGATTTTACTTGTGAGTCAAAATTGGTATATACAAATTGAATTTGCTGACTAAAACAAGAGGGGAAGGATTAACTTCATAGGTAGTTTTTATTTAAAACCTTTTTCTTTGGAATCCTTTTAGTCAATCATTTGTAAATAAGGGGCACGGTGTATATTTTTGTATATTTTTAGCAAAATTAAAAGTCTAGAATGTACTGTCGTACCGCGAGGAGAAGAGCTTTGAACAGGGTTGCCGTGAGTAGACGAGTTTAAAAGAAGAGGGAAGCTGGTATGAATTGAACGGCAATATTTGGCTTTTTAAGCGTACATTTGGCGAATGAGAAAACGCGTTTCGCGAATGAAAATAAGATAATCATATTTTATTAAACTGCATTGAAATATAGATTATCTTTGATATTTCTCGTAATCGAAAATACCTTTAGGCATGAAACATTTCTGTACTTTTAGTATGCTTTAATATTGCTATTTTGAGTGAATTAGTTATATTTAGTTTTATATAAAATAGCTCATATCACTTAAATTAATAATTTTATAATTTAATCACCATACTCGAAATTTAAATGAAGCTTTAGAAACTTGTAAAGAGACAAAATATAGAAATATTTATTATTTTTTTAAAAATATTTTATAACATTTAAATACAATCTAATGCAATTCATTATCACTAGAACTGCAGGCACTGTCAGTGTTTGACAAAGATTCGAATCGCTGTCCGACAAATTAATCACTAATTCGTCTACAATATCTTCGATCGACCCATCTTTTTCCAATAATCGCTTCTTATATTTTGTACAGTCGGCCGCAAAAAAAAAAAAAAAAAAAAAAAAAAAAAAGTTACAGAGACGATTGTGAACGATCGGATGGGGTTAGAAAGATGAAAGATAATTTATAAACGCTAATTTTCATGAATTAACGTTTACTTTAAAAGAAGGTATGATCAGATCCAATAAAATTAAAGGTAACTACTTGATAGGATAAATGATAAGCGACTTGAAAGTTTAAAAAGAAGGATTAATGAACATGGTAAAAATTATAAAATATCCAAAATAAAATCAGATAAATTGATGTAAATCACATAACATTATATCAAATTAAAATAGATCAGATTCGGTGAAACATTTAAGATCAGTTGAAAAAGATCAGATCAGTTAAAATAGATCAGATCAGTTGAAAAAGGTCAGATTAGAAATATTTAATCAAATCAGATGTAATGCGAAAGGAAATTCCAAAATTCGTTACTCTAGAATCGAAAGAAGTACACAGCTGAAAGATACCCACTCAGATTTGGCTCGGAACATTTATTTTAGCGCCAAGTGAATTACCACCACCCCCAAAATTCAGTGGAATAATCCGTTTCTATACCAACCGCAGCATCATCGTATGACGTCAATAGCTCTTCTCCTCGCGGTACGACAGTATGTGATTAATTGAGTTGTTTGAATATTAATGTTTTGCCGCAAAATTTTGGCTAATATTGAATAATTAAATCAATGTGTCGTTTTATTGTTGAGAGAAATTATGATAATTTAATAGAGGATGATAATAATATCAAATTAGGTTAAATTCTGAAAAATTACATTATTTATTATAATTCAAATTAGAGGTTTGAAATCCAAGAATTGGGTAGAAGAATGGAATTATTACATCTGAATAAATATGAGACACGTCGTTACTTCCAACAGGGGCTAAATTTTCCATTAATTTTACTTTAATTTTATAATTGAAAGTTAAAAGTTTAGCGCTCTACACTATATAAAAATAAAAGTGAAGTGAAAAGTGAGATAACATGATGGTCCACGATAACTCAAAACTAAACACAGGGAACTAAAAAAACTAAGTTTTACAGAAAGTTCAGCATATATTTTTGAATTTTCGAGTAATTGTTGACTCTTAAAAAGATCTTTCCCAAACCTCTTTAGCTTTATCGACCCTCTTTCATACAATCGGGGCACCCCTGGGGGTGTTGATATCGATTCCTTCGAGCAAAACACTACTCCAGTAGAAGATATGTCCCATAAATTTCAAGTTTGGGTCTTTTAAAAACAGGTAATTACCATCTCTTATTTCTTTTGACAGTTCCGAATTCGCTAATCTCACTCTATGGGACTTAGGAGCAAAATTAAGTAAAGACTTTAATGGAGAGAACTCTTCCCCTGGAACAGATTTCTAACTAGTGTTAATTTCTGTCAAGGGATGGTGATAAAAAAAGAGAAGGGAATGTGCATAGTGAAAATAGTCTATCTGGCAGTCTAGAATTTTAATTAAGACAGCGCAGTAAAGCTATCTTAAAGTTTATTAAGAAAATTTTCTAACAGTCGTGTTTCCTGTTTAAGGATTTGTTCCTAGGTAGTTTAAAAAACAGTTTTATTTGCACGCAACTACTGTTTTCTTAGAAACTTCTATTGAAATCAGCCTATATTGTATTAAAACGCAATGATTTCACTGAGGCTCAAAACTTTTCGTTTAACACTTCAATGTAAAGATTCCAACCTTTCTAATCTAGTAATAATATTTATAACTTAGATACAATCTTACGAATCTCATAACATCATGCATCTATGTTAGTCGATCCTTTATAAAATGTAACTTGTAATATAGAGCATTTTCAATCACATGACTCGGACCTAACAACGGCCTTAGCAACAGAAATGTTACAGTTTTTTTGCCCTACAGAGGTTAACAGTTACAGAAAATGACTGGCCGTGGAATTCTTCTATTGGAGCATTTGCAATCACGTGGCCCCATACTTATAAACCTCCTTAGCAACAGATAAACAACGGCCTTAGCAACAGTTAAAAGCCCTACAGAAGGTACACAGTTAAAAGAAAATAACCGGTTGTGACGTCACCTGAAAACACTCTATATTCAGAAAATATTTATGCTAACAATATACGGAAATTTACTATCTAATTTCCTTTGAAATCGAACTATCCAACGAATAAAACAAATTTAACTTCTCAGAAACTTATTCATTCGCACACCCCTCCCTTCCCATCTTACAAACAACCCATCTCGTTTATATCAAGCTAATTATACTATATAATGCATGCGCATAATCATCGATACAACATTCGATACAAAACGCTGGCATCGATGATTACTATTCCTATCACCAGCCTTTTTCAAACGACTCGCCAAGCGGTTCGTAATTGGCTAGCCCCGGAGCATAAATTCCGCAACTTTCGCATTAATTACAAATCGTGCGTGTGCTTAGCATCAGCGTTTCCATGTTTCGCGCTTCGCCAAAAGCAAACTGCCGGAATAATTAATACCTCCCTTTGTAAACAAAACGCTTTCTTTTCATGTTGGGCCATTCCCTCTCCATAACGAGTCAACAGACGTTAGTTTATTCTCATAAACTCTAGTAAACATTATAACGTTTGAAACACTTTCTTGTTCACTGTTGTGTGTGTTTAATGTTTCCCCAGCGAAGACTGGCTGGATGGAGTTCCTTTCGGCATACATACGAACTTCATATTAAATTCTATCTCTGAAACAAGTCCCTAGTGTATTATAGAATAACTAGGATAGTTAAAGTTTAATTTTATCTTAACGTTTGAAATGTGTTTAAAATTCACTTAAAAGATCAAAAGATAAAGCAGTTACCCGGTTAGGATCAAAGGATACTTAAAGGGTAAAGCAGTTACCCGGTTGGCACACATTGTGGGTGGGTATTAAACCTCTGGTTCCTTTTAATTCGTTTATACCAAAAAGCTTATTGTGAAACAAGCAACTAATGTATTATTTTCCTCTGATTATTTACTACTGTAACTGTATAGTTAAAGTTAATATTTTAATGTTTGAAAAGTAAAATTTATTTAAAGGATCAAAAGGTTCCTCAAATGTCAAAGGAAATAGTTTGGAAGGTAGAAACCTTATTTATTCCTTTCAGCTTTTAAACAACAAAAAATATTACTCCGTGTAAGAGCATGTGTTTAATCTAACAGTTCCTCGATTTATTTATCTTTTTTCTGTACTTAAAAAAATACTCGGCAGTTAAGGACTTAATTAAGTCTTTGAATTTAGAAGCTAAGTCATCTGGTAAGTTTCTCTGCATGTTTAGATGCATGAGTTAGGATTTTACTCCTTAGAAAGGATCATAAAAATACTTTTGCATTAAATTCAATTCTGAAGATGATATTAAAGGAATTTTATTATACACGTGAGTAATGTATTTTACTATAAGATGATTAAAAAGTTTTTTCTTTTCCTAAAAGAATAATGTACGTTCGTGGATGTTTTTGTTATTATTTTCTAGTTTTCTAGAATGTTATGATAGTTTCATTACTCAATTGAGATTAATATCGGTGACTTATATTTTCCTATATACTCTTATTCTGAACACTTTTACTTCTTATTACTGTGATAGATGAAGTCTTTCAGGAATTTTTGAAACATGCACATTAGAGTTAATTTTATTAAAGTTAATAATTAAATCATAGATTCAATATAAATTACTAAAATCTAACATTAATAATGTATTAGGAACTAAAAAACTGAATTAAAAATATTTTATTGGCCTAAATACCACTTTCTATCGTTAAACTTCAAAAGATTTAAAATTATAAAGTTCGCCTAAAACAGGTACCCATTTTTCAATGTCCAAAAGATGGAACACTTTAAAAATCATAAATTCTTCGGATAGTTTCCCTTAAGTATCTGACCATGAAACAAAATGAAAGCTCTCACACATTGGTTCCTGCAGAACATTTTTAGAGCCTCAGTATAAATACGAAAACAAAATCTCGAGGCCTTAAACCCGAGAGAAACTGAAAAATGAGCCTGCATGTCAAGATTTGTTGCAAATATTTTCAAGTTTCTAGACAAAAAGAATCTATTCTTCACCGGGAGATTCACGACTTTGACAAGCTCTATATTTCATCCACGATTTTTAGAAGACAACAACGCGGCTGTTTCGGCCTTTGTTAGCAGCAATAGGGATAATGTCCCGAACAAATAATCCCCTTTAAAATTTGATATTTTAAGCGGGCGAATTTCGCAAAAGCGCTTGAAAGGCATCGACAATAGAGTTCGATCATCGTTTGATATAATAGTTCAAAGGTAGACTTTTCAAAACAAGCTTCCATTGATCCGTTCTTTGTTCTCATTGTTGGCTCATCAGAACTGGTATTCGAAATAGAATGCCTTCTTTTCAACTGTCATTAAAATGCTTCCATTCGGTTGCAAATTCAAATTGGATTCCAGAGCGGTTCCTGTTCCTTTTAGCGTAAATAAATACTGACAAAGGGCGTTCTAATTCAATTTAGAACAAGGGAGAGGCTGTGCAGAAACGAAAAGAGGGTGCGAAAGGCTTCCTTATGCATTACTGCTTTCGGTGGAAGTAATTTAGGAACTTTTTCGGTTGCATATATATGTTCCTGCTTCCTCGATGAATGTGAGAGATTAGTTGAATTACGGGATAAAAGGGTTAACCAAGCTTTCCGCAAAAGTGGGGCTTATTTCTTATTATGTTACTACTCTGAAGACGAGGAGAAAACTATGCAATTACTATGGGTAAATGAAAAGTCATCATCACTATTTTTGAAAGAGGATATTTAATTTATTCGTTGAAAATCGTGTTTTGAGTATTTTGGTAATGTGCACAAATTTAAGTAAACGTATTTATATAAACTCCTAAAAGCCTTTAATAGAGTATTTTCAATCACATGACTCTGCCTAACAACGGCCTTAGCAACGTTGTTTATTCGCCAAGTGACGTCATGTGCGAATGCTGCTATTGGATACTTCTATGTCCCGCCCCTAACAACAGCCTTAGCAACGTTGATTTTGTCCTCCAAGTGACGTCATGTGCGAATGCTCTATTGCTTAGATATAGGTATCAATTTAACTTTACAAAAGTTTTATAAAATTAAGTGTAGTGTAAAACTTTTTAGCGATGGAATTGACTCAAGCTGAATTTACTATTAGAATCTAGTTTTAAATAGAGTTTAAGAATCAGATATTATTTATTTCTATGTTATCTGCAAACTAAAACAAATTTATACATTGGTTTGAACAGTTTTATCAATTTTTGCACACTAAAACTGGGAGCATAGAAAAACCTTCAATCAAGTATATAGGATATTTGGGGTTATAATCACTGAATTTTTTTATCTCCATAATTTATCTTTGTATTATTATATTTCTTACAGTAATAAAACTTTGTAGGTGGCAAAAATTACAGTGAGTTTCATAATAAAGGTAGAAGAAAACTTTTAGAGAAAAATAATATTTTTTTTTTAAATTTTTCCTTTTTAATATTAATTCTTAATTTTGGTTAATGTTTTTTTTTAAGTTATGTGCCTATGTGATATCTGATAGACAACTAAACTTTTCTAACAAAAGGCTATTGCTTAGTCACGGCTTACTAGATACTTATACAGGCTAGTCGAGTACGGAAATCATTGCAAATCCAGTTGGCATTATTGGACAAACTGGCAAAGCATATTCACAGTGTTGAAGGCGGTGGGTGATATAGGTAGGTCTTGTAGCGCTCCAAGCGGGAAAAGTTGTCAAGTGGTTTTCATTGTTTAAAACTCGGCTAGACTGTATAAGTATCTAGTAAGCCGTGGCTTAGTTATCAACATTTTCCCAATAGTTTACTTCCTGAGTTGTAAACATCAATGTTTAATTTTTTTAACGTGCAAGCATTATCAAGCGATGTTCCAAACGATATTCGTCCAAACATAAATAAATACATTTCTCTGCATATTCTCCATTTCCAACCAATAATTGCAACACATAAAACCCATTCTACCAATCTCAAAATCGAAACAGATCCCTACAACGAGCGCGAACCATTTTTTCCTTATATTCGCGATACTTCAATAAATAATTTTTCCCAGGTTCTTCGACAGGAGTCGCAGTTAGCCTCGAACCCAATCGCTCGGAATTGGAAAAGCAGATTCGAATAATTCGAGCGCGGAAATTCAGGATGAGTCTGTTGAATTATTCAAAGGGCTCTCAGTTCAATAAGCTCCTGCTGAAGAACTGAAGGGAAGTCATAATATTTTAAGTTGATTGCGTATTCATGGGGCTTGCGGAAAAGAGAGACGGGTCCTTGTGTCGGGAGTGATGGGAGAACTCTGATTTCGCTCCGAGTCTTTTCTTGAGACAGGTGGCATTCGATTTGCGTAAAGAATCGATTCGTGGAAGAGAAAAATGAATTGGGAAACTCGGATTGGGGATACAGTGTTCATTGACATGAGGAGATAGTGGATCAACCATGAATTGTGTAAGCTAACATAGGGGCATTTCAAGGTTTATGAGTGGAAATAAACATAAAACTCTCATATTCCGTGGAACCAAAAGGAAACAGATACAGTATAATCTCTTTTTTGGCAGCTGTTTTAATCTGTACCATTCATTGCTAAAATTGGTGTCCTTTCCCAAATCCCAATCTATATTAAAGCCTAAAACAGCCTAAGAAATTACAGTTATTATTCCATTAATAACAATTAATTGCTATCCAAAATATATGGATAGGGAAGAGAGAAAAATTAAATTTGAAATTTAGTTTTGCCGTTGTTTAAAAATGCGTTAAATCAATTATAGCTACATTTCTACTTGGTAAGAAAGTTCTTTCGAAATTAACGTTTTTTGTAACTTAAATAATTTAAATACTTTTTTTTGTATTTAAAAATTTATCACAAATATTTACATAAACTAAAATAGAGTTATTGTCACGTATGAAATTTCTAGTTTCATATAGTTGCCTAGTTACTCTTATCATATAAAATTAATAAAGTCGATAATATAAGAACTAAAAGAGTAATTTATTTTAAGCCATTAAACAATACTGAAGAACCTCGATTAACCATCACTGGGGACCAGTAATAACTTTTATTTGAAGAAAAAATGAAAACAAACTTTTAGGTAGTGGAAAAATATTTTTTGTAAAATGTATAAAATGTTCTATTATTTTAATTTCTCGAGATAATTGATAGATAACGTTCGCACACAGTTCAGGAACGGACCATTGGCATGTGGTCACAGTTAATCGAAGGCCGGAAAATTGGAGTTCCTACTGTACATAAAAGTTTAATAACTAATATGGAAGATATGCTAAAAAAAGTGTACTAAAGAAATTATTACACTAAAAGTATAATTTTATCAATAAGAAATCATCGGTAAAACAAAAACTTTTTAAGTTTATCATTAAATAGTGAATACTTGGATGGGCTATTGTAAAAACATACGAGCTAAACCTAACATATGGGTGAAATCTTTAGAAAATATGGATTTTTAACCAATGCTAACTAGAAAATAACTTCTCTCGGTGGCCAACTTAATTCAACCACCATTCCCAATTAAAAATCCCCGCATTCGGACAGACCCGATTTGCGCGGGAATCACATTCTGAAAACAAATCTTTCTCCAAACGATCGGCCATATTCTTCAATTTATTTCACGGATAGCCTCGTTCCAGTTCGATCCCGCATCATTATTCCGATAGATTCAGGGCAAATGGAGTTTAAGAGCAACCATTAACGGTCGGGAGCCTTTTGTACTTTTGGCTCCCTCCGTTCTCCTTTGGAATTGGATATGTATCGTTAAGGACTGGTCGGGACTAGATTGTAGAATCTCTTGGAAGCAGTTGATGTGTTCTCCGCCATTAAAAGAATCGTTATAAAGACAATAAAAGTACTGCCGAATGATGTTGTTTCGATGTTCTTTGAATGGTTTAATTCGGGGGTATCACATTTCAATTTCTGACTGGGTAGTTCCAACAAACGTATTTGTTCGCTTAAGTTTTATTCTTGGGGAGCACTCAAGTTTAGGTAAAAAGCAAGTGAAGAAAAACGAATGTTGATGTGGAAGACAACTACAGAAAGGAATTTACGATTTATGTTTTAAACATAGGTAAAATTTATTTCATCACCGCATGTTTATGAAATGATGCCAACCTTTATTTACTTTTCATAAAATGAAAAAAATTAACGACAGACTGGAAAGAAAAGATAAAAACTATATTTTTTTCAAAGCTTCGGAGGTTTTTTTATGTTATTTAGTAATATTTTTTTTTGTTTTAGAAATTCATTTAATTTATTTAAAAATTGTGAAATATTGAATTTCTTTTAAGCTAGTTCAAAACTCATTCCAAATAGCATTCCAAGCTATTTTCCCTTGCTTATTTACAGAACGCCCGCCTCAATTTTAATTAAAACTCTAATATGATTTAATATTTGAAGTAAGTCTCATAATTCAAATCTCTACTTTAAGGTTCGCATTCTTTGTCTCATAGGAATTTGGTGATGTTAATAGGGAAAATTAATATTAAATTGTAAAATTAACTTAATCCCAAAAGCTAATCAAATTATGAGAAACTGAATTTTTTAAATGAATTCATCCTTTTAAATCGATTAACTGAACTTTCAGGACCTATAAAAAGCGTATTTTATAATTAGTAAAATTTTAATGATAAAGCCTATCACTCCTCTGAGTTCTCTAATAATTACAATTTTAGTAAGCTAATTTATCAATTTATATTTCGATTTATACTTTAAAATTATTTTCATATTACATAATCATCAAAGAGAGCTGTATATTTCGAATCGTTGTCCCTTTCTCATACTTTATTAGCCTAAAGACACGCCCACAACCAGTAGCTACCAATAAAATCTCGAGAAAATATTGACGTCACACCTCACTTCAACCGGAATTGAAGAAGCCATTTCTCTTCGAAATAATTGGATAGGTTACTTCGACGAAAGAATTCCACTTCAAAAACAATGGCACTCTCGTCTGATTGAAGTTTTCTGAGCCAGGTTTCTGAAGTTGTGAGTCATCTAGTTTCCTTTTTTTAGGGAATATTTTTTTCCTTTTACCTTAGGATTTAAAAAACAAGGAATGTCAATAGTGAGTCAAAAGATGGTCGAATCAGATGATGAAATAAAGGAGTAAAAGTGTTTTGATACTGCTTTTCTATTTCTACCCAGATGAATGTGTATGTGTAGAATGATATAATTCAAATAGGGGAGGGCGTTAAATATAATCATTATAGAATAGTCATAAGTTTATCAAATTTGAAACAAAATTTAAATTATTGTTTCTTATTCATTGAAACATAATAGCTGAGTAGTTATTAGTCTGAAACTGAAAACTTCCTATATTTTATACAAAAAATATTCACAATCTGATTTAACAATTTAAATATTTGTGTCGAATAAAAGTAAAACTGTGCAAGGTTGTACAAATTCAAAAAAAAACAACGCAGGTTTTTTTTTTTGCACATAAAGTTAAATAATAATAAAGTTAAATTTAAAAACATACAAATTTGTTTCTAGGATACTTGGATCCTAGGTTTCTTGAATTTGTAAGTTAAATATTATTTTTTATTTCTTGGAATCGAATCAAAACATTATCATAAAAACTCAATATAAGCTAATAGCTTTCATTAAAATTATTATTTCATTCTAAAACTCGCTGTCGAATCCATGTAACAATTATCATCGTTTAACGTAATTAACCCATAAATATTCTAAGTATACAAATAAAAACTAATACTTTAAATGAAACCTATATCAGGGCTTATTCCAGTCCCTTTGTCATACTCGATACTAGTCCTTAACATCCAGTGACTATATCGTGAAAATTGGACCTTATCACTAGTCGTTGACATCCAGTAACAAATATCCTCAACTAAATTCCAACTAAAAACTTATAAATGGAGCATTAGTATCTACTCTACGACGATACCCTAAACTTAACTCCTAAATAACACGACTCAAAAATGTCACCTCTTCCACCAAACTCCAAGGAAGCCAATCGAACCTTTTAACCGAACCTCGACAACAACCATCGGAACCACTCCCCTGTCCCAAAGACCCTCACAATGGCCAAAAAGCAATAAATAAACGTCATCCCGATGGAACTCATCATCTCCGTTCGAAAAGGGCCCCACAAAGGAGAGTTGCTCTCCTGTTAATCACTCTGGAGACGAAGAGAGAGAGCGAAGGAATCGGATCGCTTTTGATCCATTATTCATCGAACCCGTCCGGTTATTTCAGGATCGGATCATTACTTATGGAAGGGGGGATTCCAGAGTCAAGGATTAAGGACGTAATTATATGCGATTTTTCTCGGATGGCAATTTTGGCATAAATTATTCGGGTTGTTGTTTACTGGGATTTTGGCTGTTGCAACCGTTCTGTAGTTACCTCCTTCTAGTGTTAAAGTGGTGTAACTCCGTTTTGAGGCACGTTTATAGAGTGTTTTCAGGTGACGTCACAACCGGTTATTTCCTCTTAACTGTGTATCTTCTGTAGGGCTTTTAACTGTTGCTAAGGCGGTTGCTAGGTATAACGAGGTATCTGTTGCTAAGGCGGTTTTTAGGTATGGGGTCACGTGATTGCAAATTCTCCGATAGAAGAATTCCACAGCCAGTCATTTTCTGTAACTGTTAACCTTCTGTAGGGCAAAAAACTGTAACATCTTCTGTTGCTAAGGCCGTTGTTAGGTCCGAGTCATGTGATTGAAAATGCTCTGTATGTTCGATTGATTGGGAGTTTCATTTGTCTCCTGTAATGCTTCATTATCGTTTGTGCGGTTGATTGAGGATTTGGGGAGCAATGCCATCTTTTCAAATGTATAAGTGTAGTGAATATGTATATGCATTAATACTTAAAACGTCATTTTCAAAATGGAGGAAAAAATAGTACTCAGAACTGAGTATTTCGCAAACTCAAACTGGCTCCGAATCAAATTTACTCAAGTTTGAAGCATGTATAAACTCATTTCTGGAAATATGCAGGTACTTAAAAAATGATACATCATTCCCTCTTTTTTGGGCAAGTGCATGTTTCAGGAATATAAAGCAATGGCCTGTATCCTTCTGACAATATCGGCCTTCGTCAAAACTACCCCCATCGATGGTTCAGTATTTATTCAGAATGTGACTAGTCCATCGTGCAACCTCATAATGAATTGACGAATTTACTTTTATTTGAGTGTGATGCCGCAACTGGGTGAGAAGGGCTACCACGTCTTAAAACTAACCATTAAGGAGAACCACAAACATAAAGTTCATAAACTGCAAGTAATAAACAAAAATACATATAATTTCAGTGGTGACTATTGAATTGTTTGAAACTGAGTATTTCTGATACTTCAAAATAGTAGAGATAATCGTGTCTTTATATTTGAAACAAAACGTTTCATATCAAATTGAAACTATTGATGTATTCAAATTTGAAATCGTCATTTCTATCAGTCTTCGAAAGTTGTTCTTCTCAAGAGCTAAATTTTAGAGCGTAACAAAAGCAAATTATGAATTGCTAAATACGGTATTTTTTTGGACAGATACTTTGAACAGATTTCTTCTCTAAAAAATATTATTTTTAATGTCAACCAGTAAAAAAAGATATTGTAATTTCCCTCCTTTATAAAAGGTTTCTTAATTTTAATAATATTATTTTGTTAATGGTGGAGAAAGAAATGTATGATATGAAGCTGAATTCAAATTATTATACTCAGTTTATTTGCAAATTGTTAATTTTACAACAGTATTTTCAAAAACGTGTAATCAGCTTTTATTCGAAAATGTACAGAACCTTTGTGTTATAAAGAAAAGTATTTGTTAGATCATCTTAATACTTTATTTATTTACATTTACATCATCATCAATGAAGATTGATAGTCAAATAGATTTATGTATTTGATATTTAGTTATTAACTGCTATGTATTAAATAACCCCAAATAGACGATTCAGCCGTAATCCCATATTAAATACAAGATGTTTTTTTAATTAAGTCACTTACAAAAGGTATTAAAAGTAATGAGACAGCTGTAATATGTTATTAAACTAATATGTATTAAAAAAGAAATACCTTTTTTGCAACAAATTTAAATAGCTAAATCTAATCAAAGTAAACAGCAAACAAATTCGAGCTAACTCAGATATAGAATTATCCAAATTTTATGATTCTAACATTCTCTCTCCCCAAATGCTCAGAGAACCTTAGAGTTTAATTTGATCCAACTATTTACTTGACACATTGCTTGAGATTGCCTAGCTGCCATCGAACACTGTCAAATGTTAGCAATGTAACAGCTCTAATTCGGTAGAGAACGCCCTGTTCTATGTGCTCCTGGGTTTGCTAAGCTTTCGAACAATATTTAGTTCATAATAGGGCTTTGTTAATGTGAGGTCTAATTGGATGGAATGCTTACAGCTGCTTAAGGTTATGGTGCGTTGTATTTAAATGCTATTGAATTTCACAACCTTTTCATTTCCTTTTTGGGAAATGTTTTTGTATAAACTATTTCTATATCATCATATGCATTGATTGATAGCTAGTTAAAATGGGGAAAAAAATTCTACACCTTAATTAGTAAAATCCTCATGTTGAAAAATATGTTTAAGGCAAAAGAAATTTTTGCAAAAGAGTTACAAAATATACATATACCCTCAAATGTTTATTTAACACCCACATATTAACACCCACCAATGTTTATTTTTCACGCCGAAAAGAGCTGTTTTCATTTATGAGGAATTTTTAATCAAAGTTAGCAATACTAGTAAATGAATAGTATTGACGTAAAACAAAAAATCTCTTTTAAAGATATTAGTTTTACGGTTGAAATAGAGCATTTTCAATCACATGACTCGGACCTTACAACGGCCTTAGCAACAGAAAATTTACAGTTTTTTGCCCTACAGAGGTTAACAGTTACAGAAAATGACTGCCCGTGGAATTCTTCTATTGGAGCATTTGCAATCACGTGACCCCATACCTAAAAACCGCCTTAGCAACAGATAAACAACAGCCTTAGCAACATTTAAAAGCCCTACAGAAGGTACGCAGTTAAAAGAAAATAACCGGTTGTGACGTCACCTGAAAACACTCTATACATGTATGCTATGTATTTTTAGATAGAAAAATTCAAATATCATAGTTGTAAGTTACTTTAATGATACTTAGGCATAAATGTTATTTAAAATATCCAATTATCACTTTAAGTAAAAAATGTATCTTAAAGTAAAGATATCACATAAACTATATAGAACAAATATTTATGCACTCTAATTTTTTTTATTAAAATCCAAATGTGTTTATGTGTTTATAAAAAAAGGATTGCGGATAGTGTAGGGAACATTTTACTTGCTTTAGCTTTTAAAGGAATTATTAGATCATCCAAATTGGTCAACTGGCAAAAACAGCATTACTGCAACCCCTTTTAGAACAGTTTATTCCTTCAGGTGACCTGTTTTTATCGATTTCAGTAAAATTGAGCTAATTGGAGAGTAAAATTTCAGGTTTTTAAAAAAGATACTAGCATTAAACTTAATAATTATTTGAAGTTCCATGTACTATAAAGGGCTTATTTCTTCGCCTGCGTTTTTTTTAAATTACATCAATAATCATTATGGTAGTGAGTGCCAAGGTATACATACAAATAGGGAAACAGCTCCAAAAGAACATAGGGTAGATATTCCAACAAAAGTATGTTGAAAAACGTGTTCTTTAAAACCTACAACTTTTCCCTATCACTTACGAAAAAAAAGTAGTGTTTCTTCATCAAAACTAATTGTAAAATTTTTAGATGGCATTGTGTTTTGACAATTTTCTTAATATGATTAAATTGGGAAAATCGAGAAATATATATTCCAAGTTTTAAAAACCTTAATGTCGATTCTATTGATGCTTTTTTGACGACCTATAAGTTTTAAAAGCTTTTATTCATTTATAGGTAAATAAGTTAAACAAGCACCTCAACATTATCCTTTTGAAAATTATTTTTAAGCCCGATTGATTTACGTAAAAAGGGACGTTTTTAAATTAAGTTTCTTTCATGTTTTAAAATTTAAGAATGCTTCAAGATACATTTTAGGTCAAATAAAGAAGGCTGACGGGTGGCATTTGGCCCGTGGGCTTTTCGTAGAGTACAAGATATAACGAATAACTTTAAAAGTAGTTTCTAAGGGTGGAAAATAACATTGAAAATAATGTGATTGACTGGAACTTTTTAACTACTCTTTATTTTGCCCGGGTCCTGTCTTTAATAAGCTATGGGATAACGTTCTTGCTTCTGATTACTACAATAATATTAAATCTATTATCTATTTCCAAAATAAGATCCTATCACATTTAAATAATTATATTTTACATAGGCCTATTCTAAAAGTTGGAGAACTTTATATTTTTCGCCCGCTGTTGTTTATTTTCAATATTAAATATTTTTATGTTTATGTTTAAAGATAGAATCTTTAATTTAAGAAATTCCTAGGGAAATTATTTTATTCCGAAGATAAATAAGGAAATTTTTCATGTGGCTTGTTTTTGGGTCCTTTCTTTTCATATAATTAAATTAAAATAATTCTGTTGCCAAGGGAAAGCAGAACTATTGGGTTCTAGGTTCCATGGATGAGCAACATTCTCTTATGGTTCCTCATATTTAATTTTCCTTTTTCTTTGTTTTTTCTACCTTTTTTGTGTGTTTTTCCCGTTTTGTATTAATTACCATCGCATACGCATATGTGTGTATGCATGCACATATTTCAACTTTCAAATTCAATTAAAAAGACCCTATAATGGCATTTAAAGCATAGTTAATGTTGTGAAATTTTTCCATAAGTTCCCCAAATAACAATACTTTGTTATTTTAGTAATTATACCTACTTATACGGTATATCAAGATGAATTTAATACATAATTGGTAAAGGTACTGATTTTTTGAATACTTTTCTTTATAAATTGTTTTTATAAAGGTGTTGAAGACAATTGAGAAACAAATTTCGGCAAAACATATGCTATTCATAAAAATTTCATTTAATGTTTTTTTCTAGAGTTATAAAACTTCTCTCTTAAAACTTTACATTAATAAAACTTAAACTGATCATATCAAACTTAGAATGTTTTATATTTAAAACTTCTTTATACTGCGTTTCAAATAGATTTTTTTAACATTTTTAATCGAAAGAATTTCTTAGAAAAACATGTGTAGATGGTTCAGTTGATATTAAAATGGATATTGATTGACTTGACTAAGGTGTATTCTCAAATTTTTTTACTATTAAACTTTAACATTTTAAGCATGAACCATATGGCTTTACGGTTTTTCCTCTAAAAACCCAAAATTTGTATTAATTTTATATCTAAAAATGCTAAATCTATCTGTCACCACGGGTCATGTTCCACTTGGAGACTAATATGTAGTTTTTATTTAAATGTTTGTTTTAAGTTTTTTTTAATTAAAAAATATCAACTATTTCTAAGTTTAAATATATGAAAATACTTTGTACAAGCTAAATTTGATATGAAAACCAACGCATAATATGCACAAATAAAATGAAAATCCGGCATACAGCTGTTTCGGAGATACCAAGGATCTTCTTCGTCAAAACGCAAGAGGAAAACTTGGCTATAGCCCCAAGTTTCTTAGTTTATTTATTTTTCTTTCTTTGAAAAGTATAGATTGAATTTTATATTAAGGACTCGATGTAATTTCATTCCCATTTGTTACAGTTTATGCAGCTGTTCAAAACTTATCACAAGAGTTTTTACATTCATTAAACTTCAAGAAATGAGATAGTATACTCAAAATAGATTTTTTGCTGAAAGGTATTTTGCAAACGTTTATTAGTACATTCATATTTAAAAAGTTAAAAGTTTCAATTTAAAAAGTTAAAGGGTAGGCAATTTTATTTTAATAAGGATAGAGGGTCATCCATTTTGATGATATACCTATTATTCTTTTTAAAAGTAGATTTAAAAATTAATAAAAGAGAACAGTTCAGCATGGTATACCAGATTCAAAATACGATAAATAGAAAAAATCTAATGAATAAATTGTGGCATTTCTTGAATTTTAGAACCACAAATTTTAAAATTAATTTTAATTACTATCTACCTAAAATCGTAAAACATCTGTAAAAAATAGTTTTAAAGCATATGGTACATTTCATGACACTTTAATTCACACATATAAACAAAAGCAACCATTTTTTAAATCAATGAATTATGGTATCCTGATAGTTTAATTTTCATAGTCATAAACACTCATTAACATGCATCAAATCAACTTCTAAGCTTATTTACTAAATACGTAATAAATTAGTAAATAATTTGTAATCCTGATAATAAATGTAGGAAAAATGCACTCCTGTTACAGTTGATAAAATAGATGATCAATTGCATTCTACATATCACAAGAAATCTAAATCATAATAAAACTAATTGATCTAAACAAAGAGTGTATATCATGTAAAGAGAAAAATCAGACACTTAAATTATCCCAACTTAGATTAAATCGAGTTTTCTCAAAATTTATGAACATTTAATAAACAACAAGATTATTGTAGTTCTGATAAGATTATTTACAACAGGTTTATTTGAATTTACTCAATTTGATTTTTAATTATTGTTCAAAATCGTATTTTGTTGATTGCACTTTTTGCCAAGATTAAAACTCAACTTTAAAATAACTTTTATAATCCCACGAGTCATCTATTTATATTATTTTCTGACAGATATTTAAATTAATGTGAAGCACATAAATCATTTCCAAGACGTAATGTAATGATAATTCTTTAAAAAACATACACAAAGTTTAGAAGATGTTTATATGTTGTTTGAAAATCACGTGACAAACAAACACGCTCATGGTCACGTTTTGTACGGCATTTCAAAACTCATCAGGAGTTCAAAACGTCGTTGTTCCAACAACAACAAAAAAAAAGTAAAAAAATCGCTACTTTTCCTCTAATGCATTACTCGCGACGACTTTCTGAATCTCTGGGGGGTCCTCGACACAAATTCGCGTGTTCCATATTGAGTAGAACTGCAGCCGCAGCGAGAAAACAACAAACCGAAAGGCTTTAAATGTCACCGGGACACAACTAGCTTTGTTTGCATCCACTTGAAAAAAGGGGGGAAACACGAAATGTGAACTTACGGGTCCCAGGTTGGAAAATCCGTTCCTCTTGGCGACTTCGTTGGCCACTTCATTACCATGTCGGTCTGTCAACTGGACCAGGAAAGCGTTGGTAAACACCTCCTTGGCTTCTCCGCCGGTCATCAAGTTGACCATGGCCAGGACCAGAAGCCATGACGCCTGCACGGAAACGTGCATAAGGGAGGACCTAGGACTGGAGTCGTCTCGCAGATGGTCCTTAGCTCTCTCTTGGACTAAGCAGATGAGGAGTGAAGGCGGTTGGGAGATCCTACCGCTGCTGGCTTAGCTCTGTAAAGGACTATCGGCCGGAGGGAGAGGAAGGGCGATATGACGTCATGCGCATGCGCAACGGAGAGCCACCATCGATCCGCTGCCTTCGTTTACTTGCGGTGATTCTTCGTTTTTTCTTGTTGCCAGATAGGGGAGTTCGCTCCCAGTTTTGTTTTGGTTTCAAGTTTTTTTTATTCCAATTTTGTGCATGTTTTGACTACGTCAGGAAATTTCGTGCGGGGGGGGGGTGACTAATGGAGCGGCAACTTTTTCCTTCGATCGATTTTTCGCCGGTGAGAGGATTTTATTGGAAAAGAGGGAAATGCTATTCCAGATGATTTTCGATTGGAAGTTCAAGGTTACGCAATCAGCGGGTCTTTTTTAATTGAAAACGTTACTCTCGAGAAGTGCGGTCCCCTTTTAGTAAAAATATTTCTTTTAATAACCTCGTAACGTTTAACCGGTGGAAATTGAAAAAGCAATTATGATCTTGAATTTTAATCTCGATGTTAAAGTTTATTTTTAACGTTTAGGATTACTGAAGTTTATATTTTTTTAGGGAAACCAATTAGTTTGACATCCTTAGAAAATATAAACACTTTAAGAGTCGAACTTGCATGTAGGAAAGTGTGGCTTCCCTGCATCACATCTCCAAAAAACCTAATATCAATTCATTTTTGATTAAATATACATTAAAAAGTTTTTGACCTTTTAAAATCAATTTTGTTAAATAACCTCATTAATGTATTAAAGCTTATCTGAAATACTTTTTAAAACGGTGCTGAAAGTTTTAAAGTTTTTATGATAAAATTTTTTTTCTTATCACAAATATTTTCCAGAGTTTACCAAAAATAAGAGTTATGAATAAGCAATTAGGAATTTTACACAATTTAAATATTAAGAAAGAAATCTATTTGTTTTAATATTTTTATGAAAACAATCGTGTTTTAACCATTTTTGATAATCCCTTTTTTCTACTACTATTACATATTAAACTTATATGTCACAAAAAATATTTACAAACCCTATCTCTCTCTCACAAACCTACTCTAGCCTCAAACATCATTTATCAGTTTTTATAAAATTGTTTAATAACCCATTTGTACCATTTAACAAGGTTTTGGTAAATTAGGTATTTTTTGGTAAATTTTTGGTATTTGATTTTTTAATATATTATTTATAAAATTCCTCAATAAAAAATATTTATCTATATAATAAACTTTCTTATATTCATAGTATAGTTACATGATCTTCAAATATAAAAATAATTCATATAAATTTTCTGTTTATCCTTATAAATTTTTACTATCCCAAAAACTTGCAGAAAGTTTTGAACGAACTTATGAAAAAAGGGACATAAATAAAAACATCAGATACCGGTAAATAAACTATATCGAATATTATAAGTTTTTCATCATTGAATGAAGTTCAAAAAGGAAAGGTCCAAAATTACAAATTGTGTGCTCAAGAAAATTGACAGTCTGCCAGTGAATCGAAGCTATATCATCCATCATAATGACATAACGTTCTGTATTTATATTTTTTTTTATTCGAAACAATTTGAAATCAAAACGAATAATGAATATAATACTCTCAACCGAATATTTTACGTAATAAATCATTTCATGTCAGATAAGAATTGATTATTCCTAGTCTCATGATAAAACGCTTTCTAACTCAAAATATTTTATCTATTATTAATTCTCTCAGTGTTCTTTAGAATCTAAATCTATATTTAAAAAACATGAGGTTAAGGATTTTTTTAGAAGAAAAAAAGAATCAATGTTCTTATTTAAGGTATTTATACACACTTTTTGCTTTCTCAAATTAAGTGATATTAAATTATGTATGAATTTTTTTTTTTTGATGCAAACATGACATTGACCATGACATTTTTAAATCGCAAAACTGTTCAAAATAAATTTTTATCCTGCTTCTTTTACACAATGGGAAAACTAATATAACAATTGTGTTTCAAGAAATTAAATTTTTTTTAACTTGAAAAAAAAAACAAATCTTAAAAGGGAAAAATTTTAAAAGAAGTAATAATTTTGTGTTAAAAATAATTTTATTAAGTAACCCGTAGTACGTAGTACTTATGAATATATTGTTTAATATAGTCCTATTTTATCAACAAATATTTGTACTAAAGTTAATATTTTACTATGAAACCATTTTTGAAACATATAACTCTTTTGATATATAAAGCCGAGAATACTTAGGTAATCTTTTAATAACTCATAGGAATAAATTAGTAAAAAATATAATTACAACCTAGTTATCAGATACATCCAAACTTCCATTTAATTATATTTTTATCCTTTAAATCCTTTAAAACTGAGGTTAATTAAGTACGTGTGTACGTAAGTTTTACAGCTAGGAAAAATTATAAGGATGTATCATCGATGAAATTCATTTTATGCATAATTACTCTTAGCTGTGGTTTATTTCGGTTCATCGTTTAGTTTAGTTATTACCACAAATGGTATTATAGTTATTAGCACTTTAGTAATAATATTTCTTTATTAAATTAGCCTATGGCATCGCACTGGGCCTGTAACTGTAACCGTGTGGAAAGAACTGTTGTAGGCTCTTTCTTTCATTTTGCAGTGTGCCGGTGCCGCGGCTTCGATGACTTTAATGTTTTTTTTTTTGTATTCTTTTTCTTTGTTCGCAAATATTAGTTTTGTTTATTGTAAGTGTTAAACTTCATCGTGTTGTTAATAAATATGCTGATTTAAACTAAGTTTAGTTTCTGCTGAGGTGTACCACAAGCACATTTGTATTGCTTTTCAAAAGTACATTTTATTGTGTAAAAATTAAAAAAGTAGGTAGAAACATAAATTTAAAAAATAAACAGAGAAGACAGTAGTAGCTTATTTTCCTTTATTTTATTTAAATTAAGTGCTATGACTTGAAAATAACAGAAGGGTTTATCAAATCTCCGACCATCTTGAAAATGTTGTTTGTATGAAAAAATACAGAAAACCTATTAATTCAACTATTAAAATGAATCATTTTTATTTTTCTCACTCGCCAAATATTTTATTGTGTTTATAAATCGCATATTTATCTCTGAAAAAGGTTCATTTTGAGAGTTTTTCTCGCGAAAAAAAATCATTGGTGTGCAGAACAACTAGAAATTTACGGAAAAACTAGAATATAATAAAAAAAACCTGGCAAAACGGAGAAAAAAAATCACTTTTATTTTCTTCTGCTCATTACAACATTTCTCCATAAAAAAAATTATGCTTATGAGCAGATTCTCTTTCACTCTCCGTCACTTTCAGACTTCATTAAACGCGAGCGGAAATAAAAGGTGGAAAATTTGCATTCCGTTTCCGAATATTTGCTTGAATGAGAAAATGAAAAGGAAAAAAGTTCTGGCATTTGAGATTTATGCTTTCCCTAATTAAAACACAATTCTGGTTTCAGTCCACCTCGAATTTAAATCGAATAATAACATCCGCTTTTGCCAAAGTTATGAGTATTTAGTTATGCATGATCATTTATCTGCTTCCCTTTCTTTGAAATTCAAAAGAAAGTTGTCCCACATTAGTTTTTAAAAAAGCATTAAGTTGACTATTTTCAAGTTTAGAAATCCAATTGACAGTTTGATGATAAAAAAAGAGGTAAAACTAAAAATTTAATATAGTTTTAATTTTAAAGCATTATAAAATAAAGTTTTATAGTATTCTATTTTAAATACACTAGATAAATTCTTCATATAATAGAAGAAGAAAAATAGGGGATTACTCTCCTATCATACACTATAGGTTAACTCTACTATCAACCTAGGATTTTGTGTAAAAGCTTCTTACACAGCATATTATCTGCCAACAATGTTTAAAAATTTTCAATTTTATTACCTCCTGCATACATTTATAACTTAAAAGAATGATCCTTTTATTAAATAATGATTTATTTACAAATTTATTTCCCCCTACTCGAAAATAAAAACCACTCTAATATTATTTCAACCTTTAACTTAATAAATACTAAACTTTCTTCAAGAAAATATTAGTTTAAACATACTATTATAAGTTTATAACCTCAAATTTTATTATTTCTTTTAGTTGCAGATTAGTTTCCTTCCAAAGGTTAGATCCTTTTCTAAAAGTTTTTTATTTTAATGCATGCGCAATACTTATTACGCCTACTGTCCTTTTAAGTAAACCCTTTTTAAGTACATTCCATTAAAACATAAAAATTCTAAATTATTTTTCCTTAACTCTCTTTCTTTTAAAGGTTGAAGAGATAATGCACTTGAAAAGGTTTTTTTTACGTTTGTCTAAATTATTTTTAGAAATTTTTCTTCTTATATATACTATACATTTTTAGTAATGAAAAAACTTTAGATATAATATGCGTGGGTTGTTCATAATGAATCCTTTTTAATGGCATTATTTATTTATTTATCTATAAGAGGCTGAAGAAAACAATTAACCATTATAATAATACTCGAAATTTATCAATAACTTTTAAATTAGCTAATTATTTACTTAAATAACACACATTTAGGCAAAAAGTTTTAAAGAAGAATTATTTTGACAAAAATATACGTTCATAAATGATTTCATGTTACAAAATAGTGTTTACCATTTTCTCACAATTTAAAAATCGATCTGTAATCAAAACAATCTCAAAGGTTAATGTGTTTTTAAGTTTAAAAACTGTTTCTAATAACCAAACCATTTTAAAAATTATTTTGCTTATCAGGCAAGTTTTATAAACCATCGTTTTTCACGGCATATCCAATTTATTTTTTGAAATAGTTCTTTCTTAAAATGACTTTTATATTTTTCACTTTATAACAAGCGATATTATCCCCTTCACTTTTAAGAAACTTGTCTAACCTTTCAAGAGAAATCCTAATGTTTGACAAGAATACTCAAAATGTCTCAAAAAAAAAACTATCTATCATCAAAGTACTATTTTAAATCAACTTTAATAGCTATATCTTAAACTAGTGTAAACTTCAATTTCAACAAAACATTATTTAAAGATATCAAGCAAAAACAATCATATCATAAGAGCCTACATAACTCTTCTTTGCTTCTCTTATAAACAAGATAAGTATCTAAGTGTCTACACAATTTGGCAGTAAGCGACTCTGTAATTGCTTTCTTATGGTCCGCATTGATCGCTAGGAAAATTACCTATCATGTCATTTGAACCTCTTTAAAAAAATAAAACCAGAAGAAAGCAACTAAAACTTGAGTATCTCTATACATAAAGTACATGAATGAAAGTAATCCTATAAAAGCTTCGTAGAATGGAATCCTCCTTAATACTTCTACATTAATTATAACGTTAATTAAATTTAAGCCTAACAACTTTAGAAACATTACAGAAATCTAGTATTCTATGTGATGTTATTAAAAGAATGCTTTGTCTTATATAATGAGCAATCTTCAAAAATTCGAGTTCTTAAAGAGAGGAAAATGTTGTTAGAACATTCTTCGGGAATAATTCTGAAAATACTTTTGAAAGTTTAGTGAGCATAATGTTTGCGAGTAAAGTTGGTTAAGGCTGTTGCCAAAAGGGCAAATATAAAATTAGAGTAAATACCTCTTTTTAAAACGCGCTTTATTCAATATAATGTTTGAAAATTTTTGGAGAGTTTTAAAAACAGGTTTGATGTGTATTAAAAAATTAGTGTTTTTCACTAAAAGTTCTTTCCCAAGAAGTTATTTATACTTTAATATAAACTAACGCAAAACTAATTTAAATTAGATAACTTAAGAAGTTCTTTTTTACTTTTTTTTAGTCCGAGACATATTTTTGAAAACCGTTCTATTTTAATGTACTACACTCCTTAAAAAGGTAAAATGCTTTCGGATTGAGTTGGTTTCAGGTTCGGATAATTTCCTCACACATTAAATGTATTGCAACTTTAATGAATAAATCAGACATCTTTCAAAATTACTTCAAACTTCTTATTACAACTCTATTTTTACACTGCACCCTTGACAGCTTTCTCTCTATATTAAAAAAAGTAACAGTCGCTGCCGCCGCCGCCGCTGTTTCAGAAAATCTTCACTTTGACAATTTTGAATTGTGACTATGCAAAAACTATGGAACGGAAATTATTGAAATTTTCACCATTTGTAGACAAATGTATGAGGGTCCTTTTCGTTCCAATAGCTACTTAATGAGATAATTAGTTCTGGAATTATTTAATGTCAAAGTCGAAAATTATTTTTTTCTGCTGCGAGTTCGCCCCCAGCAAAATCTATTCGCAGCAGAAATATGATTTTTTGCAGCCGCATTCTCTTAGATGTGAAGTTTTGCACCTCGTCGCCCTTTTTTCGAATTTCGAATTAGTTTTGGAGTAATTAAGTTTTAAAGTTTCGAAATTTTTGACGGGTTTTCGGTTTTTTCGTTATAAAAGAAAAACTAATCACAGTAGAACTATGATTTTTTAAACACACATACAATTATTTTTTTATAAAAATATTGGCGTTTTGTTTTTTAAAAAATTCTAATTAGTTTTAGAGTTATTAAGATTCAAAGTTTTAATTTTTTCTTCTCTTTCTGTTGCCGTTCACTAGAGAAACAGGCGAGTTTTATGATGAGTCTAATTTCTTTTATTTTCAACAATGTTTTTTCTACAAAATGGTTGATGATTATTAGTAGACTTGCTGGATATTTCTTAACATTTCGATTAAATTATTGATAAGCTAAAAAAGGAATGTATTTCAGCAACATTTTTGTTGTTAATTTAGGGGAATGATACGAATTAAATTATTTATAAGCAAGATAGAGGTATTTTCGGTATTACAAGAGGCTTAATTAAGTCGAGAAGAGTGTTAGGCTGGATTGTTATTGAGATGAACAAGCGAGCTCTGCTCGCTAAGATCGCGAAGCGATCTGAAAAGAACTGCGAAGCAGTTACGGGGGTTGGTGAGCGATAGCGAGCAGGGGGCAGGCCCCTTAGTTACGCAAAAATAAATAAATTATGTTTTATTCATGACATACCTATTTATTTTTTAGTTACATGTTTACTAGCGTAATTATTAATTCAGTATTTAATTACTTTACATCCTCATTTTGAACGAAATATAGCAATTAGCTGTCCCGTATGATACAGAATTATAAAGCGAGTCTTTGATTTAATTACCGTGTTTACATGCACTCGAATAAAATTAATTTAAACTTGTTTGTGGTCGCCTCCTTCGATGCATAAATCATTGAATAAACTGGATCCTGTTCCTTGAATATTTAATGGAGTTTGGAATTAGAAGAGCTTGAGAGAAAAGAGTGGAAAAAATTCACTGAGGAAATTTTTTTTAAAATCAACAGAGTGAAAGTGTTGACGAGATTACCGTCTAGAAGCATGATGCAGACGTTAATCGTCATGTCGCATCTAATCCCTAATTATGTATAATATGCTAAAAATATAACTTGCGTCATATTTGAAAGGGTGAGTGGAAGAACGAGGTATGTAGCAAAAAAAACTTTTCTCGAGATATTTGGTCTTTACGGTTTTTTGCTGGTATTTTTGTGTTAATTAATAGTTGTTACTTATAAGCAAACAAAGCTGATTTTTTTAGTGGTTTTCTTCAAAGTAAAAAGGTAAAAATATTTCTTGGAAAAGAAAAACATTTTTGTACCTATAGATCCTTTTATCAAGCAATAACCTTATTGACAACTTTAAATTTTTAATCAGTTTTAGCAGCAGTGGAGTGGAAGAATTACTTTACTTTTATTTGTGCAATTTATACATTGTTTCTCCATTATACATTCAGTTTACACAAAGTACTTCTTTATAGTGACATACCTTCTTCATAACAGTAGTCCTTGAGAGATGGTGCTTTATTAAAATTTAAATCAACAGCAACGTTTCCTGACCCTATGACGTCCCTACGCGGAAGCAGAAACTGCGTAAACAGAAATCCTGTTGGGTTGCTAGGAGGAGTTTCGGTACACAAATCGTGATAAAAAGAAGCAACATACATGGGTTTAACAAAATAATCTAAAATTGAAGTTCTTCATTTCATACAAAATTCAGACACCGAGCTGGGAACTACTTTGTTAGTGACGTCATAGGGTCAGGAAAAGTTGCAGTCTAGTATATTTGTCCACTGCAACAATTCATTTTTTAAATGTCACATACATGCATCTATCACTCACACATTCACTTCTTAAGAACTAATTTATCGAAATTCTAAATATTTGTTCAATTCGCTGTTTCTCGTTGCCTTTTAAATTAAGGTATTCCAGAGTTGTTTCGAAAAGTTTCCGGTCTTTTCTTTTCTCCCTCTTTGTTTTCGGAAGGAATTACTTTTTCTGCTCACGGCATCAAGCGTTGTAAACAAGCGCCCGTTCAATTTTCTCTACCTCTACATGCGAGTAATTTCATTAGTTTTCTTTTAAAGGTGGAATAAATGAAAACGAAAGAATCCTTGTGCAGTTCAGAAAGCGCTAAGTGAAAATCCAGACTGCTAAAAAAATAATGCCTTCATTTATTAGGTAAAATACAGCGGGAAAGTGGAGTTGTTAAACATTCCCTGGCCTTGAATTCAATTACCGTCCGAATGCATCTTTTCAGTTGGAATCATCACTTTGTTTCTTATTGTATTGTAAAGTTTTTATGTTTTCTCTTTTCATGAGATACTGTTAACAAGGTGAATGAGATTGGAAATTTAACTAAAAATAAAAAGCTTCACTTTTAAAGTGTGTTATTTATTTATGCGGTAAAGGGTTTTACGAAGTAATTTTGAAAACTCTCAATGTAATTTAAAAGCTAATATCGCAGTATGTAAATTTAATGGTGACATAACTTTTTGTAGCATTATTTCGTTTCAACAATGAAAATTTATTGATGAATTTAAAGAAAATTTTTAAAGAGTGATTAATTCTAGTTTAAACTCTTTCAAAAAGAAAATATTATCATTAAAGAAACAGATTAATATTTTGAAAACACAAAATTTAGAAAGATAACAGTTTCAACTTTTTATCTTACAGCATATTTATAAAAATAATAATAAATAGAGAAAACTCTTTACCTATTTTATGATCTTTAATTTCGGGGAAGTATTTATATTTAAATAAGGGGGGGGGCATTTAGATGTTTACATGATGTTTTGAAAAAGAATTTAAAATTAATAATGTAAAATGTAATGATGAGAGATTCAAGTATTTTATGATTTTAAAAGCAAACTGTACTGTAAGTACCCTATTTAATTAGGCAGAAAATAAATATTTAAAAAAATAATGAAAAATAATTATAGATTACAGTAAATCAATGTTTAAATATAGGTTTCGAATATAAATCAAAAAATCCAAACAAAGTGCCCTGATTATAATCATCAAATTTATAACAATTTATTGGCTAACTTTTATCATTTTAAAATTCTTTTTTTATTATTTCAAAACGATTAAAGTTTTTTAAAATGAAAGATCAATAGAAAATTATTATTTTTTACAAATTATCTGTATTAACATATTGAAAATAGTCGGCTTGATTCATTAAAGTAAATGGGTAAAATAAATTCATAAAGTTTAATTATTTAATGCATATATTACAATTTTTTTCAATTATTAGAATATTATGCCTTAATTTATTTCATCTGAAATTAAGAAACTCTTTTACTATAAAAATGTCTTATTTTAAAACTTATTCAATCTTTTTTTGTTGTTGTTCCATTTTTTTTTCTTTGGGAGGGAAATGAAGTATTAAATAGATATATCTGGTTTTTACTATGCTTAAAAGTAAATAAACTTTTTTTTAATAAATATTCTTTGCAGTTACTTGCAATATTTGTTCTTCACATCATATCATTAGATCAAAAATGCTTGTTGTATCACTTCTTTAGAAACAAATTTTTAACAGTTACTTAAATCCTTGCAGAAAGTAAAAAGGAACAGTACATTTCATACCACCTTAACACTTTCCGAAAAAAAAGAGGAAAAAATTCTTATGCCGACATTAAACCATGGCGAAACCCTCAAAGTCTCCCACAGCTCTCAAAGTTTCAAACTAAAACCAGATATCCGTCTTCCTCTCGTTGCCAACCGATGAAATCGAAAAAATACCAAAAAAAAAACCTCGAGGGAAACCGCTACCGTATTAAACCAAAAGTTGGCATCAACCCGGTTTGTTTCGAAGCCAATGGGGTATATCTGCCAAAAAAGTGATTTTACAGAGTCGGAAATCAAATCGGGGGTAGTCTTTCCCCCATCGTGCTGTCTCGTTTGCCGACTTCTTTTGATTCCCCCAGGCATTGTGTTCGACAGGAATGGCCGGATGCGCGATTTCCGGTGTTCCAAAGGAGTCTGAAAATCTGTTCCGGAAGAAAATTTACTGCGAGGAAGGATGGAATGTAATTTTAGCTTTGGACGTATTCGAGTTTCCCCCAATTTCTTTTGCGCGGTCGAAAGAGAACGTATAATATGAACACATGTTACTCATCTTACTTATGGTGCCCAACATGAAGAACTCCATCCATGAAACATAGGGAAGAAACAAATCAAATTTGTGGATAAAACACACTCCGTATAATACAGACGACTCCGTTACACGGCTTTTATTTGGAACCAAAATCTCCTAGAGTACCTAGAGCAGTCATGGGCAAAGTACGGCCCGTGGGCCAAGTGCGGCCCTTCGGACAAGTCAGTCCGGCCCGCGGCATGGTTTTGAATATCGCCTACAATTACACATAGGACAAAATGCTTTTTATATGACCACCATTTAGCTACACTACTGCGAATCAGCTCATCCCAGTTTATACCAGATTATGAAGAACTTTTAGAATCTCAGTATTAGAGTTATCTGTCACATGCGCCTTCCTACTCTTCTAAAGACAGTCCTTCCTACAATCAATTTTGTAACTTTTTTTCCCAAATTTTTTAAAATTTTAGCTTATAATAGTATAAGTTGTGTGTGATGTAAAAATCAACTCTAAAAATTATCACTCATAAAAATTTGTTTTGTTAATTTTTTTGTTTCCGGCCCGCCTGGATAATTTTTTTACTTTCTCTGGCCCTCCCCTTAAAAACTTTGTCCATGTCTGACCTAGAGTCATGAAAGTAAGGTGTACCCCTAGGTAAGTGAATATGGGGAATCGATTGAGGTGACTTAGAGCGCATCTAGCGGAGAAATAAGAAGGTTAAAATAATTATTAAAAACTAAAGGTGACAGAACAAAAACTTGAGTGAGAAAATTGTTGGCAATATCATAAAAAACAAGCAGAAAAAAAATATTAATTATCGAGGAGATAGATAGCAAGTAAAAAGAGCACTTTTTCAAGCTTCAAAAAAAGAGAAAAAATTCGCAAATTTGCAAGGTTTTTTTTTATTTTTAATTTAAAATTTGTCTTTATTTAGCTAAAAAACGCAAAAAAAAACCCTAGCAAATTTGCGAACTTTTTCTTTATTCAGGCCTGAAAAAGTGCTATTTTCATTCGAAAATATCTCCTCGAGCATTGAAGATATTTTCATGAATTTTTTTCTGTATGTTTTTTATGATATTGTCAGTAATTTTCTTCCTAAAGTTTTTGCTCTAGTTTTTGTTTTTAATTTTTTTTAACTTTCTTATTTCTTCTCTAAGGGTGATGTATGACGTCTGAATGGATTCAGCATGGTAACTTACCTAGGGGTACACCTTTCTTCCATGACCCTAGGAGACGTTGGTTCCGAATAAAAGTCGTGAAAGGTACTTTTGAAACACTCTGTATAAGTAATTGTTACCAGATAATTCCTATAATTAAAATAAATATAATAATATCGGGATTTTTTAGGCTGTGCTTTTTTAAAAAAGAATATCACGCAAAAGGCTTATTTGAACACGAATCATGCAAAAGTTGGCTTTCTTACATAGTAATTGATAGCAAGGAAAAGAAGGTTCTACAGGCGCAAACTTGTATTGCAAGAAAACAAAGCTCAGGATCATTCAAAGACTCTTCTTCTAGTTAAAACATTAACGCCTCTTAAATTTTATTTTTAATGATAATTATAATTATCGAGAGGGCATACAAAATTCTAAATTTCATAATTTTAATATGAGTGAGTACGAGTATTTCTCTGGGAAGTGGATTTCAACATAGTTGCAATAATCTGGTTGCTATAGGCACCCGTGAAGTATAATGAGAATGGTCTCATTTTCTTTGTTGGAGAAACATAATTCATATGATTCTATTCTTAAATATGGTTGCGGTCAATAATTTTTAAACTTTTTTAAAATTATTAAAAACATTAACACAATCGGCAGGCATTTGAAATACTTTTTTAAAAGTTTAAAAAATATTAATGTGTCCATCATATTAAAAAAAAAGAGTGGAAACATCATAATTACGTTTTGTCAGGGTAAAACAAATAAAATGAGACCATTCCCATATTAAATCACAAAGGAGCCCGTGGTTGTACTTGGGAGATTCGACCACTATAAAATTGACTTTCCTGCATACTAACTGTTCGAAAGGAAAAACAGGTTTTACAGGAAGTTTTTGTATTGTAAGAAAAACAAAGGTATGCTAAATTCAAAATATCTCTTATAGTCAAAAAATGTCCATGACTATAATACAATTAAACAGATCATGATTATAATAATCAAACAGAAAATAAATGCAACCAAGTATTTAAAAAATCAATGTTTAGAATAAATCACTACGAAGTCGGCGTCCGGTGGTTTGGAATCCTGTTGAGGCATGGATGTTTATTTCTGCCCTGGGTAATGAATGAATGTGGGTCCTTCATTGAAATAAGCAAATTGTTAAAACTTTAAATCACTAACTTATCCTTTAAAATAAATAAATAGCTTTCTATAATAACCCGCCGCTGCTCTAAAAAAATTACATTTGAAAAAAATTTGGATTAAATTTTCCAAAAATTTCAGAAAGGATCAATAAATTTTATTTCAAATGGAATAAATTTCTTTTAACTTTCTGAAAAATTATTAATTTTTTGCTTTTAATATCCTTTCTTCAATTTAAAGAGTTTTTCTAGCAAAAAGATAGCGAACTAACTACACTAGACTGCAAAGTTACTTGACCTTGGAGAAACAAGCTGAGAGCAAACAAAGAAAGTAGTTTCCAGCGCGGTATCTAAATTTTGAGTGAAATTAAGAACTTCAATTTAAGAATATGATTAGTTTGTTAAACCCACGTATGTATAGCGTCTTTTTTATCACGATTTGCGTACCGAAACTCCTCCAAGCAACCCAACCTGCTTTCTATTTACTCAGTTTTTCCTTCCGCGTAGTAAAGTCAAAGTGTCAAGAAACATTGCAGGCAAGTACATCATTATCTTTAAAAAAAAACTAAACGAAACTGCCTCATTCTGTCACCATAATTACACCCAAAATAATCGAGAATCTTTAATTAATTTCCGAGACCAATTTCTCTTAGACTAAGCTTTTGCACCAGTTTTAGAAAGTAATAGACTCCTTTCCCCCCAGAAGAACTCATTAATTACTTTTCCTTCCCAACAGAGAAACCGCAGCTAAGTTTCCCAATGCATAGTCATCCTTCAATCAGCTCAAGTTTCTCTCAAAACAACTGCAAATCGGCAAGTAAGAGAGGGGGAGAAATAAATGCGTCTAACGAACTCCTTATAAGTGTCCCGAAAAAGAAATATTTTTTGTTTAAATAAAAAGGGGGACTAGGCCGTAAAAACGGCGATGCATCCTGAATTTGATTAATTAGACGGGCAGCCTGACGAGCCAGTAATTAAGATAAAATGGCGCGTCGCTCAGATTTCGTCTTTGCCAATTACCCGGGCAATGACGGATTTACGGACGGGGCATTTGATGGGAAATTGAGGGAATGATGGGACGATCGATGGCTCTATTTCGGGGGTCCTCCGCCCTGAAGAGTAATTTAGAACGAACGGGCGGGTCGGCATTTGGAGAGAATCTCAAACAGCGGGGAGAGCTAATTTGCAAAAGGGACAGTCTCTTTGAACCAACAATTGGTTTCTCGCGCGTAAACTTTCAATGATTGCCTTAATGAGATGGAGACTTTTCAGTGAATCAGTTTCACGAAACTATTCCGATAAGGTTGAAAACTCGTGCAAAGGGATTATGTAGTTATATATAGGGTTGAAACGTAGTTATAGTCAAGATAGCAAGTATTGCACATAATTCAATTCAAATTGTATACTATACTGGACAGCAACGTTAGTTGACCCCATGACGTTACTAACAAACAAATCCCATCGCGGTGTCTGAAATTTGAGTGAAATGAAGAACGTCAATTTAAAAATATGGTTATTTTGTTAAACCCATGCATGTATAGTGCTTTTTTCTATCACGATTTGCATACCGAAACTCCTCCTAGCAACCCATCCGGCTTTGTGTTTACCCATTTTCTCCTTCCGCGTAGTGACGTATTGGGTTCAAGAAACGTTGCTGTCGAATATACTAAAATTATACTAAGTTCTCAGTTTTCAATGACCTTTAGAGCTATTATCATCGAAACAATAACACCGCCCCCAATTCGAGCCCTGCTTGAATATTCGCCTCTGAATAATCGAGGTTTCGGTAAACTAATCATTTTAATACACCTATGTTTCTAGATGACTGCACCAAAACAGGATTTGATTAATTAATTACATTGCGAAATCCTCCACTTCGAACCGAAGGAAGAGAGGGAGATACTTTGGAAATGGACGGAGCGAAAATTGAATTCGAAACTTGATCTCTAAATTAAACCTGGTATTGGATCGACCACATTCGGATATTTAAGTAGATGATCAGATTACTGCTTAAATATAAACGATGCAGATTAAATCAGATTCCATTCTTGAGTAGGCAGTTTGAAAATTGAAGAAAAGATTATGCGTAAAGATACATGTTAAGGTTTTATACACAGTACATATTAAGGTTCAAAATATTATTCCAATCTATACATCAGTGTAATTTGCAAGTTAAATATTTGTATACAGATTCCTTTTATTGACAATATGAGGAACTTATGGTCCTTATATACCAGGAAACATCCACAAATTAAATTTCTATCAAACGGGCTTGTCCCAATTTCGAATTGAATTTAGTAGCTTTTTGAACCATAAGGACTCATTTTTCTCTATCAGCGTATGAATCACAGAATAATATTTATAGCTACGTACAACTTCTTGAATATAGACCTTTTCGTTTTCATACGTTCTTAGCTTTTAAGTTTCTCTCATTCAGCTATACTTTTACCTAATATTGAAAGCAAAATTTAACTGAATGAAAAAGCTGAAAATAATAACATTGCACCTTGGTAAGAAGTGCGATACAAGTAAATGGAAGAATACCTTTTTTTATCTAATCAGAAATTAAGTTCAACTTCAACCACACGTTGCTTTGATTATAAAGAAAGAGGAAATATCATTTTTATTATTTCACAAATTGTTTTTAAGAAAATGTTAACTATGAATTATTGGGAATGAAATGTTTTAAAGAAAAGCTTTTCCATTAGGGCTCTAATACAACTAATTAATATAAAATCTGTGTCTGTATTAAAATACTTATTTTATTTTACATTTTAAGGTAGCCAATATTCATTTGCATAATAATGTTTAAAAACATAATTTCAAATGACAAAGGATATAACAGAAATCCCTTATCAGTTGATATTTTTTATTTTATATCAAGCTTAGATTTTTTACAGTTAAACAAAAAAAAAAACTGGCAAGACCCATTCAAACAAGTAGGTGATCAAAGAACTTAGTTCAATATTTAGTTCTCAATTTTTTTTACAATCTTGTATCTTTAGTGCAATCTATGCAGTGTATCTTTAGTTTACCTGCAAACAAATGGAAAGCCATTCTTAAGTTCCTTTAGTCAATGTATCTTCTTTTGTGTTTTGTACACTTCTTTTTCTAAATAGAATTATTAATTACTGTCTGTCTGCACATGTAACCTGATGATGACTAACTGATACAAAATTTTCGAAAAACATTCAGACTATAGGTAGAGAAATATTACTTACTGACCCACTCTCTCTCCACTACAAATGACCTATACTATCCAATAAACACTCAATGTGAATTTGCAAAGTCTATTAATTAACCAATTAATTTCCAGTCTTATAAAGACGTACATGCATTTTCCCTGTTTGAAAAACTTTTATCAGGTTGTATATTATACAATTATTTTTTTTTCATGTATAGTAAAACACTTCAGCAAATACATATTTTAAAAGTTGTGCAATAAATATTTTATTTTATCAACAATAAACAAAAATATTAATATAAAACACAAATATATATAATATACAGCATACAAAGTTTCCTTGTCCATGACCAGACTTTTACAGAGTCTAAAATTATTTGTGCAACATTGAGAGTTCTTTATGGATGGCACATATTTTTCATCAAACACAAAAATATATCAGTTTTCTAAAAAGGGAGCAGTTAGTGAATAATACATAAAAGATGTAGAAAATTTGTTGTTAATTTTCATTATAAACGCTGCCAATTACCTTCTGTTTAAGATTTAAATGCAAAGGTCAAAAAATACAGATATAAAACATAACAAGAGAATGAAACTAAAACAAGATACAAAGTGTAAATGTAAAACTAATTAAATTAATAATTAGACAAGAGACAGTGCAACCTAGATACATAAAATGTGATCAATTAGCTTTCAATTACTAACTCTTTTTATAAGATTTAAATTAAGTTAATTAAGTTACCAAATAAAATAATGTAGTATAATAATAAACTTGGGGACAAAAGAAATTCATAAAACAGCATACAGTACAGTCCACTTATTAAGAACTACAATTTAAGAAAACAGGTATAATGAGTAACTGATAATTAAAAGTTTAGTCCCAAACCCAAATGTATGGATGAACTCACTAAGATATTAGCAAGAATAGAATCACAATTAATTAACACAGATTCACCTTATATTTCTAACTAAAATAACAAACTTTCATAGAAATAAGTATATAAGATACTTTACTTTTGCTGCCAGTACTTTCATCAGAGAAACATTAAGAGAATTATACAATGAAAATTAAAAGAACTAACTTTTTCTTGCATCAGATATTGTTTTTATGGACCTCAGGCCATTAAACCCCAACAAAGCAACCATCTTGTACCAGATAACATATAGAGTAATCATTTTTGTTATTTCATTTATTTGTAATAGATTTTTAACTTTCAAGCCTTTCATCTATTAATTGTTTTTCTATGGTTTTTAACCAAATCAAATAAATAAAATTACAGTGGGATTTTAAAAGCAAATATTTTTAGAAATCTGTTTTAACCAATGATTTAGATACAGAAAGCAATTATGCCGGTTTTATTGTACTACTTTGCTATATAAAAAAGTTATAATAATAATTGAGTTGTACTGTATTTTTGTATAATAACCATCAACAAGTTCTAATTTAATAAAAAACACTATAAAATAAGAATGAATACCAACTGTAAACCATGATATAAAATAGTAAACACTACATTATAAATATTTAACGTGGCAGAACATGATTTCGACAGTCATACAAAGATGGTAAATAATTTTTTGTTCTGACTATAACTCATATGACTAATAAACATGACTAGCAAACAAGAAATCATCTGAATTCAATTTTGTAATGAACTAAAAAATGACCTAAATTTTTAGTCAGCACAATTTAGACAATCTTGTGACAACTCAAAATAATTTATGGTATAAGGACAACCTGTTAACATTCTTACACAAAACATTTACAAAATTTTTACTTTATGTTTGAAGTATGGAAAGTAAAATATCTTAAAGCTCTGTTATAACTAAATAGATACCTTTAAACAGAGTAATTTAGATAAATAAGAGCTAAACAAACAAGAAATATTTTTAACTTGACTACAAAAACTTATTAAGTTCCTTTTTATTCAATAAGTTATAAGTTATACTAAAACAACTAACATTTCTCTACTAAACCAAGACTATTTTTATGCTGCTTCAGTTTAATACTATTCACTTTCAACTTGCCTTAGTTTCCAGACTAAATATTATGTTATTTTTGCATATTTGCATTATCAAACAAAAATTCTATTGAATGCAAACCTTATCTAAAAATAGTCAAAATTGCATTAAAAATATTGCTTTTCTTTTGATTGTTATATATATATATTTAAAAAATCTGCTTATAATACTATTTACACAAATCAGATATACAGATGTCAGCACTTTAAAATTAAAAATTTCAATAATAAAACTCAAGTAACTGTTACAAAACATTTATATGGATATTGAGATCAAATGCATAAAATTAGTTTACCAACAAAGAGGAAAATAATGCAAATACACATAACAGGACCAAATAACTGATAATAATTTAATTGATACTAATGGCTTATAAATAAGTACTAAGATGAGGATTTGACCATCATTCATTACCCATATTATACAGGGTGTCCCAGAAGTCCAATTCAAGGCCTTAACTCTGGAACACTTACACTTAACAGTCACGAAATAGGTGACCTCCTAGTAGCAAGCTCTACAGTAAGCATGCTTATCTAGAAATTATTTGAGGCATGAGAAAATAAGCAGCAATGATTGGGAAAGAAAAGACATTTTGTACACACAAATGGCAAGAATAAAACATGTAAAACACCCTATGTAGAAGCAATAAGTTCCCAATAGCCACATTTACTACTGGTATTGCATTATTTATTTGATAGTCACACAAGCAGATGAGATAGGCATTGAATATCTTAATTTTGGGGAATATAGAGTATTTTAATTGTTTTTATGGTTACAAAAAAAAATCCTGACTTAGATGACATTTTTTGAGAAGAAAACCTTGAGAGTGCTTAAAAAACAAGTATTTTTGGGGATATTCTTGACATTCCTCTGCTGGAAGTGTATTTTAGTAATAAATCGATGCTGCTTTACAACTTTGTAATAATGTATTTATTAGGATTTCAAAAAGTTTCCCAGATCAGTGTACTAAATCAAGAGCTTGCTACTAAGAGAAGAATAGGTAAGGAAAGTAAGGTAGGAGTAAGGAAATTTTACTACCATAACCCAAGACAAATACAGTTTTTATAACTATAGCCAGGGGCATATATAAAGGGGATCACCCCCCTCCGAAATTCATAGGGTGTGTAACAAAACAAGTTCAAATCATGTTTTTAGGCTCAAATTTACAAAAATTTCCTGAGGAAAGACCCCCACACACCCCCTTTTGTACTTGGAACCCTATTATTCTTTATAATAATTTTTAATTCAATTTTTCTTATATTAAGTTATTTAAGATACAAATCCTACCAATAATAATATTAAAAGTTACATTGAACCTATAAAATATTGTATGGGAGGGGGCTTAAAAATAATTTTAGATCATTTACCATGGCGCAAAAACCAAGCTTTGAGCCTGATAATGACTAAATGTTTCTTGAGGATATTTGGGCCCCTCCCAAAATAAATTTCTACACTGACTACAGATATAAGCATTCAAAAGCTAAGAGTGTGGAACACCCTGTATATCATACTTTACACTTTAAAAAGGATCTAAAATCAGGGACATTTTAGCTTCCCTAGGCCACGTGGAAAAAACTAGGTTTTGAACCATGAGTTATCTACAAGAAATAGTAATTTATAAAATAAAAAAATAAATAAATAAAATTACTTTTAATGACTTTTTATAAAACATTGTAGTAAAGCAATTCTCCATTTTTGTATAAAAAATTATTTTCATTCATTTACAATAAGCAAATTTGCAATTAGATCAAATAAATTAACAGTGATTTTTGAAAAAAAGACATTGAAAGGAATTAACAGTTTAAAATGTTATTACAATTGCTACATAGATTGTCATAAAAACTGATATTTTAGATATTTTCAATTTACTGATATTTTCAATTTTCTTTTATAAAGCTATACCAAACTGGATCACACATAATAGTCATCAAAACATTATGTTCTCTATAAATACTTCAACAATTCTTTTTAGGATGAATAATTTTTTCTTTAAATAAAAAGTATCACAAATTATAGTATACTTGAAAAATTCATACATACAATACTTGAAACTTCTTTTTAATTCTGAAAACCTACCAAGTCAAAGAACAAACAGACTAATTACTAAATTGAGGAAAACTTCCCAAAAGAAATTTTTTGCTATCAAACACAACCATTTTTAAATAACAGATACTAATTGCACATCACATAATTTCAAAGCTTCAAGATTAAATACTCCATCCACATTTCTACAATCTTCCCAAAGTACCTAATTCCTTTTGAAACATGAAGATAGGGAAAATAGAGCTGTCTAAACAGCTTCTTCTAACAGCTTCTCAGAGTCTTCAGATTTTGAAGTAGTCTCAAGTCTACCTTTATTGACAACGGGGTTTTGGGAATATAAGTAAGTGGCATATAAAACAATGGCAATTGCAATGACAGTATATCTATCAATAGGAATACCGAACACAATCCAACACATGGTAGCTGTGAAAATAAGGTCCAAAGCACCAGCGAAAGTCTTCAAAATTGAATTCAAACTCTTCAGAAAGACTGAGGTCACAATACCACAGGCAGATCCGTTGATCATTACTGCTATGACAAGAGGTTTGAATACCGAGTGCAACGATTCACTAGAAAAAGCTGTTTGGGCCTCTCCATTCAGCAGTAAAACAATGAAGTTGCAGACAATGGAATCCAAGTACATGAAGATGTTTTGGAGCATTAAGTGCACATCTGCACCCACGTCTTTTAACAGATACTCGTTGTAAACACCAGCAAAGCAGGAACAGAACACCTGAGGGGGAAAAGTCGACATGGAATGTTAAACAGTATAGGTAAAATTAAATTTCAACATTATGGACTCTTTAAAGTTATGAAACACAACATAAAGACCTATTACAAATGTTAAAATAATACTGGGAAATCTGGAGCCTCATTAGGCAAAATGATGAATGCATCATATTAAGTTGTCTTCAAAATTTATTTGAGAAATATTTTGTTTAAAAAGTGTTTCCATGATTTGTCAGGCAATACAATTCTGTTTTTACTTATTAACTTTATAGTGTTTAAATTTAATGTATACGTCTTAACTATTTCCAAACAAAAACACTGCATGGAATTTCATAAAAACTTTGTAACAAACAAACAGCCCTTTAAACTAAATTTAAAGAATTTGTTTACAGGTTTACTATTTTTTACCACCTTACATTTCTAATCAAGACTAGATTTTCAAGACTTACAAGTATAATCATCTAAGAAAGAACAATACTTCTCTTTCCAATAGCTTATTTACTTTTTCTATAGGTAGTTATTGCTCACTAAATATTTAAGCGTACATTTACAAAATCAACAACATTCAAAGTGTTAAAGTATAAAATTGTACTAAATACTTAAATGCAGAAATCATATACATTTTTATTTAAAAATAAAAATATATCAAGTTGAAAAATGACAAAAAACTATACAAAAATTTAATAATCTAATCTTAAATTGAAAAATTACAAAAATATACTGAAATTTACCTGGACTAATATAAGGACGAAATACACATAATGGTAAGATGCACTACCACCACTTGAATCTCCAGCTGGAATTGAAGGCTTTGTGTGCATTTGCTTCACAATGCAACCAACAGTTAAGAGGATTAAAGATATCCATTGTTTTTGGCTTAGCTGCTTTTTAAAAAGAACCTAAAATAAAAATATGGGATGCCTTAACAAATTTCTTACACAGAGTTAAATACTATAAAAATCACTGATATCTTAGAATGCATGAACCATGATTTTTTAGGGGTAACCTTGTCTCTTACAGTGTGATTCTACTGTGAGTGTACAATAAGTGTTGTCTTACAGTAACTCTTAGAAAGATTTTGATGTGCTCCACAATTTTAGTCCTTTTGAGGGCAAACTTTGAGTTGAAGCATTGAAGTTGAGTTGAGCATAGTAAGAAGATTGGTCACTGTGAGCGCAGTTTTCTTGGTTTTTTTGGGGTTTGAAGTAAGTACAAGTTGTTATAGGAACGTCCATAAAGTGGATATTCTATTTCACAATATATTCTTGAATATGTTTAGTATGAAAAAAATTATTGATAATTTAAATCTTTACTACATGGTGACAGTGTTTTTCAGGAAGCTAAAAAATGGGAAAAGATACTGAAGGGAACATTCCCTGAGATACTAAAGGGAAGATACTGAAGTTACTGAACACTTAAACAACAAAGTAGAAAAGGATAAAAATTAAAAGTATCAGTTATGAAAAAAAGGAAATACAGAAAGCATTAACTATAAAAATAATAGGGAACATCACATGTTTATTTTGATGGTAGTTATAATTCTTAAAATATCTAGATAATTTGAGATTGAGAGAAAATATTTTTAAGAAATCTTTTGAATATAATTAAAAAAACTTAGGAGAGTATCCAGAATTTGTTTAAATTTTTTTTCCCCACAAGATTTCAATATGCAATTGAGAATTTTAGTACAACTCAGTTTGTAGATAAAGATGAGATCTTGCGGATGAGATATTTTAAATCACATGCAAAAGGCTTTTTCATCAAGCCATAAAAGCTAAGAAAAGGTCCAAGTTAACACTACTATAAAGTGGTAAATTGATTACAGAATTTGTACCTTTTTATTTTTAAACCTTAACAGAGAAAAATTATCTTACCTGGAATACAACCCCAGTAATTACCACTCGAATTTGCATCAACAGGTAATAAGTGGTGGGATCAAAAATTGACAAATTTATGAATGTGAGATTGTTGTACAGACTGTACAAAAAAGCAGGCACAAAGTAGAGAAGAAGCACTAGAAGAAAATGGAATAAGTAAATGTGATATGTACCTTGAAAGCAACTTTTCATAGTACATATAAATTTTACATGTAATACTCTAGTACTGTAATTTACAATGATCTATCATAAGAGGAGAGGTTTTTCCTGATGTCATCAAAAATTCAATACAAAAATAGATTCATGAAAATGCATCAAAATCCTAAACCAAAAAAATCATCTTTGATTCCTTAAACCAGAGCTGTTTGTTTATATGTGATTAGAATGAGTTGAATTTTTATGTTGTCATTAGACCCTTACAGAGCCAATATTTAATTTCAACACTTAAAACCCCTTAAAAAAAATTTTTTTTGCAATTATAATAACAGACTTTTTATAAAAATGACTACCTCAGTTAAGTCTCATTTAAATTTTGAATTTTTTTATTTTGTTAGCCAATTTTATTATTTTCACAGAAACCGATTTGGTTGCGCATCCTCATTCCTATCTGAGTTAAATAAATTACCAGTTTTAATGATGAATTTAACAATCAAAAAGCATACAGAAAAAGAAATTGTTAAGCATCATACAAGAGTTTGCTGTACTTTTGTGAAGCCCTGCTTTTAAGAGTAAAAAAGGATAGTGTTTTTTTACACAATCTTTTATAATACTTTCTGAAATAGAGTTGAATTACGGAAACCAGTGGCGGCTCGTGAGTTAATTAATAGGGTGTTCACACCTATTATATAAAAATTAAAATATCTAGAAAGAGAAGGGATGGTGGATCAATATTACATAAATCTAACTTCTTTTAGTAGAAACATCTCTTTCTTGGTTAATTCACACCCGCACATAAACTCCCTATCTTTTCCTTTTTTAATTTGGACAATGGTCAGATAAGGTGTTGGTCTTAAGTTCTTTATTTCAACTTTTTTTACCAGCAGCAATTGGGAAAGATAAAGATGCTTTATCTCAAACACGGAAATTTTATTTAACGCAATTACTTAAAAAGCATCCTAATTAATAACAAAAGTATTAAAATATTATGATGAAAATGTTTAAATTATATTTAAAAAGCTCTCTTACTCGTACTTTTCAATTAGCCGAAAAAATCAATTCAGTCAGACGTCAAAAAAAAAGCTGTGCCTCAAAAGTGAAGGCCTCGGCACACTAAATCTGTGCGTATGGGAATCCAAATTGCGAGGCCGTAAGCTTAAAATTCCCCCGGCAAGCAGTCGGGGTTTCTTCAGAATCTCATATTTTTTACGCTCACACGTGCGAAAAAGGAAAGAAAAATAAGAGTTCATTCTTTTTTCAATTTCTTTCGTGTTTCCGGTAATAAATTTTTCTTATTGAGTACAGAAGGGGGGGGAGAAACATAATTCTGAGTATATAAAAAAAAAAGAAATTGAGAATATATTTATATATTTCCATTGATATTTATTTATCTTTATATTCGATTTTGTTCTACTTTTTCTGTGGGTGTTCACGTGCTCCTGTGCTGTGCTCCTATGGACGAGCCGCCACTGACTGAAACACTTCTTTAAATAACCCTTATGGTTAGGTTGATTTGAGTAATGATAGCAGTATTTAATACAAGTCAATTGGCAAGTTTTTCTTGAAATAGGATTAATCTTACAGTAAGGTGTCCATGTCCACTAAATATCCACATTTAAAAACACATAAAGTGATTTTGTTTTTAAATTTTGTAACTCAGTTTCAATAAATCAGTAAAAAGTTGCTGGATTTATTGGATGCTAAAATTCAATTATTGCAACTGGTATCCATATCACTGAGCATTTAAATCAGGGTTGATTAAAATCATCAGGGTTGGTATATTTTTGGTGATATTTTTTGTTTAGCATCTAAAATGGTAGATTCTTTGCACCTACATAATGAAAAAATACCAGAAGTCTTATGCCATAGTTTCACAGAACCCTGAAAATTAAACCTTTTACACAATTTAAATGTTTTTTGACAGAACTTTATTTCACATATAACAGTTATAAAAAAAAATACAACCATGCATGTCCTTTCCATGTAATTTTTCTCTACATTCAGCACCTGAATGTTTCCATACATATGCATGATATAGCCTTAATTTCAAATAAATAAACTAAATGAAAATATTGTATATATAGTGTATGTACACAGTAGTTTCAAACAATTAGAAAACATAACATACCTTTAACATTTTTTCGTATCTCAGAAAACAACTTTGAAATTGAAAATCTAAAAAAAAAAATTATTTAAAACGAGAGAAATAACAGTAGCTGAATACGAAGATACTGTAAACATTAAATACAATAGTAGTACAAAAAAAAATCCCATTGTAAAAAAAATTTTTGACATACAACAGTAAGCTCAACTCTAAGGTCCCAGGAAAATGTATTAAAAAATGGATACTTAATGGAAAACAATCATCCTACATACTAAAGAAAGCATTCATGAAACAAAAAGTCACGCATAATGTTAATGCACAAGTAAAGACAATAGTAAGGAAAGGAGAATAATACGAGGAGTGAGCTATACCTACAATGTGCATGTGTATGTGCTACCAGCATTCTTTTTGAAAATTTATAGATAACTACCATTTACAACTGCATGGTCTGAGGCTCTCTCTGAGTTAAATTTAGGAATACTTCATTTTCTACCAACTTCAGGTTTATGTTTTATTCTTAGGCATACAAAAAACTTCATGTATTTGAATTGAAATTCATGAGATTTTTGAGGTTTACAGGAAAAAAGCACTAAAGAACAGGAAAGTTTGAAAGGAGCACAGAAAGTTTAAAGACAGGTTGTGGGTCAATGCTACCAAAACACATGAAAATAAAACTATACCATAGTTGAATATATATTGCACAATGCAATGTATGCAAGACATGGTATTGGATTATCCACTTACTATGTCATCATCAACAGTCATGACAGCTCTTTGTGAGCCCTGACCTTCCTTAAAAGTTTCCCTTCAAAAAAAAGTTTTTGCTCTCCCCTACTTATAAGTTTTTTAGGTACTTACGTATTATACCGTCGACCGTGACGCTGAATCCGAAAACGTTATCAGATCCCATTGACTTTACTATTACCGTGCCGCTGAATTAGACGGCCGCTGAATGGTCGACAGGATAATACGTAAGTACTGTTTTTTAAGAGTCCCAAGCATGCTATAAACAGGCAAAGCCCGTCTAACAGAGAAAGGGTTTAAGGCACCTATAAGTTTCACAATCTCTTACATATGGACATAACCAAATAGAGGAGAGGAAATATACAAGATTTCTATATTTAACACACATCTTACTCTTTTATGAAAGCAATTGAACACACTGTCAGTTTTAAGCACTCAATGAGCATAACAACAGTCACAGTACTATAGGAGTACTTGGCATTGGACTCTTTGGTGGCAGTAACAAGTAAACCTGAAAATACAAACATTATATACATTTTATAGTTAATTCAGAAATTTTTATCTATCTTACAACATTGTAAACCAACTGATTAAAAAACAAACATTGATGGCCAAAAACCGGCTTGGTGGCCAATAAGGTTAATAGGAAAACAATTAAAATTAGACAATATTTGAATAAGAGGCAATTTTAAAGAAATGGATAACAAGAGAGTACCAAAGAGGGATTACTATAAATCAGGGTTTAGAGATTGATGCAAAATTATCATATTGCCAAGGTAATAAATGATTAAATGAGATGGAGCATGACATCATCTGGGCTGAGATTTTGTATTTTTTGAGATCCCTTTTTCTTTATGGAAATTGTGCCAACTTTGCAAGATTTCATTACTTAAACTATGCTTATTAGGGATTTCCCAAAGGATGTTTCATTTTGCCTTTGAATTTTGTAAAATATCTTGGATTTGATGTGAATTGAGGAAAGATATCCTTGATATCTCCGAAACAGCTGTATGCCAGCTTTAACCTTCATTTTATTTGTGCATATTATTATTCAGCTTGCATAAAGTATTTACCTATATATTTATTTTGGATGTTATAGGTTTCTGAGCAATCATCTTGAATACAGTTTTCAAACTGCAGTAAATGATGTATAACTCAGAAAACATAAACAAATAAAATACTCCATCTTAAAACCTCCAAATTTGTATTGACAGTGCTGAGATTGGGAGGTGGACACCATTCCCTGAAATATTTAGTTTAACTCCTTATTTATTTAGGCCGTCCCCTCAAAACATCTGGTTTTTCATCAAAAATATGTAAAAAAGTAGGTGATATGTAGTAAACCGGTGCTTGCAAGACTTTTTGGCAGGGTTGGAAAAAAAACAGGTTTTTTTCAAAAAAACCTAAAAAACCCGGTTTTTTTGGTTTAAACCGTTTTTTTTTACTGAAATTCTTCCCTAACACATAAATACAAATATTTCTGATTGTTTTCATTTATGAATGCATTTAATAAATAGTTCATCAATTCAGCTATTAACTAAGTGACTTAATTAATTAATTAAAATTAATTTTATTTAATTAAAAAAAGTTAAAATTATACATAACCATAAAAAACCAAAGGAGTCTGTTTAGAGCATTAAAAAACCATCTGGTTTTTATAATGCATATTATATTTAAAAATCCAGTGCTTATTTGATTAAAAAAACCAATTGGTTTATTATGCATTCAAATATCCAGTTCTTAATGAATTAAAAAAACCAAATAGTTTATTTTATAAGTAAAACCAAGGGAGTCTTTTTAGAGCATTTAAAACCAACTGGTTTTTATAATGCACATTTAAAAATCCAATGGATTAAAAAAAAACAATTGGTTTTTATGATACATTCAAATATCTAGTCTAGTTCTAAATGAATTTAAAAAAAACAAATTGGTTTTTTATAAAAAAAAAAAACAAGGGAGTCTTTTTAGAGCATTAAAAAACCAAGTGGTTCTTTATAATGCAAATTTAAAAATCCGGTGATTAGTTGATTAAAAAAAACAATTGATTTTTATTATGCATTCAAATATCTAGTTCTTAATTAATTAAAAAAAAAAAACAGGTTTCAAAACCAAACCACTCCAGGTTTTTTATAAAAAAACCAGGAGTCTTTCTAAGAAAATTTCAATTGGCTAATTGTTTTCAAAAAATTGCATAGCTTTACAGCACAGAATGTCAGAAGCATTCAACATATTTTGTTCAAAAGACAATATTTGAATCAATAAACGACTTTAAACCCAAAAGTTTAGCTAAGTTTTTTTTGAAAAAAAAAACCAAAAAAACCATTTGGTTTTTTTATGAAAAAAACCATTTGGTTTAAACCGTGCCAACCCTGCTTTTTGGTTAATTTTTCTATCTAGAATATACTCATCAGGTTGCTAGAAAATAAACTATCTACCTAGTTGGCAGCCCCAAAAAAACAAGTGGCACTCAGTTATCGCATGAAGCCAAAAAGTAAATACAAGGGAGAGAGTAGCTCAAAATAATTTTCTCCAACTACAGCACGTTTATTGATGAAATTCGTTTTATCCCAAACTAATTAATAACTAACAAATAATATAGTCTCAATCTTATAATGCAGTGAATCACTACAGTCTTTTTATGCCCCAAGAGCCTGATTTCCTACCACAGACTTTTGATTTCTATTTTACTATAGAAGCACCTGTTCAAGTTAATCCCAAGATCAGTTCTGATAGTGATCAGCAAACATAACTCCTCTATCCTGCACACGCAAGAAAAGAAATTCTTAAAATTGACTACAATATTAAATGAATTTCAATTAAACATATAAATTGAAATTTTACAAACCTTGATTAACAAATAAAGCAATGTAAGCACAGAATACGAAAGCACTTAGTTTAGTGGGAAATAAATCCACAATATTCGAAAATTTTGACATGATTGGACATAAAAATTAACCCTTGAAATGTTGAAAATTTTGTTACAAAAATCGTGTTATTATCAAATGAAAGATTAATAAATCAGCTCGGTCTTAATTCTCTGATCTGATCCAAAGTTTCAGCCAAAATCTCAAAATGTGAGTGTAAACATAGGCAGACGAAAAAATCTCATTTCACTTCCTATCTACCGCTCGCTTGCCAACAATTTTTTCACTAAAAATTTTTTAGATGTAGAGAACAAAAACCATGCAAAACAAATTAAATTATTGGACAAGTACTGGTATTTGTAATTGACTAATTTAAATTACCAATTAAGAATTACCCAATTTAAATTACCCAAAAAATCAATCTTCGCTTTCCTTAACTGCAGCCTTCGAATAAAATTTTGTTTACATTGAATTTCAAAACAAAGGCTGTTCGGTCATCTTTCCAGTTTTTATGCAAGTTACTTTAGCACAAGCTTCGGATCACAGTTCAAATTTTTACCATTTTCTCTCCCAGTGCATTGGAATACTTGTATGGATTCATCAAATCCCACGAAAAAAATTGTATTCCGATTAAAAAGACCCAACAAGGATGTTGTCATGTTACAACGAGACGTTATTGTATCCAACAACCAGAGTTATTATGATGCTCTCCAAAGAGAACTTCAAGCATCACAAGTTGGAATAAACGGTCTAATAACAGCAGCCATCCCTTTTCCTGCAGCCATCCGTGGTAAAAGAAAACTGTCAACTTAAAAGAATATTCATGGTTATTTTAAGTGCATAACATCATAGCTACTCTTTGTATGATTGTCTTGTATTACATCAACTTTTAAATACCTCATGTTTTCTGAAATAAAAACTTGCTGCTGCAATCTTGAACATTTCTCACGCCTGATTTACTGTTCAGTTATGTTTACATTATGATGAGCAATTATAATAGGCTGTTCAAATACAGTCAAACCCAAATAAATGGAATTGCTCAAGATTGAAATTTCTGTACTATTTATCTTGCATACATTTGTTCAACCGGAACGTAACATATTACTTTGACCAGTAAGTCCTTCAGCATTTCCAGTGTATATTTCATAACGTTGAAAAAGTAATAATTCTTATATATATTCTATTTTTGGACTATATATAGATGCAGAAGTGTTAATGGGCTTTGTGACAACACACAATTGAACTGTTGGGCCCAACATTTCATTTCATTAATCCAGGTTTGGCTGAATTATGTAAATGTAAGACTGAAAAAGCATGTTATTTGTTAATTTTTAACCCCCCACCTAGTCATTATATACATAAGTAATTGCACAATCCCCTGAACAGGTTTCATTTGCCAAAACTTTCACTATTGATCCAATTTTTTAAACTTAATTTTTATGGAAAACTAACTTGGCTCTAAGCAAAAAATGTATGCTGAATTTCTTATTAATTTAATTTGTTTATTAAAAAGGGTGATTCTTGCATATTATTCAGTCAACCATGCCACTAAATTTGAAAACATTCCAAAGCCCATTGACTATAGCTTGTTCTATATAGCCTCTGAACAATCAACGAGATAATACAACAGTATGAATTATTTTTGAAAATACAGTGTTTTAATTTATAATGTAAGTATAGTAAGTGTTCTCCTATCCGCCTCCTTAGCAGAAATAAGCAAACCTCTCTCCCTCCTGAAGTTGAATGGCCCTAAAGGCAAGAGTTCTCACAATCTTTCATTTAATTTACTTCTCCTTAAAGGTGGATATAAATAAGAGCCAAGCAGCTAAGGTGTGATATTTATGTAATGTTGCTTCATGTGATCAGGGGTTTATCTAGAAGAAAAATGGGCCCGTTTAGGACCCTTCATAAAATTCTAATCTTCAAAAAAGAACCTTTCACAAAATTCAAATTCCCAAAAATGGACTCTTTCACTCAAGTCCAAAGATCAAAAATGGTTTGAAAATTGTTTTCTTTCGAAAAATTATTTTGGAATGGAATTTGCGAGTTTTGGACCCATTCCATAAGTTATGAATGCTGTGGCTGTACTGTGTGCCCTTCATTTTCACAAAATTCCTAAAATAGGACCCTGGCAAAAAAAAACCTGGATGAACCCCTGGTGGTTACAAGGAAACCACTATTGCCACAAATCCTCGCAAACTCAGCCGAGTACGTTTGTGGCTAATTTGTGTGCGAGTCTTATCCCACCTTAATACAATGAATAATAGGGTGAAATTTTCATTCTTTCTATTTCCCTTGCTTACTATCTATCTCCCTTGATGAGAACAAAATTGTAGAGAAGCATGGCAATTCTTTTAAACCTAGACTATAGTAACTAGATAAGGTAGTGTGTTTACCGCCCATAGATACCATTATAAAAAAGTGTGCCCAAAAAAGGCGAAAAATCCAGGTGGCGAACGATCGCTAGTTTCCACTCTCTATGAATGCTATTATCTCTGATCTGTGCGGTGCCGAGCCCCGTAAACGCGGATCTCACTAAAAAGAGATAATAGTATTCATAGAGAGTGGAAACTAGCGATCGTTCGCCACCTGGATTTTTTGCCTTTTTTGGGTACACTTTTTAAATCCGGTAAACACACTACCTTATTCTAGTCACTATAACCTAGACTTCTCAGCCAAATGCCCTTAGTAGAATTAAACCACAGAAAATCATAGCCTTACAAAAATAATAGTGTAAATAACTATTTTAGATCCTTCAAAACAAACAAGTGATCAAATCAGGCAGCTTTTAAGAACACTTTCAAATCCTTCCCATGAATGTACTGATTCATCTTTAATTTGCATCTGCTTCTGTATTACACAAGTCCTCTAAATTTTCATCATTTTAAATCTTAAAATATCAGCTTAGAAACTCTACAACACTTTATTGATTATAAACAAACCCAAATTTGACTTTCACTCCACACTGAATTGTGAAGTCACTGAATACTAATACTAGGTGCAACCCAGACTACGACCGGCATATGTCATGTCTCATAAAGATGGTTATCTAAGACAGGGGAGATTAATGGTGACTCGAGGGGTGATCTACTAGACTACTCCCGTAGCGGAGGAAAACGGGTGTCATCGGGAGTAGTTTAGTGAATCCCCCCCTCGAGTCCACATTAATCTCCCATCTTAGATAACCATCGTTATTGCTTTTTAATGTGTTGCAGCGTACGCTGCTCCAGTGTGGCTACAGCCTTAGCGGCACCTTTTGGACCTTGAAGAACAGTAGATGAGCTTATGCATAAGTATCCATCAATGTTTATCAAAATTAATGGGATAAGATTCTTAGTGATAGCTGTCAATGATTTCAAAATAAAGTTTGTTCAACACAAAGCTTAATTACCTTGGTTTTCCTAAATGTTTAATAATACCAATAAGGTGAAAAAATGTGGATTAGCACATCAATATTTTCAACTACTAACATCGAAGAAACAAAGTAAATTCCCATAGTTTATCATAATCAAGTTTTTATTCTAATTTTTCCAATTAAGGTAATGCTAAAAATATTAAAGTGCTGAAACTTACTTTTGGTCTTTATTTTTAAACTCAGATTTTAACATCGTTCAAGGGATTAATGAAAAAGTTATATGCAGGAAAACATTTAATCAAGTTTTTTTTTTTCTAGCATTATATGCAATAGGAAATTATTCATTCAAGAACTAGCAAGGTTAAATGCTTGAATTCATTAAATTGGGGTTTCACTGAACATATGAAATACTTTGGAATAGATTTTATAAGAAATACAATTAAAAGTTAAAACTAAAAAAAATACTCATAAAATGTGAAGCAAGACATTAATTTCATATCTTTATTAAACCAACAGAACAGCATTAATGCAACCATCATTTTCTGGGTTATTTGTTACTTGGGCATATTTGCCCCACACAACTTTTCCACCCTGTGTAACCAGACCAAGTTCACTTATATTGACTTCAATCACGGTACCTTTGGTAATCACACCAAGACTTGTGAACATTTGTGAACTGGGATTTTTCTTTACTCCAATGATAGGAAGATAAAAGGTAGCCTTCAGCTCAGGGTGAGTGACGTGAGCTTTATTGAACCTCAAACCCATTGGCCGAATAAACCTCTCGAATTTGGGAGGTTTACGGGTGAAACCTTCGCCTACAAAACAAACTTTGGTAACCATTCTCTTCCAAGCTTTCTTTTTCCTTTTTCCAGTTTGGATAACCTTGAAGGCTTCAGCTTCACTAACACCCCTCACTTTAGGCAATGGAACCTGCCATTTTCCCGCCTTCTCTTTTCGCTTCTGTTTGATGGTGTTAGACAAGATCTTGGCTCTCAGTTGATTCTCACGATCCAACAGGTAAGCCGGCACAGCCCCTTCTGGAACCTTGTCGGCATCACGCTTTTTGGTGTTCTTCTCTTCGTGCATCCGCAAGGTCTTTTTCATTTGAACCTTTTCAGAAAACCTTTGCTTGTTGTACATTTTGGCTTTCAGACCTCGCAGTTTCTTGGCCTTCTTTGCCATTTCATGAGGGAGACGACCCTCCTTCTTCCTTTTCCTCTCTTCGTAATCGAAGCGGCGCCCATGCCGCTTCCTAAACAACTCCATGTGCTCATTCTGCGGCATGATTAGTTACCTACAAAGAAAATATTCTTATTAACATCATTTTAAAAAAACTATTATAATTAAAGACATTTTAAAAATGTTCTATATAATGTTTTGTTAGAGGTCTTTGCTGCGGTGGCTCCCATATTAAAACAAACAGGTTAAGCTTTATTTTAAGGCTTGTTTACACTGTTCACTTTTGATGTTTGTCGTACGTGATCATCTTTGATGAAAGACTCTTGTGTACAAAATCGGAAGCGTAAAAAGACATATCCTCCATGCTGGAAAATTTGAACTTTTTGGTACCATTTTATCTATTCCATTATAAATCGCCATGTCTACCCATAAACTCAAATGATGACAACACTCATATTGCTGTGGATAAACATGGCAGGTCAAGAACTCTTATCAAAGCTGTGCGCAATTGTGTTTATCTGTCTGATTAAAAATCAGCAAACTGTTTTAAGCACAAATGACAGAAATATCGCCAAAAATTACTAACTAATTAAATAAAATGTAGTCTTATTGATGACAATAAAATTGTCACAACTTTGATAAATCATCCAGCTGCCATATTTACCCACAACTCAAATGATGACAACACTTAAGCATGTTGCTGTGAGTGATTAGTAAAAACCATAAAAAAAAATTGACGATATTTAAATATTTGGCGTCAAAAGCAGCTTGGCAATATTTAATGGGACAGTTACCAAAATTTAACTTAATTGGGTGATAATACTAACATGAAATGTTGTAATTATGCTGCTTTACAGAGAAATCATTGGCAATTTTGATGGCAGAAATAAAAGAAAAGTACTCAGACAATGAGTAATTTGAATGGTTGTAATACAGAGTATTTAAATTTAAACTCATTTCCTTAATGTTTGTATTTTCATGATTATACTATTCTGGTTTATATTCTATTGGATATTTAACGCAGAGAAAATATTTAACCATGTAAAGTAAAATTAAGTTTTTAATGACAGATTTAGACAGACCAGTTTATAACAAACTCTTTCAGACGACTTCAGATTTAAAAGTAAAATATAAATGCGCTGCACAAGCACGAGTTGCAAGTTGTATTTTACGGAGAGTGAACTAGTAAAACCAATAACTTCATCATTTTCGACTTGGCAACTGGGAACAGCTAAGAAAAGGTCCCCTTGCCACCATGTTTAACCACAGCTCCGATAACCAGATTAAGTGTTGTCAGCAGTGATATTCCTAGGATTTTTTTGGAGGAGTAAAAATACTCCTTGACTTTTTTAGGAGGAGTGAAATACGGAAATAGCAATCGAAATCCCTAAACATCAGAATAATAAATGAAAATAAAATTACTATGGCTGTATGAAAACACAATTAAAAAGTATGATAATTTGGGTGCCGTGGCTTTTGGAAATTGGCTTTGGCCAGAAGTCGGGCGAAAATGTCTCCGCTGAAATCAGTTGGTGTTTTGAGTAGAAAAATACTTGTTATTTTATTTGTTGATTTTGGTGGGGCACGCAGTGCATTTTTTAAGCTAAACCTTTGAAAAATTCAAAGAGTGAAAATACTCCCGGCTAGTTTCTCAAAGAGTATTTCTGATTTTCAAGGAGTGAAATACTCTCTCAGAGGAGTTAAAAATATCTCTGGTTGTCAGTATAGAGATCTATTATCAGACTATTAGATTTCTAACAATATTATACTAATTACTATTATTTTAGGATCTAATAATATTAACAATTAGATCTCAATGGTTGTCGGTCATAAATTGAGCTGTGGTTAAACATGAATGATAGAAAGTGGACCTTTTCTAAAGCTGTACCGGCAAATGTTCCCGACTGTAGAAATCCAGTTATCAACATATTATCGTATGTCTAAACAAAAATCGCGTAAGAAAACACGTGTTTAAAATATATGTATCTACGCCAATACATAACCAACTACGCATATATATAACATACAATTGGGACTTAATTTGCAAGAAATATCAAGTGTTATTGCTAAATAATGCTACTTTAATTTCAGGAAAGAAAATAAAGTATGATAATCAGTCTTTCACATTCGTATTAGTTCCTTATAAAATATGAGCTACTCAACACAAATTAAAAAGATGTATTGTTAAAAAGATGTATTGTTAAAAAGAGCATAAAAAAGGTATCATAGTTTTAAAATTACAAAAGTATAGTAACTTACACGAAATCTAGATTAATTTTTCAAGTTTGAACAAGAATCAAAACATTTACGTGCTGAAATTTCTGGATTTTCAGCAACAAAGGAAGTTGAGTTGTTTGTTTACAAGTTAACTCAGCGTTCAAACACATAAAAACTATACAGATGTTTTAGTTTTTTTGTGTTGCTAGTTTAGTAGGTAGCAGGTAGCGCCACCTAAGCCGAAATTTTAAAGGAATTTTTGCACTAAGATATTTATTAACTTTTTATTAGACACATTTTATTTCAAAATGGGTTTCCCATATCTTCTTGAGGCTTAAAGAAAAAAGTATAATTTATTAATGTTTTTTTATAAAGTCAATAACATAAAGGGTGAAAATCTGCTAATTTATTTTGTACAAAAAATATCTGTCCGAGGCTGGTTCTTTCTAGTTTCTAATGAAGCCACCAGATAATCTGCTTTTCACATATTCCAAACTAGAAAAAGGGAATTAAAATCCTCTGAATAGAGCATTCGCACATGAAGTCACTGAAGGACAAGAACAACATTGCTAAGGCTGTTGTTAGGTGCGGGGGCACCCGTTGCTACAGAGGTTGTTAGGAGTGGAGTCTTGTGATTGCAAATAGAGCATTCGCACATGACGTCACAGGCTTGTGACGTCAGAGGCTTGGATGACAGACAGTATGATGGAAAACTATAGGATGCACATCGTTTATTTGTTTACTTTTGATGTGAATTTTGAAAAATAAGGATGTTTTATGTTTTTCTCCAAAGTTTACTTTAAAGTAACCTTTATTTACTCTAAAATGGCATCTCTGCATATTATAAGTCATTCAATAATACTACATTTTATATTTAGCAGTGTTCTAATTGCTGAAACCATTTCTGCCAGTGTTCTAATTGCAAGTACCATTCGCAATGCTACTAACATATTTTAAAATTCTTAATTATTTATTAATTATTCAATATTTAGTTTCAGTAGCATATTATAAGTATTTTACAGATGTATCGGACTCGCATATTGTTCTAACAAATGTAAACAAAAACATGTCACCTCGTAATAAGTCTTTTTCTAAATTTAGCTTACCACTAAAACACAAAAACATATGCACTACCTTCAAAAACTATTATTCTTTCGTTCCGGTCTTTAACCGAGCCTAAAGAATCTTTTTAAATGAACTTTTTTTATAAAAACTAAATGCAGCGCGTATTCTCTATGGGAGCCTAATGTTAAAGAAAAGTTGTCTGTCCTCCAAGCCAGCTTGTTCACGTGATCGGAGACACGTGATTGAAAATGCTCTATGCTCCAATAGAAGCATTCGCACATGACGTCACTGGAGGACAAGAACCCGTTGCTAAGGCCGTTGTTCGGTCGCTGTCCGAGTCACGTGATTGAAAATGCTCTATATCTTTTAAAAAGGAGAAATTCATCTATAGAGCATTTTCTTTTCAATCACATGACTCTGACCTAACAACGGCCTTAGTAACAGTTAAAATTTCTGCAGAAGGTTAACAGTTATAAGAAATAACTGGTCGTGACGTCACCTGAAAGCACTCTATTAGTATACTACCAAATTCCATCAATTCTACTTTTATTATAGAGCATTTTCAATCACAGGACTCGGACTTAACAACGGCCTTAGCAACGTTGTTTTTGTCCTCCAGTAACGTCATGTGCGAATGCTTCTATTGGATGCTTCTATTTCCCGTACCTAACAACAGCCTTAGCAACGTTGTTTTTTGTCCTCCATGTTTTTGTCCGTCATGTGCGAATGCTCTATAGCCACATACTTTATTGCTGCATTTTGAAAATGATCTTTTAAGGACAAAAGGGTTTCACTAATTAATTTTTCACAAACATTTGAGTAACTATAGTTATTATATTTAATTAATTAATTAAATTAGACAACAGAAGCGCTAGTTTCCAAAAAAGTGGAAACCATAGACCTAAGGTGGAAGCAGGTTACATTTCGGTCAGCCAGGATTAATTTAATTAGTAAACACTAACAATAACACAAAATTTTCAGATTAATTAATAATTTTTTTTTTTTTTTCAATTTAAAAAATTTTTTACTTTATATACTTTGGTTTATACCAAAAAATAAATGGTTTTGGAGTAAAAATTCTGATGATTTTAAAGAAATTCTTAAATACTATGTGTACGTCAAACGAGTCCTATTACTCCCTTTTGAATTACCTATAATCCCTCGGTGGGAGCCCTCTTTTTTATTTTGAATCATATTTAATTTAACGTCGGTCTACACCAGGGGTTCCAAACTTTTTTCACCATAGATCTCTTGATGACTTGTTCATACTCCGTGTATTCCCGCCTCTCCTTCGTAAACCACAAAAACCAGCCAAAAATGTTATCTTTCTTAACCAAATACGCTTAAATTTCGGAATTTAATTATTTGTAGGAAATGAAAGCGTGTGCTATGATTTTATACGCGTCAATGCGTTATATATGGAAAAGCATTTGATCATACATTTGATTATCTAAGAAAATATACTTTACCTTATGTATAAGGCACTGTCTATTTGGACGATCAATATACAACTAAACTCTTCTCTTACTTCCACGGCAACGGTTCTGATTGGAGACTAAGCGCCGGGACTGCTATTGCTATACGTAACCGCGAGGCACGAGACCTACGGCGCGTGGGCCAACTCCCGTTTTTGCCGTCCAAATAGACACTTCCTTATCTTAAGAGCTTGTTGTTGTAAGCATGGATGCATTGGAACTAGCGGATGCAGTTCTGAAGAAGCACGAGGCCATTTAATAATATGTCCATGGACACGATAAAAAAAAAAAAAAAGAGCTTGTTTAGGCAGAAAAAAAACGATCTAAGAGCAGAATTTTTTTTTTCAAAGAAAAATGAATTTGAATAGTTTTTTATCTGATTCACACAAGTTCATTAGTAATTGTTTTCATTTAGGAACACAACTTTATGTAAGTAAAATGTGTTACATGAAGTATTAATTAAAATATACAGATGGTTGAAACGTGCTTGACATAAAAATGAGAAATTAATGACCCTTTACTCTCTTTGCAGGGCCGTAACCAGACTTTTGTTTTGGAGGGGGGAGGTTCGATACAACATTATTTCTAAGGTACCCCTTTTTATCACTTACATGTATGATTTGAATCTCTTGATGCCCTTAGTGTCAGGACTTTGTATACAAATTAGACCAAAGTAAGAAATGGGGGTCTGGGGGTTCCTCCCAGAAATTAAAGAAAAAATTGAACCTTAAAAGTATGTAAACCTTTGAAAGTATTATGTTCAAAAATATTTTACAGTTGAAAAAAGTTCATGGACTTATTCCCTTTTTTAACCTTATGAAATTTCATACGAAAAACATCTTAAAAACCACTTTAATGGACAACTGAATTATATTTCTGCTCAGTTCACAGCAAAAAATTGAAAAATAGAAGGACCAAGAAGAATAAAATTAAATATTATTATGAAACTGGGTCATTAAGGCACTGCCAGTGGAGTAAAAGGATATGAAAGGAGTCGCACATTCAGTTCATTAAAAAAGGGGGAAACACTTTTAAATTAAAATCAAATTTTTTTTTGGCTAAGTGTACAGTACAAAGTATAAGAAAAGAAAGATAAATTAACTTAAGTTTAAAATTTAATCAAAAAAAAAATATATGATGAATGGACATCGATTTCGTCAAATTCAAGGGGCTATATCTGCCGATAGGGGATAGTTATTTTTATTATTTACACTCATGTGTAGAGTGAAGCTTGGAGATTTTTTGCGCACAAAAAGCCAATTTCCATTTTTTGGACTTTTTCCCTTTTCAAACTGGCGATTCAATTCAATTGCCAGTTTGAAAAAGGGAACTAGAACCAGAGGGATCGGTCCATCATATTGCTCTTCTGCATCCTCTCTTATGGACCTTAGGGATCGTTCCCTCCGCTCTTGCTCTTTTGCATCCTCTCTTGAGAAGAGTAGGTCGTAGATACACTAACCCGAGAGCTTCACTTGCTCTTCTGCATCCTTTCTAAAGATGATAATAAATTTGGATCTCAAAATAAATTTCAAAAGTTTTCAAAAGTTGTATTATTGTGCAGACCACTGCCCTGAGGGTTATGTACTCGATTTATTAATTCTTCTGAGAAAATTTCTGGATTCGAGAGTTCTACAAACACTTTCTGATTTCTTCCAAATTGATATCTATAATTGATATTCATATCTATCGATATCTAGCCAATATAATCATGTTTAACGAATTTTTAACGATGAAAGACCAAAATGTTGTTGTGGTTCTGATCTTTTTTAAAACCCTTCAAGCGTAGAAAGTTTAATTTCCATTTACTTTAATTTAGTATGAAACTCAAGGGTGAAATAAGAGAAAGCTTAGAATTATTCACTGGTTCAATTAGAAGCGTTCGAGCTATCTTTTTATTGAAAATCAGCTCGTTTGTGTAAGAGTTACTTTACTCCATGCCCATAATTTATTCTTAGTTATTTTAAGCAAGAACTTTTTAAAAATTTAATATAGGTAAGCTCTATTGATTTGTTAAAATGGACATTTCATTTACTTTCATCTACTTACTATTCCTTTTCAATTTATATTACAATTTCTTTTCAATCTATTTACCAATTACTACCGAATGAAACACATTATTCATAAGCACGAAAGGAAAACTTTGAGTAAAAACACGATAAATCTGATCATACAATCAAGGAAAACTGAGTAGCGTGCGTGTTTTCCATGAGAAAACTTTCAACGAGCACCCCAATTTAATTAGTATCATCGAACGAAAAATTCACCGATACAATGCTTTCCACTTTCCGTTGAATCGAACGATTGCAACGATGAAACCCCCTTTCCAAACGACACATCAATCAATTCCGCTTAATTGTTCCGGTCGGGAGTCAGCAGACGAGCATCCGAAAATTGAAACCAACGCGAAAAGAATAAATTCAAGGACACTGCCGGGCTTTGCCGAGAAAACAACAAACCCCACCGAAGGCCGCTTCAATCCCGTTGATAGTGCGTACTGCCCGAGTATTTCCTCGATATTCATTTTCATTCATTCTCACCACTGATCGGGAAATACACAGATATACACCAGCACCGTCCAGAGATAATTAAACTGTCAAATCAATTGGAACTATTAATTGTTTTCGGAACAAAATGATGCCTTTTCACTGCTGACTTCTCCGACGGTTTTGTGTTTCGAGCGGGCAGCAGCTGATGCGTTGTTTGGTGGATGCTTGGAAAATTGGAGAATAAATTTGTTGCGTCGGTTGTAAACATCGAGCGCTTTGGAAGGGAGAAATGAGGACCTTGGATAAGAAGTGTCTCGTCGGAGTGCACCAAGGGGACAGCACGCTTTGCCAAGGTAAGCAGGTGAAAACGAATTCGTTACTCTGGGCTCTTTGAGGCTGACAGAATTGAAATAAGTGTTATAACGATATGCAAGAAATTAAGTTGTTATACAAGTTATTAAATGTATATTAAAAGAGAGACGAACGAGTAGATATTTATAAAATTGACCTATCTTTTCCTTATATCAATTCTGGATTATTATTATTCATATTCATTATCTTTTAAGCACGTTTAAACAAATGTTTATAGTATGTTATAAAATTCTTTTGGACAGAATTTTCTCTCCGTATTTTAGGAAAGAGTATACTATAGAATTGCTATGCTTGACAGCTGTACCTCAGTGACATACTTGAATAAGTCTATTCGGTCACTCTTTTATTGAGAAAAAAATTAATTAAATATTTAATTGCCTAGACATCCATATATACTTACCAGTTAAACAACAACAACAACAATAATAATAATAATAATAATAATAATAATAATAATAATAATAATAATAATAATAATAATAATAATAATAATAATAATAATAATAATTGAGGATCAAAGTATTTTGTAAAAAAAGTATTACATAAGAGTTTATTTATATTTTATTAAAAAATAAAAATATTACTTACACAAACATTACAAAATTATTAAAGGAACAATATTTTTGTCTTGTCATAATTATCATTTAAATTAATTAATATAAAGATATTTTATTAAAATTAAACTCTCTTCATAATCATTTTAAATTATTCATACATAATTGCATAAGAGTTTATTTATACGTATTTAGATTTTATTGTAAAGTGTATAGTATTATTAAGTATGAATAAATGTAGGCACATTTAAAAATCAAAATTTTTCTTATAGTAATGGATTTAATTGATTTAAATATAATAAATTTAGTTAATTCTGTATTTTAGATGAGTTTTTTCTTTGAAATTTTTTTGAGAATTAATGAGTAAATTCTACAAATCAAGAGTTGACTTTGTTTTTCCCGAGATCATAATGTTTGGGATTTATACCTTTCCCCTATTTTATAATTTGAGTTTTGGTGGTTGTCCTAAAAATTGAAATGGGTTATCATTTTCTTATCTCCCTCCCAGATTGTTATTGTTTTGCTTAACTTTGCTTCAATAATAACAACAACGTAACGAGATAATACTATCTAAAATTAGTGAAAATATTTATGAATTCAAGACCTAATCATTCTTTAAATTTCCTTCGAAGATTCTGGAGTTTAGATAATGCCTGTTAAGGCATAGACCTTGCTGTTAAGGCATTCCAGGAAGTATGTTCAACTGAAATCATGATTACAAACGTCGTGAATTTATTTAAGATTTGTTATCACTTACATAGTAGTAGAAGTTTTAAAACCAAAGAATGAGATTAACTTGGGAGGTTTAAGAATGAAATAGCTGAAGGAGAGTTAAAATATCAAGTGAAGGTATGTGAATTATAAAGCAGAATCCATTTTTGAATCTCATTTTTTATTAATGTTCTTTTTAGTAACATTTTCGAATTTGGCATTAAATTATGATACTTCCAACCTCTCTCTTTTGTATAATAATATGTAGTACCTCAATATTTTTTTTAAATTGAGGCAGAATATACCCAAACGATCAAACATTTTTCATCCATCAGTTACAATTCTAATTCAGCGGATCGAGAGTTCATATGAGTCGCTGTATCTAAGCTAAGCCCTTTTTCTTAGTTTTAATACTAATTTTCTGACATATTTAAACTTAATTGCAATAAAAAGTTCAAAAAATGTTTAAAATAACAGATTATTGTAATCCATGAAAAACAATTCAATAACTTAATGAAATTTGATAGAAATATTAATATAACGCGTCAGACAAGTTTATTGCACTTAACTGAATTTTACATAAAATGCGAATTTTCAAATGATCCTTCCAAATAAATTATACTATATAACTAATCCTTTTCAATATACCTTATCAATTTTTATTACATTTTAAAGCATTTTATATACATTTCTTCTGAAATCTCTATGTAAATAATACATTACTCTTTTCTGAAAACAAGTTACATACTACGTTCCATAGTTTTTTGGGGCCAAAATGAAGTCGTATACACCTCCTAATTCTGCCACAAATAAAAACAATTAAAAGTAGAAACAACAAAACTTAAAATTTGGAATAACGTCAAGATTTCCATCGAGTTTGAAAAATCATATTTGAAAAGCAGAATTTAATGTAGTACGTATACAGTTATAAAACTTTTCTGGACAAATATTTAACGAACTATAAAATACATGTACAATTACATTAATAGAAATTTCACTTTGCTCTTGAACAGCTAGTTATATGCAAACGACATTCTTTTCTTTCCCTAATTGAACACCGGGAGCGAGGTGAACGTGACTCAGTCAGTGTCAAAAGCAGTTAAGTAAGGATACCTCTTTCCGACCTTTAATTCATTCAACAAGGAAAATCTCTCTCTCCGTTATTCTCCATCCATTCTTCGTCATTTTTAATCAAGTCATTAAACTCGCCTTTTCCTTTGCCCTTCACTTCAAAAAAGGAATAATCGCCAAAACCAGTTAATCAGAGCCCTAAACATCTTGTATTGGTCAGAAAAACTGCCAGACGCGCTTTGCAATCGGATGAGTGTTGCAACTGTTGATATGGTCATTAAGTTATTTAACTGAAGAGCCCCTACTAAAGGGTAACAATCTCTCTTGCGTCGGTGGGTTGACCCCGGGTCAGACGTTCTATCGTTCATCATCGAACTTTTTGAGATAAAGGAGAGAACGAAGGTCTGAAAGGGTGGTCATGAACTTGATCTACTGATATTGACCCAATGTGTGATTGAGGACTGGCGAAGATCGCGAGCCTCTCCCCCAGAAGAAACAGATATGACAGTAATCACATCAGGTATTTTATTTTTTTTTCTCCGTATTGATATATGGTTTATCAGGAAGATGTCATTTTGTAAAACATATCTTCAGTAATAACCCTTTTATTGATGGTTTATTGTTATAAAGTACTATGAATTATAACTAATGATATAACTCCGAGACCAATTTTGTTTGAGATATCTTTCAAGGGAGAATCTGCTTCTTTTAAAAATGCATCCCTTTTTAATTCGAATATGTTTCAACTCTTTTGTCTCCTTTAAGTTTTCTAGATTACTAATTATAAAATCTCTGTAATTAAGTAATGTATTTATCCTTTGTTATATTTAAAAACTTTTAACAACATTTTCATAATTTTCTCCCTTATCAATGATCTACTCAAATATTTCTGTTTCAACTAAAAATTCGTTCTCATCTTCTTAAAACCTTAAAGATGCATATTTTTTTAACGTTTTTATGTATTGAAAAAACACATATTTTCTTCTATAGTAGAACCCATAGGTAGAACCCAATTTCTTTTAGAGAAATTTATTTGGCTGTGAATGGGTTCTTACCTTCATATTATCAAAGTGCTAAAATTATTTAATCAGACATAATGTCTTTATACTCCTATATTTTCATTTCCCCGAACCCTAAAAGAAAACGCTATTAACATGACGTAATTTTACATTTGAAATTTAATATTTCATATTAAAATTTTCCACTTTGCATAAACACAATAAATGGTATAAAACTGTCAACCAAAAATATTATTTCACTGAAATTAAAGCCCAGTATCAACGATACTTACACAGTAATAGATATTTTAAGCAAACAATGCAAATATCCATCCATTTATGACCCTTTCAAAAGCGAAACAAACCCTAACTTTAATACAATGAAAAGTGCAATTTTTTTTTATTTGAATTGGTATTGCAATGTAACCTTGTGTCACTTGAGTATTTTGTTTATTTAGGTGATAGCATTTAGTGATAAAGAAAGTATCCATTAATAGAGTAAATGTTAGAATTATGGTTAAATGTGACGCAATCGGTAAAAAACCACAAACTGTTGAAATCTAGCTTTTTTATCTTATTCTCAATGTTATATTTTTTTCAATAAAGATAAAATCACCTTGATTTTTAGTTTGTCAACAATCTAAAAATGCGTAGTAATTAGACTGGGTTATTTTGCCTTTTTTGTATTGATTGAATAACAGTTCGGTGTAATGAAAGAGAAAGAACTTACATTAATGCAATTAAAATTAGTGTTAATTTAAATTATTTTGCTTATTTAATTGCACTTAATAAACATATTTTATCACAAAAACGTAGCACTGCTGCATTTTTGATAGAAAAAATTACATTAAGATTAATGTTCATTAGTTTTTAAACGAAATATTAATGCCCAGTTGTTTAAAACTTTACATTTAGTGTCATTTTTTGTTTTAAATTTTCATAAAAACAAATTTTCAATTATGTGGTAAAATTACTAAGGGGCCATTCATTAATTACGTAAGGATAATTTTGGCAATTTTTGACCCCCCCCCCTACCCCCATGTAAGGGTATACGTAAGATCTTTCAAACCCCTCCCTCCCTATTCTTACGTAAGATTCCATTTCGTTTTTCAAAATAATAAAATGTTAGAAAAGGATCAGTTACACTAAAACTCTCAGTTTGACATAAATCAAAGATTTTTATTTTTCAACAGATAAGTAATATTCTTGCTGTCGACGACATATTACCATTATTTACTATTATCTCTAGTCTTTGGAATACCATTTGGAATTATTGTTTACATTAACTTGGAAAATTTTACGTAAGAAAGGGTTTGACCCCCCCCCCCCAAGTAAGGGTATGTAGAGATTTTTCCAACCCCCCCCCCTCCCCCTCGAGATCCTTACGTAATTAATAAATGGACCCTAATCTAGAGATTGACTACACCGGTGTATAAAGATTCTACTGTAGTAGGAATAGGACAAAAAGTGTCCTTATTAATGTGATAGGTTGTAATGGGTGCTATTGCAAAAAAAAGTCTACTGCCCATTGTTTTAATAGCAAATTGGGGAGTAATAAATTTTTATGCTCATACTAGAACTAGATATTCACCACCAATGAATCTACTGTGAAGTTTAGCGATGTTTCAAAGTTTAAATCCTAGTGTAAATAACACAATACGACAAATTTGAATTTTTTTTCTTGTTCTTTAGATTAAACTATGTGATTTTGTATAAAAAAGGGGTGATTTACTCATATATGAAAACCAAAATGGTTCATCATGTACCATTTTTTTTGGGAGACCCACTTTTTATATTTGTACAAATTTATTACAGTGAAATAAAGACTTGATAAAAACAAAGACTAAAATGATTTTATTGGCTGTTTCCTCTTGGATCTGTTGATGTATCTCTGATATCATATCAGATAATAACACATCCTTTTCATTGTCCACTGAAACGCTTTTTAAGCGTAGAGATGTCTGGGTGAAACTTTTCCCCGTGCTCATTCATTACTAATTGCGACAAGGTTTCGAGGAAAGAAATCCAGGTTTGAGTCCAAAAAGTGTTGTTTTATCAAAATATTGCAACATTGCAACCTAAAACGGGAAAGAGTTTCGCCACGTAACAAAAGATCCTTATATATTTCGGCTTTCTCATTTCCAAGTAAACATGAGCACGAGCACACTAATTTGAATGCCAGCCAGGCTGCTATTTCTGCTCTGTCAGTTTATTTTCAAACTCTTCCCCAGGAAATAGGGCTTTAATTTGTGGTCCAATAAAAAACCTCTTCTCTGTCCAGAGCTTTTACGATAACTCTTTCATCAAACCACGTTTAATTTTCAATGGTGAAAGAAAGACACATTGCGTAAAGTGATTCATCTAATATGTTTTTGGTGCCAAGAATGAAGTTTTTTTTCTTGAAGGTCACTTTTTACGGATGTAAGGGGTTTTTTTCAGTTAAGACTGGGTCTCATTCACAGAAAAGCAAAGGAATTTAGTGTAGTATCCCAGTTACATGCCTGTTGATATCCTATAATGATTTTAAATCTCCACAAATTGTGTCATTTGAGTATAGTGTACTCAATTAACTTCAGTCATAACTTCGTAAGTTTTCTTATTTTTATTTACCTATATGTTACACGCAAAATGCTGATTTTGAGGAAAATGGAGCGTGGTACGAAAAAAAAATAATTTCAGATTCGTTATTTTCAACCAAAATTTTTCAAGAAACACATATTTTCATCTAAAGGACATTGTTCATGTTATTCAGTGTAAGCTAAAATAGTATTAAATTTATTTTCAGATATTAAGACATTTAATTTGTTTTTGTTGATTCATCAATCTCTTATTTAAAAAGTGGTATTTTTAAATTGTTCTATTTTTGCGGGAATCTTCAGAGTTTAGAATTATTAACATTAAAAAATATCATTGTTTTTTGGAAACAAAAATTTCAGTTCTCATCTGTTAAAATTTATTAACATAAATCTGGTTAAAATTTATGTAAAATAAATAGACAAACAAACTAATTGCAAAAAAATTAGTTTTACAAAAACAGTTTTTTTCTAAAATATCTAATCACAGTTATTTGTAAATTCTAATCTAATAGTATCTCAAGAAACTAGATAGCATACCCTTTTTTCCAGTTGTTTATTTGGTAACTCAAGATTCAAAATAAGCGTAAATATGTTGTGTTGTTTATCGGTCTTGTAAATGTTGACAGTTTCTATTTCGGAATGTGATTTTTCACCGGCCTACGTCACCCCCAAGTTTTCCTTTTCAGCTGGGATAATATTTGTCTTCCCGATCACGAAAAACACTGAAGCTCAGTGAGTAATACCGAGGTAGAAAAGTGCCTGCATCAAAATTGAGACTACAAGTGTTATGTTAGAAATTACGGTAAAAAGCTAGAATCCACTAATTAAAAACATTATTAGTTTCCCAATAGGAACTTACAATTAAAAAAATTGGGTAAGTTTGGGAAGTTTTGTGGCGCAAATGTTTTAAAAATAAAAAGTATTTATGAAGAAATCTTAAATTTATTATTTTAAATTTAATAAGTACATTAATGGGGTAGGTACTATATGAAAAAATTGAAGTATTAGTATGAAAAAGTATCTTTCACAACTTTATATTTTTATATGATTCAAGTAAATGTATATGTTAAGTATACTTATAATTTATTTAGCATCACCGTTTTTAGGAAAAATGGATAAACATATCATAGAAAAGCAAAATGGAAAAGTCAAAAGCACCTTTCAAGACTTGGCTCCTTACACAGCAGATGTGTTGGATCCGTTTGCTTGTCACAGAAAATTGTCTTTCCTTCAATTGCTAAAGGTTCGTGGTTTTTTTTTTTGTATCTATTACATTATTACTTTCATTTATTTCTTATTTTTTAAGTTTCTTCGTACTTTTCTTGAACTTATAAGTCTATAAGGTCTAATAAAAAAAAGTTGTTCAACTAGCAATATATGTTTTCAAAGTATACAATTATATTAATATACATAATAAATACAACTAATTAAATTACTCTTAAAATTATTAAAGAGTAAAATTTTAATGTTATTGAATGGGTTATTTAAAATTATAAAGAATCACACACACTTTTAGGTTATTTCTATAGTAAAAAAAGATTAATCAATCAGTGCACATTTTTTGCACATTGTAAAAACTGGCCCAGTTTATAGTAGTACTTGTCGAGTTCCAAGTATTTTTTAAAATAAATTTTACTCTATTAAAGTTTGAATAAAAATTTCTTTATGATGAAATCTTTTGGTTCGTTAGACAAAAGTAAGTAACGCTTAGTAACGCAAAAGTAACTGCAGTAACGACATCAAATTGACAAACTGATGACAATTAAAATCATTGTGTAACCCTCTTACTAACTAAGCTAAAAGAGGGGCGTCCCCGCTTCATTCAAAGGAAAGGGTATAGCAATCACTTCATTACTCCTTTTTTTTCTGATTTCCACGAAGATTAATTTTTATTCTCATGGATAATTACAGTCTGTGATTCTCACGGTGACACTCCTCCCTTTGCGACTGTCGCTCATGATGGTGATTCTCGTGCTGGCTTGGGCCATAGGGATCATCACCTGGATCGGGGTGCCAACGGAACAGGCACAAAATATAGAGCCTCTGTCGGGCTGGAGAAGGTAAGGGATAAAAAACAAGTTAAGTTTAAGTAATAGTAAATTAAAGTAGATAGATTCTTTTATTTATTTTTTATAGAAAAATAAATTAGTTTCAATATTAATGTCTGCATGAGTAATCTACAATAACTGATACGCAATTAGAGTATAATTAAGAACCAATGTTCTATAAATTTTATTTACACAAAAATATGCCTTTACACACAAGCATGAGAATAACCAGCTACCCAATCTTCACAAGTTTTTTCAAACTAGTTTTTCTCACTAACGCTTTCTTGTTTGCTTCTTTCTTCCTCGCATTTTACTTCGGAATGAGAGGAAGAGAAGGTGAGAGTTAGAGAAAAGTATGAAATACGAACTGAGAATGAGGTATAGAGATTGAATGAGAAGAGAAAGAGAGATGAGAAATTGAAAAAAGAATGAAAGAAGAGAGATGGGAACAAATGAAGGAGAGAATAAAAAAGAGAATTTTTTGGAAAGATCAAAGGGGGGATAGAGAATTAGAAATAAAGAAAAAGATAATACAAGAGAGAACATCAATGATAATAGGAGAGATAAGGCAGAGGGAAATGAGAAAGAGATTGAAGGAGAAAATAAAGGAGGAGATTAGATAAGGAAGGGAGAATTGGGGTAGAGGAGATAAGGAATGAGAGAAAACAAGGGAGAGAGTGATTGAACGTGAAAATAATAGAAGATGGTTTGGAAAGAAAGGGTGGGGATAGAGAAAAAACAAGGGGAGATACTTGAAAGAGTACCTTCAAACCTTCGTGTTAGGTAGTTTGAACTTCAAACTCCCCAAAACCAGCCTCACTGGGTGAGGCCATGAACAAGACGTTATAGAACGTATGACTGAAAGCCATAGTCAGCTGAGGCCCTTGTTTCCCCAAGCGAACTTGGTCCTCGGGTTTATCGACATCGGATGGATGAAAAGCTGAATCTGCCTTGCCCAACCCAAGCCTGTGGCGTGGCAGCGAGATGCGTATAAAGGAAGGGAATAATAGTAATAGTAGAAATAATAATAATAATAATAATAATAATAATAATGAAGATGATGATGATGATGATAATAATAATAATTAATAATAATAATAATAATTATAATAATAATGAAGATGAAGATGATGATGATTGTGATGATGATGATGATAATAATAATGATGATGATAATAATAATAATAATAATAATGAAGATGATGCGATGATTGTGATGATGATAATAATAATAATAATAATAATAATTAATAATAATAATGATAATAATAATAATTAATAATAATAATAATAATAAAGATGATGATGATTGTGATGATGATGATTATGATTAATAATGATGATAATATTAATTTCTTATAATAATATAATAATAATAGGGAAGGAAAAGGAATAATGGCAGAAGGAAGGGAAATACTATAGTATAATAATACTTTTAATAACTATAACTATAATACTTTTAATTATAATACTAATAACTATAATACTTTTCAGGAAGTACGCGAAGCCTGTGATCGTGGCGCTGGTGCGACTGGTGTTCGTGGTAGGGGGCTGGTACTGGATGCCAATGAAGGGGCGGCGGGCCTCCCCCCAAGAAGCCCCCATCCTGCTCGTCGCGCCCCACTCATCCTTCCTGGACACGGTGGTGGTCATCGCGCTCGGCTGCCCCGGCATGGTGGTCATCGAGGCCACCGCGAAGGCGCCCCTTTTCGGAAGTGAGTACACAGATTTTCCTGTTTCGATATCCCAAAGTGGAAAGGATAGATAGCGAGGTAATATTACTACATTGAGGGAAACGACACTTTCTCAAATATGAGTGAAGGAATGGTTTCATTTTAATATAAAACTTATTTTTTGTTTCCAAATAGGATTATTTCTATTTTGAAATATACCAGAAATACCATAGCCGCATCAAGACTCATAAGGCCATAGAAGCTCGAAATCGTGACGCGAAATAGTAGGCAAGACGGCACTTTTCAACAGCGCAAGGTACAAGATATCAGACTGGGAGTTGCGCTGTTGTCCAAAAAAGGCTATGAAGAGTGACGTCTTGCCTACTATTTCACGTCACGATTTTGAGCTTCTCTGGCCTTATGAGTCTAGGTGGCCATGGAAATACTCAGTTTCTAACAAGTGAATCGTCACCACTCAAATTATAATTATTTTTAATTTATGTTTGATGTAACTTTTAGAAGATTATTGGAAATATACCTCAATTATGATGGTTTAACAGTGAACTAGAACAACAACTGAACTAGAACACAAATCGGTATTTGAATTCATCGAATGATATTTTTTACCGTCACAATAATCAATAACTAAAACAATTCAACCCTTTGAAAATGATTGTTCGTTCAGAAAGCAGCTCCTAAGACAGGTAGCAGGAAGATATCCCCTTTTTGTGTTCCCAAGATCTTAACGAACACTCAGGAAAGTCTAAATTTATTCTGAGTAATTAATTCTATCTGTCCAAATTGCACAGTTTTGTAGAAATATATTTATGTTTTATTTCAAAAACATTCCCCTGGTAATATTATATTGCTTTGAAGCACACTTAATTTTATCTTCATTTTTTTTAATGATGTGGGACGGGACATTTTACGTGTAACAAACTTCTTTCTCTCAACGAACCTCAATCCCTTATATTAAACGTTGTTTGGATTCATTTCTGATATCCATCAATAAAATGACAAAATTTAGAATTTAGTTAAAACTGAGACTTTTGTAAATTTTTGCCATAGCACATTTTAATTATTAATAGTTTCTAAAAAGAATTTAAATTTATATTTATCACGCTTATGAAGTAGAATCATTGTTCAGGCTCTGCTAAAATCTGAGACATAACGTAAAGTTCTTGAAACTTCCTTGGCCACAGCGATAGTTTTAAAGTTTGTTTTGCAGCAATGGCAGTCTTAGATGCAGAAAAGCGCTACACTCCTATATTCTGTAAAGTTGTTTTTTTAACAAGACTGCTGACCTTGATTTCTGCCTTGCAGCAGTAAAACAAACAACCAGAGCAGACTCCTGTAAAACTTGTTTCGTAGCAAGAGACTCCTTATTGCGGAAAAGCCCTACTTCCAGATGTCTGTAATTTATTTTTCATATTGTATATATGTTGCAGGAAAGCAAACTACTGACTATATTTTAGCAAAAAAAATGGTAAATCACCAGTTAGAGAATACACAAAATATTATTAGACAAAAAAAAAACATTTATTTAGTATTTCATCACTCTGCGTCCTTATGTTTTGTAAAACTTAAGAGGCTTATTAGAAAATATCCGAATATTTGATTCTAAAATGCGTCGTGGTTGCAGACAGACAGATGGACAAATTAATATGCGACTCCCTAGACGCGTTGATGACCCAATAGCTAGAGATTGCTTTGTGTGTTTACATTCAACTTCTGTTTCTACTCCCTTTGCTCACAAAATACGGAAGTAACAGTGAAAGTTTTGCGTATGCGTATTGCGGAACTCATTATGTTTGTCCTACCACGGCTTACTAGATACTATACAGGCTAGCCGAATTTTCAACAATGAAAACCATTTGACAACTTTTCCCGCTTGGATCGCCACAAGTCCTACCTATATCACCCACCGCCTTCAACACTGTGAATATGCTTTGCCAGTTGGTCCAATAATGCCATCTGGATTTTTAATGATTTCCGTACTCGGCTAGCCTGTTTAGTATCTAGTAAGCCGTGGTCCTACATATTTTAATACTGAATATTACTTAAAAGTGGGGGTCTATCTCCAGAAAATGTTTGTAAATTTCTCTAAAAAGTGGTGTTGCACCTTATTTTTGGATACTGGCCCTCCTTGTGATAAAGGTTGATCTAAAAGCCTATAATTCCTTGCTGTACTATCTTCCCCGAACTCAAACAACTCCATAACCTAAAAAGTAAATAGGGGGTTCAGGGGTCCTCCCCCCCCGAAATTGTTTTCAATTTTAGCATGCTAAAAAGGGTTCTGAAACTACTTTTGGGGAGTCTTCAGGGGGCTTCGGGTGCCGCACTAAAGCATAAAGCATGGCCACCTAGACTCATAAGGCCAGAGAAGCTCGAAATCATGACGTGAAATAGTAGGCAAGACGTCACTCTTCATAGCTTTTTTGGACAACAGCGCAACTCCAGTCTGAAATCTGGTACCATGACGTCTTTCCTACTATTTCGCGTCACGATTTCGAGCTTCTATGGCCTTATGAGTCTAGATGGTCATGAATAATGACCCGGAGGCTTGCCAGTTGGAAAGCCCTGTGCAATACAACAACAACATGTATGGAAAATTTCTCTACCCCATTTCTCATTCTGTAGTGAAAAACTTTTATATTTTTCTTATATATTTTCCTTCATATTTTTCTTATCTGTCTACATAGGTTTGATAAGGTACCAGCAACCGTTTCTGGTGAAGGCGGACGATCCGAACTCCCGACACCTTGTGGCAGAGGGGATTAAGGAGAGGGTCACCTCTGGGAAGGACTGGGAGCAGCTTCTCTTGTTCCCAGAAGGAGGATGTGGGAATAGAAAAGCGCTTCTGCAGTTCAAGCATGGTAGGTTTGCTTTTCAACGCTTCCAATCCCAAACTTCGGCTAAATCAGTGGTTCCGAACCGGTATGAAAGTCTTGGAAGTGGTCCGGGAACACTAAAAATTTCCTAGAAATTTGAGCGCATTGAACGAGAAATGATTGAGTTATATCCGTGCCAATGACTTTCGGCAGTGTTATTTGTTGTTAATTAACATTCACCACTAACAAATCAAGTTAGGCCATTGCAAATTTTTTTGGGGAAATTTCCCAGGTGCACCCTCTTATGTTGTTACAAATACCAAAACATTATTACCTGCAAATTTTCGGGTCTCTAGGCCAATTTTTGACCCCCGCGCACCTCAAAAGTAGTTTTCCCATGTTTTAAGGTATTAATGGTTTTCCCATGTATAAGGTATCAATATTGACAGCGTTCAGGCTTATTAAATTAAAAGCAATGATCCGGCGATTGTACTACTTAAAAGTCTCTGGTACTTACTCTTATATCGTCGTAGTGACAAAATTACTTAAATGTACGCTCTCAGGAGTTTCCTCAATCAAGTTAAATGCCTCACAGCACTTTTGATACAAAGCCAAACAGTTCGGGTATCAAAACAAAAATTTTTTGGAAGACGTTCAGTTCCATTTAAAAGAACAATGGTAAATATAAGTTTCGCCCGTCACTATCCATGTATTATTGAAATCTCTCAATGCATTGCTTAAATTTTTTTTTCAAAATTCTAAAAACATAACAAAGTTATGATTCATAGCAAAAGAGAAAGAATGGCTAAGAATACCACATAGCCTTTATCGATCAATGTTACATCACCCTTACACTATTGTCTCAGAATATAACTCAAAAGATGAGCGAACTGGTGATCTTTATTTTAAGCAAAGCTTTTTTCCATTCAGTTCTTGAGCATGAAATATTGCATCTGTTGGCTACTGCTGCAATCGTTCTGACTGTTCTCTTTGAGTTCCAGCACATTCGAACAGTGGAACAATGCCGAAAAGGTTTGGGATATAAATATCCTTTTGTCAAGAGATCTGCATGATGATATAGGGCTATTCGACAGACAAAGGGTCCTCTCTTTGTTTCTAAGTTTTAGTGGTTTGCAATTAAAAGAGAAAATTCTTTGGGCAGACTGAAGGATGCTTTTTAGATGTGTAGAGGTAAAAATCCTGAAAAACTTTCAAAAAAATGAAAATTTAGGTTTTTACTGCGATAATTTTTTTGGGAAAAAAAGTACGATTTCTAATTTGTTTGAAATAACTCAAAATTTAAAAATCCTAAAATTAAATTTTCTAACGAGTAACACCCACCAAAAAAACTGCTCATTATTGTTTTTTTTTATATATACTAGGGGGCCTGCCCCCTGCTCGCTATCGCTCACCAACCCCCGGAACTACTTCGCAGTTCTTTTTAGATCGCTTCGCGATCTCAGCGAGCAAAGCTCGCTTGTTCCATCTTACCAATCACCCCGCTGGTCGGCTTAATTAATGCTCCTTTACAACCGAAACTACTTATCACTCTTGCTGATAAATAATTTAATCCAAATCATCCCGAAAAAAACTATTGCTGAAATATTACTTTCCTAACTTAAATTGAAAATAAAAGAAATCACACATAGTGAGCTATCGCTCACCAACCCTCTGAACTGCTTCGCAGTTCTTCTCAGATCGCTTCGCGATCTTAGCGAGCAGAGCTCGCTTGTTCATCTCAACAATCCAGCAGAAGCCTTTTCTCCGAATAATTTAATTGAAATGTTAAAAAAATATTCAGCAAGTCTACTAATAACTATCAACCACTTTGTAGAAAAAAGCATTGTTGAAAATAAAAGAAATCAGACTCATCAATAAAACACGCATAAAACTCGTCTGTTTCTCTAGTGAACGGCGAGAAAGAGAAGAAAAAATTGACACTTTGAATCTTAATAATTCTAAAACTAATTAGAATTTTTGAAAAAACAAAAAGCCAATATTTTTATAAAATTATTTCTATGTGTCTTTAAAATATCATAGTTCTACTGTGATTAGTTTTGCTTTTATAACGAAAAAACAGAAAAATCTTCAAAATTTTCGAAACTTTAAAACTTAATTACTCCAAAACTAATTTGAAATTCGAAAAAAGGGCGACGTGGTGCAAAACTGCACATCTAAGAGTATGTGTCTGCAAAAAATCATATTTCTGCTGCTAATAGATTTTGCTGGGGGCGAACTCGCAGCAGAAAAAAATAATTTTCGACTTTGACATTAAATAACTCTAGAACTAATTATCTCATCTATTAGCTTTTAGAACGAAAACGATCCTCATACACTTGAATAGAAATGTTTAAAATTTCACAAATTTCCGTGGAATAGTTTTTGCGTAGTGAGAGTTCAAAGTGTTCCAAAATAAAATTTTCAAAAGCAGCGGCGGCAGCGGCGGCGGCGGCGGCGGTCACTGTTACTTTTTTTTAATATAGAGAGATATTCAATTTGATTTTATAAATGCCATTGGTTTTTTGACATAGAACAGTATGAAAGCAATTTTAACTATTAATAAGAAGAAAAAAATTCTTTGAATTTTGAAAATTTCGAAATTCCAAAAAAAAAATTTTGAATATATATTTTAAGAAAAGAAAGTTAAAGTTATAAATTAAGTCAAATAAAAAAACCTATAAATTCAGTCAAATAAACATAATAACCTACAATATTTCATGAAATAACAAAATAAACTCATTGAGTTTCATTTAGATAATTTTTAGCTTGTTTTGCACAATAGAGAAATCATAATTCATAATATGTTAGTTAAAATAGAAGAAATAAAATTTGAGGTGATTTAAAGATTCTAATTGTTGTAAATTCGTTGAATATTTCAGGAAGCTTTACTCCAGGAGTTGCAGTTCAACCAGTCTTCATCCGATACAAAAACTCGTTAGTAAGTATCCAGTTTTATACAAAAGATCTAGGCTCTTATTTAATAACCCCCTTTTTTAGTTGTCTTTCTAATTTTTAGGACAGTGTTACATGGACCTGGGACGGACCAGGAGGGTAAGTTAAGTTCTTTCACAATCTAACTCTAGAGATTAGCTTGACCTCACTTTGCCTTATAACCTTAAAAGGAAGTCTTTTCTTAATTTTACACTTTAAAAAATTATCTTAAAATTTGTGAGGCTCCCATAAGGTAGGTGTTCTGAACCATCTAATGTAATGAATGCATTAAGTAAATTAATAATGAGTATAATTTCAGGTTGGAGCAACTGTGGTTGACCCTCACGCAATTCCGCATTTATTGCGAATTGGAAGTACGTTCCTTTTAAATATGATTTCTTTGTAGCTTTAAAATGGTTTAAAGAAATTAAACTGATTTCTTTTAGTTCCTTCCTGTGTACAATCCTTCAAAAGAGGAACGAGAGGACCCCATTCTTTACGCTGACAATGTCCAGAGCTACGTTGCAAAGTGAGTCGATAATTTGTACACTTTCATAAACATAAAGATATTTCAATAAATTTACAGAAACAATTTAAATAGATTTAACTTCCTTAAGTATTTTATGATTGAAGTTTAAAATACAGATAAATCAATAATTAATTTGTAATAAATTCATCTTATTTAATTAAAAAAAGAGATGCATCTTGGCTAAGTAAAATCAGTTAAATAAATTTAAATACATTGTTTTTTAAGCGTTAACACTGTTTCTCCAAGTGTTTGTAGTATGCAAACCATAATAAGTGTTAATTTGTAACCATAGTAATTTTTTATACCTCATAATTTTACAGAATGATTTAGTTGCGAATTTTTTTTAAGAACGAGCTTAGTAGTAAGGTAGTAGTATGCAAACTATCATGAGTATTAATTTGTAACCATAGTAATTTTTTATACCTTATAATTTTACAGAATGATTTAGTTGCGATTTTTTTTAAGAAAGAGCTAGTAGTAGATAGTAGTATGCAAACTATCATGAGTGCTAATTTGTAACCATAGTAATTTTTTATACCTCATAATTTTACAAAATGATTTAGTTGCGAAATTTTTTTAATTTTCTAATTAATCTAATAATTTTTCTGAAGGATATAGTTTCAGTGTTTAGTTGTATTTTGTTGCAGGTTGACCAATACCCCCATATCCCGCTTCAGCTTGTCCGATGCTCGGTTTGTCCAACAGGCTCGCAAACTGGGCCTACCACCAACGACAGCTCTAGTCAAGCTTCTTCGTTTACGTAAAACAATCGGGTGAGTTCTTATTTTAAATAATCCACAGTTACTGTACTTTACATAAATAACTTTTCTCTTCACTTTACCCTCTTCCCTATCTTAAAAACTGTTTACTAAAACTTATTGAGTTTGAAAAATCTATCTTAACCCTATGTCAAAAAATAGTGACCATAACTAAAGTTTTAGTCATTTTGAGGAGACGCCTGCAAATTTATTATGTTAGACTGTTACTAAAATTTAGGAAATTTTCAGTCGCCAAGACATGGATCCCGAGGAAGAACTGAAACTGCTTCGAGAAAAAAATCCGTCATTTCAAAACACACACGGAGATGTGAAAGACATGGCTTCGTACTTGGGATTGCAAAGATGTCCAGAAGCACTGAAAGATTTCTTCCACACAATGGATCAGGTACTCCGCCCTCCTTCCTATCCGAAAATCCAAAGGCTTCTCTTGCTCTTCTATATCCTCTGGGGTTTCTTTCATTCGGAAGATTATTTTGCTCTTCTCCATCCTCTGTAAAGACCGTATAGAAAGCACTCTATCAGGGGTAATTATTTTGCTTTTCTGCGTCTTCCCTAAGAACCAAAGGACGCACTCGATACGGAGGCTTATCTTGCTCTTCAGAGGATTCTTTCATTCGGAAAGATTCTTTTGCTCTTCTCGATCTGCTCAGTAAAGACCATATAGGAAGCCCTCTAACTAACTAACTCCCTGGCATTACAGCCCGTGCCGGACTATGTGGCCTCTCCAACAATTTTCCTCCAAAGCCCTCTATCTCTTGCTTTTGTTTTCAATTACGGACTTATATACGGTATATTATTACGGAATTTTAGATCTTTTCAACCTTATCCAAATCCAAGCATCTTTTAACTGGCCTTACTCTTTTCCTTTGTCCCTGGCCTTTGACAATCTTTCTAGTGCTCCTATCTTCTTCCATTCTCTCGAGGTGTCCCAGCCATTGTATTCTATTTGTTTTTACGTAATTATGGATATCTTTTTCTTCAAATAGTCTTTCAATTTCAAAATTAAATTTTTCCTCCAAAGGTCACCCTCTTTCAAAGGTCCAAAAATAGTTCTTAGAATTTTTCTCTCCCAAGTGATCAGCAACTTTTCTTGTTTTTAAGTTAGAGCCCACAGGTCTCTGCTCCTCTGTTTTGCTCTTCTAAGAACCAAAGGATGCACTCGATCCAGAGGTTTCTCTTACTCTTCTGCTTCCGCTAGGGATTGTTTCATTCGGAAAATTATTTTGCTCTTCAGCATCCTCTGTAAGGAAGCGCTCTATCCGGGGAGTTAATCTTGCTCTCATAAAAACCGGAGGAAGCCCTCGATCCGGAGGCTTTTCTTACTCTTCTCTAAGGACAGTATAGGGAATACCATTTAACCCGTAACAGGGGAGGTGAAAAAATGGAACATACCAGGGGACGTGGGGTCTCACAGACCGCGCAACGTTATATTTTTTAAAAAAATTTCTAATCAAGATATGATTCTGATATTTCAGTACACTGTTCTTGGAACATTTATCTTTTCATAGAAAAATATTTATTAACTTTATGATAAAATAAAAGTTTTCACAGACAATTTTCCAAGAGACTTAAATTTTTCGATGGAAACCACATAGTGCAGTAAATTCTTTATAATTTAAAATAAAACGCATCTTAGCCCAGTAATTTTAGGGTTTGGTAGCTAAATAATTTATAATTAGCTGAAAATTTCAGGATGAGCTCTCTATGATGTGTACAACCCACCCTGAAAAGTCCCCAAAGATCCTCCGTCGGCGTCATTCCAAAATGGCGGATCAAAGATGGCCGCCCAGCATTTTTGCCGATATTTTCGCTCATATCTAAGTCAAAAATTAATATTTTTTAGTTCTGTAAACGGATTTATACTCAGGATAGATGCCGTTTTCGAATAAAATTTATAGTTTTGCGATAAAATATAATAAAGGGGTTGTGAAGGGATTTTATTCATGCCAAACTGCAAAATTTTCATTGTTATAATGGTATACAATAGTATACAGTTATATGGCGTGCTTTGCCATATAAATGTTATACTATTAGAAAAATAGATCGGAAAATTACGATTGTTTTTAGTAGTCCCATTATTCAGGATTATTTTGAAAAAAAAATTTTTGAAATCCGCTGAAAATTGACAGAGATATTCAATTTTAAGTAAAGTGTTGTGGTACGGATGGTATTGGGTGTATACGTTAGGAGTGAGTTTCGCACTTGATTAATAATTGTGTTTGGTCATTATCTTTAATAGCCTAGTTAATACCGTTGTAACGTAAAGAAGTCATTATGGTGCATTAAAATTTTCTTACGCAAACATTTAATTTGGATTTTCTTTATCAATTTGAAAGCTGCAGATTTCCCTTTTCTAAAAATTGCTGAGGTGGAATCGCATCCAGAAGCTGCATGTAGGAAGAGAATTGAATCTTTTATTGGGCCAAGAGTGTTTTGAATTTTAGAGATGTACTAGCACTTGTGTTATCTAATAGTTGTTTGAGGATGCAAAAAAAAAAAAAACCAGTGACTCTATACTATAGGGTCCGAAATATAGAATCGGTCCAAAAGACCTTATTAATTTTAATGAACTTTTTGATAATTAAATGTTTGTGTAAGAAAATTTTAATGCACCGTAATGATTTCTTTACGTTACAACGGTATTAACTAAGCTATTAAAGATAATGGCCAAAAAACAATTATTATTAATCAAGTGCGAAACCCACTTCTAACGTATACTACCCAATACCATCCGTACCACAACACTTTACTAAAAATGTAATATCTCTGTCAATTTTCAGCGGATTTCAAAAATTTTTTTTCAAAATAATCCTGAATAATGGGAATACTAAAAACAATCGTATTTTTCCGATCGATTTTTCTAATAGTATACAGTTATATTGCAAAGCACGCCATATAACTGTATACTATTGTATACCATTATAACAATGAAAATTTTGCAGTTTAGCATGAATAAAATCCCTTCACACCCCGTTTATTATATTTTTATCGCAAAACTGTAAATTTTATTCGAAAACGGAATCTATCCTGAGTATAAATCCGTTCACAGAACTAAAAAATATTAATTTTTGACTTAGATATGAGCGAAAATATCGGCAAAAATGCTGGGCGGCCATCTTTGATCCGCCATTTTGGAATGACGCCGACGGAGGATCTTTGGGGACTTTTCAGGGTGGGTTGTACACATCATAGAGAGCTTATCCTGAAATTTTCAGCTAATTATAAATTATTTAGCTATCGACCCCTTTTTTCGCCTAAAATTACTGGGCTATCTATTATTGTGAATTAACTGTGTTTTTTTTATTATTTAATATGTAATGCAAGTTTTAATTGAAAAAAATTCATTGTAGAACAATACAAAAAAATTCTGACACTACCTGAAGTATCATTTTTTCACCAGTGTTTTAGAAGCAAAAAAAATTAGAATTTTTCACAGAAATCTTATTTACAGTTACCTTTACCACTCTAAAATCACTCCCAACTTCATATAATTTTTTTCAACTCTTCCGCATAACCAGGATTAGAAGGATAAATTAATCTCCGCGGACCGAGTTTCAAAGCCATGCGTACTAAGTCTGGACAAAAACAGTTACACTGAGTGGGACCTGAGGTCTGCTGGACCGCGTGGGAAAGAATTTGTGGAATTTCGAAGGCATGCACTTGGAAAAACTTGCTGATAAGAAGGGGGTCAGTCTCAAGGTCATGTAAGGGGAAGGTAGGCGAAAATTCTATTCAATTCGACCCAGTATGTGGTAGGGGGAAGGGGAGGAAAATGTTGCGCGGTCTGTGAGACGTCACGTCCCCTGCTACGGGTTAATATTAGTAACTAAGAAAGTACCCGTCCTGTCTCCGCAAGACCCACATAAATAAGTTTATATGATAAAAAATATATTTAAGAGCCTACGCCAAGTTACTTTTCCGACGTCCCTATAAAAATCTGAAGGAAAACTTGAGTTTTTTAATTTGGAAAGAATTTTGCAGTATGAAGGTATTACAGACAGTGAATGAGGGACTCATTGGCTTTATAGTTAGAATTTACATTTGTTTTGAAGGCTGGGACTTTCTTATATATCAAATCATGGCCCATTTGTGCTTTAGAGGTTTTTATTGATTGAAGTGAACTTAATCAAGTAGAATTTTTTCGGTAGAAAGATAGTCAAGAAAAAGCATATTACAGGATGTAAAAAAACGACAAAAGGGGAGACAGTTGAGCTTTATAATTAAAAAATAGAAAAATCAAATGTTTAAGAACAGCATTATAGGATTCTGTATATAGTGGCTTTCGGGCCTTTATACCTCCAAAGTAGGTTGAGTTGCTCAGCTGAAATTAATTATTCAAGTCTCTAGAAGACAGCTATACTGTGGCTTCGGCCACCAGCCTTAAGATAAATTAAGCATGCGCTCCGCGCAGCGGAGCACAGTCAAGACAGGAGCTTGAAGTCCTTAGGGACCAGGTGCTCCTTCGAAATTAAAACCCCTCGTCCATATTCTGACTTAGGTATTTGAAATGAAATTATTGTTTCAGGAAAAGAAGAATTCTATGAATTTGCGTGTGTATGACGCTGGTTTGTACTTGATCAAAACTGACATGAAAGTTAAAGACAGACTCAAAGCCGCATTCCAGGTTAGTACCAACTTGCCTAATTACAGCTGGATAGGAAAATTTAAATAATCATCATTTACATCATGCAGGAATTTCGGGTTATTTTACTTCACCTTCGTGGATTTGTTCCACAGTTACCCAATGGTAATGCGAAGATGGCACTAAAATCGGCATTAGTCATGTCATGACTTCATGGATAGATTGATATCCAAGAATTCACCATCACCAATACTTTAACATAAAGTTACACACACCCCATAAAATTTTTCAAATATTTAGACTAAACTAAAATGACTAACAGTAAGTACCCAACATCCCCTCTGAAATCGTTTTCTGGTTAATCTACTCTAGCAGCATGCCTGAGATTTTTAAACAAATATTGGAAATCTAAAATCAAATATATTCTTACAGTGTTTTGGAGGGCAAACAGAATCTGAGAATTTGGATGCAATTATCTTACTTTGGAAAGGAGTTCCTCGATCTGCATCTAGTCTGAAATCCATCAAATCATTAGGTAAGTTAAAACATTTTTTCTGAATCAAAAAGTGTAATAATTTTCTCATCACTCAAAATTTAATAACAATAATCCCATGAAGGTTGGATATTGTTAGTTTAAAGCCCCACTAGAAACATTTGCCTTCAAAAATTAACATGGCCAAATAAAAATTCATCCAATGATTCTAAATAGAAAGTTGGAGCTTTATTAGGATTTGCTGGCTGAAGTAACACTTTGGAAATACCCCTGTGCTTCAGCATTTGAAAAGTGCATCTAGAGACATAGTTAAGGGAGGTTGCTCCCAAAATAAAAAGCAGCTCTAAGTACAGTTTCCTAGTCCTAGGTGAGCTAAGAATAATGTAAATTCTTCCTTTATAGTTTTTCAGACATTTTTCCTAAATAGAATTTTAATCAACACTGATAGTGGTCAATTAGAAAAATCAACTAACTAAAAACACTAATTTCTACATTTTAACCAAACAGAAAGCTTTAATAAATTATGCCTTTCATTGATTAAAAATTTTAACAAATTTAATTTCTTTGCAGTAAGTTCAAGTTTTTAATTTGGAAGAGAAATAAAAAAAATTGACAACAAAGCATTACTTAACCCTATAAAAATCTCACTCATATTTAACAAAGTCAAAGATAAAAACTCTTCCATAGTAATTTTACCTACTGATTTTAAAACTACATGTAAGTTTGCCTAAATTTAACTTTCAATGGTGTAAAAATACATTAATTTCATATTATTTCTTCTTGCAGATAAAACAGAAAAAGAATTATCGATCTTGTAAAACATTTTATTCTTCTACACATCTGTATATTTTCACTCAATCACCATCAATGTAAACTCTCCTCATGCATCAACCAATAAAAGCTAAAGAAAAAAAAATCTGCATCTCGTTTTATTTTCTTTTTTTAAATTTATACATAAAAATGTTTTAAATAGTATGCATCATAATACAACAGTCTATAATACAACATAGAAAGAGGGGTAAGGAAGGAAGGACGCGCGCAAAGCGAGCTAAACGGAGATCTCGTAGTTCATTTCGTACAGGCTCTTCCGCTCATCCTGCTCCGCGACGCTCGGCTTGTTGTTCTGCTTGACGCTCCGGTCGTACATCTCGGACAGTTCGAGCGCCTTCACGATGGACACGGGCGGCCGCTTGGGGCAGTAGGCGGACTTGACGGGGGCGTGGTGCAGCGGGGAGGCGGGGCGACGGTGAGTGGTGGGCGGGGGCTGTCGCCAGGGGGGCGGGCGGTCGGCCAGCTCCTGCAGGTTGTCGGCCGTGTGCCGCGCCTCGTAGTGGTTGTTGCCGTTGGCGCGGTCGGCGGCGGCGCGCGACAGCTCGCTCTCGGAGGCGAACTTACGGCTGGGGGAGTTGCGGCGGGGGCGGGCGTGGGGGCGGGGCCGCCGCGCGGGCGACTGCCCCGGCGTCAGCGGGCTGGGGCTGGTGAGGCTGCGGGGCGGCGCCCCGTGCCCCGCCCGCGGGCTCTGCACCGAATCCGAGGGCACCGAGGCGCGCCCCCCTCGCGGCACGATGTACACCGGCCTGCCGCCGCCCATCTCAGAGCCGGAGAAGAAGTTGGTCTTGGAGCCGTGGCGGGGGATGGGCGGCGAGGGCTCGCAGTCCCGAGACTGGCTCTGGTTGTGCTCGCTGCTCGAGTCCAGGATCACGTCCATGTCGGACAAATCGCCGCCGCCCTGAGACATCTGGAAAAAGGAATGGAGAGTCACTGCAGAAGGCTGTCAACTTGTACACACAAAAAGATAATTCAGAGAGAAAGACACACTAAATTTAAAACACACAACTCGAAAAAGTACTTATTAACCATTCAAGGTCCCCCAGATTATCCTATTTAGTTTTGACTATTAGTGGCACAACAAATTTCTCAATAATTCAGTTGGGATAGAATCAAATAGGGTAGAGATACTCAATTGACACTTTTTGTTGAATACTTATAAATTAACTACTCTTATATAACTAAGTTTAAAAACTGTTGGGTGTCGAATAACCATTAAATATGCAATGGATTAGATACCATTAAAATACCAAACTTTTTCCACAGGATTTTCCTCTCAATATATATGTTATGGGCAATGTGATAAATCTGGGCATTATTAATACTGCCCGCATATTTCAATAAAAGTGATAAATACTCATTGATAAATGCCATTGAATTTATCACATTGGCCGCCTCATTTAGGGCATTCTTAATAATGCCCCGATTTATCACATTGCCCGTAACATATATACCCCATAAATAATAGGGGTTGCCATCTGTCAATAAGTGTTTGAGAATTCTACAGCCTTAGTCACCAGTAGCAAAAATTCAAAATCCGTTGGGAGAGAAATCACTGCTAACTTTCAACAGCTTCAAAATACACTTCAAAATCTTTCTAGATCATGCATATCATACTTAGTAACAATGATCACCTCCGTCTATTAACTAATATTGACTGAGATAACTTATAAATATAACTTTCTTGAAATAACAATTACTGAAATGAATTGTGCCTTCTAGGAGTCATCAATTTAGGTGTTTGTTTAAGAACCAGAATAAAACCAAATTAATAAAGGAAAGGAATATAAATTCACACTCTTATCAATAAACAATAATTGCTTGTATATCATTTGTAAGCTCTAGGCTGCTGTTACAGCTTGTTTTTATAGTTTCTAAGAGAGCATGTTTACAAAAACGTTTTTAACTCTCGGATGAAAACATTTTAAACATCAATACTAAGACACAAAAAACAGAAATTTTGACGCAGTATGGCACTAGGCTGAAAGCTGTTAATTTATTCTTCAGATGAGATTATAAAATAAAAACAAGGATTGAACATGGAACCAAGTATACAAAAAGCATCTTAATAATGTTGCTAATACTAATAATCTACAGGGCAACTAATTGAAAGTGAAAACATTGCTCTGCAGACAAAAAAAAAGCCAATCAGAAGCATTCATAAAGAGGCTTAGAAATTAAACCTATAACAGGTCCAATGGCCCACTAAAACAATTTTAAGTAGCTGCCATCTAAATCAAAAAAGTTCATTTCTATGTTGGAATCATTCTAAGGCATACCAGCAAGCAACATTACAATAACTAGTACTTAAACTGAGGTTATCCCGGCGGTGTAAATACTTCAGGGTAAGATATTGAACTCTTATGTGTGTCCGAAGGGGATCCAAAAAGAAAGCTTACTTACCAATTACCTGTAAAAAATAAGGATTTATGTCTACTCATACATACAAAATTATCTAACAAAGTATTTACTAATCAAGACTACAAAACTAAAACATTTTAAGTATAAGCTAAAAAACCCTCATGTTTACAATATGTAAAGCTAATTAAATTAAACCCTTGATTTTTAAGTCATAATTATATGATCCAGCATTTGGTGGAAATATGTTGCCATCTATAATATTTTATTATTTTTAGTTATACAAAGAAAATGATTACGTCATAACTTTTCTATTTCAAATCTTCTTAATAAAAATCATTGCCTTTAGGCTCAGGATTTGGATATCAAACTTAGTAATACTATTCAAGTTTTGTACACAAAGAAAGGTATATATTTTTTATAAGCAAATAAGTGTTGAAGAGTCAAAATTACCAGGAAGACACTTTGCACAAGCAATCCTAAATGACCACATGAATAAAAGAAGGACCCACTATTCAACATCAGAGGACTAACATTTAACTGACTTGCAACCAAGATTAATTTATAACTGAGAAATTAGATTTACAAACATCAATACTGGACATAATGAACATCCTAATTTTTTTAAAATACTAAAATTAAACACTGTTATTACAAACATATAGCAGGGAAAAGTGGTAATATTTGGAAATCAATGAAACTACTAGTTTCTGAAAAAAATACTTAATTTTTTTAAATGATGCCAAGAGATTGAACTATATATCCTAGTAAGCATATAAAATTTTGTAGCTGTAAGTGAATCCATTTTATTGTAATAGCAAAATGCAAAAATCTGTATTAAGAGTTAAATGTTCACTTTTTCCTCATAATGACTTGTTAGAAAACTAATTGTTAGCCTCAGTAGTTCTGATTTATTTTCAATAGGTTGTTTATTTATAGTTACTTATTTAGATTTAATTGTAACATTATCACAAATTTAATCAAAAGTACACTGTGAGGTTGAACAGGACACTTATTGTGGTTATGAATGGGACAAACTTTTTCACTTCAAATTCAGGCTAGTATTTTCTTATTTACTTAGTTACCAATAGTATTCATTATACTTCTTATTGGTAATTATGAGTGATGCTTATCCTAATTATGATTTTGTGTAATATACCTGAATGCATAAGGAATATATCCAGCAAATGTGAATAAAATCCAACAAATGAAAAATTACAGAAATTATTGGGGGAAAGTGTTCCATTCATTACCAATATCCCCTACATATAATAGTAAAAATAGACAAATGATCTTAAGTGGGTCTAAATTCTATAATCTCTCTAAGAGGCATTTCATTACATTAATCTACTTAAGCTCATGCAAAAATGAAGAATGCTTGCAAAACTACAAACTATTTCTAACAGATACTGATAATTAAAAAAAGGTACTATTGTGACCCAAAATATATACTTAAACTTCATAGTAAGTTGATTGATCTAACACATTTTAATTTTTTTTTCACAGAAGATTTATTAGATTTTTTTACTAACTGAATTACTAGGGTAAGAAATTATGATTTTAAGTTCAATTTCAAATTCATCTAGCTTTCAATATTTTTTCAATTTGAAAAATTGCTAATGAATATGTTGAATAAAATATTCTGTAACTGGTCAGCTCACACTGAAAATTACATAAAAGTAACAATCAAATTGTATGAAATGGTATTGAACCAATTGATGTTTGAAACTTTAGTATTTTAGTTTCTTCTCCATCAGCTACTCTACTACTAAAAATTCTAGTTCAGTACTAAAACTTTTCCATCAAAATGTACTGTATGAAGTTCATCTCAGCCAGAAAGTATGGAAAGTACAGGAATGTTATAAATACAGAATTTACACAAAATTTGGGTCTTTCAGCTATTATTAAAGGAGGAGTTTCTAATTTGGCTCAGAGGTTACTCTTTTCAAACTGCATATTACACTAAAAGCTGGAAACAACTCTTAAAAATTGCTTGTTTACCTTTTCAAATTAGATGAATTTAAATAATTTCTGAAAACCAGAAAAGTGCATTAGTAAAGCTGAAAATTAATAAAGTAAATTTGGTTTATGGTAGACTAGAAAAACAGACTTCTGTGCTTTTAGAATATTAAGGATTTTTAATGTTCAACACAAGGATTTATAATTTAGTATTATGCACTTCAAGAGAAAATAAAGAAACCTTAAATTTAAAATACATTCTAGCATAAACCAATAACTTTGGAAACCATTGAATTGCATTTCTTTTCAGAATATATGAAAAGTAAGCACATAAATTCTATGTATTTTTAAATCAGTAGAGATGAAAAGTTAGATGGTATGCCTCTATCCATCTTCATTTTTACATAGTAAAATACTTAGCTGTATCTTTTAAAGAATTTCCACAAGAATTATTTCACTAAGATGCTTTATATGCATGCTTAGATACTTAAAGGTATTTTACACAGGAAGAATATTTTGGTACAATACCCAGTTTATAACATATCTTAGGCAATCAAGAGTATTGCCTTGAATCTTACCTTATTGTATGCTGAACTAGTAGCACGTGCAGAATTACTGTTGTCCATATAAATTTTTACATGATTTTCACCCATTTGAGCAGATACCAAAGGAGCTGCAACTGCAAGTTGCTTTTTCTTTCTTTTTTGTGGTCTAAGTCTGAAAAAAACATTAATTCATTACTTTAAAAACATTTAATTGGACTTATAATACCATTACTGCATACATTTAAGCATTCTTTAAAAGTATTAAAATGTAGCTGTAGCTACTAGAAACTACAGCTGTAAGAAGTGATAGTTCAAAGGCATTACTAAAATATAATAGCAATAAGTTGTTGGTCCCAAAAGGGGTTGCTCTATAGAACGTTGTTAGAAAAATGTTTGGAGAACATTTACGTACTAAAAGCTAATTGCTGTGATTATTAATTCTGGGGTATTTCGAATGTCAAATTTGAAGTTTTTGTTTCATTGCCACTTATTTCAGCCCAGTATTTTTATTTCATTATTTGTTATCCGTTTAAAAAAAAACTGTTTTTAACTAAATGTCTATAGCTAGATATTTCTTTTGTGAAACCTTTTTAAACTTTTAAATTAACTTGTGAATGCTTTTCAATTCCTTATCAAGCTCATAGTTGAGTCTGACTGTACAAAAACAAAAGCTAAATTTTTGTAGAAAAACACCAAAATAAGATTTCTCCTTTTAAATGGACTGATTTTGTAACTAAGAACAATATGCTTATTACAAAAGTTATTGTAGAAATATTTGTTTTATACATTTTATTAACACTTTCGCAACAGGTGCCTCAGCCAACAAACCCTTCTCACTAGATGACACTTCAACAGAAAGCCCTTTCATTTGGGAATGGCTTTTAGTGCAATTAAATCTACTTTAAAAAATAAATAGTAGAAATTAAATCTGTAATCCAATCATTTCAATATTATATACATAATGAGTGGAACACTTATGAAGTTATCACTAAATAAATTATAACATTATTATATTATTTTCGGTTAAAGTTTTACAAAACAAATAATTTGTTAATAAAACCTAAAAAGGAACAGATTTTAATGAATACAAAAATAAAACTTTTCTATTTCAATCACCATTTTCATTTACCACTCAAAAATTAAAATAACTTCTTTTTTAACAATAACAAATGTACCTCAAAACAAGATGAATCTAAAAGGAACTTGTCAAAGTAAAGTAATTAGTAAAAAGTATTAATTATCTTATATCTTAAACAAAATTTTTCTTAAAAGAAGTATTTTGGGACTTGAAAATATGACATCTGCCCTTGGAGACTCCCCTAAAGCAGTCTAACCAATGATACTTCCAGCCTTGAGAATGATTTGATTATTATTGAGGCACCCATTACGAAAGGGTTAAAAAACATTACAAGACTTTTTCCAAAAACCCAACCAATTTAACTGTAATATTAATTATTCTCTCCCTCCCACGATGAGAAATCATACCATATTAGTACAATATTGTTCTTTTAGAAATCCATCAGAAATTTTCTTATTTGACTTTTTAATTCTTTGAATTTGAAATCAATGTTTGGATCAGAGCAGCTGAAAGGAGAAATTATCTGTAAGATGGTGAAAACTGATGGTGAGTAATATTGCCTTAATTGGACACAAAAGCCACAGTTAATAAAATAGTGCTTAACAAAAAAGTACTAATACAACAAACATGAACCATTATATATTTAAATACTAATTTTACCAAAAAATCATTGTTGTACAAGATGAAAAAAGCTAACTTTTAACCTTAGTTCTCACAGCATAAACAAATTATATTGACAAGCAGGTGATATAGAATGATTGTTTGAAACTATATGTTCTGCCAAGTTCTAGACTCGGTCTGTGTTGAGCTACAGCCTAATAAACATGACCACACATCTATTGATTCTCCTGCCAAGTGTAAAGTAATGTTTCCAAACCAATGAGGAGCTTAAAAACTCATTTAACTCACTGGCAACAATGTTTTATGAGCAGGGCTTTTGAAAGCTTGTCCACAGGTACGTAAATGTAAACTTTTCAAAGAGAATAGTTGAAGTTATAAAGTTTAGTTTTAATATATAATTTATTCAAGTATGATAATTTTTTTATGTATTTTATCATATTAGATGAACCAATACTAAAAAAAAACTTATGGTTAACAGATAAATAAACCTATAAAATAAAGCAACATACTTAGGATAATGGGGTCCACATAAAGTAAAGCATATATTCCTTCTGCATCCTTTAGAGAAAGGGTTGTACCCTCCTTGAAATTTTCCAGTCACCTAAAAGTAAATAAGCACACTTTAAAATGTACATTGATTTTTTTTTATAGTAGTGTTTTTGACTGTTTTTATATTGTTATGTATAATTTGTAAAACATCAACAATAAAGACCAATTGGCGAGATGAGCATTGAGCACCCCTAGTGTTCGGCAACTAGTAGTCAAAAAGTAGTTAACTACCAACTACTAACTAGTCTGGGAAAATCTAGTTGCAACTAGTAGTTAACTATTTTTTGCTGGGACTAGTTGCAACTAGTAGTTAACTATTTCCCAAAGTAGTTAACTACTAGTTAACTAGTCTATTTAATTTAATAACCTATTTTTTGCCCAAATTCCAAACATCTTTCTTACCTATATCACAAAAAACTTTATGCTTCGCTCAAAACGGTGTTTTTTTTCTGGTTATGGTATTTGAGAACTCTACCATGACACTGTAGTTATAAATAGCAGTGTAATTTTTTGTATATTTTGATAACATTTTTTGAAATTTTAAACAAAATTTTTTTAAAAAGTAGTTGAAAATTTGAAAGTAGTTTCAACTAGTAGTTATTAAAAAAAGTAGTTCAACTACTAGTTAAACTAGTTTAAACCAAAAGTAGTTAAACTACTAGTTAACTACTAGTTGATCGGTAGTTAACTACTAGTTGCAACTAGTTCTAGTTAACTAGTGCCGAACACTAAGCACCCCACTAACTATCAAAAAATGTTTCATTTTAGCACTAAATTTTATAGGACACTGTACATTTTTAGGGATAAAAGTCAGAGATTCCTAACACACAATATAACTGCAAAATAAATATAAGTGTTTTACAAAAACCCCTTTAATTAAAGTGTGTTATACATCAACATGGCAAATACCTATAATTAATTGTGTTTTGCTGCACCCTTAATAAGGCACCCTTCCATAAACAAATTGTAAATATCTGATACAATATTTTGTGGTTTCTTATTTAAACACTAATCCCACACAAAAACAAATTTTATGAGAGTATGTATATAATTCACTTATGTCTTTATTTTTGTTTTAAGAATGAATGAGATATTAGATTTTGAAATCAAATTTGTAGAAATATCAAAATCCCAAATTGGTAAACTATACTGATTAGCTTTTATATACCAGATTACAATGTTTCCTGTCAGTGATGTCACATGTTGAAGGAAGGAGACTCCTCATTTTGTCAAAAAAGACATAGCGAGAGTAATCTCTGACTTGCCAATTAGGTAGATAGAAAGTGTGGTGTCATCCAATGACTTCATTGACAGGAAACGTTGTAATTTACTAGTTTGTTTATAATATTTATTGTTGGCGTTTTCATTTACTTCCAGCCTTTAAATTCTTATATAGTAAAAATGTTAAATGTTAAGTTGGAAAGGGACCAAATTTCAGACAAAAATACAACTTAAGTAAATACAAAGCAAAAACAGCTTTTCTTAATCTTTAACTGAGTAAATTACCCTACCTTTTAGGCACCACCCAGAACATGGAGCCCCTAAGGCATGGGAGTTTTAAAGAGAGTTTACTTTTGAAATTACCTGTTCATTAGTAGTCCTGCCTCTTGATACAAGAATGACATGAAAACCATAGAGTCCTAGGATGGGGATGAACAACAATGCAATGATGATTATAATTACTAGCCTGAAGAGGTGTTAAGGTAGGCAACTACATAAAAACCTAACTATTGAATAAACTTGAAATAAAGGATAGCAGGGCTATGGCTAACATTAGATGTAAGTCTTTAAACCAAATTATTTACATAATATAGATACTAAATATAACATTGATTTTTTAAAATACATGTTAAATCATCAACATGACTCTGATACATTAATGTTCGGAAAGTACCTACAGCACCAATTTCAAACTGAAAGTAAGTCTGATCTAAATTTTTTAAACTTAAATGTTCATTTCTAAATGCTAGTATGGCTTTTGCTTAGTAGTTTTTAGTAAGGCCAAGCTTAGAAAAACAATCAATGCCTTAACAAAAATTGGATAGTTACTAAGCTTTCCTAACCATTTCTTGTCATGCCCTGGTGGCACATAAAGCCTTACCCTTGAGCTTGGATTGCTATAACTTCTCACAATAGTGAAGTTTGTCTAAGTTTATAATTTAATTCCTTCCTAAATTTCACTATCAGAGGCAGATCCAGGTTTGACTTCTGGGGGGCATCAGTATTTTAAAAACATTTTTTTCAATAAATTTGCAACATTTTTTAAAATATTGAAGGATTATACTTTTTAACTTTTTAAGACATAAAGCTACACATTTAAGTATTTGAATTATTTCACAGCTTTAAAATTGTGACTTATTTAAGAAAATGTCTTCAAATTTTATTTAATAAAATTTCAGTGCATGTACCCTCGTACCACCCTTTGGATCTGCTACTATCCACTTATAATCAATCACAGCTTAATACTATGCACAATTAAATTTTTAAGGATTATAAGTTCTTAAAAGAAAAGTAGATGAGAAAAGGATACGTGATAATGGCATCTCTATGCTGAAGGTCATCTCGATGCTTCAGAATGTATATAATACTAAAGCTGAATATGCTTATCATATGTACACAAAGACAAGACAAAAACATGAAAAAATAGCGGTAATTCCTTCTTCCAACACAATTGTTAATCCATGGACAGTGGTGATCGAATGTCTAAGGAAATAAGGCAAATGTTACTACATGATCTTGCATGAAAAAAAAAATGGTTATAATTTCATTATCCATATTGTTAGTTATTATCATTTAACACCAAAGATTCATATACTTTTGCCATATTAGCCTTGTTTATATGGTACAAAATCCCTGGTGGAAGGAGGGTTGAAACCGATATTTAGTCTACATCCCAGGGTTCATACTCTATCTAAGATCATGGGCGTAGCCAGGGGGAGGCAGGGGGGGGCAGCTGCCCCCCCCTAAAATTTTCATAACTCTTCAGATATTTTCCCCAAAAATAATTTTTTCTGTAAAATTGAAAAACATTTTTAAATTTTTTTTTTCTGAAAAGATTTTTTAAAGCTGAAACCCTTCCAATTTTTTTTTAAAGAACATGTGCCAAAAAAACGAGTTTATGTGTGAGATGTGGCGGAAGAATTCACGCAGAATTCATTTCATTCAGCATTTTTAGTTCCCCAAACGACCGGGCCAGTCAAAATATTCGACAAATTCAAAGATACGAGATAAGATACAACCCCAGTTGACCACCTCCCGCGGAGTGGAAATCTATTCAACGGCTAGAAATGGGAAGAGTTGACAAACAGCCCCAAGATAAGATAAGGGTAAAGTAAACTCGTTACTGGTCACACCTGTTGTTCACGTACAGGAGCCAGCGGGGGGGTGAACGCTCCCTCTTTTCTATGTTGTCCTCTACTGTCGGAGAAGAAATAGGAGGGGTGAGGGGGAAATGCTCTTCCCAAACCACAAAATCCAATTATACGTACACCTCTGCCTTTGACAATGGATTGGGGTGTGAAAGGGTATCATAAATCTTCGGCACTCAACGACTCAAACAAGCAAGGGGGCTTCAGGTGTCTGGGTGTGTCAGGAAATTGTTTCAATGTGTTTCTCAAGTGTTTACACAAAAACCGAGGGGTCTTTTGTGAACTCAGCCATTATTATTTCGAAGCTTTGGCTGACCTTTCAACGAATAGAAAGAAACCCGTGTGATCATTGGCTATTCCTGCAGAAAATACCCTTTAGTGTACTCTAAGATATGTGATTTAGTTTTCAAGCATTGAACTTAAAAAGAGTACGTATTTCAGTCCTCCATATTGATATCTAGACGTATTATGTAATCCTTAATCCAGCACCATCAACAGCAATTAAAGTAAGTTGAATTTAGTATTTCATCTTAGTTTTGGGGGATAAACTATTTGTTTAAAAAAATATCTGATAAGAGAATTCTTTCTTTAAGAGTGAAAAAAAGCTAAATAATATTTGAGAAAGCAGGACGGTTTTACTTTTACATTTTAAGGTTATTGTTAAATGTTATATCTTATATCATGGTTATTCAAGTATATGCAACAACTTGAACAGTTGATACAAAGTTGCTCGGACTATTTTCAGACTAACTGTAACTTTGTTTTCTTCTTTATTCTCTTCTAAATTATTATGTAATTAAAGCAGTTGCGTATTTTCCTAAAGCTTGATGTTTTTTTAATGTCCAAACATACGAAAGTTTCACCCGGTAACATAAAATAAAGAAGATAAAATTTATTGAATTTAACTCAACTCGATTAGATTATACAAATTATACTTTTAGTCATTAGCCACATAAATTTCCTAGAAAAGTATGTGGCTTACAACTTACAAGAGGTGGTTCTGTTCTGGCCAAAGAGTCTAAAAATGAGCTTAAAACACTACTTTAAGGGGCAAATTTTAATTTTTTGTACTTTTTCTTAGATTTTCCCCCCCATTTTTCTTAGAGCACACATTAATTACGCTATTATTTACGTTAAGTGTGCAAAGTGCAAAAGTTCAAACCCTTCGTATAATTACTCTAAAATTTGACGTGTAAAAGTACTCCCCATGGGGGTACCTCTGAGACCATGCCATGGGGCAAAGGTAAGTATCCTTGCCCCCCCCTAACATGGAACCTGGCTACGCCCATGTCTAAGATAGTAAAATTCAGGAGTCTTTAAGGAGTTTTTCAGGAGTAAATTACACAAAAATTAGGAGGTAACATGAACAATTATTAACCTGACTTCTTTAAATATCATGAGCAGAATGAGTTCAAAATGAATCATTGAAAAAAGAAGTGCAAAAAAGTTTAGAATTTTATCTTTCAACAGTATTTTACTTATTTAAAAAACAATAACTTCCACCATATTATATTGTTATTTAAACTTCCTTTTGCTCTTGGATAGATAAATTTCAGGAGTTTCAGGGAAAATTCAGGAGGAAAAACTTAATTTCCAGGAGTTTTAAGGGTCCTTAGAAAATTAATGCAAATTTTAGGAGTTTTTCAGGAATTTCAGGAGGCGTACGAACCCTGACATCCCCTACTGAGGGAATAGACAGGTTTGATTTCAATCCTAGTAGAATGGTGTATCAATGGGTATCAACACCCCTTAACCCATAACGCTTAAAAAAATTCCTTTCACCCTCCTTTAACCTGGGTTGTTTCGTTGTTTGACTAGTTCATATAAATGTGCCTACTGTAGTTGCCATTAAAATAATTATTCACTAAATATTTAAAATTTTTAAAAATACTCTTAAAGATCAACTGACAGTGTGAATTCTTATGGTATGGACAGTGAAAAGTAAAAAAAAAATCTAACACTACAAGGCATTCTTACCTCAATACAACCATCACACACACTGCAATGGGAACATCTAGGTGGCCGATAGAACTGGCAGGTTACACACCATTTCATTCGAACAGTTATACCATTGATTTCCACATTTTGATACAAAGGAGATCGGGTGTCGTCATCTTTATCTTCGTCGTTGACTACAAAATAAGAGAGTTACTGCATTTGGCAAATTTTCTGATTTTTTTTACAAATAAAATTAGCTGGTAGGAAACTAGAAAAGCTGTTTGCCTTTCTAAGATATAAGTTCAAATAAATTGATATGCTGTTAAAAGAAAGGGCTGACATCTCAGAAAAGCAGTAGGTGATATTGGCCTTTCTGATAAGGCAGTGCCAGTGATAGTGATACTAATACAAACAGGGTCTATCACAGGGGTGGGTAAATAGAGTGTCTGAAAAGCCACCTGTGTTTATGAGTCCCAATTATATAAAACAATAGTCAGACCTATCGTTACATATGGAGCAGAAACTTGGACAACCACTCAGAATGAGGAGAAAACACTTATTACATTTGAAAGAAAGATATTAAGGAAAATATATGGACCAGTCAAAGATGGAGAGGTTTGGAGAATTAGGAGCAATTTAGAGTTAAGTGGACTATATAAAGAAAAAGATATTGTCAATATAATAAAATCTAAAAGAATACAATGGCTTGGACATCTGGAGAGAATGAGTGACGAGAGAGCTACGAAGAAAATCTACAGAGGAAAAATAGAGGGTAAGAGGAAGATCGGACGTCCTAGAAAGAGATGGCTGGACGATGTTGAAGAAGATTTGAGGAAATTAAGGGTGAGAAATTGGAAGACAAGAGCCAGGGATCGGAGAGGGTGGAGCTGCCTTGTGAGGGAGGCCAAGGTCCTACATGGACTGTAGAGCCGAGGAGGAAGGAAGTTTATGAGTCCCACCACAACCTCAACATCTATTTTATTTTTTTTCTTGGGCATCATAGCCAGTGAGTCGGCTACCATTCAAATATCTTTCTAAATTTCTCCTTTCTTCCCATATCACTCCACAATTAAATAAATAGTTCCCTATTTTGCTTTAGGGTAAAGGGAGATTCAGGATGTATCCCTTGAATATCAAAATTTTTTCTTTTTATGGTCATAGAAGACCACTAAAATTATCCTCTATAGTTAATGCTTATAACCAGGGTTGGAAAAAAACATGTTTTTTTCTAAAAAAAACAAAAAACGTGTTTTGTTTTAAACGTGTTTTTTTGTTTAAAACGTTTTATTTGTTTTTTTTACCCCCGACACAGAAATTCTAAAAAAACCCCTTGATTTAAAAAAAATTAAATTAAGTTTTTAAAATTGAAAATGGATTAACAAAGCTACCCCTGACATCAGATGGCATCTTGAGCTTTTTTAGCACCTGTTTCTTGGGGCTTGGCCGAAGTAAAATGATTGTTTTGGAAATATGTTACTATGTCAACAACTTCAGCTTTAACATTAGAAATGTCAATATATTTTGCTAAAAGGTTTAAGATACGATCTGAACATTTATAAGTTATTATATGCATATTCTTTTCAGTTCATTGCATATTTTGACGACATTAGCAGCATTGATTAAAATATTAAAATAAAACATTAAGAACAGGTCAATTATAAAAAAATATGATTTTCAAACAAGTTTATTTGTATTTTTTATTAAATAACTTTCTAGAAAAAAATCAAATAAAGTCAATCAAATAAAAATCAAAATCAGTTGAAAGTAAATACTAAGTTTTATAATACTAATGCCATCTGTTCATAGAAAAAATTACTAAAAAAGTACATGTGTTTTAAACAAAGTGTTTTAAACGTAACAACCCTGCTTATAACTAAGAAAACCTATAAATAAACGTAATAAATGTGAGCATATTTGAATTTACTTTTAATAAGTTTCAGAAAATTACTGTCCATTATAATAGCTGGTGTAGCTCTTGTAGCTTGTCAGTGGTAAGAACCAGGTTGTCTAACACTGATTTGAACCAAAATCTATTGAGATTAGATTAAAATCTATGCTGCTGCTTTGCTTTTTTTTACTAGGCACAGCTGTTCTAATCCTGTGCTTTGTGAGGGTTTTTCAAATATTAACTTGCAGGCTGCACTGATATCATACATAAGCACATTTGATATCATACCTGGTTTTATATAAATTTTTGAAAAGTGTGGGATAGGAAAAATTTGGCTGATTAAACTAATTCTAATAATGTCCTTCAATCTATAGATGCCAGCCCCTAATCTATCAATGATTCAACAATAATTTTTTTAGCAACTCAATTCTATTCTAATCATAATAATAATCAATAATTTTTAACATCAAAAATAATTATTCTCATGTCATGCATGATAGGTGATCAGTATAAGGTTATTAAAAATGATTTCCAACTACATTCATCATATGGGAAAATCGTGTAATACCAGTTGGTAGTTCTCTATAATTTTTAAGTTAAAATTCAGGAAAAAAAAAAGAATTGACTACCTTTTGGTATAACTCCAGGGTCTAGGAATGTAGCCAAGGAGAAATTGACAACCACAAAAAATGTTATTATTCCTTGGCATATTGGAATCGCTATGTGGTAGTCACGGGTTAATTCTGGGCACCTAAAAAAGAAATGCAATAATTTTTAAAGGAATAATAGGAAAATCAGGGTTGATGGATACTATATATCATGATATTTATTTGATAAATATCAGCCTATAACAAGATCAACATTTTCAAGCTGGAACCTCCCAAAATTCAATTTGAGTACATTACATGTTACTTAAGTTGTGAAAAATTTTAACCTAATATAATTACAAATTTAATACCTATAAATAATACCTCTCAAAAATATCTGATATTTTGATAATTATATAAATATCAAGATATTTTCCAATCCTAAGGGAAGTAAAGTCTGTCTTTTCCTGCTAGGCGGTTAGTGTAACCCCAAATTTCATTCACTCCCCAGGATTGGGGAGGTATAGAAAGAGAGCCAAACCGGTTAATTCTCACCAATAACTATGCCACCTCCTTTCCTTCTTTGAAAAAGAAAGGGCTTAAGTAGCCAAGCTAGCTACCCAAATTTTCCGCACCCTTACTCCAACTGGGATTTGCCTGTTCCTAACCGCCTAGCGAAGAAATACAGACTTTAGAATATGTAAAAAGAAGTAAAACAACTAAATAAAATCAAAATATTCTATTTCAAGTACAAAATAAATTACCATAAAATCATTATACCTACAGCAGCTATCCGTAGTTAAGAACACCTATTATCTCTCAGTCTCCAATTACCAAAAACTTACTATCTCCCAACTAGTGATTTATTAGCAAAGGAAAATTAATGGCATGTTATTTTATGAGGTTACTAATCAAAGAATATGGCAACCTATACTTGCCAATGCCAATCATACAATGCTTTACGCATGCCTAGGATTTAATAAGTCTTTTTTACTTAGTTGTTACCTACTAATAGAGTAAAATATGAAATGCATGAAAATACAAATATACTAACAGGACCAGATTTTAATTAAGAAAATATAAGAGTAGCTAATACTAATATATTCTTACAAAGTTTGCCCTTTTTAATATTCTAAATGAAAATACTTCAACTCAAAGTACAAATCTATAGGTAGATATCAATAAAAATGTTCCAAAATCAACTTACGGAAATATAAAAAATAGAGTAGTAGTGGTTATTAACAACGTCCAAGCACAAGTGACCGGGAAATATCTAGCAATCGATTTGCATTTGGACATTCTTTCACAGAAGAAAACTTGTACCTTGAAACTCAATACACTGGATTACTAGTAAAATTTTAAAAAACATCATCTACGGAAAGAGTTCACATCGATTACATTACACTCGCATATATTTGCCATCTTGTATTCATTACCGTAACAATTAAATCATTTGAATTTGACTTTAGGTATCTGTATACAATATGTAAACACAACACTCATAATGTCGATTGAATAATTATTTTCAATAAATTAATAATTAAGCTCGAGTTTATTTTCTGCTTACAAATTTCAGGTTGCGATTCAGATCGGAGTTCGGACAACGAAGAAAATGTTGCCAACGATTTTACCTAATTTCATAATTAGCAGACAATGCTGGACTGGAAACGAGAGTTTTGGTTTAATTTTAAAATGCTTTGAAAGTTCACATAAGAAAATTGGATTTGGAGATAGATGTTGTAAGAATCATACTAATTATTTATTTGTAAGGGGACCACCTATGAAGGAGGGGCAGACTTCTCCATTTTCCTTTAAAAGAAAGTTCATTGCCCATCTGTGCCTACTCAAGCCATGCAAGCCCAAAAACTTCTTTGGACAAGAGATTTTACCGGCGTGAGATGCTTTTGTCGTCTATTACCTTTTACCAAATGTCGAAAATCTTACCTTAAACATTGATTTCTACCGATTCGGGCAACTTTTTTCTCTTCAGAACTAAGAATATTACATACCTGCTTGTCCTTCTAGAAAAAAGAAACGAATTTTTTTTGTTTTGCAAATGCGCCTAGGCCCAGGCCTGACGAGAGAGGGGGGGCGAAGGGGGTACGATACCCCCGGGCCCGGGCCGGTAGGGGGCCCGGTACCCAAAGCTTTTCATATTGAGTACTAAGACGGATATCATTTTGAATATTTTGGAAATTAATTTGTTCACATAAAGGTCCAAAAATGAGTAAATTCCCAGTTTTCTAGGGCATATTTTCAAAAATTTTCTGGGGGGAGACCCCCTTTATTACTTGTTACTCATCGTATTATCAAGAAAACGATACTTTTAAGTTGAGTGAAATTCAGATCTTTCCTAGAAATATTCTAAAAATTACATTAAGCCTATGAGGTGGAGCTACTTCAGAAAATTTCGTTCCTACCTCGAAATGGGAATATGTCATTGGGGATTGGGGGCCCGCTTCTCAACCTTGTACCCGGGGCCCGACTTGGCTCTCGGCGGCCCTGCCTAGGCCAGTAGGATTTCTTTGACTTGCTGTAAAATTGACCCCATGTGGGGCAATATTAAATACTAGGAATTTTCAAAATGTTGTACTGAAAATTACCCTAGATTACTAAAACTTAAGATGACTTCAAGCTTTAAAGATATTTCTCAAAGAGAGGATTTGTTCCCTTTTCTGATGCGAGACTGTTATCCACAAAGTACAAAAATCTGATGCCCCAAAAGCTTCAAATTCTACCCTTTAAAAAAGATACATTTAACCTGCCGGCCGTAACCCCGCCTCCCTCCCACAAAACTAGTCTAGTCACACAGGGGGCCTCAAAGGAAATTTTAGGACTGGATACTGGATATTCTCCGGGTTGTGTGCTTAATCTCAAGGAATCGTTTCCAGAATGCACACTGTTAAGTTGTTTATGCAACTGCAAGGGTGTTCCTTTAAATAGTAAAATGCTTCCTTAATTGAAATTCGGAGGGGGCCTAATAGAAGAAATTTAAACCACTACAAAATGCATTTTAACTAATTTTTTAACCTTTTATAACTTAATTAGGAACAGGGATGAGTGTACCATTTACCCTCAAAAAGTAAAAGAGCATTCCTTCTACACAACAATTGGCTAGGTTCTCATCGAAAACCGTTAACTATGAATTAAAACATTTGGTAATGTTTTTAAATGGAATCCCAAGTTTTTTTGTTAGGGGGTTTTTCATCAGAATCTTATAAAAAATCATCCTCGTTTCCTTATCTTTTTAAACAGCTTAATTAATTATTTGAGGCAATGTAATGAATCTTTAAAACATTGCCTATTTTTACCAATTTAACTGAAGGAATCTACAAGTAAGAGGCATAAAAATCTAAAAAGCTTTCTAAAATATTGAAAGAAAAGTTTCAAAATCCGCATTTTTTTTTACACAGCAATTTTTATAATTGAACCAAAAGAATCCATGCAAAAATATCCCATAAATCACACTTCTCACCTTCTCATTTTTATGTCAATATTTTAGATATTTTTGTTATAAGGAGCACACTTCAGAAGTAAAATTGTGTAATTGTTTTGCATTAAGCATTGTCCCTGGATTTTAGAAATAAAAAAATTCTGAATAAGAAAATGGTAAAGCAGTGCTTTATTTTTGTCTAATGATAGGACACAAGCAAGACAACAAAGAAACATTCAAAGAAATAAAATCTGATATAACATCAAATTATACAGCAAATAAATAACTATCCACTTTCTACAAACAAGTCTAACAGCATAAAATGATAAAATGTATTACTTTGTAAAGAGTAAAAACTATTGTTTAAAAAAGTACAAAGTTTAAAGAAAGAATTCCTCTATGAAAAAAATTGCAGCATTTAAAAAGTTTTGCTATTTTTATTTCTCTCACATCCTTGGATAATTCATTTACATAAAGATTGAAAAAAATTACATTTAAAGAAACTACAATTAAGAAAGCAGACACATTTTTCTAATCACAAGACATACAAACATCATGAACAAAATTGAATTCATACCTGTAGTAACATTAGTTTTTAATACACACATAAATTTTGGCACTTTAGTTCTTAGATTAGAGACACCCCATAAAATTAATCTTAGCATTACAAAACATTGTGTAAAGTACAAAATTCTAAAAGGTTAAAACCAGACATCATGGAAAGTTGAGTTATTAGATCATTTCATTATAAGTAGAACTTAAAAATACTCAGATTGATACAAAATAAATAACACACATAAAAGTTTTTTTTTTTACTAAGCAAGATAATAGTAGTGTGAAGGCAAACACAATCTTAATACCTTTTGTAATGATTTTATTTTTTACTGGGAAGCTGGTAGTACACCTGATTAAAATTCATAATCTTATCTTTGATTTCTACAACTGTGATTTTACTGCAGATTTAGTAATCTAGCTATGAGTGATAATTACTAATTTTTTATAAACAACATGTTCTAACTCTTGTTGAACACTTAAAAAAAAATCAATACGAGTAAAACTTCTGTAATAAAAATAAAACGGCCTTTTGCATAGCTGATTAAAAGCTAACACATACCTTGTTAATGTAACAACCAAAAAAAACACAATTTCACTCGAAGATAGCAATATTTACAGAACATTTACTTAAGAAACAAATCCAAGCTTAAACATTCCAAAATCTAAAAAACTGACACTTTAATGTACATATTAAGTAAACTTAGACATACAAGTTAGCTAACAGTAAAAAATTAAATGCTCTTTTTTATTAAAAAAATTACAGAAAACAATGGGAGAAGTCAATAAAATTATGAACTCCAAAAATGAGATTTACTAGTGTCAGCCTGTGTCATAATTAGGACTACTTAAACAAAAAAGATTACCGAAAATCTGAAAAATGAGAAGAAATTTGTTATGACATTTAGACGTTAAGACACTAGATACTCAATGAAGCACATTTTATTGACTAGTATTACTTTACTTTAATGCCATAAAAGATATAAATTAATAAATTTTGTAAAAAGTATTTAGTTTTATGAAAATGGAATAACTATATATATGACACTGCAAAAACAGTAGTTAAGTATAAAATTTTAAAACAAATTAAAAGAAAAACAAGTCATGAAAATTATTCCTTCAGTTATTAACACTTAAGAATATATACTGAACTACTAATTTTGAATTGGAACATCAATATCAGTTATGGTTTCCCAGGTTAAACAAGTTTTTATAAATGAAATATGTAACTTATTTTAAAATTAAAATAATTTTAATTAGTTATCTGCATAAATTACAAGAGAAGGTTATGACATCAAAATGTGAAGCAATTTAAAGTAAACAATTTTACAAAGATGAAAAAACAAAGATAAAAAGGAATTATCTTCACATTAAATCTTATTCCTTATGGAAAACATTTCAGAAATAAAATTTAAACAGTTGACTTGTATACATGAATATATAACAAATTCAGTTAATATTACATATATAACACATGCAAATATAAAAACTGATGGCCAAAAAGAAACATCTTGAATTTGTAAAATGAATCTATTTGGTCCATATTTATTAGGAACAATTATTAATTAGCAATCTATTAGAGGCCCAAAACTTCATTGAATACATTATATTAGCTATTACAGTTGAATCTTGCTTTGTTTATAGTTTTCTGGCAATAAAATCTAAATTTTTTGGTTACTTTGTATACTTATAGTAAATTAAATATATTTTCTTAAGCACTATCTTTTCACATTTTAAAGTTAAATTAAACTCAAAAGGATTGGTGCTATGATCAATCATCAAAAAATAAGCAAATATCAAAATAAATTAATTATCTGAACTAGTAGTGTAACTTAATAATATTTTTAATGTTTTAAGTGTAATTCGTAAAATTTTGCCAAATAAAGTCCGATAAGTAAAATTTGGGCCCAGCTAATCCTAAAATACCCCAAATGTAGACTAAACTTAAACTCTTCTCTGATAGTTAATAGAACTGTTCATACTCTTTACTTTCAAGTCAAATGGTATAAATATAATGGTTCCATATTTTTTGGGCAGTAGTAAATAATAATAGCAAGTAAACTAAATATTTACTATACATTTCTGAATATAAGCAAAGGATTTTCAGAAAAAACTTTCAATGCTAAAAGGAAAAAACTGTCTGCTGATCCTGGAATCTCGCAATTGCAGAACTTGGGGCTGAAATGCGGAATGATTCCTTAAAATTTGGAATGCTTGGCATCCCTGCACAATACATATAAAAATACCATATTTCTTGGTAAAAGTGCCACACTATTGCAAAATAAAAATGTTTGTAAGAAGTATCAAAATGAAAATATGATATAGGAAATGAACCTACCAGTTAAAATTTTCCCAAACAAAAATATTTTTAGTTGTTTAAAATAATCTTTGTAATGGCACATAAAGCGATTTTGAATTGGTAAATTTGTACCAAAAAAGCATTTTCAAACTCTACGATCCTTTTCTAGCATTTTATTATTTTGAAAAGCGAAATATAATCTTACGTAAGAATAGGGGTGGAGGGGTTCGAAAAATCTTACGTGCCCTTACATGGGGGTAGGGGGGGGTCAAAAATTGCCAAAATCATCCTTACGTAATTAATGAATGGCCCCTTACAAATAGATCGGCTAATATTCAGAAATATATGGCGCTTAAATTACAAAATTATCTAACTTTTTCATTCCTACATAAAATGTTAACCTTATATGCCACATACACAAAAAAAACACAAGAAAGACACCTCAACCTCTTATGATAATAATGGTGCTAGTGAATAATTCATTTTACAATGTTATTCAACTGTTTTAACTAAAAGGTTTGCATTGAAATTGATTTGTTTACTCTTGTTTGGTGTCGACAGTAAAAATGTGAAAGTGACTAGGAAATAAAATAGATTCAACTCTGCACATGCTAAGATTGGACTTTATGTGGTAAACTTAATACACTTGGAATTAAAAGAGGAGATTGCACCTCCACTTTGTGGGCCAAAAAGCAAATTGCTTTTGAAACCCCACTCATTTATAAACATTAAAATAACAATGCTAAAATCTTAAAAAGGTTGACAACTCAGCAGTACATAATGATCTAAGTTGCACATGCCTTATTTATAGAGCAAAAAGTTACAAGTAACACATTGCACAAACTGAAGCTCAGGAAATTTGTGTGGTTAAAATAAATCCCTGCATTGTGTTGTCTTGCAAAATGCATTTAAGATAATGGATTGATTGATTAATGGGGTGTCCCGATTGATAGTCAACAAGACAGTGCACACAGTAAAAATAAACACTAAAGTTGGAAATCATGCATCAACAAAAAAGGCTATCTAAAACTTGGTCTTCATTCAGTCGTCCTAAACCATTAGTGATACAAATAACTTGATTTAAAAGTATTCACACATACTTCCCTTTCAAAAGCAATAAATAACAGTTCATCTTGAGCTTCTTCAAAATACTTTTACTGGATTTCTCATAGATGCTATATTTACAAGATAAATTCAATGAGACTCTCACGGAAGACTCCATTCAACAGAGACAGAGAGAGTTAACCCTTAAAAGTCAATTTCACGAGAGTACCTATATAACAAGATAAATCTTTGTTAACAGAGTATGCAACACTTGGAAGCTAATTTCATATCAACAACTGCTTGCTGACTTCCTCTACTTTTGCCACTACCAGACAGATCTTTTTTTCTTTCATTCTTTTTCCAACCATTCTGGTTAATGTCAAGTCTTTGCCTGTTGGTCGATCGGCTCCCGGAGTTGACAAGACGCCCGAGGGTGGATCCGCGACCATTCCTGTCGGAAATCTTGTCGGGTTGTGAGCAGTGGAGGTCGCCTCTGAGATTCAACTTGTGCCTTTGCAAGGAACTGAGCCCACTGTTCAGACTGAGGCTGTTCCCAATGGAGGTGGTGTATCGATTGAATGTGCTGTCCACAGTGGGCTTGTGGCGCCTCTCCTCCAGAGTCTCGTCGGTCGACAGCTGAGGAATCTCCGTGAGAGAAATACTATCAGATCTTATAATCGTGGATCGGTCTTGGGGAACGTAGCTTCCGGTGTCGGCGGAGAGATCGCCGCAGCTCATAGAGTTCGTCAGTCGCGGCTGATTGTCAGACAGGAAATCCAAGCTGTCTGTGCTTTCAGTAGAAAATACGGAGTGAGCAAACGAAGCTTTCTTTGCGTTTGCCGGCAGTGTCTTGCAGTCGCTCGAAGAACCCTTCCACGAGCCGACCCTCTCCATTTTCTTGGGTTCGGCTTTGAGGCCTTCTTGGCAACCCTCGTCGGTGGCCTTCTGCTGTTCCATCCGCTTCATCATGGCCGCCTGAGAGATGGCAGTGTTGCGGGACTGCAGCTTCCCGACGTACTTCCTCCGCACCGCTGACAGCCGCAGTGGCCGTTCGGCCTCTCCTTCTTCGCCGAGCTCCGCGAGGGGCAGCTGCGGAGAGCTTTGCACAGAATGCAGCCGCCGGTTCTGTGCAATGCCCTTGTTGCGGCGGGGGCTGGACTCGAACTTGACCGCCTCCGGGGGAGAGGGGGAACAGTTGGGGAGGGAGAAGACAACGGGCCGCGAGGGCTGGGCGGAAGCTTCGTTCTTGTCCTCCTCCAGCTTGGCCAACTGCTCCCGAAGAGTCTTGGTCTCGCAGGAAGGGGATTTGGCGGGAGAAGATGCCCCACTGGCCGTGCTGCACGCGTCCTCTTCCTCGCGCACTATGCTGCACTTGCGCTGGAAGGGTATATTGGCCGTGGGCGGAGGGGGTTCCGCCACAACGAAACGGGAGGGAATGTCCACAAGGCCACCGAAGTTGGGACTGAAGTCGTGGACTTGCAAAGACTTGGACGGGAGACAAGGAGAGAGCAGTCCTTCTACGGAAGGGTTTGGCTTTTCTTGAGCAGGCGAAGGAACGGCTGACGATATACTATAACATGCAGAAAACATTAGAATTTAAACTTTCGCCGGAGGTACTTTAATAAAGCAAGCAATTGGGATTTTCTTAACCTAGGAGTAATGGCCACTGGAGATAAATCAGCTCTAGAGATCCGGCTGTTAATCATTTGAGCTCTTTCTTGACGCTGAGCACGTAGCTTCCTTTCAGCAAGTAAGAAATATGTTGCAGTGATGTGGTTGTATTCATTCTTATCTAAGGCTCTATCAATAAGAAAAAAGCACAATGAGACAAGAAAATGATCTAAGGGAAGAGATAAAGGTGTAGAGTATAACTTGTCGTCGCCTCCAAGCTACAACTCTGCAGGTTTAAAAATTTAAAACAAACATTAGAAATTAAAAGCACTTTAAAAATAAACATATTTTTTTATAAATAGAAAATTCCTACACTTTACTTTATTTGAGGCTTATAGGGTTGATACAGAAATTAAAACAGAAAAATTAAGGAGCTTTTTAGACTTTTCAAAGGAGTGCTAGGGAATATGAAGAGATTTGCTAATTCTTAAAGGGGTACCTTACTAACTTAAAATTACATTTAGTAAAACATAATATCAGGTTGGCAGTCATTGCGTTTTAGAGAGATCTTGCACTGCAGAATGTTCAGAAGTGAAGTGTAGAAACAAAATATTTAGACACTTCACTTAGTTTTTAGGATACTTCAAAACTAAAATGAATTTCAAAGACTTTGAAAGGATTTTTTAACATGTCATATCAACCCTTTAAAGGGATTTAAGTAATCATAAAAAAATGGCTTACACATACTGCATTTAACTGAATATACTTCCACTTTTTACAGCACAATCATAAAATCTGAAATTTGTAATATAACTCACTCAGCAATTTCTTCCTTTGAAGCTATATTTCCATTCACCATCTTTTGCACAATGTGGGTATGGTCTTCTTCAGACAAATGTTCTCTTGAAATTAAAGGTAAGTGATCAGCTGGCTGAATGGCATCACCACTATTTAGCCATGCATCATTTGCTATTTGCTCAAGGGTAGCTCGTTTCTCAGGATCACGAATTAACATTTCACCAATGAGTCTAAAAAGGAAAGAAAATATCTATCAATAATTCAGTACTCAGAAACTTAAATTAATTAATTAATTAATTAAAAGAAAATTAATTCAAACATCTAGGGAAAGTGGTTCCTTGTAAGCTCGAGGGGAACTCGAGGGCTCGAGGGGTTTCTCGAAAGGGAAAGCTCGTAGAACATTCCATAAGTTTTTATTAGCTAAGAAATTGAAAGAAAAGACTCTGAATTCCCATTACTCATCTTCTCAATGCATCATAAATAAATCTCGATATTTCTCCCGAAACAAATTATCTAAAAAAAAAACTAAACTCCTTGGCGCAACAGCCGTGGGCCGGGGCCGAGGCCTACGATGCCCATCTTCGTTCTCCTGACCGTGGGCCCTGGGGTGCAAGGCATATGTCTCGGTTAGGTGGTCAGTTTAACGCAAGACCCCCAGTGTTTAGTTCCCAAGCACGCTTGGTCCTCAATTTATCGACCCACTCAAGGGATGAAAGGTTGAGTCGACCTTGCCCAGCCCGGGACCCGGGAATCGAACCCCGGACCTGTGGCACGGAAGAGCTATGCGCTACCACTGCGCCATCGGGCTTCGAAACAAATTATCAAAAATATAAAATATTTTATGGGCAAGGAGGTCAAGATGTTCTCTTTCAAATAATTTCTCTGCAACAGACATACAGTGACATCTAATGGGAATTAAAAATATTAATCTTCTAAAGTTTTTATCGTGTAGGGCACAGTGGACCACCCCGTTTTTTATATTTATTTTATGTATATGTGTTTCAAATTTTGTCATTTAGATGGCCACCCTAAAGCAGTTAAAATAAACCAGAATTCATGTTTTTATTTTACTAATTAGTCAATTTATTCCTGATAGTCTATTTAAGGTATGCAAAAGTAATTTTTTCCCTTCAAAGTTAACTGCGTTTTTTCACTGAAAATTTTGGATTTGAAAAACTTTGCTGAGCTCCAATCATAAGATAAGATACATAACTATTATATTCAATTTAAGTTAAAAGGTTACATTTACATTTTATATATTTTTAAGAATTATATTTGCTAAATCTCTTAGCGGGGTACAATGGACCACTTAGGTGCGGGGTACAATGGACCACTTAGTTATGCATTCATTTTTAAGTGAACAAAATTATTGGAATTAAGAGTTTACTTTTTTACTTGCATAATAACTAATTATTCATTCTATAACATTTTCCATTGTTTTTATACTTAATTTTATTTAAATGTAAGGGCTTCAGAAAGTTAGGTGCTAAACTGTTTTTCTTTACTGAACTGAGTGTTGTCATAAATTTAATCCTATTTCACATTTAAAAAATAAATATAATCACAAAGTGAATATTTGTAAAGATAATGAGGTTGCAATTAATTCTACTAATATTTTATTTTAATTACTAACTATTACTATATTTGAATAATGACATTTTTACTGTCCTTATTAAGTGTTTATTATTTATTGGTTGCTTAAACCTAACCAAAATGTTTTTGTTTTCCCTGAGAATGTTGATGAATATCATATCAATGTTGACGATATCATTATGCGTCTACCAGACCCAAAAGAGAACAGTAGGCTATCAGTCACAAAAATCCTTCGGATTTTCATTTGCTGGGTTTAACATCCGTTAAAATTAGGATATGTTTAAATAAATTCTGTAACCAGAATAAATTAAATAATCAGAATAAACCAGATAATCATATTACTATATGTTTTGTATTATTAAAAAATGTATTTACTTCATTTATTGCAAAAAAAGTCCTAATGGTCCATTGTGCCCCGTCCTGTGGTCCATTGTACCCCGGTACCGGGGTACAATGGACCACTTTGTCACTTTTCATTTAAAAAATTTTATTAAAAAAAGTAAGCATTACTTTTACTTTTCAGTGGATGTTTTATAAACCTGAATATATGGTTAATATGTATGCATGTTATCTAATTGAAAAAATAATTATTTTGCCCCTAAAGAGTCAAAAGTTTCAAAAGTGGTCCACCCTGCCCCGGTCTCCCCTATCATATGTGTGCCACCCGTCCTCTGGGCCTCTATAAGTGGTGGCTCACCAGTGCACCAGCCGGCACGAAAGGGTTAAGCTGAACAAATAACAGGATAAAACATAAGAATCAAAGCAGTGTTGCTTTTAAAAATTTTGATGTATTTATGTGTCATTTGCAAAATATCATTAATTAGCAAGATTAGTGCCTGGCTAATTCTTAAATACACAACTTGGCAAAACATCAGTCAGTCAAGTTGGCAACAAAACATGTTGCCAACTTAACACAAGAGTTAGCTTAAAAAATTACAACTAAATCCTTAGAAAATAAGTATGCAAAATTTATTACCTGACACATTCTGGTGACAAATGCTGAGGAATAGCGTATTTGCAATCCATAATCATAGTTAATGTTTCACTGTCATTGGCTTCTTGAAAAGGAGCTCTTCCACATACCAGCATGTAGAGAATAACCCCAAGGCTCCAGACATCTAAAACACAAGGTCAAGTTTTATTTGATTTAATTTCTTTTAATATATTATTCACTGATCACTTCAAATATAACTAGCACTAGAAATTTACAAGATTTAATAACACATTTTTAGACAAAAATTACTGAAAAATAATGTAGATTAAATCAGTGTTGTATTGTTTCATTTAAATTCAAACATATTAAAAATTAAGAAACTATTTTTAAACCAGCGATAAATTACCAAAGATTTTACTTTGTTATCAAGTTTTTTATAGTGTTCTTGTTAAACCCTTTACTTAATGCAAATTGGAATGTTTGCGATTCCCTGTTTCAATTGTATTTTTAAAAAGCAGCTGCCAAGCATTCCAATGGCATGCAGATAACATGCAAGTATCTACTATTTTATAATATTTAAACTTAAACAAAGATAGCAATTAATTCAAATTCTCTTAAATATGGAGTATTGCTATTGTGCAGTGAAGTCTTTGAATTAATTAATGAATAAAAATTAACAGACTGCAACAGAAAAAAAAAGTTAAATATTCAATATATCAAGAAATGACATCTACAGCAATATTGATTTTTATTTTGAAAACCATCTCAAAATACAAAATCAGGTCAACCTTCAAAAATGTAGAGTTAGTAAGTCTAAGCAAAGCAATTTTTTTTAAATTAAATTTTACAGAGCACAACAATTTTTTCGAAATTATAGTGTGTTTTGTTTACATACTGAATCATAAATTTACTGAGGGTATACTACACCTACTTATGTTTATATTAATCAATACATAAAAATGGGACTAAAAATTACTTACCAACTTTAGGAGCATCATAAGAATCCCCGAGAAGAATTTCAGGTGCTGAATATGCCAATGAACCACAGGAAGTCTCTAGCTTCTGTCCAGGGCAGAACTTGTTACTGAAGCCAAAGTCGGTCAGTTTGACCATGCCCAGTTTCTCAAAGAAAACTACATTCTCGGGTTTAAGATCTCTGTGAACGACGTGTAGTTTATGGCAGTATGATATGGCATGCACAATCTGGCGAAAGTATTTTTTCGCCGTTTCTTCGTCCACTCCATTCTCATATTTGAGGATGTAATCGTACATATCCCCTCCATCTCCCAACTCAAGAATGAGATATAACTTAGTTTGCGTATCAATTACATCGTAAAGGCGTACTACGTTGGGATGTTGAACTAATTTCATGCATCGTACCTCTTGAAACAAATGAGCTCTCGAAACATCGTCCAGCCTTGTTTTGTCGATAACTTTCACAGCAACCTGCTCCCCCGTAAAAACATGTTTTGCCAATTTGACAACGGCAAAATGGCCGCGACCTAAAGTATCCCCTAAATCGTACAAACCAGCAATTTTTCCATCATAATGAGCGTTACCTCTATTTCGGCTCATCATACGGATAATCGTAAAATCAAATAATCCAAAAACACTTTTCAAGAGCCACCAAAATAGACATTACGCTTCCATCTTTGACTTCTCACGGATATCGCCGCAATTCTACTTTAACAACTAAACAAAAAAATTGCTGGCACTGCGCATGCGCGCAAGCATGAGAGCGAATTTTTTTTAACCTTTTCTCTTTCGTTTTTTTTTCCGCCGAAGACGAATAAATAACATGATCATAAAGAACTCTGTTTAAGTCAAAAGATAATAAAAAAAAGTAGAAACCGAGAATCTTCTACCTTTTGTTTCGATGGAATTTTCATAGATACTGTTTCTTGGGTGAATCGAGAACAAAAGGTAAATTCAAACAAAGAAAGAACTGTTTTTAAATCTATAAATATAGTGTTTTCAAATAAAAGTATTCATAATGGTGTAAAAAAGGTTGAACTCCTCAAAAATTGCTACGATTACAAAGATTTTACTTTATTATGAAAAATATGTGCTTTTAAATACAAAAATCCTTTACAGAAATATTATTTCTGAACTTTTAAAATGTGGTGGTTATCAAAATTTCTAATCTTAGGGGGCTCAGGGGCTTTTTAGTCTTCAGATATTTTGATGTGTACCATTTCCTTCCCTTCTCAGCCCTACCCTATAGCTAATCTCACTGGTAAAAATTATTATAAACGGTATTAAAAGGTAAAAAAAAAAATAATTTAAGTGACATTAGAATTAGAACTAATAACTTATTATTGCTAAAGGCTTCAGATACAACTCATAAGAGTTAACTAAAAGTTTCAAAAAGTAGACAAGTTTTCAATGACTGTTAAGGGGCCCACAGACGAGCAACTTGGTCGTCAACCGGGTTGTCAATTACTTCTAGCTCAAGAGAATAATTAAATAAAATATAATTTTGCATTTAAAGTATCAAAATATATTAATTTGTTACAATCTGATTAATTTTGTTAATATGTTTTTATATAATATTCAACGTTCTTTGGTATATCACACCACTTTTGAGCATAGTTAAAGGTATGTTAATCATTAATTAATAAGCAAATTTATTACTTAGGCTCCACTTTTATGGATTTAAATAAAAATTAGTATCTCCATTAATGTTATCAAGTGAGTGTGTAAATAGTTTTGTTTTAGATATTTATCATCGTTAGCTACACTTTTATTATTTCATTTTAGTATTATATTGTTTTGAGGCTTTGTAAAAATAGTACTATACTGTATTTTCCTTAACTTTTTTTAATTTTTTTGTTTGATCTACATTTCTACCCATTTATGTTATTATTGCACAAATAGAAGCATTTTAGCAACAATGAGTATCAATTAGCTCAAAATTGTTTATTATAGACAAAATAAGAGTTAACAAGTTTTTTCCCATTCTGTTTTAGGTTCTATTTATTTATATTAGAGAATTGAATCACATCCAAGTTCCAGCTCACAGGACATTTTACATGTAATGAATGAACCATACTAAATGGTTCTTGGTTTTGGTGACCACTTTTGTGGCATCAATTCTAAGCGCTTTTTGGTTGATCATTTATATTTGTAAATCTATTTGTGTCTATGGTTTAATACCTGAATTAAACCAGTCTACCAGATGTTTTAGGGAGTGGCGACTTACAATGGAGTTGAGGTAAGCATCTTATTAAACATCGTGTGCTCTTTCAGCGTTTGCATTCCCTCTTTACATCTATAATCTTCTAGAAAAAGCAATCATATTTTGTTTTTAATATCTATGATGTGGCAGTTTTGTGTAATTTAATTAATCAGATAAGTTAGATACCCACAAGGTCCTAAAATGTGGACCCCTGTAGCTGACTAGATTGATTTTCTCAGTATCTATCTGGCTATGAAATTTAAAACTGATTATGATCCGTAATGACAGATATTTATTACTTAGACCATAAGTGATTGTTTTGTAAATAATTTTAATAGATGAAAATATTCCCAATTCCATATTTTGGAAATTTCTAAACATACAAAGGAAATACTTTTGTTCCTTTAACCACGGCTTACTAGATGTACTTATACAGGCTAGCCGAGTTTTAAACAATGAAAACCATTTGACAACTTTTCCCGCTTGGAGCGCTACAAGAATTACCTATATCACCCACCGCCTTCAACACTGTGGATATGCTTTGCCAGTTGGTCCAGTATTGCCATCTGTATTTGCAATGATTTCTGTACTCGGCTAGCCTGTATAAGTATCTAGTAAGCCGTGCTTTAACACTTTCTATCTGAAGCCTCCCAAGGCTCACATTGAATCCAATGAGAAATTGGGGTGAATAGGTCTGAAAGGTTTAAAAGCAGTCATTTATTACTCAGATACTTTTAGATCTCTAAAAAATCATCACATTATGAGCTAATTTTGCAACGTTCTTTTGCATGTTTGTATTAAACTGATTACACAACTAATTGTTTTTATGACAGATTTATTAGTGTTGATCTGATTTTATTGAATTCATCACTGTAGTGTATATTATATTTACCCTGATTAATAATATGATAGTTATTGGATGTAAAACTTCACCAACTTGCCAACGCTCACTTACAACTTCACAACGCTCACTAAATATATGGATTACTCTCACCTTTGGCAGAATCCACTTTGGTTTCTTACTTCAAATCAGCAATAAATATTTATTTACATGGAGATCCTATAATATTCATTTAAACTAAAACAAAGACACTTTAAGATTAATAACTTAAATGTTTCAAAACTGAACCTGTTGAATTGAAAAGTTCAAATATCCTGTCCTCTTCCTGTCAAAAAATCCCTATCCTATACCGACCCAAAATGATTGGTAATTGCTGATTCAAGTCAAGAGAGAAGCTAGGAATGATGTAGAATTACATAGTTGCCTGGAAGAAGCAAATGTCACTCGAATTTTCAGTCCTAAAATTGTCATTAAAATGCAAGACACAATTTTAAGAATTGGATAAATTTAATGTTTAGTCAATTACAATAATAGCTTGACGCAGGGGCGTAGCCAGAGGGGGGGGGATTTTGGGGATATATCCCCCCCCTGAAACTTTCCTTTTTTGACCATAGAAAACCACTAAAACCACATCCCCTCCAGAAATATCAATACCCCTCTCTGAAATTTTTTTCTGGCTACACCACCGGTCCCATGTAATATTATTGGAAATATATATTCGTGGAATAGCATACATGTCTCATGCTTTATTTTTATAACTTTAATTAAAATCTTCTGCAGACGCACTGGCGTAGTGGTCAGAGCATCTGACTGCAAAGCCGTACGTCTGGGGTTCGAATCCCCGTTTGGCATGTATGTTAGTTTCTGTCCTTGTGTGTGATGAATGTGGCCCTCCTGTAAAAAGGGGCTGTGGCTGTGTGAATGTGGCGTGGGCAACAGTACTTCACCTCAGTGGCTACGGTCTACAGGTGCCCACTGGGTAACGCAAAGCAAAAGTACTGCTTCGGCATTATCTGGGTTAATGAACTTAGTTAAGCTGTAGGTAACTGTTTAAAAATTACCTGCCATTAGAAAAATATTAAAACCTTCTTTATTGATCGAGAAAATATTAAAAATTTTCATGAAAAATATATGAAAGGTTGACAACAAATATGGTTGAAAAGGATGGGCACTGGGCAGTTACTGAGAAAATCCAGTCAGCTACTGGGGTCCACATTTTAGGAGATTGTGGGAAACTTATCAGATAAATTAAAATACACAAAACTGCCACAAAACAAAAACAAAATAAGATTGCTTTTTCTAGAAAATTATAGATAGGTAAAGACGGAATGCAAACGCTGAAAGAGCACACGATGTTTAATAAGATGCTTACCTCAACTCCATTGTAAGTCGCCATTCCCTAAAACATCTGGTAGACTGGTTTAATTCAGGTATTAAACCATAGACACAAATAGATTTACAAATATAAATGATCAACCAAAAAGCGCTTAGAATTGATGCCACAAAAGTGGTCACCAAAACCAAGAACCATTTAGTATGGTTCATTCATTACATGTAAAATGTCCTGTGAGCTGGAACTTGGATGTGATTCAATTCTCTAATATAAATAAATAGAACCTAAAACAGAATGGGAAAAAACTTGTTAACTCTTATTTTGTCTATAATAAACAATTTTGAGCTAATTGATACTCATTGTTACTAAAATGCTTCTATTTGTGCAATAATAACATAAATGGGTAGAAATGTAGATCAAACAAAAAAATTAAAAAAAGTTAAGGAAAATACAGTATAGTACTATTTTTACAAAGCCTCAAAACAATATAATACTAAAATGAAATAATAAAAGTGTAGCTAACGATGATAAATATCTAAAACAAAACTATTTACACACTCACTTGATAACATTAATGGAGATACTAATTTTTATTTAAATCCATAAAAGTGGAGCCCAAGTAATACATTTGCTTATTAATTAATGATTAACATACCTTTAACTATGCTCAAAAGTGGTGTGATATATCAAAGAACGTTGAATATTATATAAAAACATATATTTTCACACTCGCATGATAAACAGATGGAGATGAAATTTCTTGTTACAATCTTAAAAAATGAGACCGAAAATCTAAATTATACTTGTTACTAAATGATTAACATACCTTAAAATATACTGTAAAGTGGTTTTATAAGTTAACAAACGAAGGACAATATTCTAAAACTAATATCTTTTCACACTATCGTGTTAGACTCCATTGGTACCAATGGACCTAAAATGTTATCGTTGAATTTTCAAACAGAAAAGCAAAATAAAAATACTCCGATTATTTATAAATGATTGCCATACCTTTAACTATGTGGGAAAGGTGTTCTATACCCTAAGAAATGACGATTAATATTTTTAAAAAATTATTCTTTAACACTCCCATGTTAAACGCCATAGAGATTGGGTTTGTTTGTCCCCAGCGCCATGTTGATGACGTCACGACTTCACCGACGTATAGAGCTGTGGGCCCCTTTAGAAATTTGGGGTAAAGTAAAAGAGGGCGCTAACGTGACCGAAGATGAGAAAGCGTTTATACTCTCTCCCGCTCTCTCCTCTCTGTAAGTTACTAATTTCTGATCAAAGTTTATTTTTTTCATGTGGCAATATTCTGAAAGTGCCTTGCGATTGTGATTTGTGAAGAATCTGGGAAGTAAAACTGAAATTAATAAGATTCACTTCTGGATATTTTAGAGATCATCTGGGACTTTATACCCATTTTATAATTTCTATTGTTATAATTAGGTTTTCTGAGCCACGCAGATAATTTCTGTGGATGAGTTTTATTTTTTCGACAGCTCTCGTTTTTTAAAGTAATTAAGTGGTGTCTCAGGAAACGAAATTTTCCATTGAACTATGAATGGACATGCAAACATTGACACAGTAGAAGCTACAGAACATTTAAAAAATATATTGAATGTTGGGAAGAATGAAAATGAATCTGGTAATATTCTATTATTATCTCATTATTTAACTTAAACCCGCAAAATTTAGGCCCTAGTGAACCTACTATTAAACAATGTAATGATTTTATCTTGGATGTGTTTGTATACAAATAAGCTTAAGATTTGTTACATTTCTGCATGATTGAATTCATCCATTGTTTATTTCCTTGTTAACATCATTTAGGCTGTCGGGTCACAACAATTCACAAGGCTGTCGGTCAATTTTATAAGGTTTTATAAATTTTGATTAGGTACTGTCAAGCATTTTTATAGGTTATTTACAGTTTATGTCATGCAGATTGTTAAATTTTAGTTTGCTGTGATATTTAATCAACAAAAAATTAGTTACCAAAATTTAAAGTAATCGTAAAATTTCGACTAAAACAGTGTTGCATTTAAGGTCGTGAAGAGTGGGGTTGCTTAACTTAAGCCACTTTTACAGTTAAATTTTTCATTATTTTATAAGCTAATGTACAATTAAAAGAAATCTTGTGTTTTAAAGTTTGATATTTTTTCTTTAAAATTAAGTGATATTTATTTTTATATGGATAACTTTCTATGGGTAAAACCAAAACACCTGGGCTTGGCCGACATATTTGGCAAAATTTGGTGTTGCCAACAGAATTCACTATTTTATCACCATCTTGGCACCAGGCTGGATGACCCCTTTCTATGTCTGTAAACTTAACATTTTCTAGAGGTGGGCAAATCTGCTATTTTTTGAAAATTTAGCAGTTACGTTCGTTAAGGAAAAATAGCAGCTAAAAGTATCTGCTAAAAATTAGCAGATTAGCACTCTCTATGGTTGAGGTTACAGGTGCTTTTTTTTAGCAGCTGCTACGCTACTGATAAGGGACAGGATCGCGTTATCTGCTTCTGCTAAATCTAGGCGATTCTCATTGGTCAGCGCGTAGCAGTATAGATGCTATTTTTTGACCAATCGAGAGCCTTCAAGTGCTGCTAAATTTTAGCAGCTATTTCTGAACATGTTTAGCAGCTACATTAATTTTTTTCCTGTAGCAGCTATTTTTTAACTGCTACTCGTTTTTTGCCCATCTCTAACATTTTCCTTTTCACTGTGGCTCAAGTATTCCCATGAGGGAATAGTACGTGAGTCATGATTTACGATGGAGGGATGCTATGAACAACTCTAAAATACACCTTCAAAAGCAAAATTTTTAAAACTTTTTAAAGATAGGTAACATTTAAAAAATTGTAAATTTAGCACCATATTAATTAAAATTATTGCATCAGTCGAAAATTGTGCATGATATTATCGTGGAAAAAAATGGTGGAAAATATTCAATCAAACATTGAAGAAAAAAAACTAAATACATCAATTGGAAGTGTTGCTTTTTTTTAATGTTGTGACATATAAAATACTTTTGAAGGAGTCACCCAGTTTAAATACTTGGGCACACTTATTACCAATAAAAATGAGAAAGGTTGAAATTAGAAACCGAATTTTGGCAGCAAATAGACGCTATTTTGGTTTAAAGAGTCAATTAAAATCTAAACTCTCAATAAATACAAAGATAAATCTATACAAGACCCTTATAAGGCCGATCATTTTATATGGTAGTGAGAAAATACCCCATATCCCCCCCCCCCCCGGAAATATCAATATCCCCCTCCGAAATTTTTTTCTGGCTTCGCCACTGACCAAAGAGGGCCGGTTTCAAATATTTTCTGCTATCTCTTTCATCTTAGAGCTGAAACCACCTCACTTCGGCTGCTGAATAGGGAAAGACTTGAATCCTAAGCCTGTGGATCACATTTTAGCTTGAAGTGACAGTTTCACATAGATGTAAAAAGGGAAACTCTGCACATTGGAAAAATGCCATCTTTTGGTGGTTTTGAGAACTGTACTAAAATTATGCTTTGCCCAAAATTACTGTATGAATTGTATGCCACTGGTGTGGTGGTGTCGATTCCAAGGGAGACAGAGGGGATACCCTATAGTTAGGAATATTTTTTAAATTTTTAACTTCAGGGGGAACAAAATTTTACAGGATGTACAGTGGAAGCTCTTATAGCGTAATTAATCCGTACCGAGTTTTTTGTCGCTATAAGAGCAAACTTCGAGTGATACACTCGAGTGTAGAATATCACTCGTTTAAAAGTAATAAACTCGTTAAACTTAACTATCAATTTTGATGCTTTTCGGGAAGGTGGACTCGATTCCATCAAAGATATATTTTTAGTAGATTAGTTTATAAAGTTTGGAGGAAATCTAAACCTGAAAACGATCGACAACCCTCAATCGTCAAAGGCAAAGGGATGGATTATAGAAATTGCAGTTACCCGTAATACGTTTTTTTAATCAACAAACTGAAACCCTTGGTTGTATATTTTACCATTATATCCAAACCGTAGGATTCTAGTTCGTTGGGATTTAGAACACAATTCGAATCACCCAATTGATTTTTCCTCATTTTAAGCAATTATTTATTATTTTATGAATTCTTGATACTTTCAATTTAATGTTATATTACTTTATTTTTTGCTATGAAATTTAAGATCAATATTTTACAAAGTATAAATATTTGTGTTTGCTATTAAATTTTTATTTTGATATTAATTTATTGCGTAGCTTAGCTTTCTTAGAATGCTTACATAAAACTAAAACGCTAATAAATTTAAAGTCTCAAATCAACAAAGGCATTGGGTAGCGCAAGGTTTCGTTTTGGGATTGTAGCCGGTTACCCCGGGCGAAAGCAAGCGAGAAGAAGATGCGATTGTTACTTGGTGTTGTTTGTCATACTCTGATATTCGTTTATTGGCTAATTCATGTGTGACGCACACAAACCGATCCAGAAAAGTATTCGATAAGCTGAATCGATTCGAAGATTAGTCTTTATAAGAGCACTTTTGTGCTCTTATAGCGACTAATTTTTGGGTCTTTATAAGAGAGAATTTTTATAAGAGCAGGTCGTTATAAGAGCTTCCACTGTACCTGTCTTCCTAACTTTATTCTCATAAATGAAGTTGGCGATTTTGCAATGTGACTGAACATCAGGGGTGTATATAAGGAGAGGGTGAAGGTTCTCCTTATGTGAGGAGCAAACAATCAAACAGTGTTTTCTCCCAAAATAAAAAAAAATGAGTTACTGATATTTTCTTGATCTCCACATTAAATAGCACAAAAATATACTATTATCTTTAACGAAAACAAGTTTTATCCTATTTTAAACCTACTTAGAAAATTGATGTTTCAATCAAAACGTGTTTCCTCCAGAGCCGGATTTCATTCAAACAGTGATTCCTCCAGTCTTTCAATTTTGCAGCTTTCATATCTTTCAATCAGCAAATTGAAAAAAAAATAGTTTTAGAGAAAAGTAGAGGAAGTGTCAAAGTCAAAGGCTTCAAAAACTACAAATTTGAAGAAAAAAGTGAACAGCAGGGTGCAAGTCTTCTTAAAAAGGGGATTAATGCTGCTGTCGTGAAACGATTAGTCTTACAACCTCTTCCTCTTAGTCATACAATATCACTTGAAAAGAAAAAAGATGTTGATAAGCTTTTAAAATTAATGTATGGCGAAGAGTGGCAAAATCAACACAATTTCATTTGGTATAAAGAAATTATTACAAACAATAATTTAATAGCAGGCAATGAGGAAACGCAGGAAGTATATGTGATTGTTTGGAGAAGATATTGGATTAAAAATTTAGAGGGTCTCTACAATTTTCTGATATATTTTCAATGTCCTTATTTTGTTAACTTCATTTTATAATTCACATATTAATATTGATAATATTCAAGTAAAAAATTATATCAAATATCATTTTCATGTTATTATTGCTATTATTTTTCTATTGTATTTTTGTGTTAATATTGTTAACATGGCATTGTTAAGTTAATATTGCTCTAATTCAATTACAAAATCATTAAATAACATTTTTAATAAAATGTGTGTAAACTTATTTTCGTTCAAAAAGTGTTTTATCCATGTTGGAAACAATCAAACACCATGTTTCCTCGACTGTTCGGTCAAAACGTGCTTTCTCCAAATTTCAAAGCATTTTTAATAATTAATTTTCAGTTTTTAGGTAAATTATGACTACAAATCTTCCTAGAAACTAGAAATATAGGTAAACAAACGATCATTATAATTAAAAATTAGTTATTTTTTAAGTTATTAGTTTTTTGTGTTTCCTGAAAATTTGTATCCGAAGGAGAAAGCACGGTTTGATTGTTTGCTCCTCATGTATACCCCATTATTTTGACCTGATTAATTGAGAATTGAAGCCAGTGCCGAGATCAGGGAGCACCCTACCTAGAATATTTGGGCAGTCTGTCCAAAATATTTAGGTTCTGTCCTTCAAATTTTAGGTTATTTTGCCCAGTGGTTCTTGTTATATAGATTTTGGCACTGATTTGGAAGGGTCCTCTATGGCGAAAAGAACAATGAGTAGCGAATTGATAGGAGAGGCAATCAGCTGCTGCTAGAGCGGTCTCCAGGCTGGCAACTGCTCTAGTTGGCGGGTAGTTGCCATGCATGCAGGACCCTAACCAAATCTACTAGATTTTTAACTGTTAATAACCTTATATGTTTCAATTGAACATGAGCTGCTAATAAAGATAATGCTGCAGTTGTCCTACTTAACATTTTCCTCTCTTTTAGGAAAGATGAAATCCATTTCCAATGGAAGTGATATGGAGGCAGCTGCAGAAGATGATTCTTACCAAAAAATGTTAGTATATGTTAATATTAGAATGTCAATGGTTTTTTAGTTGTATTTTTAAGTGAATTTTTTTGTCAAGTTTATAGTAATTTTTTATTTTATCTTTAAATTTTTAAACATATTCTTATGGGTGGTCACAGACCTGGAAATCCTGGGAAAAATCAGGATATTTAAGAAAATTCTAAATATTAATCAGGGAAATTTAAAAATCTGCAAAGTTTTTGAAATAAATAAAACATTTTTCTGATTTTCAAGTCTTAAAAATGGAGTTAGTTCTTTTATCATCAAAATAAAATCGTGAAATTCCTACTTAATCCCATCATAAAATCCTATTAACTGAAATATTTTCGCACTTCCTGAATTTCAATTAACTTTTCAAATCAATCTGACGTAAGAATCTACACCTGGATTTGTCTGGAAATTTTTAAATGAGTTCTGTGGCTACCTCGTTCAATTTACTGGAAAACTTATTTATATTTGTCACAAAATATGACTAGTTATATTCAGGAGTGTTTCTATCATAGTTTTAAAAACTAAAATACTTTTGCACTCAATAAAATAGTGAAACATTTTCTGTATATATCAATTAAACCAAGCCTGCATAACATACTGCCCTCAGGCTGCAGTAACAAATGACTAGTTCTAGTTATACTCAGGAGTGTTTCTATCATAGTTTTAAAAACTAAAATACTTTTGCACTCAATAAAATAGTGAAACATTTTATGTATATCAATTAAACCAGGGGCCTAACCGCGATCTCATTGCCTATAGTTGCTATCGACAATAGGCGAGAACACGTTTTTCTCTATGCGAGACCTTCCCAAAACGCGCTTTTGGCCCGACCGCGAACCGGTTGTAGAAAAGGATTTACTGATGTCCCTCGCTTTCGTGTCGTGTTGTATTCATCCGCATGAGCTGCAATATCGTCCGCCACCTTGTATTAAGTTTCGAACCGTATTCGGATTTCTTTTCCACTTTTGGTGGTCCGTTAAATAGTTCAAAAAATATAAAACAGCTATTAATTTCCAAAGCAAGTCCTCAGATATTAATCTAGTACGAAAGTAATGGACATTAGTGTTTATACAAATTTGTAGGATCAGTGTAGAATTACTTGTGACGTTTTTCCATAGATGGCTCCACTATCACACTAATGAATAAATCAATTTATAAATGGAAGGGCTATACTTTTCAATTTGTTTTCGTTTCTTAATCGTGTTAAAGTTTCTGAATGCATCCCTAAAGTCCCAGCCATAATGAAAAATTGTCTTCGGATTTAGAAAATGCAAACAAAACACTACACCGCATCACTACTCTTTCCTAAGTAAACCGTGCGCAGACATAGAGAAAGAGTTCTTAAATAAAATACTTTAAAAAGTACAATCGAAGATTTTTAAGCATACCTCAAAGAATGATAAGGTTAAAAACTAAAAGAAACATCATAATATAAGGAAATAATAGCAAAAAAACAATACATAGCGTATACGATAATTGCGAAAAGACCTTTACGAGTCCTCCGAAGCAGTCGCTTCGTAGGCGAGGGAAAATTTGCTGTAGGCGAGGTTTCGATAAGTAGACGAATGCTTCGCGGTTCGACCATTTGCCGAACTATCGTAATGTGACATCACGAGCTCGCCTAGACTGGTTTCGTCTACAGGCGATGGGATCACGGTTAGGCCCCAGGCCTGCATAACATACTGCCCTCAGGCCGCAGTAACAAATGCTGTCAGTCTAATGTGTTTGATTTCTAATTCTAATTTTTGTTTCAGAACTCTTTGTGCTAACAAAGATAGTTCTCATGTACCGATACATGGCACTGATGTTGACATTTACTCTAGTCCTTTGGAATTTGGAGCAACATGTAGTCAGGTAATTTTTATTTTAACCTGGTTGGGGAAGCTCGTAATTTTTAAGTGTGTATTGGCTATTTAAAGTTCTCTAGCTGATAGGAACATTCAATAGTGGGATTCATCCAGTGAGCATGGTCAGGTCATCACAGTTCACCAATTTTAAATTAAAATCAAGAGTCTAAATTACTTAGCTTAAAAAGTCAGTAATTTTCTTGGATGTACTTTCTTTGCATTATTCTCTCGATCTCAGTTAGGGAAAATCAATGAACCAAACTCAGTCTTACTTTTTATTTTTAGCTACTCCAACCCAGTAGCTGATATTTTAAGATTTTTAATTTAAATAAATACAGTTTAACATTGACTTACTAAAAACTTTTTAGACTATGATATAAATGTAGCCAAACGACTGCCAATATGACTTGATGGTGTGTGTAGTAGGATGTTGCCTGTTGGAAAAGTAACACATGTGGCATCTTAATCAATGATATATTGTTTTTACTTTGATCCTTAAATATTGGTTTTCTTTAGATTATTGTTGAAGATATGGTTGATTATGGATGGGAAGAAAAGTATTATCACGGGAAGCTGATAAGTATACATCTGAGTGGATTGTATATTGCATATGTTTTAAAGCGTAAGTTATTGTTGGAACTCTACTGGGTTTTTTTCTGCTTCAATAAATTAACATTACTGGAAAATCTATGGACATTTTAAACCCTTAGATTAAAAGTAAGATGCAACAACTTTTTAAAGTAATGCAAGCTAATCAGATAAGTAGAATCTAATTATGATGCAACTTAAAACTTTTTTATGATATAACAAATAACTCATTCAACTTTTCGCTCTGTACTTACATTACCATCATCATTTCATTGCAAAAAAAAGTTAGGAAACATTTATTGATTATCTATTTTGAATAGTAGTTTGATTCCGATTTTATTCAATAGTTAAATAATCAGTTCCATAACTTGTTTTGTCTGGTCTATTGGCAAAAAGTTGTCATAATCACTCATGCTAAAAAGAAAAGAGAATGCAGAAAGCCTTTGATTAAGTTTTTACACCAAAGGATATCAAATATTATATAAAATTCCCTGGTTAAGGATCTTTATGAAGTGGTTAAATGGGATAGAGAACCCTTCAAAACAATTCCCTACCCCTAAGCTAAACAAAAATAAGTTTTAAATATTTTTGTTTTTATCTAATTTTGGTTACATGGGGACATTGAAATTGGCCAACTTTATTGCATTTTATCAAGCAATCAATTAACCAACAATTTATCAACCAATATCCATCTAGCTAAAAGTGGTTAGTTGCACACCAAATTTATACCAACTTTTCATTTTAAAAAGCCTTGATTTTATACCTACTTTTCTCCATCTGACCCCTCCAGAGTTAACTCCATAATCCATAATAACTATTTTCTTCTCTGATTTCAGCGGTTATCAATAAACCTGGATTTGTGAGAATCTGGCGCACAAAGTTGGATTTAAGGTACCTCATCAAAGAGTTTAAAAGTGAAGTTAAGGATTTGGCATTTGCACACACTACAGCTCAAGTTCTCCTGGGAACTGTTGATGCCTGTGGAGAGCTTTTTGTGTACAAAATAACAGATAATGGGTCGATAATAATGTATCCTTTTTTCAGTAGTTAATCATTATATGTATACGAAATTTAAATGTTAATAATAATACAGTTAAGTTAAGGGTACTTAAGTATAAGGCAGTCGACTGATTAGCCAACATCAAACTGTTCTTAAACAATAACTTCAGAGCTATACTGATCTATTAATTTTTTCTGATTTTTGGTAACAGTTTTAACATTGTTTAAATGGTCGACACTTTATATGTAAATACCCAAAAGAGGTTGTAAAATAATTATTTTTGTCCTAAACAGCTTTTTTTGCTTTACTTTTTTGTGTATTTTCTTGTAATTATAATTAGTTAGAGTTGCTAATCCTCCTGAATTATTTAGTGGGAGACTCCAGATTTTCCATCTTTCTTCTGCCTTTCTGATTTTTACCATCACTTACCCATATTTTTGAATTTCCCCAAATTTCTCTTGATTTTGCATAGCATGGATGTTTTTGATTATTAAATATGGGGTTGTTCATATTTGTGCCCGATTCCCATACTTTTAATAAGTATTTGCAGGCTGGTGCCACAAGTTTACCGCCTGAAAAGTAGTCTTTCTCTTGTATTTTGATTGTTTTATGAGGAGAAAAAAACCAATTAACCATGACAGAATCACAGATTTTTTCTTAGGTTTCTTTCTGTAATTCTATATGATTATCCCTTTAAGTATTAAATATAAAATTAAAATTTTTTTAATGGTTTCGCCTTAATGGAAAAGATGCGATTTGCTTTTGCATATTATTCGACCTGGGGACTGGAGCCCCTCGGAACATAATCGCATCATTTGGTGCCTTTATATACCCGATGACATGGACAATGAAGATGAAGAAGACTCAGATGCAGTTATGGCGTTGGTTGTTACTCATAATGAAAGGGTAAAAAAAAGTTTTCTTTATTTTTTAGTACTTCTGCATAAGCATACTAAATTCTCTAATGGTATATGCTAAATTGTCTTTCTCACAGGCTGAAATCTGGAATGTCGATACAGTAATTAAAGAGCATGATACTGGAGAATTAACTTTGGACGATGTCAAAGTTGGGGTGCAAGTAATTTCTGATCATAGAACTGTAAGTGTGAATATGGTTTTAAGTATTAGTATTTTTGATAAAGAATATATTTTAATTTTATTTCTTCATTTATTAAATTTTCTTTCCATTTTAAATTTTGGTACAGCTTTAGAAAAGGCCCGCTTTCCGCCATGTTTAACCACAGCTCAATTTATGACAGACAACCATTGAGATCTAATTGTTAATATTATTAGATCCTAAAATAATTGTAATTATTATAATATTGTTAGAGATCTAATAGTACGTACGATTAGATCTCTATACTGACAACACTTAATCATGTTGTTATCGGAGCTGTTTTTAAACATGGCGGCAACTGGACCTTTTCTAAAGTGTCGTTCCTAAATTTTTCTCAATTAAAAAGTTTGGTAAAAGATGCTTTTGTTCTTCATTACTTAAAATAGTTTTGAAATATATTAAAACCTCAATAGAGGAATCCTATCCGTGACCAACAATATATGGTCATTTTAATGAAAGAACGCTATAATGAATGAAATTATAACAAACATTTTTATTTAAAACAATCAGTACTTATACTATGGTTGTTGTAACGGAAGGGTCATTGTAGAGAGGTTCTACTTTAGTATTAACTTGCCTAAAAATTGTCTTGTGTCTTTCAGCCAATATCTACAGCTACTTTCTCTCCTGATGGAACGGCTTTGGCTATCGGAAGTACAGAAGGTGTAGTAAAATTCTTTCAAGTGAACATATTAGAAAAAGATATATCTCCTAGGTATGAAATAATTTTATTTTAAGTATATTCTCTTTCAATATTTGAATGCATTATGAAATTTGAACTAATTTCTAAGAAAGTGTTTTATAGGATCCTTTTATATATGAGCATTCCTTCATATATGCCTTATTTTTTAATATATATTTTCGTGGTTAATAGGATGGATCAACTTGTTAAATTAGAAACTGTATTTATAAGTTTTATGTTTGTAGGAAATAACAATATTTGAATATAAATTAAATTTCTTATTGAGATATTTTTTCTGCTCTTTAAATGCATTTATTATTTTTTCATTCTAAGTGAAAAAAAAATTATGCATTTCTTTTTATCTTTAGGTGTTTACACCAGTGGATCCCTCACCCTGACAAGACCTTATCCTCCCTTTACTTTTTAGACAATCATAAGAATCATAGGCCTGAGTGAGTTTTTTTTATAGAGGGCTTAGGCTGTTTAATTATTTTTGATTAAAAGATAGTTTTTAATATCTTTATTCTTTTTAGTGTACAATTCTGGAAAATAGCTGTTACTGGAGCAGATAATAACACTGAAATAAAAGTATGGAGCTGTGAATCTTGGACTTGTCTACAAACTATCAGGTAAAAAGTTATTAATTTTATTTTTCCCCATATGCATGGGGTTTGAATTTTCCAGCTTTTAAGAGGTTCTATTATGGCCCATTATCAAATAAAAGTTGATACAGTTCTAAATAAGTCTTCACTCTCCTGTAAACCTGTGTTAAGAAAAATGTTTTGGAAAAATTCACAACAAACTTTCTGCAAGTGAATATTTAAGGTTGGCTAGTAAATTTTGGCTTTTAAAATGTTTCCAATCAAACTATGTATGCTGAGATTACCGCTTTGATTATTGGCAAGCGCAAATTTTAGTCTGACTAGTACCTTTAGAACTAAAATTTCAGTGTTTTTTATTTTAGGAAAAAGTCACATTGACTACAAAAGATTAACTTTTTTTTTGTTATAGAATTCATCCCAACCCTGATGATTCTATAGCGCCATGTTTGAAAGCTGAGATAGATCTATCTTCAAAGTACTTATTTCTTTCGGATATAAAAAGAAAAGTAAGTAATGTCACATTTTCCTCCTTAAATGCCCTTCTCTAAATGAAAAGTGTAATAACTAACATTACTGTTGTAGGTGCTCTTAATTTTAAACTTGCAACAAGACCCAGTGCCGAGCAATGTAGTTGTTTGTTCTGTGTCCGAGTATAGAGTGCCATATCCAGTTCTCAGTCTTGCTATTTCAAGCATTAGCCCTGCCAAAATACATTCCATTGGAGGCGATAAAAATTCAGATGATGAAGGTAAATTATAAGTTACTCAATTACTTTATGCCACAGCTTTGCTCTATTAAACTGGAGACTTATTATCTTGCAATAATAGTAAAGTTTATAAAAATATAAGTTCTATGCAGTGTAGAAAAAGAAAGCTTGTGTGACCCTCAATTCTTTTTGCATTTTTAATATTGTAGGTAGTAGAGCAAGTAGGGATTAGTCGGCCGTTTCAAATTATTTTTTTTTTTACTTTGTGCGGTATGAAAGTTGAGCATTTAGGAAACACCTTTGAAGAATTTTTTTAATGCTACAATATCAAAGAAAAGCTCAAACTCAGTTCAAGCATCAAAGTAATTTTTAAGATTAAAAAGAATTTTCCATTGTGATTAATTTTATTAAATAGGAAAAAACTAACTGTACAAAGTTTCTACAAAATCCAAACTTTCATAGTAGAAAACATTGAATACTCTAAAAGCAATTAGTAATTTTAATTCCCTTCATTTAAAAGTTTTAAGCTGTTCTTTCTTTTTTACTCATATGTTTGATTTAAGACTTGAAACAAACTAAAATTTGCCATTTTTAGGTGACAAAGATCAAGCCGGTGATGAATTGAATGATTCAGATGACAATATTAATAAATACATGATAAAGTTGTTTTGGATTCAGACAAAGTAAGTTATCAACTTTGTTGATATTTCTTCACTATCCCACTTTGCTTGTTTTTTTTTTAAATCCTGATTTCTTAATCAGGAGCATTTGCCAAATTGGTCATATTTTTGCTGTGTATAGTTTTGCTTGCCAGTTAGATTCTTGAGTTTTAATCATAATGTGGAAGAAGCTAATTTTGTCGCAAGAAAGTTTTTCTATGCTTTATGTCTTTCAGTATTTGTTTTCCTTAATTTATATTGATGTTCTCCACTGATTGTGTGTGATGTCAATTTTAACCAAGACCTCTTATAAGAAAAAAGGATGATCCAAAAAAGCAATTTTTTAAGGTTGATTTCTAGGGGTTGACTACCTCTGACATTTAATTTAAAATTTTAAAATACATTTTTAGTATTTTAAACATTATTGGTAGGGGTAATTGAGAAAACATACCAGAACTTAGTTTTATGTCGCTGGTCATATAAAATTACACCCAGGGATTATAGTTTGATACCATTGACTTTTGCAACCCCTAGTCTAATTTCTTGCTAAGTGTGCTAGTGTAAATAAATTTGGTGGTTTTGAAAAATGATAAACAGCATGTTAAATTGGAAAATGTTTTTGTTTTAGGTCTTTGCAGTATTGCAGAATTGTTTATAAGCCTAAACTTTCTCCACTAGAACCAGTTGGATCCATCAGTTCTTTGTCTCATGATTCATTTGGTAAGTCTAATAAGGCATTTTTAGCTCTCAATTTAACTTATTGTCGTAATAGTAAGCTAGATCTCTGGTCATGAAGCTTAACTCTATTGAAATTGCATAATTAATAGGTTCCTTGCATTGTTGTAGCTGTCCCTTTCTCTCTGTATAAGCTCTTTGTCATTGATAAAAATATTCTAATAAAAATTCTTATAAAATACTTTCTACTCACTAAAACCTGAGTAGGATTGAGATTGTTGAATTATCTTAGTAAAATGTACAATTACGCATAAATATTTGTGTGGATTATAACTAGCTGTGAAAATAATTTACGCAACCTTGATAGCTGAAATTTTAAATTCCATTTTTACTGTATCAATTTTGTTACATTTGAAGAGTCATTATCTTGGGTTACAGAGGCCTAAGTATGGTCATGTGGGCATACTTTCTCTAGAGCAGTGGTTCCCAACTCAGAGGTGTCCACTGACCACAAAGTTTAAAATTGGAACCTTCCCGGACCACCCTGTACTGTAGCTTAAAATCCTTTACCCTCATTAAATTGAAGGATGAAAGTTTATATTCCCTAATTAAGCATATAAATTTATGTGATGCTCTGAATTATAATTCTATTTTAAGAAAATTTTTATTGCATCTTTTGTTATGACGGGACCTAAAGAAATGTAGCGGAGTAGTTTTCAGAGCTCTTAATTTCAATTTAAATATTCGTAGTACACATAAAGTATTGTTAATAACTAAGTGGTGACTATTATCCCCACTAATTACTCGACCGAAAGTCATTGTCACGGATATAATTCCATCTTTTCTCGTTCAAATTTCTATTTATTGGATTATTTTGTGCTTCTCCAAGCCCCTTCACGGACCACTTCCAAGACTCTCACGGACCACCGGTTGGGAACCACTGCTCTAGAGCTTAGCACCATATTCAAACCAGCAGTACCTGATTTTTCATACCCACCATTACGATCTCGAGCATCCTAAAGCCTTTTGTGTTGAATTCCTTTCTTTGTTTTGAATGAAACTTTTTCGTTCTTTCTACGTGACAAGTAAATAATCTGCCTCGCTCACTAACTGTCTCTTATCAGACTGCTCCGCCATGTTCAAAGATGGTCTGTCCGACCTCAGCATAGATGGCCACGACATCTCGGGCCACAAGGACCTGGACGCGAGCCTCTCCAAGGCCCTCGTGGAAGACCCCTCCCTGCCACCCCTTTCCTCCTACCCCAAGTGTGCGGAGGTCCTCCTCACTCCCGGGGACTTTGCCTGCTCCTCCCCTGCTGCCAGCTCCTTCGCAGAGGGTCCCAAGCGGGAGTCCGGCGGAATCGGGTCCCTGCCAGTGGAGACCGATCTGCAGCAACAGCGGAGGAAATCGTCGCAGCACAGTGCCACTAGCTCGCCAAGCAGGGAGGTAGCGGAGATACTCGCTCCGTCCAAGGTCTTGCATTTGGGTGAGCCATGTGACACTCCTGCTTTAAGTACTTTTTTTTTTTAATTTATGTATACTCGACTGCAACGTTTCTTAACCCATTATGTCACAAATGCGGAAGGAGAAATCGGTAAACACGCAGCCTGTTGGGTTGCTAGGAGGAGTTTCGGTACGTAAATCGTGATTGAAAAGCACTATATATACATAAGTTTAACAAAATAATCATAGTTTTAAATTGACGTGACTTCATTTCACTCAAAATTCAGACACCGCGATGGGAACTACTATGTTTGGTAGTGACGTCGTAGGGTCAACTTAAGTTGCTGTCTAGTATAGCTGATTCTGATTGGTACTTGCGTATTAGCCCATCGACCATTTCTAATTTTGAACTAATTTTTATATCAAACTGCTAAACGATATGTAATTTATTAGTATTTCTTTGTAGAAATGGGATATTACTCCAACAATATACAGGTTGAACCAAAAGTCTTGCCCTCTTTATGAAGATCAATAACTGAAAACAAAAAGAGATAAAATTATGCCGTCTGCTGCGACCTACTTGGGAGACCCGTAAATTTTTGTACACAATTTTGAAAAAGTGTAGTTCTCTAGTTTATGGATAGATGGAAGCACTACTTTTTGATTTTTTTGGGGAAAAGAATCGTTATGTTCCTGTGCTTAATTCTTTTTAGGGAAGTTATTATTATGAATAGAATTGATTCCAGAATCAAATGTGTAATCGATCCTTGGATCCCAGTTTTCAGGATCGGCTTTAAACAAATCTAAACAATTAAGCTTCTAAATAGAACATTGTAATGAAGAAGTTTTTTGAGCATTCGGGGAGGGGAGCTGAATTTCATTGATTTGTTTCCCTACACAAAATTAACTTGTATACCCACTGAAAAACACAAACTCTTATTGATAATCTTAAAAATTAGCAGTAAGTAGTATATAAATAGTTATAAATTATTTTGGACAATCTTTAGTCTTTTTGATTTTTCCATCCTTTTGTAAGTACTGGGTAGAAGACTAAACACAAAATATTGCAATTTTTTTATGCAATGCTATAATTTCAATCTATGTATAGCAAAAGTTATCCAGAAATTACCCAAAAGAATGAAAAAGAAATGTTTTATTTCCTTTTAATTTTTTTTTTCAGTTAGCAAAAATGTAACTGAAAGTAATTATGCATTGATTTGATTACAGGTGAAATGCTGCCTGAAACCTCTGCTGACATTACTAAAGAAGAACCCATCGAAGGTACTCTCAATTCATATGTTACTGTGTCTTCCGGAACTCCAAGAAATCAACCTGATTATTTGAAAGAATGGCCTCAGGCTCCTGATCCTTCTACAGATTATAGATTGACTGCTCGAAAAGAAAAGTAAGCACATCTGTATCATATCTAGTTGGCTGTGCCTGGTCTAAACTGGAAGAGTTAAGAGCACCGACTGGTCCCCATTTTTAATTCATAACTAGCTGATTGGCCCGGCCTTGCACGGGTTGAGTTAAAAATTTTAAACATTATCAATCTAATTTTGTTGGGTGAACAACAAAATGTGTGTATAAGAAAAATATATTCTCTCAAAAATTATTTAAAATGCTCATTTAAAACTCTTGATTAATCATGTATTCAGGATTTAATTAATTTTTTCGGTGAAATTATTCAATAATTAAAGCATAATATTCTGTTTTGCAATTTAAGGAAAAAATCAATCTATTCAAGTTGAAAAGGGTTTTTAATAGTTTTTGGTTTGTTAACCAACTTTCTTAAAAGCTACAATAAAATAATGTTTTGATTTTGCATCCTAGTTTCCATGGAGACAATTTCAACAACAATGCTATTCCATGAAAATTTTTATTTAAAAATTAAAGTTATCAAATCAAGTAAAAGTATTTTAAAACATACCTACCAGTTTTAAAATTTTAAATTTCGTTGAAATATGTTTTTAGATTATTATGATTTTTAAATAGACATATATAGTTCTTTTAAAAACATGTTGTTTTGCAATGTTATTTTTGTAAAAATGGAGTAAGCAGATCTCTATTTGAGCAGAAGTAAAGCTTTTTCAGCAAAATGACCATAAAGAGGGTCAAGGGGTCATATTTTAAATTCGATTTTAATTAGGACATTTTTAATGTATTTTTAGTGAACATCAAGGTCATAGCAAACTTTTTTGCTCTGATGGAGGTGAGCCAGCCAATGACTCTCTTGTTGTGAATTCCAAACTGTCAGAGTAAGTAATGTCTTGTGATTTAAGTGGTATTTACCAACTCTTCCGTTTTAACCGGAAGATTTCCGGTTTTTTTTTTTTTTTTTCTTCTTCTTTTTAGAATCTTCCGTCATCTGCTTTTCAATCAATGTATTCCCTTTTTTTCCCCAGTTAAAAAGATTTTACTCATCAGTTATTAATGCGATGTGATTAAAACTTAAAAGCAGTTGTTCTGCTGTTGGAAATAATGTAAAGCTAGATTTCATTGTAAAAAATAATGAATCGAGAAAGCAGCTACCAATTCGAAATGTTTATTCACAGCTTTCATAATTGATCTTAATTTGCTGTGCTGATCAAGCCGGACAATTATTTCGAAAAATGTTTCCTGACTCGAAAATTGCCAAGAGTTATGGATGTGCAAGGACTAAATATTATGTTTTGTTAAAAATGTATGGTTTTCTTAGACTTTTTTATACTGAAATATATCCATTTATGCTACCTATTGACTTGGGTAGAGCATGGTAGGTAGCCTTATTAGTGTAAAAAATACCGTGTGTATCTTGAGTTTTAAAATCTTCCTTTTTTTATAATCCCAATGTTGGCAGGTATGTATTTAGTAAAGACAGTTTTTATGTCTTTACTTTGTTTGTTTGATAGTTTTTGATTGTTTAGCATGACTTTTTTGCTTTGAAAATTTTGAACTACTAAATATCCTCCTCGTTTCAGGATGAATCATAATTTTGTTGAATTAATGCGCAAGTTAGACACCTTCACAAGTATTATTCAAGAACAAAGATGTGATATTCAAGCTTTACAAAGTGAAGTGAAATTACTTCGTCAGGACCAGATTCATAGTCAGTCAAACTTAAACAATAAATTGGAACACGCCACTTCCCAAAATCGTATCCTTTATATTAGAATATTTTTTTTTTGTCACAGTAGTACCACGGCTTACTAGATACCTATACAGGCTAGCCGAGTACGGAAATCATTGCAAATCCAGATGGCATTATTGGACAAACTGGCAAAGCATATTCACAGTGTTGAAGGCGGTGGGTGATATAGGTAGGTCTTGTAGCGCTCCAAGCGGGAAAAATTGTCAAATGGTTTTCATTGTTTAAAACTCGACTATAGTCTGTGTAAATAGAATCGGCGGTTGACCTTGAGTTTTTTCTCCATGTATTTCTTCTGCGTTGCCATGGTAAAGCATGACGTGAAACCGCAGATTTTATTTACACAGACTATAGCCTGTATAAGTATCTAGTAAGCCGTGATAGTACCTATTGTAAGTGTGGGATTTTAGTTGATTGATCTAGTGCCCCAAAACTAAGTGAGATTCCTTAACCACCTGTTTCAGACTCTAGGCTAGAAAACTTGATTTTGAAAAAGGTTGAAGACGATAGACGTAAATCTGATCAAAATTTTACTGTGTTATCTGAGGAAATATCTGAAACGTTTGGTAATAAATTGGAAAATACTCTAAAGAGGGAGATATCTAGCACTGTTATACCACGTGAGTATTTGACCTGGGATTGTATATTTTTTTTTTAAATATGCAGTCTTTGATTTATTTACATATGTCTGAATTATTATTTTTCAGAAATAAACAGAGTGTTGGATGCTATTGCTCAAAAGATGCAACTAGACTTCAGCCAAAAGCTAACTGCTACAGACTCTAGTTTAAGAGACAGTTTCATGAAATATATCAAAGGAAAGGTATAATGGTGTTTTGTTTTAATTTTTAAACATACTATCTATAAAATTGAAACACAAATCCATGTGGTGTATCTTTTAAACATGTGATTGGTGGTACAAAGGAGCTGCGTCATTCTGAAATAAAAGTTTCACTAGTAGCTCTGATTGAGTGCGTTTACATATGGCTGTAGTTAAAACATTCCCGACTATTCTGTCTGTTTACGCAGTTTTTCCTTCCGTGTAGTGACGTCATAGGGTCAGGAAACATTCCAGTCTAGTATAATAAGGTACAATTACAAAGCTTCCATTGCTTGACAATCTGGTTATCAAGCCTTTTGTGTATTTCTTGGAGGTTTGTGAATTCGAGAATTTGATGTTAGAGAGCGAGTGGTTCTTACATCAAGCCAGTATGTAGAGTAATTGTTTGTAATGGTTTTTATTTATTCAGATGTATTTTCTCTAGGGATTTCAAGATGGCCTGACGCAAGCATTGTCTGCCTCATTACAAAGCAGTGTTCAAGTAGCTTGTAAAGATGTCTTCCAATCTAGTGTTGTTCCATCATTTGACAAGTCTTGTCAACAGTTGTTCCAACAGATTAATGATCAGTTTAGTAGAGGAATACATGAATGTGAGTATTTAATTAATGTAAAATAGAAATAATAGTAAGTTTTGTAAGTGCTATATCAAGAAATTGAATAAAAGCTTTTTTAGTTTAAAAACACAAAAGAGAAACTATTCATATTTAAACTAAAAAAATCGGACTCTAACCTTTGTTCTTGTGATCAGAACGCAGATCTCAAAAAGTAGAAGCCAATGGATCCCCTCTACTTAAAATAAAGAAAAATTGAGAGGCCTTCGAAAATTTTAAAAATATTTTCACCCAATTCATTGTCAGAGTAATCACATGTATGACTGATGAAGCAATCAATACATTTAATTTCTAATGGTTTTAAACAATGTTTTAGAATAAAATTTTAAGCACAAATATCTCACTCCTCAGATAAAATAGTTGTAGATTCCACTGGACTATTTTCAAAGAAAATTTAGCAATAGTTAACCTTTGAAAATAAACTTTCAGATATCCAGTTTCTTGAGAAACATAGCCAAAAGTCATCTGCTGCTCTTGAAAGTACTGTGACTGCTTTTAAAGATGAAGTTAACAGATGCATAAGTGGGATCAATGAAGTTATCCAAAAGCTTGTTCTTAAAGCGGAAAATCAAAATCTTGATGCCCCAAAGTAAGTTCATATATCTCTCGGGTTGCTATTGCTTGTTTTTATTTTAAACTTTCAAATGTGTGTTGTTTCTAAGCAGAGGATTAACTACAGGGTGGCGACAGATCAGGGAGATCAGGGAAAAGTCAGGGAATTTCATTCATCTGGTCATTCATTTTGAGTCAATGCATTAGAATAACTATTGATCATTATTTACAGTTTTATTGAAAGTATAAGGTAGTTTTTGTATTTTTTTAAATTAAATCCAGCTAACAGTGGTGTATATAAGGGGGAGCCGAGGAGGCCCTGCCCCCCCCCCTCCCCGAAATTCGAAATAGGTGTACCAAAACAAGTTAAAATCCTGCTCTTAGGGTCAATTCACAAACATTTTATGGGGGAGGACCCCCAGACCCCCCTTTTGTACTTGGAACTTATTATCTTTATTATAATACATTCATCCAAATCCTACCTAAAAATTTATGTCCAAAATTCGGACTAAGTGTACAAAAACAAGTTGAAACCCTGTTTTTGGAGTAGTTTTCCAAAATTTTTCTGGGGAAGGACCCCCCAGATCTCCTATTGTACTTGAAACTCTGTTACTCTTAACTTTTTTAATATGAAGTTCATCAAAATTCAAATTCTATATAAAAATGTATATCTAAAATTTGGTCTAAGTAGGAACAAAACTAGTTAAAAACCTGTTTTTTGAGTCAAATTTCCATAAATTTTCTGGGGGAGGACCCCCAGACCCCCCCTTTGGTGAAAGGTCCTTGAAAATCCTTGTTGAGTGTTTTCCTTAAAAATTGTATGAACCCTGATATTATAAGCATTAAATACATAGAATAATTGAAAAGAATACATTATATTTCCTACTTGTATGTAACTGAAGATTTGAATAAAAAGAACATTCATATTTAAGCAATATGTCTTGGGATTAAAATTTTAAAATATTCTATGTATTATTTCTAAATAAGAAATATTATATATCATTGTAATTAATATTTTAATATGCTTATTACGTTCAAATATTTCTTGGTATAAATTACTTCTAGTTTACAGTTTATTAATATTTATCGTTAAAAAAATTTTGATGTAGGTATATCAGGGAAATTTTAAAATTATAGTCAGGGAAATCAGGGAAAAGTCAGGGAAATTTTTCCCACAGATTCTGTAGCCACCCTGAACTAGTCAAGGTGTCGTCCGGGGAAAAATCTGATGTCCCCTTACATTATTTTTATCTCATTTGACATGGAGTTTTTTAAACAAAATTTCCTATAAGATGTTCAACCCTCTTAAAGTAAGAGGGAGTTGCCAAATTTTGACATAAAAAGAACTAATTTAGTACACTTCTCATGCTAATTTATTTTAAACTACACCCCCATTTGATACAATATTAATCTACTGGAAATAAATATCTTAAATACATTTAAGAATTTGAACTTCCTAATTATCTTTGAAATGTATAAAGGTTTTCAGGATAATTTTAGTTATACCTTAGAAAAGTGGTGTGGGTGTCCCCCCAGAAAATTATTGGAAATATAATCGCTAAAAACTCATTTTGGGTCATCTAACTTTTATCTTGCCTTGTGGATTCAAAATTTACTAATCAGGAAGATTTTATTAGGGACCAATCACAATTTTATACCCCTCCCCTAAGTTGCTGGAATAGTTAATATGACCCTCTCCACTATTGCAGTTTCAATCTTTTAAGAAATATTTTATTAGGCATTTAAAAATTTAATTTTTCAAATTTTATGCCACCAAGATTAGAATGACTTGGGATTGATTTTTATTGAATCAAAAGTTCAAATGAATGTAGATGGGCATCACCTGATAGGCCACTAGGCCTGGGCAGAATTTAATTTGATTTGAAAAGTTCCAATGAAAGAAATATCTAGCATTTTAACAGCATTGAATAAAAGTTAACTCAATGTTACAAAGTTAGAACTCCACATCTTATAAATTTGTAATGTAAACTCATAGAGGACCCTCTTCAGAGTCCTATATTCACGGTATTGATTTTTTCCAGGCATCAAGAGAAGTTGTTGTCTGAAATCCGCCACATAGTGCAGCTGGAAATAAAGAAGGCATTAAGAGAACAAACAAATGCTGTGCTAAATTCTCGGTCTACAACTCCGATTCCTTCAGATCCTCAGATACAGAAGCAACAGCTTATGCAGCTTGTTAAACAAGGGAGTGTAAATGAAGCTTTCCAGCAGGTTTGTGTCTCATATTGAAGTTGAAAAGTGAACCAAGAATGATTATTTTGTTGATATTATGAAAAAGTTTATGTAAAGCTTTTTTTTACTGCTGCATGCTTGTTAAATTTTTTGAATAAAAACTGAAACCCAGTTAACTTTGTAACTTTCTTTACTAATTTATTGCTAATTCATTGTGTGGTTCACATATTTTTTTAAAATTTATCAGTAAGTTGCATTTGTTACTGGGGTGTAAAGGACAGTAATGAAAAGAAACAAATTTTAATTTATTTTTAAGAAATGTCCAAATTCAGAATTATAGATAAAATTGGCATTTTTCTTTGTAAATCTCCAACAGAACACTGGAGAAATCTATGTAAATTTTGGATTTTCAGCTGTAGCAAAAAATTTATCAATGATGCCAATATTTTAAGATGGAATTTCATGAAAAAAAATTGATTTGGTATAGGTTTAGACCATGTTCATTTTACATATTTAAGTTAAATGCATATTTTGCTAAATATATATCAAAATACTTTCATCAACCATCACATTCTGTTAAAAATGAGTAAAAAGAAATAAAAATCCCATAATGGGAAAAGAAATGTTGATGTGGAATGATTGTTCAACAGTGAACTTTAGACCATACTGTCCCAGTCTTTCATTTGGAAATTTGAAATATTGTGTAATAATAATGACAAAAACTTTCTTGAATGATTTCAAAATTCAGATATTAATTTTAGTGTTGAAAAAATTATGAATTTTATTTTTCCATATTTAAGTTGCATATTTTATGCTTTTTAATACATATTTACATAAAAAGTACATACTATGTGTACATATTTTTAATAGCATGGAAATCATAGCCCTAATAGTAAAACATAATTAAGAGCTAAAAACTCAACATAATAAAATAAGTTACATTCTAGTTTAGTCATTGAATAATATGTAAAATGTTTGTTTCATGCAGGCACTTTCAGCTATAGATGTGCAGTTGGTAATGTTCCTATGTGAATCTGTGAACCCCGATCTTGTATTTGGACCGACTCCTTGTCCATTACAGCAACATGTACTTTTGTCTCTACTTCATCAGTTATCATCAGATTTATTTTCAAAAACTGAACTTAAAGTTAGGTGAGTGAACCCAATTCTGTTTAGATTTCTCATTGGCTCATCCTGATTCGCTGTTTTTAGCCATTTGATCTTTAATGAAACTTATTTTTATGAATTTTTTAATTAATCTAGTCAACAATTTTAATGTCATATTTGTGTGTAGAACATTAAAATAATCAATGTTGACATTTTCTTTTCATTAAATTAACATTTTTATTGTTTTCTAGCATTATATGAAACAAATTTTAATTTCCACGTGTTATATTTTCCATAGTTTACTCCTTAATAGATGCATAAAAATTAAACTTAAAATGCAGGTGATCAAATTTTGAAGATATTATAAGTCTTAAGTAGTAAAGTTGTCTGAAAAAAGCTATCTTAAAAAGTTCCTGTTAGTTTATTTCAAAAATAAGGTTAAAGTTACCTTTGTGTATGTGTATTCTAATTGTTTTTTCTTTTTTCCCACAATAGATACATTGAAGATGTCATGGCTAGTTTAGACAGAGATGACCCTATCATAAAAGAACATATCCATGGAGTACTGAATGATTTACTTCAGAGAATTTCACAGTTTCTTCAACAAAATCCAGCTCATAGACTGTCAAGAAATTTCAAAAGAATATCCTTGGCTGCCAATTCTTTGATCAAACGCTGATGTTAATGGTTTAAATTTATCATGTTTAGTCCATTGTTATGAACTTTAATTCCTCAATTACTTTAACTGCTAATATGCACTTCATGTCTTGTGTTCATTGATCTCGCAAACTTCTGTTTTAAGTTTAATGCTTTTACAAATCTTGTATCATATAGTGAAAAGTAAAATATTTTTATTTGTCCGATTTTAATTCTTGCATGTTATTGGAATTAAAAAAAAAATGGTGTTTTAAAAGTCCGTCAGAATTCACCTTGTCTCTTCAAATTTTCACCAAGTTTTATTAGTCATTGAACTTTACTTAATTTCTCTGGTGGTATTTATATTCAAGGTACAACACCCGATGTACCGTGAACATAGACCCTGTACTTTTTAAATGAAAATTGTTAGTTTTTATTCATTTCTAAGGAAATTGTCACTGTTCAAAGTGCAAAAGGTTCCTCTATATTTTTAAAGAAAAATTTAAAAATTACCTCATTAAATTTACCTATAAACAAGTCATCTGGCATCAGTTACCAAATATTATTTTTTAAGTACAGCCAGATGAATTCAAATGTTGAGACCATTTCACCTTACCATTTTTTTCTGGAAATTTTTATTTATGAAATCCTCAAAAAAAGAAAAGAATAAAAAGGAGCTTTTTATGATACACTTTAAACCCAGCCTGACCTTTTAAAACTAATTTGGAGGTGAATATTAAAGAACCTGTATAGGTGAAGAAAGGATTCAGGTTTACACTTTTAGTTAAACTCCCACCACCCAAAAGTGGATATTTCCCCCCTTGAAAAAGCATAGCAAAAACATGATTGCATCAAAACAAAAAACCTTCACATCACAAAAGCCACTGGCCAATTTAAGTTTGTTTTCATCAAAACTTTCACATTTTTAACATAGCTGATCAGGGTCATTCTATGTCAAATCAACATACTTTTTGGCATCACAATCTCAGATTTTCTTGATATTGGGTATTCATGTTCTATTGATATAGACTTGGAAAAAATACCTACTTGCATGAAGAAATATTAAGTGGTTCTGGAATTTTAAATCTGCAACATGTGTTGCACAAATAGTTGCAACATGTTAATATTTTTAAAAATACATTTTGCATGACAAAATATAATTAAAAGATTGATTTTTCTCTAATGTACCATTTTAAAAATTAATTTCAGGATTAGGTAATAAAATAATATAGTTCATAATCTGTTAAAACTATAGGATGGGACAAAAATGGGCTTACTGTCAAACAAATTTAAACTTGTTTTTTCTCATCTCTTTAAAACATATAAAAGCTAAATATTATTCATTAATTGGATGCAAATTGAGTTGTATTTAGCTCCTTTTGACAATTTAGCTTTTTTGCACTAACTTGGTGTAGCCCGGGCTTAATATTTACAAACTACATACATTGTTACAAACAATGCAGTGTACTTAGATTTTTAAATCAAACCAACTCATCACTTTTCCTGAAAGTGGATTTTAATAAGTTTATCCTCAATTACTTTATTATATTTATAGTACAATCCAGGCAAATTTGTTGGTGATTGATATAAAGGGTAGACTGCATTCCCTGTGCAGTCATTTGTTTGATCTCTAATGATTAATTTGAATTAAAAATCCAAAAATACCCTATTACCAATGCATCCTTGCCCTTATTTGAGCTAGTTTTTAAGGCAAATAAACTGCTAGGCTGCTAAAAACTCTTAATCATATTTCAAGAACCAGGCATTAAGAAAATAAACTGGTTACTGCAATTTAGGCTGAGCATGCACGAGCGACTTTTGTCACGGTAACAAAGACAAAATTGTTGCCTTGGCTATTGAAACAAGTTAGAGTGTGCGCACTAGGCGATGTGACACTTGGCAGATTGCCAAGAATTTCTTCATAGAGATCCATTGTTTTCTAGTGATATTTTTGATACTAGTGATACTGGTCACCGTGACTTTAGTCACTCGTGCACGCACAGCCTTACATTGACATCTCATAATTGAAAAGGTTTCACTTACATCTTGAGACTGTTCAAGATGAATTCCTAGCCAATAAAGTGTCTTACTCATTGCTGCTATTAATTTGTATTCAGAATATTACTACTCTATTCTACTGTGAATGAATCAAAATAATTTGTATTTATTGTAAGACATTTTATATAGCAGTGAGACTAAAGAAACTTTGAACCTGGATACAAATTATAAATGCATTTAATAAAACTCTGAAAGGTACAACAAATAGGGTTAAAATTATTCTTATATATATTTAAAAACTCAAATCACGTAGTTTGATCAGAAAAAGCACCTGAAGATATTCTTCTGCGAGCACATTTGGGACAAGAACCTTCATGAACAAAGTAGCAGTCCCTGGAAAAAAGTTACAACTCATTGTTTAAAAATGAAAAATTCTGATAGAAAATTTTGGGTACACATAAATAAGCCCATCTACTAATATGTAACTAACCCCTTCAATCCTAGACTGCCATTGAATCCTATGGGAAATATAGGGCAGCAAGGGTTAAAATAGAAAAAAGTAGGTACTTACTGGTGAAAAACAGATGAGCAACTGCTGCATATTTCAGTTCGAGGTTCAAAAGGAAATAACGCATCCTCTGACTTGCAAAATTCACATATAAAACCTTTTCCTCTGCATCCCTATGAAAAGTACAAAACAGAAAATTAATTATGATATTTAGGGTGTCGAAACACATTTTTCTTATTAGAAATTTATAGCCCTACTTTGCATAAAACATTACTGAGTTAGAAACTTAGATTAAGCAGTACCTAATAAGCATTTAAATTACCTGGCATTTTTCTTTTATATGAGAAACAAAGGAAGAATGTATCTTCTCCAAGTAGGTAACCAGAGTTCCAGATGACACATCTATCAGATCTTGAAGGCTGTAGATATCTGGACCTTCCACAAAGTGCTGTCGATCTTTTAACTGAAGCAACAGCTTCTCTTTTAAAGCTGCATGGCAGGTTAAAAAATATTTCTTCATCACTAAAATGTCATTTCTAAGTTTCTGGAAAATTATAAGCATTTTTTAGGATGAATATGACAAAAAGACAAAACATTGTCTACAACTAAGAATTACATTATTAGAATTTCAATATGAAAATTACTTTTACATATCCCAAGTCAGTCACAAGGGCAAAAAGTGTAGGATTAAGAGATTCCATATTGAGGACAGGTTTTCGAATCATAAGCCTTAAGAACTGAATTGAAGCTCTGGAAACCTGAAATTGGAAAAAAAAATATAGTAATAGGTACTTGTATGCTGGGTTTTATTTAGGAATAAGCAACATGTGCATGAGGGAGGTTAGGGATCTATCCCCTATACAATATTTTTCCCAGCTATGCCACATCACAGGGCAACAGAATTTTCAGGAGCAACAAATAAAAAATAACATTATTAACAGTTTTATTTTTTGTTCAGCATTTCATCCAAGTTTTTTTTATTGCTTCTTCTCACGAAGAGGTCAAAGCTGGTGTGGTGGCATTAGTCAAGCAGATAACGAGGACTCAGTAAAAGGTATCTGAGCATGGGTGGGAAAAATAGAATATGCAACGGGATTGTTGGATCCCTAATCTCCGTCAAAGTAAACCCTTTGGTTTTAATCAATCAATACTTTGACAAAACTGAGCATGTCAGCAACTGGCACACTCGAGTGCAAAGAAAACATTCAAGTTGCATGTTAAGCTAAATTGTTTTGGTGTGCATAACTACACCATCATAGAATCACTACTGTTTGGGGCAAAAATTCAAGGTTAGTTAATTTTTACTGACTTTATATGTTAAACTGTACCTTGTAAGGAGTAAAATCCCAGTTATGAACAACTCTAGCAGGTATTACAATTTGACTGTTCCAGTGGCAATGAGAACAATAAAACAATCCAGTATATTCACACTGTCTTGGAAGGCATGCATCACTTTCTGAAAAAAAAAATTTACTGACATAAATAATCAAATATTTTAAGCTAACTACATCAACTCCCAAACAACTTTAGAATGCAAGTTTCGTTGGAGTCTCTGGGTTTAAAGTTATTTTCAAACTTGAAGGGAGAGATTTCATCTTCTCCGGTCATCCATTTATTATGATTTTTGTGTTTTAAAAGTAATAAAATAAGACACTTGAGAAAATTTGGTTATTCATGGAACATGAATTGGAATATTTTTTTATGTAATGGGTTTGAAGCAAAATTAATATAATATCAGTTCAAGCAGGTCAAAAATTTATCTACTGCTTCAAGGATTTCTTTTATAGTTTAAAATTTAAAGGCCTCAATACAAACTCAAAAAATACTTATGCAGATATCAAAGTTCTTTGAAGCAGATCAAATAATAGAAAATATTACTTACTGAACACAAATTTCTTTTTACATTCAGAGCATCTAAACTTCTGTTGAGAAAGGCCAATTTCTGGACAAAGAGCTAATTCATAAGAACAGTTTTCTAAAATCTGAAAAATGTATTACTCTGGACTTTAAAACAATGAAATCAGCAAAACAAAACCCTTAAGAATAAAAATACACGTGTGTAATTAAGTTTTAGTACAAAAACTTTTTTAATGTGTAAATCTAGCTCAGAAGGAGTTAAGTTTGCAAAACAAGACCAGTTTTAGAAAGCTCTGACATTACGAGTCCATTCAAAGTATTCTTCAAAATAATTTTAGATGACAGTATGATTCCTGATAAATGGTATAAACATCTAGTAGTGGTAAACAACTCAAAGATTATTTGAAATCAAATAGGAAAGTAGGGCCTAAAATGAAGCTTAAGGTACTAGAGTGCGGACAAAAATTACTACAAGAAATAAAAAAGAAATTGCATTGTCTGAAAGTATAAATAAAATTTTATGATTTAACCTCTGGCATTCTTAAAAACTGTTGTAATTTAAAACTAATTGTAATTTAAAACATTTGTTTCTAAGGGGTTATCCAATTCAAATAAAATTTGAACAAGGAATGAGTGATTTAAAAGACAATATATTAAAAAAACTAACTAAACTAATCCCCAAAAACATCAATCTGCTTTTACTTAGTTAAAAAAATGCATTAAAAATTGGACAAGAATAGGCATTCTCGCATCTCACAGATATACATTCAACAAATTGCTTGCTTTTAAACAAATCTATGTTAGTTTTGAAATATATATAAAAATGCATACAAAAATAGCTTACTTTGCTTCTAGCACATCTTCTTGTAATAAAATTCAGGCACTTACTGTGACACTTAAAACCACAATCTGAAAAAAAAATTATGCATTAAAAATATTTCACAAACAAAATACCTGTCTTTTAATTTTTTTTTTCAAATTCAGTGTTTAAAAAAATAGCAAATGAAAGAATAGAATTAGTTTAACATCTAATGTTAAAAATATTATTAAATTCAAATTAACAAATTTATTAACAAGAACAAGAAACAATAGAACAAAACAAAACTAATACATAAATACATATAACACAATAGATGTCCCAAATTATTAATGAATTTTTTTTCCCAAAGGGGCAAACACCCGTCCATGGGGTCACAGAATATCAAATAATAAAAATATAATATGGGACAAAAAAAGAGATAGTGGAAGAAAAAAAAATATGTACTATTTAATATTAAATAAAAAAATAATAATAATGGCTTGGCTGGCAATTAAGTACTAGTTTAAGATAATAAAAGTATGTGTATACCTGACAAATTTAAAATAGAGACTCGATATTATTTCTATCCAAGATACTAAATGCAATGCAAATGTATTGTATTTCATTAGGCAGATTGTTAAAAAAAGTGACGGAGAGATACTGAAAGTGTTTTTTATAGATTTCTTTGTGAGGGATAGGCACGTGATAATATTTATGATTACGAAGATTGTATGAAGGATTTTCGTTTTTCGTGGCCCAGTCAGGGAATTTCTTCAAGAACATGAGACTATTAAGAATAAATAACTGGCGCACATTTAAGAATTTGTTAGAAGGAAAGTAGCGTAAAATTTTTTTTTGTAAAGTCAATAAGGGTTTGATGTTAGAAAAATAGTCCCCACCCCAAATCAATATACCATATTGCATACGAGTATTGCATTTTTTAGTACTTAAAACATTTTATTAAATTATATTTTAAAATAATAAATTCTAAAAGAAAATTACTTCATCTGATCCAGTCTAATTAATATAACTAATTGTACATAATCATTGAAAACATAATTAATTAATTTCAAATAAACCCATACATTTGAGCATTTTTTAAATAATTTCATCAGAAAATAGTATTTTCAGGCAAAATCAACGCAATTAAATAAGAACATCTCACCTACACAACGGTACCAGCTTGTCATTACTCCCCATATTATACCACAACATTTTTCACAATACTGCTGCGGCCTTTCTAAGCTGCGCACTTCAAAATGATGACCTAAAACTACTTTGAGATCAGAGTTCTTTTCAGGGGCATCCTATAAAAAATGAAGATTGTTCCATAAGTTAAAAGTTTAATACTTTGGATTCTACAAATATCATTTTCCTTTAATGTTTGGTATCAAAAAATTTTAAAGTGAAAAATTTTTAGAAGGGATATTATTTTTAAAACTTGCTAGCTACAGACAAAAAAAGCTTAAAGAAATGTTTTATACATATAATAACTATTTAAGTCAATTAAAATATTTTTATGATAATCAAAGAATATTAACCCATTAGTGCCTGGTATCCTTAAAAAGGAAAATTTTTAAAAACACCCTTTTTATACAAAACTTGTTCATTCAAAAATTGAACTGATGCACATCTCTGATCAAGAATTTTATCAGGTAAAATTTTGGACCGTTACTTTTGTGGATAGCTTAATTTATCCACAAGGTCAAGGTATTTAAGTCATCTGAAAAGTCTTTTAATTCATCAGTGCAAATATGAGACAAGGATAAATACTCAAAGATTAGATTCACTTAAACAAGGTATGACAAGATGAAAAAGTATATTTTGAACGGATAAAAGTTTTCTTACTTCAATAGTTTGAAGTTTCAGCTTTAGCTGAACTAGCTTGGAAATTAGGTACTTCTTTTTTTCATGATTTGCATCGGGAGCCTGAATCATTTCTTTGCACCGATCAATTGCCATTTCTAGCTCTTGAGATGTTGAGAAGCAAAAGTAACCCTAAATTAAATAAAAGGCATAAGTTACTTTTAAATCACACCAGCACAGCTTAATATATAAAAATAATCGAGCAGCTAAAAGTTTGTATAAGAATAGATTACAATGAGATAAAATATTGCCCAAATTTGAAGTGATATATGAAATGGAAGAATCTGGTTCAGAAATAGATAGATAAGATAAAGATCCTTGAATTCAGTTTAAATTAAGGAACATACCATAATTGAACCTGAATCAAGATAATGTTTTATCAAGATATCATTTATGTAATAATCTAATCTAGATTACTTTAATTGATAAAGACATTCTCCGACTAAAAATTTATGGCACCCTAATAAAGCCCCTACTAATAAACCAGTAATTTTGACCAGCTTGCCTGAAACTAGGTTTAAAACCATTTAAATATTAGGTCAGCTTGTTTTGGGTACCCTCTTCCTTGTCATCAAAAATAAGCAAATTGTTTATTCTTTCTTATAATTAGAGCAACTGCCCTAACTTCCATTGATCTTTTTTTTACAAAACTTCAACAGTTTAATCTAGTTTTTAAAATTTAGAACTTAAAATGGAATTAAAACTACAGAACTTTAATAAATTTAATTATTTTTGGTTCAATTGCATTATTCTTCTTAAAAAACTGTCAAGCAGTCTTCAAGTTCTGCTGATTGGCAGAAAACTAGTATTTTTCCTTCCATAACTGCCAATCATAAGTTTGACTCCTGGTTAACTGCCAGCCAGGTTAGTGGTGAATACAGCCGTTATGTGCCAAATAACAGAAATATAACTCCAACTTTTATTCTTGTGGCTAAGATTCCGTAATCGGGAACCATCGCCAACTTGGCGATATTTTTTAATAACTCTTTTTAATAATTTTTTTAATAATATATTTTTAATAATAAATATATATTTAATGATAATATTTTTTAATAATTTTTTAATAACGCCAAGTTTGGCGACTTTCCTTGGTGATGGTTCCCGATTACGAAACATTAACCATTCTTGTTATGAATATAACATTATGATCAGTTGGTTTGCACTTTTTGGTGATATTTCTGTTCAGGGGCATATATATGGGGGGGGGGCAAAGGACCTCTGGCTGAAATTTGGACTAGGGGTACCAAAATGGGTTAAAACCCTCTTTTTAAAGTGAAATTTCAACAAAACAAAAAAAAAAAAGTAAGGATGCCCCAACCCCCTTTTTGTACTTCAAACTCTATTATTCACAATATTTTTAAAATTAAGTTCAACAAAATGCCAATCTTCCTAAAAATGCATTAAAAGGTACATTTTGGGTCTTCTTTCCAAGTGCAAAAATCTAGCTTTGGGCCTGATAATGACTTAATTCTTTTAGATGATATTTAGGCCCCTCCAAAAATAAATGTCTATATATGCCACTGTTTCTGTTTTTTTTTGGCATCTAAAACAGCTTGGTGGTTTTTAACAAGACAAATAATAGAATTGTAGCAATTTTTAAAAGCACATAGTTTTTAAAGGCTTATATAAGCATCTCTCACATCCTCCCTTGTCACAAAAAAAAGCAAATAGTAACCTTCTTGGGTGTTTGATTAAAACAACCACTTTAAAGCATATTTATACAGGAACAACTTTATAAAATACACTACTAAAAGTCATAGGGGTAAAAACTATATACTTAAAAAAGAATGACATACTTCTGGACGAGAGAAATGATCTTCTGTTAAACCAAGTTCAGCATCAATTTGCCGAGTTATCTCTAAAGATGTTGATTTTGCTGTTCAGGGGAATAAGAAACATTACTTATAGAAAAAGGCTAACTGTGAAATATCAGAGAATTATTTTCACTACCTGGAAGATATAAATCTGCTTCATTGATCTCTAGATCGTCAGTTAAGCTGCAATTAGTTCCCATGCGTGTTTTAGAGAGTGGATCTAACCCACAAGGACTTAATTTATACCCCAATTTTAGTTGATCTCCGCAAGAATTGTGTAGATCCATTTTACAATCATGGCTTTAGGAATCTTGTCATATAAAAGTGTAATTAATGCAGAGTATGTAATTAAAAACCTATAATTTTTTAAAAAACAGGGATATTTCAATTTGTTTAACAGCTAAAGATTCCAATAACTTGAAATTACTCAGTTGTGTTTGATTCAAGTCACAAATGTTAGAGTAATTTGAAAATATCCGATAAAAGAAACGGTATCTTTCTCGTGTGTAGTTACAAAGTATAGGTTACTTAAAATACAGAAAATGCCAAGAATATTTATTTCTGATCAACTCTTCCTTCTTTTAGTTCTGGAAAGAGCAATCCCCATGCAATCTCATTCTCATTCTTAGCAGTTTATCGAAAAACGAAAACGGGACCAAAATAAAAACAAGAGAGACATTTCACTCAACGTCTTTTGCTATCAGCTTTTGCAGTTTTGAAACTTGTTTACTTTTGTCTGTTGGCCCAAAAAAGTGTTATTACAGCCAATTTTGATTTCTTAAATTAAATAATGGTTTTATTATCAATTTTTACTTCAAAAATAATGAACTTACAACCGTAGAAAATTAATTATTAGTAGGATTCTCAGCAGGACGTATAACTCAACTCGTTTTTATCAAAACCTTGCTGCTTCTGGAATCCAAACTTATTTTCATTGAATTTCAAAACAAAAATATTCGGTCTCTCCTTGTCTTATTAATTTAGGACAAAATAAAAATCTTCAACGATGACTTACTGGAGACAGGCTGGAATTTCGTAAGTTGTTAATTTCTCGCAATTGAAGTTTCTGTACAGCCTGACCCTATGTGAAGGGTCACCCTGATATTGCCTGCGAAAATCTCTAAGCTTAAATAGTTTTTGTTTTTAAAGGTTTTGTAAACTGCACTTTAAAACATTGCTTTTGTCCCTTTTATTTACATATTATTTAAGTTTGAGGGCATTAAGTTCGTGTTAGCTTGAAAAGCTAAAAATGCTAAATTTCTAAAGAATATTTTGTCTTATGTATCTAAATGTGCTCAAAATTTTAAATTTTTAGATACTTAAGATTTTCTGCAATCTGCGCGAAACATGTCAGAGCAGCTTTGAAGCAAGAATCGATAGCTGCACTCCCACGAGAGACCACTATTAAGCAAACCCTTAAGCAAACTCTTTGGAAGGATGGAAAACCAATAAGTAAGAATTCATGTACTTAAATTTTTCAAAGTTTGTTTAATTTAGTAATAATTAGGGCTGGGATTTCCGATTTCCATGTTATTACATATTTCTTCAGAAATCTAATAGATACAGAGTATTTTCAAATTCTTCTTCAAGGAAGAGAAGATTGACAATGACTTCACATTACTACTTTCCCAATTTTTCAATATCTTTTCGTGCAGGGCCGTGTTAAGGGAGGGGCGAAGGGGGCGTCCGCCCCGGGCGCAGTATTCAGGTATTCAAGAGAGGCACTGAATTTGTGCCCGAATTTTTTTTTTGCAATTTATTATTTTAGTATTTTGCAATTTAAAATTATTTTAGCATTGAACTTAGTAGATTCTTCAATACTTTCCAACGGAACCACGATGAACGTGTTCAGGGGGCGCCAAATTTTTACCCAAACATTTTTTTGCGAATCTATCTAAGAATAATGTAAAGAAATTATATTTGGGAGGGGCGCAAAAAAGCCAGGGGGCGCCAAAAAAGCCATCCGCCCCGGGCACGATTTTTCCACAACACGGCCCTGTTTGCGTGACACTGATTTTGATTTAACCCATCCATGCAATGGGTTGATCATCCCTGGTATCCTGGTGTGGGAAGGTTCCTTTTAAAACCTATTGGAAGAGTATTTAGCAGACATCCCAACCATTCCGGATTTTGTGCTTTGCGGAATCACTCTGCATTTTAGCTCTAAATTACGGATAGAGCTAAAGCTATGTTTAAATTACTTTTTGAAGATAATGTATCAAACAACAGGCACTATAGTTAAATGTAGTTAAGATTATAGTATGTAGCAAAATATCAGGGGTTTATCCAGGTTTTTCTGCTAGAATCCTGTTTAAAGATTTTTGTGGAAAAATTGCAAGGACTGTAATAGTACAACACAACCACAGCATTTACAACTTTTGGAATGAGCCTAAAACGGGCAAATTTTATCCCAAAATGATAGAAACACTTTCGAAAATAATTTTCAAACCACTTTTGATCTTTGAACTTTTGTGAAGAAAAGAGCCTGTTTTGGGGAATTGGAATTTTTTGTAGGGTCCTTAAACGAACCCATTTTGTTCTAGATGAACCCCTGAATATGCATTTATGACTTGGATATGTAAATAAACTGGTATCTTCATCTAAAACGGGTTTCCAACTTACAAGTGCTCGAGGGCCGCAATCAAAAGCACAAGTCCAATGGTGGGGTTGCCAAGTTTCTTTATCATCTCTTCATAGAAAACGACTTAAACTATTCTACAGCCCAATATGCAAGGGGGGTCTGGGGGTCCTCCCTTGTGGAAATTTTGATTTTTAGCATGCCAAAAAGTGTTTTGAAGCTATTACTTTTGGTGGTCTAAGGCTGAGCGCGCACGAGTGACTAAAGTCACGGCGACCAGTATCACTAGTATCAAAAATATCTCTAGAAAACAATAGAGCATTTTCAATCACATGACTTTACCTAACAACGGCCTTAGCAACGTTGTTTTTATCCTCCAGTGATGTCATGTGTGAATGTTTCTATTGGATGCTTCTATTTCCTGCCCCTAACAACAGCCTTAGCAACGTTGTTTTTGTCTTTGTCACCGTGACAAAAGTCGCCCGTGCGCGCTCGCCCTTAGGAAGGCTTCGTGTGCTGCATGCGGCCCACCAGTTGGAAACCCCTGATCTAAAAGCTATAAGAATTTTAAATCTTCATTCTATTAATTGTTAAACTTTCATTTTTAGAGGCAGAAGCATGAGTTGAAGATTTAGAGAAGAAATTTAGATGAGAATATTGTCATGTGATTGTTAATAAAAGTACAAGTTTAAAAAAAATTGTGTTTTTTTTTGTTTTTTGTAATTTGTTTACTTTTTTGTGCTTATTAAAACCTTTTCTTTTGCATATTAAATATTTTATTCATGATCATTTGGTCGTACAAAAAGATTACAGTTTTTAAATTTGCGTTATGTAAAGTCTGTCTTTCCTTGCTAGGTGTTTAGTGTAACCCCAAGGTTAGTAGAGAGAGAAGGTTGGCTCATCCAAAGTAAACACGTGACGTCAGGGGGTGCTCTGCCAATGGCAACGGCAGCTATGAATCATAGCTGTACGAGCATTGCTAATCAGCACCCCCTGACGTCATGTGTTTACTTCGGATGAGCCAACCTTCTCTCTCTACTAACCTTGGTGTAACCCCAAACAAGTGAGGCCATTCACTCCCTTGGGCTGGGGAGGTATAGAGAGAGCACCAAACTGGTTATTTCTCGCCAATAACTACTCCACCTTCCTACCCTCGTCTTTGAAGAGGAAGATGCTTAAGTAGCCAAGCTAGCTACCCTGATTTCTTGCACCCATACTCAAACTTGGATTTTGCGTTTGCCAACCACCTAGCAAGGAAAGACAGACTTTAGTACTAGTCTATGAGCTAAATGCATGGTTCATGAAATATTTCTCCCAGAAAAGCTTTGATTGATGTTGGGAAACCAAAAACCCAGACAGCAGATGGGGAAGTGGAAGCTTTGGGGAGGGTCATGTCCAAATTTTTGTATACAAAAAACTGACAAGGAAACTACTGTTAATGCCCTTCAAACTCAACTCGTGGCATTCCTGATATTTCAGACAATGATCCTATGTTCCAGTTTTCAGAATACCAAAACTTCTTACAAGCAAATGGAGTCTGATCTGTGCTTGTCTGTAACAGGTAATGACTAAATATAGTAAGTAGTACAGTTCACAAAAGAATCTGAAGCAAATAATCAAGGGATCCTGGAGGAAGCAACTTTCTCGGATGCTCCTGTTTAACCCCTTTGTTTTATTTTTCAATTTCTTTTCGTAGTTAGATATTTTGACTGAGACTAAGAATGTTATGATACTAGTAATGTATTCAGAATTTATTTCCATGTGAGTGACAGTTTAGAAGGAACTCTGAATTGTTTCATCAAAAGGGTTGATCGAATCGGAATACACAGGTCTGCAAAAAAAAAACATTCCGAGAGCTCTTTGGGTTATTCCACCTAATCTTTGTTTTTTGTTGTGTTTAATCCGAAAATGACCCATATTTTTTTCCTGGGACGTTTGATTTCCTGACTTTATGTTTTATTAGGAAATACCTCAAAACTCTGGAAAAAGGACTTATTATACTAAATATCTAACACAATTTTTTCCATAAAATGATTAATAATAATTATTAGTGTGCTGAATCTAAAGCTAGCCTCAATTTTATCATCGGATCACTTATCCTGACAATAAATAATAATATTCTTAAGAATAATTACTTTGACTCAAACTTTAGCTGAAGATCATATTTTGAGGTTTCTTGGTCTTGGTGTGCTGAATCTGAAAATAACCTCTTGATTTTGGAGACATTGATTTTTTTAACAAAAAAAGGGTATACTGTATACCCTTTTTTGTTATAAAAATCAATGTCTCCAAAAACAAATTAATTATTTTATTGAAATGTTTAATTCAGGTAACTTTTTTTAATGTTTTTTGGAACTTAAGATTCAAAAAACTACTTGTTTTGCCCTAGGATGTCATGTGTCACACACATTCGCTCGCACAACTTCTTTTTACATGGGGGCCACATTCATTCATCACACACAAGGATAGAAATTAACATCCATGCCAAACGGGGATTTGAACCCCTTAAGTACGGCTTCGCAATCAGATGCTCTTACCACTAGGCCAGTACGTCGGCAGAGTTTTTCTAAAAGCAACACATTGGTGTTTGATTGGTTTCTGAAATAAATGATTCAATTATTACTAATTCTGTTTTAATGTGACAGATGTGAGCCACAGTACAAAATCTTCAGTTTTTGGTATGTATGCCCCTTCCCCAGTTGAATTATCTATTTGAGTGGTAAGGTGTGCTCCCTACAAATAAGCTAAACACTTTGAAATAAAGTTTTTATTAAATAATTGCAAACTTTATAAGATATCCATTACAAAAAACAAAAAAAAATGATAGGCTAATATTTTTACTACACACAACAGTTGCATAATTTCAAAAATGTAAATACCAAATAATAACCAATGCAATTCAAAAAGCCCCAAAACAAGTTCCTATATAAGTATTTGTCACACATCTTAACATAAACATTGCTTAGGTAACTTAGCCCTACACTGACATATTAGCTAGCTAAAATTTTTATATTTTAGTTTAAAATAAACTAAAAGAGCTCAAACTAGATGAACTTTAGTACACATTGCAGGATTTTGTCATTTCCATGACCAGCATGAAGAAGGCAAAAAGGGGGGAATTGACCAGGAAAATTGGTTTCTGATAGGAAAGAAAGCCAAGTAGAAATGTATTGTGAAGTAATTAAAATATTTTTAAAAGACAAATTATTTTGATTAATTGAAAGAGCACATTAGAAGAATCCTTCATGAAATGAAGAGTCACGTAAATTTTATGATTATATTGTACATTTCTTATGAAAACTAGAGATAACTTTGGATGTAACATTGAATAAAAAATGATGATTTGTAAATGCATAGTAAAGACTACCATGATACTCCAAATAGAATATGATTTAAAAGATCAAAACACATTGCTAAAACAGTCAAAATGAAATTTTTAATTTATTTACTATGTGGATAGATTGTAAAATGTAACCTTCACAAGTATAAGGATTTTATACTTAAGAGCACAATAGAATATTTTCTTGATAGTGATGTTTGATTAAATGGATGAAGCTTAAAAAAATATATAAATTAATAAAAGTGTGGTAAAATAAAGCTAAGATTTTAGTATAATGAATTCTAAAATAAAACTTTGATATTCAGTTAGATTTTGAAGCATAAATAGACCATTTTAATAAAAAATGGTTGTTATTTGTGACAAAGTTGCATCTGATTAGATATAATAAAATAGCCTTTTCAATCAAATATCAAAATAGCACCTTCCATCTTGAAAGAAACAGCCTTAAAATTACCATCTGACAAACAACTTTAAACAAGGCATAACATTCATTGCAAGAATTCAATATTAAAATTTGAATATAGTACACATGTAACAACCCATTTAGCAATAATAGCATGCAAAGTATTTCGATGTAGTACTTCATTATACAATTAGTATATAAGAACTTCCTCAAGTGCTAAGTTTGAGGCAAGCATTAGCTAACTTAAATTCATAATTTTTAACAATGATAAAATTGAGTCTGGGATTTTTTTTATAAATAAATCTATAGTATCTTCAACTAAAATTGTAAACCTTAAATGCATCAAATAAAGACACAAAATAGTTAAACAAATACATCAATACATGAACAAAAAAAAAAGGTAAAATCTAAAAAGAAAAACAAACAAGGACATAAAGCTCTAATAGAATGAGAAAAATTAGGATTTAGTCAATTTTGACATAAAGTTGCTATATAATATTTTTGAGACGCTAAAAACTCAAAAAGCAATTACTTTACTTTGACATATAAACACTAGTGTATTACTTATAAAGCTGTTGCATCTTTACTGTCCAGCATTGACAATTTCTTTTCTTCATGCCGCTGTTTCTATTCTATAAAAAAATCAGGCATTTTTCAGGCAATGAAAATTTTAAAGGTGACCAGGATATAAATGCATTATCAACAGGGGACATGAAGGTTGTTGATGGGGTTTTCCACAATGTGCACCTCTAATTTGGCTTCTGAGTTACTTTTGGAATGTGCGGACTTAGGAGTGATAGAATTTGTTGCTGAAAAGAAAAAATGATGGGTATAAGTTCTTTAATAACACAATGTCTTAAAGGATATTATAATTATTCCTAAGATAAAGAGTAACAATAAAAAGGTCAAGTATTTCCAATAAAAAAATCATGCAATAAAAGTTTACTAAAAGTAAAAGTTACAACTCTAAAAAAAATTATGAAAGTCATTTACAATTTCAATTCATAGCCCAAATTTAATTTTTCGATAATAATCCCAATTAGTGCAATAACGAGAGGAAAATAGATTCTTAACAAAAGAATAAGAGTACAAACTGCGAATTTTCTTGAAAGTAAAAAGCTCACGAATTCTGCAGAGCATTTGACAAAAGGGTAGCCTATGACATTTAGGATAAAAATTATCTTGGGATACTTCTTGCAATTGAAAGAAATTCAATTGATTGGTTTGCAAATTTTAAAGTTAGTGTGTCTTTGTTAGAGATACCTTAAGTCAATTTCAAAGCAATGAAAGAAAAATGTTTTCCCATATCATTGAAAAATAAAATAATAAACAGAACTCCACTTTCAATTTTTTTTTTTTTTTTTTTTTGCTGCTTGATGCAGGTTATTATAAAATTAACAGCCATAGAATGCAGCAAAGCAATAATAATGTTAAACCATTATGAAGAATCTGCGAAGTTTTTGTTGCAGAAAGCATTTCTTTCAGGTAGGTAAATAAAGTCATATAGTCTTCATACTGTAAATAAGTGAAGGTAAAAAAAAAAAGTAAAGCAGTGTAGTTTTAAAACCATTGTTTCATGCTTCAAATTTGAAGTCGGATAAAATAGCTTTAGTAAGTCTTGCTTTAAGCTGGAAATTTAATTGCTATTTCAGAAAAGACAGTAGATCTTTGAGCCATATTCAAAACATTGAAAAGCAATAAGCATTGGAATTCTTTTAAAAAAGCTCACAAGTTGAATTCGAATCCTGAATAAATAGTACTTAAGTTCAATTTAAATAATAATTAAATGCTAATAAAAGGTCAGTGTGTGTAAATGTTTTTAATTTTTAAAATCTATAGAAATTTTAAGAGAAATAGTCAAGACATTGATAGTCAAGATAAAATCCAGACATTACTTTGAATCTTGCTAAATTTATCAGTTTTGAAATATTTTAGTGAAAGCTAAAAAATTTAGGAGATAGTAAGAAAGCTATCAAATTTATACATATCAATAATACAATATTTCAATACAATAATAAATATTATTTATCCAAACAAGTTCACCTGTGTTGCATTGCATAACTAACTAAACACAGAAGCACAATAAAAGACGAGTTCATTGCTTCAGAAAATTCTATATTTTTCATGGGAAAAAATGTTTAAAGGTGAAATATAAATTTCCAAATAAATTTACTTTTGCAAAATTAATTTTAAACTGAAATTGTATTGACAAAGATGACTGAAAACTTACAAAAGAAGGAAATTTTTTCAACAGGCGATCGTGACATTACCTTCGCAACTAAGTGATGAAGCTGCTGAGGATTTGCGTCGATATTGGTTGAGAGCTGAAAGTGAAAACATTATTCAGGTCTGGAATGGGACAAACTGTTTAGTTATGATACATACAATGTCATTTATAGATAAAAGCTTACCATAACCAAGACCTTGCAAAAAATATCTCAGAGCTTCACTAACTTTAGCTGGCTCTTCTTCTAATACCATGCCACAACCAGAAAGCTGCAATACAGTGAATTAATTGAACCATTCATAAAATGGAAAATTAATTAATATTAATATTATAATTTCATAGTATAAAAGAATCTCATCTCAACAAATTTCCGCTTAAAGTATCAAAAGATTTGAGAAAACTAACCTTCATCCAAGTTGAGTTAGTTGGATCAAGTCGACTGTTCATGGTAACAGAATCTTCTAAGGAAGGAGACATGTCTCCAGCCAAAAGCAAAACATGACACCTATAAAAAAAGTAAAAATATATACAAGGAATTAAGAAAATATGGATTACATTAATTTAGCCTTAAAGGGGGACTTAATAGGCTTCTAGACTAAGGGTTTTGCCTCTTTGCAGCCTCTGATGCTCTGAGAGAATAACTCACTGTATGAAATTAAGTGCCTCTTATTAAAGGGAATAATCAAAGTTTTATGCTTGTGATAGTGGAAATTTTTGCATAAGCAGCTAATGCAGTTTTGGGAGGAAGTGTTAAACAAAATACGAATATTTGCTGAAATATGGTACTTACGTATTATACCGTTGACTGTTCAGAGGCACAGCTATAGAAAAGTCAATGGACTTTGATAATGTTTTCGGATTCAGCGGCACAGTCGACAGGATAATACGCAAGAACCAAAATTACATTCTGGAACAAATTTGCTTCAACAAACACTAAACTACAGGTAAGAACCCCTAAGTGTAGATTTTTCAAAAGAAAAAGCTCTATCCTCACTGACATCAGTTGTCAGTTTGTCTTGCAAGAAATTAAAAGTTTAACTACATGTTTGAGCAGTTATGATCAAAGATGTTGCTGAAAAGAAGGAAGGGTTAGAATTCCATAGTAAAGAAATTTCCAATTAAAATGCCATATTAAACCCTTTTGACCAAATAAAGGATCTCGTAGGGTATGACCCTGTTTTAACAATCCAGCTCTCTACTGGATGGGTGCTTTATATTGCTCCCACTGGCACTTCTTAGTTGGAAACCCTTGTTCTAGAAACTGTGTTAAAACTTATGGAAATGACAAAGCATAACAATATGGAAATAAACATACTTGAAATTCTTCGCACTTTTCTTTTTGACTGGATCCATTTCCCTCACTATGCCCAAGTCTGTGCGCCTAGATAGGTGATTAAGAGTTTCATATTAATAAAAATTTCTGGTACTAAATGACAGCACATATTTTTATAAGCAAATAAAAAGATTTTTTTAAATATAAAAATCAAATTAATTTAACCTGATCCTTTTATTTTCCCTTGGTTACAATTTTGGATGACACTATTTCTGACAGATAGTCCTAGTGGTTTATACCATCATCATCATTTCTTTTCATGCCCAGAGGCATATAAGGCCTTAGTAGTGTATATAGAAATTTATTTTGGGGCTCAAAATTATTCCCCAGCCCTCTCATGCAATTTTATTTTTAATAGGTCCAATGTAGCTTTTTAATACATTTTTACGTAGAATTTGCATCTTAAAGTACTTAAGCTTCAGTATTTCAGCTTTTGCACATAAGCCTTTTAATTTTTTGTACACACAATACATATTTAAGATAAGATCTCAATTTAACTTGCACTTATATTATAAGGTATCTTTCTCTTTATCAATACTTTGTTAAGAGGCACAAACTTTTGTTACCTATAGTAGAAGACATGTTATAAAGATAAATAAACTTGCTTCTTTTTTTATAAAAATGTCTAAAATTTATTTATTTAAAAGTAAATAACAGAGTATAAAACATTTATTTACCTGATAAATGAATCAATGAAAAGGGAAAGATTAAACGCATTGATAGAAGTGTTGAAATACTGCCGGTATATTTGAACCAAGTCATGACTTCGTTCATCTAAATGCTAAAAGTAAGAATACAGATATGTGAATACAGATAAATGACTTACTCTGTAATCATCACAAATTCAAATAAATACTTACTCGTCCAAAATGATGCCACATAAGATAATCCAAAGTAGATGCTGTCATTCCTGAAGAACGCAAGTGCATGGCATTCAGTTTTTGATAACCCCATTCAGTCCAACTGGAAACAGTGCAAGTAGGGTTCACCAAAAACATGCCATCTACACAGTCAGGATGCTCCAACTAAAAAATTTTTTCAAATGTTATTTTAACAAAGTTCCATACCTGGATATAAAAAATCCATTAGGTTAAAATGTGAATAGTTAAAATATTTCTTATGACTTACTGCAAAGCGAGCAAGAATATTAGCTCCTGCTCCAACACCAAGTCCAATAAAATGCTTCAACCTGTCAAAGAAGCCCGTAAATATTATTTTTAAAGCTAGTAAAATCTTGAGAACAAATAGAAGAATCAGTCAAAGCAAAAAAAAAAAAGTTACTGTGGCTTCATTTATGAAGGTTTGAGAAACAAATTTTACATAAATTTGATTTTGGAAGAAAAAAGTATTAGTAATTACATAGATCTACAAAAAATCTTTTGAATTTGTTTTTCTTTTGGCATTAAATGTTTAGTTTTCTGCTTAGTGTTAGTAGAAATTTTTTGTTAGAAAATAATAATTATTATAACCAATTATCTATTTTACAAATTAGTGAGGAATACTCAAAGAGTTTATAAATAAAAAAAACACAATTAAAAGTGGTAAAAATATAAAGTTTTGAGTAAAAAATTAGGATAAAATAATATACATTGCAAAATAATGATGAATGATGACATCAAATCTTTTTTGTACTCTGTCCCTCTAATTTATTTTTACTGCTAATGATATCTATGACTGGCTCATGTATTTTAAGGATTCAAAATAATTTCTGACTTACTGACATTAAATTAAGTGTTTGGGCAACAGAGCAAATTTTCTCCCCTTAAATTTAGGAACTAAAATAATATGAACTTACCCATAGAACTTCATTACAGGTACTAAGGTTTCAGCAAGCTGATCCATTGTAGGATAAATGTAACTAAATAAACAATGAGAAAAATATTAACAAAAAAAAATTGAAACACTATAAACTGATGGATAAACTATACTTAAGAAGTGAGTTCAATGAATAATCAAGTTCAAAACTACCAACAAGTTTTTAAATGAAATAAAACAATAAGTGGAGTATTGATATCAGAACAAGGACACCCAAATGATCCTGCAAAAAATTATATTTTAATAGCTCCCTAATCCTGAAAAAACATCTCCAAACTTTAGGTCATGTAAAATATCTATTCTAAATTAAATCTATGAGGATTATTGGTTAACCAAATTTATCAACCTGCATTCAATCCCTGTCTACTTAAATTTTCCAACATTTATTCTGCTTATTAAATACACTGGTTTATTGGAAAATCTGCTTATCTGAGACAAATTCCAAGGAACAAAAAACAAACTACTCTAAAAAATTATCCATATTTTAATCTTCTTCACTCTTTTCATGTGTGGATGGATTTTTTATCTTTATGGGGGAAGGTGCACATATGTGAACAAAATTATATTTTTGACTAATTCTCCATATTTTTATGTGAAATTGAAACATTCATTTTTAGTTTAAAAACAGACAACTTGTTTCTGGGATGCTTGGATCTCCTTTGTTATTGCTAAAAGATAACTATTTTTTTTCTTATAAAAGTTTCCAATTTTAAGGTTAAAATATGTTCTTACTTTTCAGGTAAATTAGGTGCACCTTCACTTTGTCCAGGAGCAGTAACATGATAAATAGTGAAACTCTGCATCAGAATGCGCATGTCAACATAGTTGAAGAAGGCTTGAAAGTTTGATGTATCTGGAACAAGAAAGTAGGAATTGTATGATAATTATAATAAAACATAAGGGGGCATCTATAAATGATCCATACTTTTTCTCCATATTTTTGACCTCCCCCGTCACAAATGAGGGTCATACTTCACTAATCACCATACCCCTCCTCGCCCCTTAAGTCACGATCTCTTACCAAAAAATAAATGTTGGCTAGAATCTAGAACCCCACATTTCTATTCAAGCTGAACTGTACCCTACTTTAAAGTGGACTTTGATAAACATACTTTTTACCATGATATTGCTTATATACCACTGTGTAAGCTACATTTAAAAAATGTTGCTGTTTGGTTTTCTGTTGATTTGCTGAGTGTGATGGTGATGTCACAAATATTATACCCCTTTCTCTCCCTTGTCACTAAGTTTCCCTTCCTTACCCTCTTAGCAAGAAGTCATTGATGGACAGCCCCTAAGAAAAAACTATTTTAAAAACTTCAACCATTTTTAGGATATCAAAAGAAATCATAATGAGAGAAGTTCTCTAAACTCAACTTTAAACAAAAATTATTCATAAAAGCACCTATATAATAATTTTAATTGATTTTCAAATATCAGAACTTACGATTAAGACCTATGTCATGATAGGTCAAAATTGCAGGTTTATTCTTTTCTCCTTGCACAGCAACAGACACTGAACCAAATTCTGTATCAATAGTGTCATCCTAGAATAGAGATTAAAATAAATTAGAGTACAAAAACAACCATAACCTAAGAATATAGCTTTAAAAAAGTTAAAAAATGATTTTTCATAATGAAGGTACATAATACATATTTAATTTGCCCCAGGAGCCTATATAAAGGGGGCTGAGGGGGCCCTGGCCAGATATTGTAGTTCATAAATAGAGTTATAAAACAGAAATCTTACTTGCTGAATAAATGAATCTGCTCGAGACAAAGAACGGATTAAAGGCTGGTCTGGCTCAATATTCCTAAGCTCAATATCATCCATATTCGGAATCTAAAAGAAAATAAGTTTTGGCATGTAAGGTAGTACTACATATATTTCATAAAATTAATTAGCACAAATATTATAGAAAAAATCTGTATCTAATTGAATATAGTAACAAGCATAAATAAAACATTACTTCTAAAAAATTATACAAAACTATGTCCAAAGTAATTTATAAGTCTATATTCAGGGGTTTATCGAGGTTTTTCTGCCAGGGTCCTGTTTTAGGAATTTTGTGAAAAATCAAATTGAATTTTGTGAAAATGAAGGGCCCACAGTACAACCACAGCATTCATAACTAATGGAATGGATATAAACTGGCAAATTTCATTCCAAAATGATAAAAACACTCATGAAAACCAATTTTTAACCATTTTTGATCTTTGGAGTTGTGTGAAGAGTCCATTTTTGAGAATTGGAGTTTTGTGAAGGGTCCTTTTCTGAAGATTATAATTTTGTGAAGGGTCCTAAAACGGACCCATTTTTCATCTAGATGAACCCCTGATATTGTTGTCTCTCAAGCCTGCTCATAAGGGGGGAACCGAACTAAATTCACAAAATCAGGCTTCTGTCGAAAAAAAAAACTAATTTAATGCTAACTTCATTTAAATTCACAAACTATGAGTAGATTTTTAGAATTTTTACAAAAAAAGGACCCTTTACAAAAAGTCTGGACAGCCCCCATGAATCTAATGGTTTATCATAAATTTTTGCCAATTCGTTGGTTTATTTTTAATTGTTATGCTTGGTTATGCGCTTTTCAGGGTTTTAAAAATTTAAAGAGAAATTTAAAAGTTAGGGTACTTGCGTATTATCCCGTCGACCATTCAGCGTCTAATTCACCGGCACCTTTATAGTAAAGTCAATGGAATTTGATAACGTTTTCGGATTCAGCGTCATGGTCGACAGTATAATAAGTAAGAACCAAAATTAGCATTAACATACAATGTTCTCCATTTTTCTTATAGTGTTTTTTTTTCACCAATCTTTGGATTTACCAGTGTTGGGACGTTGGGAGCCTGGGATTCTATAGGCCAGAGAAAAAAACAGTGTTATCAATGCTGAATAATACTCATACCTATTTTTGAACAGATTTGATATAAAATCTGTATTCCTTCACTAAGCAGTTGGAAATGGGGAAATCCAAATTATAGTAGGAGTGTAGGAAATATGGGTATCTAGTTTGGCTACTAAATAATCTTCTTCGAAGAAAAGGGAAGGGAGATGGGGTAGTTATTAGCAGGAAAGCCAGTTTGACTCTCTATACCTCCCCAACCCTAGGGAATGAATGCCTGGCTCATTTGGGGTTACACTAACCACCTAGCGAGGAAAGACAGACTTTAGGTCCTCCATGGTGACCGCCAATAGAGCAAATGCTAAGTTGGGGACTGCCCTATAGCAGCGGCCATTCAGACGGTCTCCAGTTCTTTGTGAATAACACTTTTCACCGTGGAGGACCTAGAAAACATCTGTTGCCTTATTTTTCTGATTTAGGTGGATTTTTTTTGTATTTATATACTCTTAATAATTCTTAACACAAATTAAAATAGAGTAAACAAATATTTAAGATGAAAGTCATGAATTGAGCAATAGATTCATAAGAAAATTGGGAATGTGTAAAATTGATGTTTGCAATGGAAAAATCCAATGTTCATACAGGGAGTTTTACAGTCAACAAATCTATGGGGCTCTTTAAAAAATGTATAAAGTCCTAAATTCAGTACCTACAACAAAGCTTCAAATATAATGATAGTTCGATCACCTGAACAAAACGTAGTCACTTTATTTTGTTGCGATTGATTTAACTTGACACTTTTTTTACGATTACATCATTTTTAATTCTAGTAGGCAAACAAAATACGAACCGCATAGAAATTGAAACACACGAGCATTACACTTTTACTATAATTATAATACTATTTAGTATATAGATATTTAGTTGAATGTTCCGAGTGGCAAATAACAACATGCAATAAAAGTATGCAACTATCCTAATAAAAATCGGTGATTAAAACCACTTACTTGTAAGTATTGCGAAAAGTTAACACGATATTGGAGTTTTTATAAAACGTTTCAACTATTTTACCACGCAAGCTGACGACTGATTTTCGACTTTTTAATTTAGGAAATATAGGAAATCTATTTTTTCTCTGCTCTAGTTATGTTTGTATGTGTATGTGTGTGTAAACGTAATAAAACAAGAACCAATGAATGACATGACATCAATCCATCGAGAGCTCTGGCTGCTGGAAATGTAAAAATTGGGTATTTTGTGGCAACATCCCAATTTTTGGTATTTGTTTTTGTCTACGTACCAACATTTAAGGCGTTGTGGTGATACTGAAATTTTTTCAGAGTCAGAGGTCGACTCGAAGCATAATTTGTTCCTGTTACTTATTATTTGACGAATTCAAAGCGTGAATAATAGTTTGTCTTAGGGCAACGTGATTTTTTGGAGATTGTTCGGTCACACCAACAAACTGGAGGTAGAGGGCGACGAAAACGTGAGCACGCATGGGGAAAGAGGCGGAAAAGAACTCAAACGGTCTGCTGACCACTTTGAAGAAGACAACGATGTAGAGTTTAGCAAAGACAAAAGGGCCAAGGAAGACAGAATTTACACAAATAAGCTACCGATTGAAGAAAAAGTTAGAATTGCCTTTGAAAATGGCGCCACGTGTATAAAGCTGGGCTTGAAGAGTGCCAACTCCGAAGAGCTTCCTATTAAGAATGAGGACCTAAACAAAGAGTTTGCTGACTTATTAAACCCAGATGATGAAGTCTTTCTTACAAGAAATAAAACAATTATTGTAACTGCAAACAGCTTGAAATCGGCAATCAACGTACTAAACAAAAGAGAAATAGTGGGAAGAGACATTGCAAGCTTCGTATTCGAAAGCTCAATCACAGTACAGTATATCATAAACGGAATAGATCCGAAAGCTTCTGTAAGCCATATAAACGAAAGGCTCCAGGCACACGGAGTAAGAGTGAACAAAATAGTTCGTTTCACCAAAAAAGGTGACAATGCGGCTTCTCCCACGATCTTATTACAAGAACTTGGAAGAACACAAAGGGATCAAGTCAAGTATGAATACGTAATTTACAACGCCCAAAAATTTATAGAGAAACCTAAAATCTGCCACAAGTGTCTGCAATTCGGACACTTTAAAGGTAATTGCAAAGAGCGAAACATAAAGTGCTCAAGATGTGGAGAAAACCACGAAGCTTCCGACTGTGATAAAGCAAGCCAACGTTGCTTCAGATGTGGGAGTAGTGACCACGCAGCACTAGATATAAGATGTCCGATCGTAAAGAGAGAAGGTGAAATCATAAACAAAGCAAAATCCGAAAATATTTCCATTAGGGAAGCCAAGAAATCCTTGCCTCCAAGGAAAAGTTATTCCGAAATCGTGAAGTCAAACGAAAATTCAAACCAAAGGAAAGCACCTACGATCGCGGGAAGGGAGCAAGGACACATAGAAAGCCTAAATAGAAGAATCGATCGACTAGAAGAGGCGGTTGAAAACCTCACAAAAATCATATCTGAGCTGCTACCTGGAAAGGTGTCTGATCAGTCAAAAGTTCAAGCTGATCACGCAAAGCTATTCGAAGAACTAGAAATAAGACTAATTAAAACGATATCTACCAAAGTAGAAGAAATTTTAGATCGGGCTTTAGCTCAAACTCTGATTAAAGCCTCAAATGTAGGAAATCCATCCGATCCGGAAGAACATAGGAAAGAAAACCATAAGGAAGGAAAAGGCAGTGCAGTAAGACTAGAACAAGTGAATGAAAAAATTGCTAACGTAGTATACCTACATAAAATTAAGGACTCGACCAAAAGTGAATCTAGCTTGAAGAGCTCACTCAGAAGGGATGAAAATCCAGGGAATATAAGTCAAGATGAAGACGATCTACACAAAATCAAAGACTCAACCAAAAGTGAATCTAGTTTGAGTGGCCCATCCCGGGGGGATGAAGACCCAGAGTACATAAGCCAAGACGAAGATGAAGAGGAATTAGTCCCAGAATCATTGGAATCGAGATTGGAAAAGCTGGATAGGAACTACCGGAACATAATCAATACCTATGGCCAAAAATTGGAAGACATCATGGAAAAAACTATCTCGGAAAAGCTTTACGGGAAACAATATTAAACCAAAGACAAAAAGCTTACACTTGTTGAGTTTTCACGCCTGAGAAAGAAGAAAACTATAATAAAATAAAAATCGGAAAAAAAAGACACGGACAAATCACAGAGTAGAGACAAACTTGCTCGGTAACAAAAACTAAAAACAACAAATTACAAAAAAAAGGATACCTGGTATAAGCGCATAGCAAAAACCAGAGCAACTAAACCAACCAACCAACCAACCAACCAACATTTAACTGTGACTGGCACTGTTTCAGTTTCATTATAATGTTTTTGTGTGGTTCTCTGGATATTTTTCAGTGAATCTTTAATTTAAAAAAAATATTGCTGATCTGCACTTATCACTCTATCAAAATAAGATTGAATAAATATTAAGAAACATTGGTTACTTCTTGAAAAAACAAACAGCAAGATGACCGACAGTAACGTAAAATGCAAAAGTTTTGTTACGGAAAGTGAGATTGAAGAGGAGAAAAAAAAGCGACAAGAGGAATGGGAAAAAGTGAGGAAGCCAGAAGATCCAGCTGGTAGGTTTTTCTAAGAAATATAATCTAATAAATATCAATAATCTGCTTGAGGTGAGTTCATGAATACTTCGTGGAACAGATTTGATGTAGGTCCTCCACGACGAAAAGGGGGATAGTCGTCGAAGAACTGGAGACCGGTCGAATGGCCACTGCTACAGAGCAGTTACCGTGGTGGACCTACATCAAACCTGTTCCGAAATTCAGGCACTGAAGACAGCAAAAAGACTTAAAACCATTCTAATGTATTGAAGGTGGTGGTGAATTTTAAGAATTCGGACCATAGCGACTTCTTGACAAAGTTGCCTTGGCCAATGCTAGGGCATTAGCGAGAAAGAATCGCCTTGTGGTTCTAAAAGATGGAGAGCATCATACTTATTGATGTTTCATAGTAATTTTTGCACAGCTTCGATAAGAGTCCTCCAGCCGACATGTTTATCCACAGCATGCAATATGCTTAAGTGTTGTCATCAGTTGAGCAAATGGTTAAACATGGTAACTGGAGGACTCTTATCGAAGCTGTGCTGTAAGTTTTCTCCTTCTAAACCATGAGGATGAAGCTCGAACTTTCTTTTAAAAAGGAGAGCATTTTCTCTGCATGGGAGATAGCACATTTCATCCACACAACAATGGCGTAGCCAGGGAAATAAATTGGGTGATATGGGTTAATTTATTTCATCATAACAATAAATAAAGAACTTTTTAAGAGTGTTGGGGGTGAGATAAAGATATTATTCAATTTTCCTTCTTAGCTAAGCCCCTGCTCCAGACCTGGAAAAAGCTGTAACCTTCCCCCGAACCTAATAAAATTTACACGAACCTAATGTATTACTCCAATGGAGCTGGCAGGGGCTTCCCCCGAACCAGGTTCGTAGGTTCGGGCACTTTTTCCAGGCCCACATATATACTTACCTCACATTTAACAGTCTCAAGCACATTATAAAACAAAAGTGCTTAATATTAAACTATATCAAGAATATTAAAAATCATTGGAGTAGAGAAAAGCTATCATTTTTATAAGAAACAGAACTTACCTCACAATGGAAAAAATTAACCCAGGTGGCTTGGTCTTCTATTGTTCCTCAAAACATATAAAATCCTGATGTAGGAAATTTCTGATTTGCATAGAATTGATACTTTATAAGTTAATTAAAAGTGTGAGTGTATGTTAAATTTGCAGTGTTAAATTCGTGATGCTTTTTTAGAGGCCCCAGAAGAAGAGTATGATCCCCGATCATTGTATGACCGTCTACAAGAGCAAAAGGATCTGAAGCAAACTGAACTAGAAGAAAGTCGGCGCTTGAAAAATTTAATAAGAGGTCTGGATGATGATGAAGTATCTTTTTTGGAGTTGGTTGATCAGACTAAAATGCAAATGGAAACAAAGCTCTGGGAAGAAGAAAGAAAAGAAATTCAAGAGTTCAGGTATTTTTAATTTTGATTCCCTCACCTTTGAAATATTAGATTCCTGGATTCAAATCCTTTATTGTTAATCAGTTTAAAACACCAAAAATCAGAAGTATTGCTAAAAATTGCATAGAATCCTATAAAAATATAGTTTTATCAACTGTAACAAAAATTTGACACTATTTGATTATTTAGTGCCTAAAATATTTCACTCTTTTAACTATAAAGATGACAAAATCAAACTGATTCCAGTCTTAAAATAAATTAGAATTTATTGCTAATTTTATCAAATTCTTAACTGAACATTGGAAAACTTCTTTTTATTTTTAACTTAAAAAACCAAGTAATATTAAATTGTGTGCTTAGTATAGTTTCATTTCAACTAGAAAAATTTACACCATTACAATATTAGCTTATTTATATAGGAAAGCTGTATCTTCTCTCTCTGAAGAAGAGCAAGAGGCCAAGTTACAACACTTGCGCCGTACGCTAAACTTGCAAAGTGGAGGATCATCTAAAAAATCTCAACAAACTTTGCTTGCTGGTGCTTTGAAAAGGAAAGCGTAAGTTCTTAGGACACTATATACATACATACTTTGGTTGAAAAATTTCAAGTCCTAATCAAAAAGAAGTTTTAAATTGAGGTGCTTGCAGCAACAATGAGCTAATTCCAACAGCTTTACATTTTGCTGCTATTTTGCTGCTTACAATTCTTATCATTGTTTTTTTTGTAGATCCTTTCCTAATATTAATTTGAACAGTATTTTTTTTTTTGCATACCATTTGTTTCTTGCTATTTAAAAGTGAAAAATAAATTAAATGCTTCTTCAACTGTTTGCCCACAATAACCAATTCTTCATAGCTAACTTAATTCTTAATTTAATTAACAAATATTTAATTTTTTAAAAAAAAGTTCAGCATCTGTCTGACAACTTTTTTTTTAGATTGTTTCTGAACTTATTTTTCCAATAGCAAAACTAGTGGCAAAGTCAATTTTTTCTCTTGCGTTTTACAGAAGTCTACTCTAGTTACATTACAATTGAATTTTAATGTATTATTTACCCCAGCCCTTAATTAGGAAGATTTGACAGGGATCAACAATACATTAATAGTCTTGAAATTTTAAAGAAGTAGTGAAAAAACAGGTACCTTTATTAGGGGCACTTTTTACATGATGTTGGAATAAGTTTTAAACTGACTAATTCATAGCTAAGACAGATAAGTTATGAGACTAATTTTCTTTTTCAGGTCAAATAAAACACAAGAATCCAGCCCAGGTATGACTTAGATTGTATTTATTTTTAAATTTTTTGAGATAAATTAATTGTGGTTATCTTACTGCACTAAAGCTTGCATAATCTTTTCTCTGAATCATAATCTGTTTGCATAATCTCACAAATATTAACTAATTATTTGATTTAAGTATTTAAGGTAATTTTATTTGAATTGTTTTAGTTAAATACTAATCATCATGACAACATAATTTTGCAATATTTTACTAAGTATATAAATGCCTTGTTAAAGTCTTAAAATAGTCTTCTGTAAACACATAGTAAAACTCATTGAAATTTTTAAAAACACTCCTTGGCTTTTATTTTTAAAAACTCTGTAAGAACTCTGATTATTATGTGTTTTTATCAATTATAAGGTCTTGGTGTCCATTTGTTGTTTATATTCAAAATTCCATATGAACCCAGTGTTTTGTTCTCTCTTATTTGTGATGATTTTCTCTAGAGAGCAAACAAACCACATCTGATGACAAGCCTCCATGCAAAAAGCCAGCTACTGCTTCAGTTGTGAAAAATAATAATTCTATGATCTCTTGTCTCGGGGTGTTGCCTGGCTTAGGTGCTTATTACTCTGACAGCAGTGACTCTGAAAACTCTTCAGACTCTGAAATGGAGAAAGAAAATGAGTATGACCTTATTGGAAGGAGGCATGTGCATACAATGCCTGCCACACAAGAGCGATAGTGAAACCTTTTATGATGTGTTTTCCTCTGTGGCTTGTATATTTTTAGGCATGCCTTTGTTGTATTATATTGTATGCCTTTTGTTTTCAACTGTTAATGATATTCAATTAGGGTTAGACATTTCAAAGGTGAAGTTTTTTAAGTTTTTGCCTAAAAATTCTAAGCTTAAAAGATTCCTTTTTAGATGTATGTACATGTACAGTAATGTCTAAACTTGCATGAATTCAAAGATATAATTTTAGGTATTTCCCCAAGACTTTGAATGGTGTCTGAAATATTCTGTATTTTTCACCAGTGAAACTGTCGCAAAATAGGTGCCAGACCCTGCCCGTATTAATTTTTTAATTTTAGAAAGTGTCAAGCTTATATACCTGATAAATTGAGTAAATGGTTTTAACATTAAAAAATTAGACTATTTTACAATCACAGAAGCACTGATTGTGGCTAGCATATAAGATGCTTGAGCTAGACATTGAAAACCCTGATTTTTATGGCTGAAAATAAAATATTGTAATAGTTGCATATTTGACAAAAATCAGTTTTAAGGGTAAAAGGTTTAAAATTTTGAAAGATAGACTAAAAAAGACAGCATATTTCGTACAAAACAATAAATAAGATTTTATTCTTGTGAAAAAATTTTGATGAGACAAATCTTACTAAAGACTTCTTATAAAGCCTCTATAACATTAAATTAGTCTAATATTTGGAATACATAGAAATATGTATTGATTTATTGTACATTCTAATCCTTAAATAATTTATTTATTTCTAAATTAGTGTTTGAGAAACTTAAATCCCAGTTAAATATAACTGGTATGTAATTAAATACAAAATTGTATGCTAACTTTTGATATTTAACCTGAGCAATTGTTTCTGGGTCTCCTACCTATCATGCAAGTTCAGGGTATTGCTGTATTGAAAATACTTTATTTTAAATAAATCCATCATTATGAGAAGTGAAATATAATAATAAATATATTAAAAACAATTTTCCATATTTTAATATTCCACTACATTTCAAACAAATATATTAAGTTAAAATAGTATTTAAGATTATAAAATTTTTATTCAAAGAAAGGCATAACAAACTTGGTTTGTACTAAAAGTATTTTTTTAAATATTTTAAAGATTAATCTCATTCATTTAAAGTAGTACTATGTACCCATTACAGGTACACCAGTGGTTTCCAAATGATGGTCTGTGGAATCCTTGGAAGCAGGGCCATAACCAGACTTTTGTTTTGTTGGGGGGTGATTCGACATAATTTCTAAGGTTCCCACTCACAAGTACTTTTATACATTGAGTATTAGATCACTTACAGATAGAATTTGAATCTTTGTGCTCTTAAATGTCAAAATTTGTATACTATTGAGATCCCCAAGTAAAAAGGTGGGTCTGAGGGTCCACCCCTTTAAAAGTAGTGGGGTTTTATTCATATTGTAATAAATTAGAATTGAAGTCAAAATTTCTAGAGAAGTGAACTCCTAATCCCCCCATGGCCACGGCCCTGCTTGGAAGTGGATCATAAAGGGTTCAGTAGGCAATGGATTAAATTTCCCTAAGGGATTTTTAAAGCAGTGTGTGTGTTGAATGAGGTGGAGTGAATACAATATGCATTCTTATGACTTTAGCTGTTAATATTTTAGGATAACATAACCATTACTATAAAAAATTAACGATACCTTATGTGACTGTTGTCAAAGAGCAATCTTATGTATCTAATATCTAAATAGAAATGCAAAAGTCATCACTAAATTTATCACATCTATTGAGGGGTTTTACGATTAAAATGCAGTATGTACAAACACATAATTATTGTAAATGAACTATTGAGTTTGGATTTTGTCATAGTGAAAGGTTGGTTCAATTCCGTTAGAGTCCCCGCTAAATATCGCCCGGTTCTTTTGGACACATTATATCCAAATATCAACAAATTTTCCTGACTTTTATTAATAAACTGAATAGTTGTTGATCTAATTAAACATTTTAATTCAGGAGTTTAAAATTATTTATGAATATTTCTACTTTTTATACTACTATAGAACCGGGTGATAGTTAGCGGGGACTCTAACGGAATTGAACCGAAAGGTTTTAAGTGATAGATTAAAGGTGGTCTGGTAGTGATGCTAAGTGATTAGTGGACTTTTTGTGTTGGAAACCATTTATGAACACCAATATTCTCTTAAAAATTAATGCCTTCTGCTAATACATGCAGAATGAACCATGAGGGCATGACTAAAAATTGAAAACTGCCTTTGAAAAGCGAAAATCACGAATTAAAGACTTCATTCATTGCAGCTAAAATGGACCCTCCTATCTTTTTAGCTCCAATCTTCGCTGTACTCTCATTGAATTAGCCATAAAAAAAGTTTAGGATGAATCACTGACTATAATAAAATATTAATATAATGAATAATTAAATATTAGATATTTATTCGGAAAATCAAACAAAATACTTAATCTATTTACTAAATTATGGGAGTGTTTTAATGAATAGGTTTTTATGGTGCTGAATCAGAACTTTATATTTATTTCTATTTAAAAGGTCACCTTCATATCAATAATTGCAAAAACATGGTACACAATTTTTGCTTTAATGTTCAAATCTTTACCATTTTCAAAAAAAACCCTATTTGTTTCTCAAAAAAGTGCAGTACAACAAATTAAAATTTTCTATAAGATGAACTGGTTCAATTTTATTTTCTGACAAGCAGTGTTCATATTAAAATAAATAAATAATAGGGGCCTCAAATTTAAAAAAAGCAAACATATTTGCATAACCTTATATCTGAAGTACCACTTTCATACACATTATGATAGGAATTCTGACCATTTACAAACAAAGCAAAACTTCAGATTTAAGCGATTGTCCAATGGGGATGTGGTTATTATTTCTCGAAACTGCATGTCATACGAGCTAAGACCAATTGGCAATCACATAAGAGAATGTGATGTACCGCAAAAGGTGATGGGTGGCAGAAAATTCCTCCCATAGAAATGAAATATTGCTAAAAGAACATTTCTAGGTAAGGTTTGTTTCATGATGAACTCTAAGAAAAAAAATTTGGGAAGAACAGCTTTAGAAAGAGTCCTTCAGTTACTATGTGTAATAGGGTGGTTCTTTTGCTGAAATTTTCTGATTTCAATTTATTGCTCTCACCCCCTAAATTTGTTCCATTATATCTAAAAATAATTCTGGTAAAATTTTATCACTTTCAAATTAAGATGGCTCATATTTTTTATGTATATTATCTACTCTATAGACCCTATAAATTTATGAGTAAAAAGTACTACTCGGGGACGTCAACTCACCAAAGCTTATATAATGCACTACGGGTGGACGAAAGGAATTAAATTCTGAATTTATTCAAAGGAACTCCCTCGAATGATTCCATTTGGAGTTAAATTGATATTTCAAATGATAAATGCCAGTGAAATAACAATAATGAGGCCTTTGACTGAACTTTTAATGTAATAAGTGCTTTACTACAGAAGTACTCATTTCTAACTGATCAAACCCAAAATTTGTCTTAAACTTAAAAAAATTAATTGTTGTACTCTTTTAGATCAAAAACTTTCAAATACCTTTGAAACTTTTATAGGTTTCATTTTTAGAATACGTTTTTCATTTTCAGATAGGAAATGACATGAATTATTCCTATACCAGAAGTGAAAATCGATTATCTTTTTTATAGTTATTAAAATTGTTCAATACTGGTTAATTTATGTTGATACTTTGAAGAAATTAAGTTTTTATTTAAACTTTCCCCCTAATACGTCAAAAAAAAGGAATTTTCATAATATTGTAAAAGAAAACCGATTTTCACTTCTGGTATAGGAATAATCCATGTCATCCGATCTGCACGGTTTAAAATTAAGTTCTACAAATAAAAAAATGAAACCTATAAAAGTTTCAGAGGTATTTCAGATATTTTGATCTAAAAAAGTACAACAATTCCTTTTTTTAATACAAATTTTAGGTTTGATCACAATATAAATCTTGAAACATATTTTTTTAAAAAATTCTGAAAATTGGTCATTTTTTCCACATTTTTCAAACTTTAACTTCCTTGAGCTACCAGTAAATATCACTTGAAAGTGATAAAATTTTACCAGAATTATTTTTAGATATAATGGTTATTAAGAGCTTGCTTAAATTAATTCAATAAGAACAACATCTTTAAAAAAACACCGCCGCCTTTATTCAATCTCGAATTCCGACTCTTAATTCTATTTACATTTTATTTCATCGCGTGATATTATTTCGGTCATCGATGTTGCCACATCATTGTTACAAATTCTGAGCGATAACATTCGACCATCCTGATGAACAATCGTCCTCGATGAGATGATAAATTACTCGAACTCTGGAGTCTGTTTTTGCTAGTCCAAGTACCGAGAAGGTGCTCTAATAGTGCGTCTAGGACGGGTTCTCCTTGGTGGACAGGATTCATCTTCTTCGTCGACGTCACCGTCTTCGATTTCCTTATCGATGTCACCGTTTTCGTTGTCGCATCTCCATGCCTTTAACTGACTGACATGAGCGGTGGTTGTGTAAAATCGTCCCTGTTCTTTAGGTTCAAGTTGAGACACTCTATAAGTGTCGTTTGGCAGAACATCCGTCACTACTAATGGTCCGCGATACTTCGGTTGTGTTTTAGTCGGTTCTCCTGAGGATAAGGGTGATCGCCTAACCGACTATCTCGCCCTTATCGAACTTCATTGTCTTGCATCTCTTTTGATCATAGTCAAAGTTTTTAATTTTCTCTTTCTCTTCTATCGTTCTGTCTTGAGGGTCCTTTTCGAAAATGTTTATGAGTCTTTTCAGTTCTTTATCCGCGTGTTGCATTATCAATACTTTTTCATCCTCCGTAAATGTTTGATAAACATCTAAGTTGTTTTCAACTATTGCGCCTAAAGTATCATCTTCTTGTAAGATAGGAGATCTGCTCAATGCGTCCACATGAGCCATCTTTGTCCCAGGTTTGAATTTCACCTCAAAGTTATACTCTTGTATCAAGTTACTCCATCTTGCAATTTGCTGATTCTGTGTTTTCTTAGTGTTCAGGTATACTAAAGCCTGGCAATCGGTAACAACAGTGAACTCGATGCCGATAATGAACTGGCGTAGCCTGTCTAGAGTCCACACTATGGCCATCAGTTCCAATTTGCTGGAATGATATTTTGATTCAGCTGCTGTTGTTTTCTTACTGACGCAATATACCAGGTGAAGTTTGTCATCCTCCCCATATTGAAGTAACATTCCTGCAATTCCTACGGAGCTTGCATCAGTATGTACCTCCGTTTTTGCATCAGGGCAGTATAGTGCAAGAATTGGTTTTTCTGTCAGATCACCTCTTAATTTGTCAAACGCATCTTGCTGCTCTTTATTCCATTGAAATTTAACATCTTTACGTGTGAGTCGTGTCAGAGGTTCAGCATGGGTTGCATATTTTGGTATGAAGCGTCTGAAAAAGCTGGTAAGACCTAGAAACCTTCGAATTTCGTGTACATTCTTCGGTGTTGGAAAATTAGAAATTACTTTAACTTTTCCTCGACCTGGTTGAATTCCATGTTCATTTATTACAAAACCTAAAAACTCAATTTCCTTCTTGCCAAATTCACATTTTGATAACTTCAGAGTTAAATGTGCGGATTTTAGACATTCCAAAACTTGATTCAATTTATCCATCATTTCCGTCCAAGATTTTGCAGGTATAAGAATGTCGTCCAAGTAACACATTACTGTTTTGTTAAACAAGGGTCCCAGTGCTAAATGCATCACACGTTGAAATTCAGAGGGAGCGTTGGTAAGTCCAAATATCATTCGTTCGAACTGTCCTGTATCGTCTGGAGTTATAAAAGCCGTCTTCTGCTTAGCATCTTCACTTAATGGAATCTGTAGGTAACCATGTGCGAGATCCAACGTCGTAAATATTTTGCAGTTCGTCAATGACTCTAACAGGTCGTCTATTCTTGGTAGTGGATACTTTTCCTTAACTGTCTGTTGGTTCAATTTCCTGTAATCGACAACTAATCGATGTTCCCCAGTTTTCTTCTTTACAATCATTACTGGACTTGCGTAAGGAGATCTTGTTTCCGTAACAATACCGTTATTCTTCCATTCACTCACAATTTGCTTTATTATTGTACGTTCTTCAGCGTTCGTTCTGTAGGGTCGCATCGAAACTGGTTTGCTGCCTTCTACTTCTTTGATTTCCATCGTAACTAAATCTGTACATCCAAGTTCCTTTAAATTTAGAGCAACACAATCTCTATATTCGTTTAAAAGCTGAACTAATTGCTGTTTCTGGCCATTAGTAACATCATTATCAGTTTTTATGTCTTCAGATTTTAGAGGCTGTTTAGTATAAGATATTTCTTGAGAATAAGTTGTCAGAACTTGACTATCCGAAGTTTCAAAACAGTCCAAACATGAAGCGACATCAATCGGAATTGAAAGAGTAGAATGAGTCGTTTCCAAATATTCATTACTTGCTATTGCTTCGCCTCTTGCAACACACTGGTTTTTCTTCAGGATAATGTCTTCATTTTGAGCATTTGTGAAAGGCACTTTTGTTTTTCCGTTGGCCACCTCAAGTAGATAGTCGACATTTCCACTGTCCTTAATTAGAACTAATCCTTCATGATTTTCAACTTTACATTGAACAAAATTAACTGTATTTCTTTCAAGCACAGTAGTTTGAACTGCTTTCAAATTTATTCTTGTGCTATCCAAATTTAGTTGTAACTTATTGAAAGGTGCTTCGTCAATATGCAATTCGTTTCCCACTCTTGCGTAAGCTATGTGAGGCATATCTAACCATGTTCTTCCAACTAACAAGTCTACTGGTTGAGCTTCGTCACCTACAATGAGCACTGTTATTGCCTTTCCTAAAACATCATCAATCTCTAAATCAACCACTGCTTTTCCATAAGTTTTGCTGGCTGGTATACTTTGGCTTCCAAAGGCGTAAATTTCGTTTATTTCGGGAATGATTTTGATGTTCAATTTGTTAACGACTGATTGTTTCATCAGACAGCTGGAGCTTCCCGTGTCAATTAAGGCATTTACCCAGGTCTCATTGTTAATCTTGGCCTTTTTCAGGTATACGAGAGAATTTGAACTACTCATAGTTTTTGTGGTAAAGTTGGTCACGTTATTTCCAGTAGTGCGATACTTTTCTGGACAATCCTTAGACAAATGACCGTAATCATTACAATTGAAACACTTCGGCTCACCCTTCTCATTACGTAAAGGTTTTCGGTAGCTCGAAAATTCACGGTTTTGGATGGATTCCATTTGTGGAGCCCGTACCTTCGATTTAATGTGATTTATGTTCCCGGAACGTTGGAAACGATTGTTAACTGGATATTTATTGAGGTTACTTGCCTGTCTACGTTCGTATGCTTGATTCATCGATCTGTTTCCCCTCACTGCTTCGTATTCATCCAACTTATCGGCAAGATCCCTTGGCGTCACAAATTTTGCCCATTCATCGATGAAATGATCCTTGAGTTCACCAGGCACTTTACGTTTCATCTGATCCGTGATAATCAAATTCTTCAACCCTTGGAAATCTGTGATGTTCACACCTAAAATCCATTCTTCGAAATAGTTTTGTAATTCAAAAGCGAAATCACTCCATGTACTGTTTGAATTTTGAAGTTGGAAAAACCTTTGCCGAAATTTCTCCGGGCTTAGTTTGAAACGTTTTAGTAACAATTTCTTAATATATTCGTAGTCATTTGCAGTTTCTTCGGGTTCTCTTGCAATTATTTGTGTTATTTCATAAGGAAGTAAACCTAACAAGTGTGATACCCAATCCTCTTTAGACACTTCGGCCCTACGTGCTTGCCGTTCAAATAATACTAAGTAAAGGCTAATTTCTGAATCTTTAAGATCAAACTTGCGAATAAATTTTTGCAAGTCAGTCTTTGGCTTAGGAGCAGTCATATCGGGATTAAACTGAAACCCTTCCGCAGCGTTGGACGCATTTTCTCTCGCCAATTTTAATTTTTCTAATTCGAAAGCCCGTTCTTCTTTCGCTTGACGTTCCTCCCGTTCCCGTTCTTCTTTTTCTCGACGCTCTTCCCGTTCTTCTTTTTCTCGACGTTCATTAATTATACTTTCCAACATTGCCTTAACAAACTCTTCTTCATAACGTGAAGACTCTAAAATCAAATCCTTCAGATCTATAACTTTCATTTTATCGTCAGCTTCCTCACCTAATTCGACAGCTAACTCAAATAGATCCACTTTCTTCGCTTTTGCCAAGTAAGACATTTTCCCCGTAACTTAAAATTCAAAATACAAATATACGTTATTCAAAACAAGAGCACGTACCCGTTAACTTCGTTAAATGGATATCTATCCCACGTTTTCCTTGACGTTGTCGTTGCGGCGTTGTTCGTTGACGTTATTTGCGATTATCTGATCACCATCCGTTTTCTTTCCATAAGCTCCGTTTCGTTGTTTCGTCCGTAATCGTCGTTGCGCGCCATTCGTTGACTCTGATCACTACACGTTTTTAATGACCGTCATTGGCTATTCGTAAGTTGCGTATCCCACTTCTGATTTATTAAGAGCTTGCTTAAATTAATTCAATAAGAACAACATCTTTAAAAAAACACCGCCGCCTTTATTCAATCTCGAATTCCGACTCTTAATTCTATTTACATTTTATTTCATCGCGTGATATTATTTCGGTCATCGATGTTGCCACATCATTGTTACAAATTCTGAGCGATAACATGGTAGGTGCAGGACTATTTCTAAAACTGTACTAAATTTTTTTTATTGAGTATAGTGCCGTTTACATGGGAAAAATGCTACCCGGGTAGCTACCCGGGTAAAAAGTGGGTTGAAGGGAATTTCCAACTCTACCCGGGTAACGAAATTTGAAGGCGTTTACATGAGACATGATCTAACCCGGCTTTTTCTCGGTCACGTGGTAAGAAAAGTGATCTGCCTGTTTCCATGGTTTCCAAGTTTGTTAACAAATATCTCATTTTTGTTTTTGAAAGAGAGCATCAGAATGAATTTTAAAAGAGCGTTGGCGATATATGCAAAAAATCAACGGATGATAGCAGATTTGCTTACCGAAGACCTGCGAAGATGTATGAAAGCAATCTTGTATTATTTGTTGAATATTTTGTTTATTTACTAGTAACACTTATACAATTATACAAAATTGTGTTGGCAACATTGTTTCAATTCCATCAATGTTTATTGTTTTGATTTCCGTTTTTCATCATGTTTGTAAGTTGTGCTTGTCTTAAAAAATAAATGGATGTTTATTAAACTTAACGTTTTATCTTCACATTTCCAACTGCATTTGCTACTTTCTACGTTATTGATGTCCATTACAAATTATATCAAAACAATCAACAGAGCACACACAAACAATTAAATGGCGGACTACACAACACGCAAGGTAGTGTGGGATGGGACACGAAATGCATCATGGGAAAGGAGGGTACTACCCGGCAATTGACTAGGATTGAATCCTACCCGGCTTTTTCCTATCTTTTTCCCTTCGTAGGGAATGCAGGGTAGAAAAGAGGAGTAAGAGCCGCCTTTTACCCGGGTAATTGGCTCATGTAAACGGCACTTATGATGAGTTTCAAGCAAAAGAAGGGGTCTGCAGGTACCCCCCTTGAAATGTGACCCTTAAAATTAGGGATTTTCAAAATTATATCTCTCCCTAAGTATTCAATATCAAATTCTCTTTGGTCCCGGGAATATTATCTCACCGTACCCCCCTCTTGTCATTTTGACACTGCTGTAAATCCGCCATGACGAACGACCTTAGTAGGCGGAGCTTAATTTGCGTCTGCTCATTATAAAGTGCTGCTCTGTGTACTTCTCACAAAAGTATTAATTTCCTTAATAAAATTGGCAACGATTTCTTTTCCCATTCCTAATATTTTGGAAATTTTCGTTTTTCGGCGTGGGATTTTAGGCTTTTCTACCATTAAATAAAATAACCTTAAAGTATATTTTAAGTATACGTTTCGTAAAATTTCCAACATGGGATCAGAAGAATTTCAAAAGCGCTTGACAACCGAATTAGACAAGCTGAAATTAATCCAAAAAGATTTGCAGAAGGCTATGGGCGCAAAACAAACCTTAGATGGCCAACTTTCAGAAAACAATGTTGTGAAAGAAGAATTGGAATTTCTTACTGATGAGAACAAAGTTTATAAAATGACTGGTCCAGTTCTAGTTGAGCAAGACATAGATGAAGCCAAGCAAAACGTTGAAAAACGTATTATGTTCATAACTTCAGAAATAAAACGCAATGAAGAATCACTGAAAGAGCTCAGTATCAGCCAAGATAAACAGCAAGAATGTTTACAGCAACTACAGAAAGAATATGCTGAGCAACAACAGAAAATGGTGAAAAAGTAACACTTTTATATGATTTGAATAAGAAATGACTTCTTATTGCTGAATCTTACTCCTGTGCTGTTATTTCAGGCTCTTTTCTACCTATACTTGTGGTTTGAGTAAATTTATGCTCCTTTCATTGATTAAAATAGAATCTTCATTCAAATTAACTAAAGCCATCCTTTTAATTTTTATTCAAATCTAATTACAGCATATGTAGTGAAAGATTAGGTGACTGCTTACTCTATTGTGAATAAACTACCATGAATTAACACATAATGCTTCACTTAAAAACATTTACAATGCATCTCCTCTAAAAAAAATCTTCCTTGTATTCTTTTATTGAGTATACTTGTTTGCATTTTTGTAAAATTATTTCTTGGTACTGTCAATTTGTCAGGAGTGCTTGAATTTGGTTTCATAATTGAGATCTTTCATTGATAACCTTAATTTCATGCCTGTTTCAGTACGAATTATTCAATAAAGTTTGTTAAGCACTAATATTTGTTCAGCTTTCCTTTCTGTTAAATTTTCAGATTCCTTAAATATTTTAGGAAAAGTATTGACTAATTTGAAGAATCTGGGCTTAAAATCAAATGTGGTGGTGGATCTTGGGAACCCATTTACGTGAAAGTTGAAGTCTTCTGCATTCCTTCAGGGTTCCCACGGGCCTTGAAAAGTACTTGAAATTAATTTTTGTTTTCAAGGGCCCTGGAAAGTCCTTGAATTTTATTTGAAATATTTTAATTTAGAGTTCTTTTCAGTTTGCACTTGAAAAAGTTAATTTTTGATCCTATTAGCTTCTTATACATGATTGGGATTTTTAAAATTGAGGTGTTTGCTGCAACAATGAGGTAACTCCACTAGAATGAATATATATAAAGTCGTTACTTTGTTTTACGGTAAAAACAATGGTGACTTTAGTCACCATCCCAGTTGTACATTGCCGAAATATAGCACTAATATAGCCAAGGTAGTGCCATTTGATTTTGGGGTTTAATCCTTGTTGCAGCAAACACCTCAATTGTAGAACAGAAGTAATATTTTGTTACTTAATTTTTTTTGTTTAATTATTGTAAAATGAGTGAAAATTAGTAATTTATTTGAAATTATGAATGGTTGTAGTCTTCACTATAAGAAAGTGTTTTTGAGAAAAGTTGTTTTCTGAAGTAGGGGTATTGAACAAGTTTTGTTGCTCATAAATTACTTTTTTGCCTTTCTATGATAGTCGAAAAACAAAAGTCCTTAAATTTTATTCCTTACAAAAGAGTGGGAACCTCCATTCCTTACATTTGCAATAAAAAATTTCTAAAAAAAATTGCAACAGCCCAGATTGTTTTGGATTTACCAAATCATTTTAAACTAAAAGCCTAGAAAATGAGCACCACTCTTCAGTCTAGGGAGGGGCTTGATAAAATTAAATTGATGGATCAAACACCTGTGATCTATAGTACCTTTTGCAGGGGTACCCTGGAATTCAGGGTTTTATCAAAATTTTTGGAAATCTTGAGCTTAACAAACAAGTACAAAATCAAGTCCAATATAAAAAAATAAGTGGAGAGCTGCGGAATGAATATTATCATATATGATAATATTCATTCGGCAGCTCTCCACTTATTTTTTTCATCATCACATATGATCACATCATATTCATATGTAATTCATTCCCGTTACAATATTCATATTCATATCATATGAATATTCATCATATTCACATCATATATGATGAATCCAGTCCTATCCTTGATACATTGAGTCTGATACTCCAGAACAAAAAAAAATCTTGAAACAATTTGGGATTCCGGATAAAAGGTTCATTACTCTAATAGTTTTCTGGAATTTTGAGTTGAAGTCGGCAGCACCCCTGCTTTTGTGAAAATTTAAGATCTTTACTTATTTTTAGACTTCATCTTTTCTTGAAATGAAATTGGGATTTCATTTTACCCCCTTTTTTAATTGTTTCCCACATTTCTTCTATATTAACAGTTGCATCAAGGTTGCTGATTTTTACTCTTAAAAAACTGGGTGCTTTACTTTAGGATTAGCTGGGTGCAAATCTCACCAATCAGACTAAATTATGCATGAAAATATAAGCAACACTGCTAGTTGAGTTTTTTAATTGTTTTTTATTTTGATGTCTGCTTATTTTTGGCTATTCTTCAGAATACTTGGCATTAGCACCCAGCTAATCCTAAAGTACCAAAATCTGATTTATTTTATTTAAAAGCTAAAATGGAGAAAAAAAAGCTTCAGCAAGATGCTAAAGTAAATTTTTTTTTTTTTATTTCCAATGGCAGAGCACAACATACACACTATGACCGAGGTCATCGATCCAGACATGCCGAAATCAGTACTTGCTTCTTGTTACCCAGTGGGCACCTGTGAACTGAAGCCACGGAGGTGAAGTACCGTTGCCCACACCACACACACATTCGCAGGCACAACCCCTTTTTACAGGGGGGCCACATTCATTCATTACACACACAAGGACTGAAACTAACATCCATGCCATACGGGGATTCGAACCACTAGGCCAGTACGTCGGCAAAATAACAGTTGGTTAGATATGTCAAGAATGAATTGAATGTACTATTCTAAGTAAAGGGCCATTTTAATTTTAATTTCACCTAAAAAGTTGGGGAAGTTACTCATTTTTGCTCAAAACCTGGAAAATTACCAATTTTTAATATTTGCGTGTCAATTTTGACTCTAGAAAGTGAAAGACTAGACCATTTATTTAAAACATATGTTCAAAATAGCAAGAAATATCCAAAAAATGCTGTGAATTATTAGTTTTTTTACTGTAAAATCTTCAAAATTGACCTGGGAAAAGTCTGAATTTTATTTCTGAAATTGAGTGGGAACCCTGATAACTAGTCTTGTTCTGAGGATTTACAAAATTAATTTTTTAGACATAAATCCCAAATGTACATAATAGGTTAAATGTAGATTTTTGGAACATGAAAAAGTATCTAATCCTAAGGTACAGTAGAACTCTATATAATCACTTTCAGAATCTTAGAAAAAAATTAAGACAGAAATGTACTGTGATTCCCAAAATAATGATTGTCTATGCAGGCTATTGTCCTTGCATATTATCCTATTGACCATGCTGCTGAATTCGAAAGAAGGCTATTGACTTTCCTGTTACTGTGGACTGTGCTGCTAAATTAAATGGTCGACAGCAATATGTAAATATCATTTTTTCTACCATTTTCAACATACATACAGTAATTAATTAAAATATACCCTTTTTTCGGAAAAAAATCCAATTATCTGAATGGGGTTCGGTCCCAATTGATACGGATAATTGGAGTTTTACTGTATCCATTATTTACTATTTTTTTATCAGAAAGGAAGTCTTTTTACAGAATTGTTTCAATGGGTTATATTCAAACTAAGTAAAAGATTTTATTAATGTCAGAATTTTTCTGTTCTTTCATTAATTTAGTTATATTTTGGATCCATTATTATTTCAATTGATCATTGTCTATAGTTCGTGTGAAGAGTGAGAATTAGCCACTATAGTGAGAATCAAGAGGTTGTATTCAAACTATTCAATCATTCTATGTGATTTTTCTCTTCATCCAAACCTTAGGTTTTTTAATTAGTTTTTCTTGTTATTAATCTGATCTTAGGGGACATCTATAAATTACAGGAGGTCAAAGGGGAAGAGGGATTTGGCAAAGTCAAATCTGGCATCAATTTTAACTTTTGAAAATGCATGTTTTTCTTTGATCTTTTTCTACCAGTTTAGGGAAAATCCACACATTAGTTAAAACAGTGAACCATTAGCAGTTAGTTGTGATAATTACAAGGCAAAAGGAAGTGTTAATGGTTTCAACAGGAATTAGTATCAAAACTTATTTAATATATATTATGCAGCATGCCAGAGATAAAAAACATTTTGGACTTTTACTAATAAGATTTAAACTGATAGGGTAAAACTCATATGAGAAACTCAGGGGGTCATACTTTATCTCACCAAAGGAGTGAGTCCAAATAAAATTTGTAAAAAACACTTCATGTAATTTAAGATGTCCGTTTATTAATCTCAAATATTTTAAGCTTCCAAGATATAGAATATATCAATAAAACTAACTTTATTGAAACAACAACAATATTTATTAATACATTCCAATAATTTTTAAGCATAATTCAACAAAGCATTTTGTGCCATTAACAAAATTATTATATTTCTTTTTGGTCAACTGAACCAAAAAAACAAATTCATAAATTCTGAATCCTAATTCTTTTTTATATTTATTTGTGAATCTTAACAATGAGACTGTTTCCCCTTAGAGATCTGTTGCTTGACGTAGGCTATATTTTCTGGAGACAGACCAAGAAACTCGCTCTCAGCATTGAAGCATTCCATTAAATTCAATCCAACGACATATCCGTTGAGTTTAGCTGCAACTTCAGAATCAACCAATTCATGCTGCTTGATGCCTAAGCTTTTGAATAGCTTTGTATGGTGAGTTTGCAAGAAATACTTCTGATGGTAACTGGAAAAAAAGTTTTCAATTTAACAAGAATGAAATTTTAAACAAAGATATACTGAATTGAAACAAAGATGTCTATTTCCAATTGCAATTAGGATAGCTTGATTATTAGGGCTGCAATTTCTATGTATTACATATCTTTTTAGAAATGTAATATTGCATAGTGCTCTCAATAACTACTAGTTTCAAGTGATTTTGGATAAATTTAAACAATTTTTACTTCCAACATATTTTGGTTTATTTACATGTTTTTACATATTGAAGCTAAATATAAATACATATTTTGCTTTATATTCATCAATTTTTAGGTTTTTCAAAAGCAATATCAAGTTTGCTCAGTTCTTAAAGTAAATTATATTTTCAGGCCTCATAGTGAGCTCATTAAAATTTTTAGGGAGGAATTTTAGGAATTTTTAAAAACAATTTTAGGAATATTTTAGGAACTTGTTTTTGGGTTTTTGCAATTACGATACTGCTTGATTAAAATAAGTTGCTTATAAAAACAGAAAAACTACTGCATAGAACATAAAATTGGAAAACCCTTTGTTTTTTATTTGTTTTTAAACTGATTTTTAAAAACGATCGTATGCTTTTTTCCTTTATGACATGATTTTACTTGATTAAACCCACTGTTTGATACATCAAATGTTTCATTAGAGCTTCTGACTGTGAAGCCATACATTTGGGGTTCGAATCCCCGTTTGGCATGGATGTTAGTTTCTGTCCTTGTGGGATGAATGAATGTGGCCCCCTGTAAAAAGGGGTTGTGTGAGCGAATTTGTGTATGGCGCTGGTAACAGTACCTCGGCTCCGGTCCATAGGTGCCCAATCCCAAAGCAGCAGTCTTGGCCAGATAACAGTTAATTCACAGACGTAGATTCAGACAAATTTTTATCAGCGTTACTATCCTAATCCTAAAAAAGGATTTTTGTCACACTCCTCTTCCGGTAGCCATTCAGAAAAGCCAACAGTGTAAGACCATTTCGCAACAGAAGTAGTTTATTGAACTGAACTAAAAAAAGCAGATGCCACGGCTATTTTGGTTCTGCTGACATAAAAATAACGGACAAATTAGAACTTTTTTGGAAACAAAGAGCGTTCAATCAAAAATTTTAGGATGATAATAAAACTTTAGTTATATTTTAGGAATTTTAGGAAAGCCTCAAACTAAAAGGAATTTTAGGAATTTAAGGAACTCTGCGAGGCCTGTATTTTATATAATTAATAACAATTCTAAATTTGAGGAAAATTTAACCTAATGCTGAATTTAGTCATAAACTTACTTACTTCTTATTACAAGCATCCGAGGTTGTTTGCCTCGATAGCTCGGTGTCCCTGATAGGCCCTAGTGGCCAATGGCCACTAACGACTATCCCTAAGGATGTCCCTCATGGACTGGCCATGAGGGACATCCTTAGGGATATCCCTCATGGATGATATATATGTCCATGTCTGGAACACATTCATTCACCCTTGAAGAAAGTTTTTAAAGACCAAAAATGATCTGTATTCTATTTTAAAGGAAAAAATAAACTAATTAAAAAGAGCTCTTAAGGATTAGTTGGGCACAAATCTCACCAATCAGACTTTATTGGCAGGACTGGCGGCAGACTTTATTGGCAGGACTGGCGGCAGACTTTATTGGCAGATCCCATGGACTGGCCATGAGTTAGTCATAAAAAGTTGTGTATTCTGGATTGTCAATTGGAACATGTGCATTTTGTGTTTCCCATTTCGGTCCAAAGGATTAAACAAACACCTTTTGTTTAAAAGGCTTCCTACAAACATATATGTAGTATGCTTTTAGGATTAACCAGGCACAAATGCCCTGATAATTCGCAAAATATGCAAATATTAAAGTATATAATAAGTAGAATTTCTCAACTAGTAGCGATACTCTTAATAGTATTTATTTATGCATAGTTTGTAAAACCTTGCCAATAAAGTCTGATTGGTGAGATTTGTGCCCAGCTAATCCTTAAGAGCTCTTTTTAATTAGTTTATTTTTTCCTTTAAAATAGAATACAGATCATTTTTGGTCTTTAAAAACTTTCTTCAAGGGTGAATGAATGTGTTCCAGACATGGATGTATATAAGGGGGGTTTAGGGGGTCCAGACCCCCCTTAGCATAAACCTATGTCAGTCAAACAGAAAAGTTCCTGTCCCAAATATCCAAAAAATGAGTGAAAATACAACTTTTTCGGGTCAAATTTCACAAAATTTTCTGGGGGAGGACACCCAGACCTCCCCCTTTTTTGCTTGAGGGCATCTATTAACCTCAAATAATTGTGATTAAGTTCACAAAAATTCACATTGATATTTGAAGGGCACATTTTACTCGGAAAAAACATTTGGGGTTCCAGAACTCCCTTCGAAACAGTCTAGTGACGGCTCCCTTGGTCCTGAGGTGTTATAGATTTTGCCCCCCCCCCCCCAGTCAAAAAGTTGAACCTACGCCTATGATACTCCATTTTGTCTCTCTCGTTAAAACCCCCTTCTAAAGCTACTTTTTAAGAGGGTTTTCAGGGAGCTTCGCAGGCCGCATGAGGTCCGCCAGTTGGAAAACCCTGTTTTAGCTACACTTTCCGTGTCCACTACACCCCTGAAAAAAGTTTCTCCACTCTTAAGAGGTTAAAAACTTACATTAGAAATAAAATGAGAGATGACAGACTTCCTGGGACTTTCTCTAATGAGTGTTCATCGTGACTTGGCGGTGCAATTGTATTCCGAAGAAATTATGCATAAGTTAGCAAAAATGCGTACTGTTTTATCTTTGTTATCTTTATCGTAAATAAATATTTTACATATACCTAAATTATATATGTTTTATTGAAAGTTATTTAAAAGTTAATTAACTTTACCAGCACATTTGCTCGAGAGTCCAATGGATTTTAACATTAATTTACATAACTAGTTATGTGTTTTTTTATTTTTCTTTGTAAAGTGAATTCTTGAACACCCCCCTTATAAAAGCTATAGCTACGTCCGTGATTCCAGATATACCCCTGAATTTTTGATTACTTGACCTAATTGAATTAGCCTTTTGTTAGTTTTAAATTATAAAGAAGAAAGGAATATACATACAGGGTCATAAAATCTAATTGATCAGAAAGATGTGAATCTGTTGACAGTAGCTTAACAATAGAAAAGGATTCTTGAGCCATAAAACTACCTTACCAAACCTAACAATAGAAGTGCTTTTCACTCCTGCAATAATGTATTGAATGTGAAACTACTTGTTTTTTCTTAGTCTTAGTTTCTTAGGTGTGTTTTAATATAAGGTGAATAGGGGTGGAAAATCATTGCCTTCAAAAGGTGGGTAGACATTGATTGGGTGTGTGGAAATATTGGGATGGTCATTGAAAAAGGTTTTACTCTACTTATCAAATTTAATTAAAGGTGTCACACATGGCCCCTAGTTTCTCTGAACTAGATACTAAACATTTTTAGTTAATAAAAGAGTTAGCTTACTCCTCAGCATTGAAAAACTTCCCAGAGGGTTCAATATCAGTCAAAACTTTTCGTCCTATTTTTCCTTCTAACTCTTTCTTCATAGATTCTGCTAAAGATTTTTCTTCACCATCTCTGTAGAAAATTGCAGATCGATATTGTCTTTTGTGAAGTTCTGTCGGATCATGATTTTTCCAAAAAAGGTCTAGTAGATTCTTGTATGATGTTTTCTCGGGATCATAATCAACATCTACTGCCTCTGTATGGTCACCTCTGAAAGAAATATCCAATATTATATCTGAATTATTTAGGAAAAATTCAGAATTATTTGAAGCTTATTTTTTTTGCTCATATTTTAACAGATAAGTCCATAGAAATTTAGAAATATCTTTAGTTAGTCTAGATTTTTCATTGTTGATCAGCTAAAATTTATATTAACTCTTAAAATCTTATTTTGCTTTCCAGTTTCACTTGAAGGCATATTATTTCTTTTAAGCCTTACTTTTAGTTTCCAACCATTTTACCATCATTTCTCTACTGTAATTTTAATTTAAATTCAGAGCTATATAACTTCTTTTTTATTTAATTTGTTGAAATGCTTGAATCAAATTATAATTAAAACAAAACAAAAAGACTATTTGTAAAAACTTAAGTTTAAAAATTTTTTGAATATCGTTTAATAGTATACAGGATGTCCAGTCGTAAGGCTTATTACGGCCTTTACTCCTGAGCGTCTGGAGCTATTTCAATAAACGTGGTGCCTAACCCTAGTAAAACGCTTATGCGCTTTCTGATGAATCCGCTTTTAACGCCCCCTAGCGGCAAGTTTAGGAGTCAGCATGCCTATCTTAAAAACTATTAGAGATACGGAGAAAAATGTCAGTGATAAAGTTGTAGAGCATTGTGTATTTTATACAAAATGACACCTTGTATACAAAAATTAAAAGAATAAAACCCCAAAATGCGAGTTTTTTATCCGCATTTTCATACATTTAATCCCATGAAACGCAACAATGACTTTTCAAAAATGCGTCGTTTTTGAATAAGTTGGGCTATGTGTACTAAAATGCGGATAAGAAACGCTCTTTTTTCGGGAATTGTTCTTTTAATTTTTATGTACAAGGTGTCATTTTGCATAAAATAGACAATGCTCTACAACTTTATCATTGACATTTTTCTCGTATCTCTAATAGTTTTTAAGATAGGTACGCTAACTCCTAAACTTGCCACTAGGGGGCGTTAAAAGCGGTTTCATCGGAAAGCGCATAGGCCTTTTACTCGGGGTAGGCACCTCGTTCATGGAAATAGCTCCAGGCGTTCAGGAGCAAAGGCCGTGATAAGCCTTACAACTGGACACCCTGTATAATGAATATTTTTACACCATGTTATCTCCCCTTAGATCAGTCAAAGCATTTGTCCAGGACAGCAAACATTGAAATAATTGTTTAATTATATTAAACCATAGGTACCCAAGCTTTTAGGGACCACTGCCACCTTTTAAAAATAATTTTTTTGCCACCTCCTTCACAAAGTTTTGCAACTAATTTGGACAAACTTGGCCTTAAAGAAAGTTAACGACCCCTAGAGGAGCCCGATTTAGGTCGTCGCAGTCATCCTAATCACTGGTTAACTATCGACATTTTGGTACTCACAAGTTTCTGTACGTAGGATTATTTAGGGTCCCTCCAGTGTAACCGACTCTTGTTCTAAAAACTCCTTTTTGACAGCCGTACAAGGCATCAGAATGCCAAAAACACCCCAATGCGAAAGTTGCTGTTTTCATGGCTAAGCCGTTTTTGTTTATTGCTGTTGACACCGGGACAGACTTGGTACTTGCTGATGTTGCTGATAAAAATTGGCCCATGAATAGATAGATAAATAGAAGTGTGTGTGTGTAGTGGCATATGCTACAGCGTAGAGCTGGCTTCGTCACTATTGGTCTATGAGAAGGGTTTATCTCAAAAATCCCAAAAATCACATTTCAATCAAGTTATGTAAACAAACAGTGACCAGTGACGCAATTCAAAGTGAAAGTTGAAGTAGTTTATTTACTTGGATATATAGCACAGAGAATACGAAGCTAAATGGCTACATTTACTCCGGCAGCAGCGCTGCCCTCTCTTTGCGAAACTATCTATGGTTGGGTAAACATGTTTTTTAAATGAAAAGAGAAAAGAAACTTACATAAGTCATTTATCTTAATCTAACCTTGATCTTAATCAGCTTAAATTGTTATTCAAACAGATCAAGTGTACCCAATCATAATAAATTCAAAGTGAACTTTGATTTTGATGGGGAGCGCAAAAGGTGTACTTCAGGTGGAATTTTCTACGAGTTATTTGAACTTTTTTGGTAGTTCAAAATGAAATTTCTTTTTTTTCTCATTTTACATCCTAGCTTTTCTCCTTTCTTCCTTTTTAAATGCAGGGGGGCGCTCTCCCCAGGATGTAAAATGTTTTCGGCCATTCAAAAAAATGTACTTTCACTTTGAAATTAAAAACGGTCCGGAGAAATGTCCTGGGACGCAAAAATGTCTAAGGTTCATACAAGATTTGGGAGAGATTTTTATAAAAAAAAATCCTGACCAACATGTTTGAAATTGCGTTGTTTTACTTTTTCTTCCGTCCGTATTAATTCAGAACTTACTTGCTATGAATTTTATAATAAAATTAAGTCTATCAAACAATTTTTGAAAAAAGTTATGTCAAATGAGAAAATAAATTTAATATTTCGGTTTAATGTTTTTTTAGTGTTGATGTTTCTTTCTTAGTTTTTAATCTTTGATGAATTGAAAATATTTTATAGTACTTTAATTTTCTTAGAATCCATTATTATTATTTAAGCAGTTTTCAATAAAAAAATCAGAGCTAAATTTACAAAAAGAAATTTTTTATTATAGTATTTATTATGAAGCGTTTTTATTTATTAACAAATATAACTATACATGAAATGTTAGAGTTTTAAAGCTGTCTTCATGTAGTTCAAAGTCGCTTGACATACTGTCCGTACAAAGGGTGTAACTTTTGATGCCTTTATTTCCCCTTTCAAACACTTCAATACGTAATTGTACTGATCTTCATTTAGTTTCAAAATCCTTGAATCCTGGTTCAGCATCTAAAATTTATAAATAAAATTTTACAAAGAGTTTCTTAATATTATAATATAAATCTCTAATTCTAAATAAAATCGATATAACTTTCAAAACTTTTTCATCTAGGAAACGTCCTGCCATGCGCATTGTATTGAAGTCTTTTCATTAACCAACTAAAAACCTTTTCAAGATGTACTATGTACAGAGTTGTTAGCGGTACTAAAACTATTTTCAACATTTTAAAACCACTATTAGGTATAGATATTTTCAAATTAGTAAATTATCGTAAATTAGCACTTTTGACATTCTAAAATTTTTACACCAAATTAAAAAAAAATTAGTTCACATTTAAAGTTACTCTGATAATTATTTTGCTACGTTTAAATTACATTTTCAGTCGTTGTTGAAGTTTATAGACTAATCGAAGAAATTCAATACTTAAAATTAGGCAAATTTCTGTATAATTAGTTAAAAAACTTCAAACTGTCTGAGAAAGTTTAAAACTCTTGGCTTCTCTTATCTTAGAAATGGTTGGAAAAATTTTACTGTGGGTCATAATTAAAATAAAAAACACAAATCAAGCTCTTAATTATGTTTTAAAAATTTCATTTAAATGGGATTTTTTTTCCTAAAGTAAACTAATATAAACTTTTGTTCTTCGTTTCATTTTCCAGGTATATTACATTCAAAATTTTCAAACTTTATTTTTGATACCAGGTATTTTCCAGGTATACGTATTACGTATAAGACTCCTATACTGAACCACCGTCTATTCTGCCCTGACATTTTAAGCCAAATAAAAATATTAAAGGAGATCCCTAGATTAGTTTTTATGTTATTAGGAAGATAGTAAGAAGAGTAAAGCCGACAAAAAATTCTACTTCAACACTGCCATGTCCGGACAAATAACCGTTGAGACGAGCATCCCTGAGAGATGTGACAGGATTCTCAGGAGGAAGACTGTCATAGAATGTCCGATGGTAGGTGCGCAGGTAATATTTCTGGTGATAGCTAAATTAAAAAGAGAAAAAATGTCATCAATGAAATTTTCCATGGAATAATTGCAATTTTTTTTACTATTAAGATCTCTACTGGATTTTGCTACCAAAAAGACCGATATATGTTCAATGAAAATATCTGAACAATTGTATATTCTACATTAATTACAATTTGTTTTAAATTAGCCTTACAATTTAGGTGAAATAGAATAATATAAAAAAATCAATTCGTGATATACAGAGAAGAATATCTAAATAAAAAGTAAATGTAGTGACATATATAGGCAGGGCCCGATTTAGAAAATTTGGAACCCTAGGCCCAACATGCAGGAAAGGGGCCCCTACATTGCCATATTTGGTGCTATATATGAATGTAGATGCGTGAAAATTATTGTTTGATTAGTGTGAAAATTCACTATCGTCAGGGTCAGACATGTTCTCGTTTATCTTTTAAGTTTTTTAAAAAACGGGGCTATGAACTATGGAACTGCAACCATCTGAAGTTAAATTGTTTCCCGCAGATATTGATTAAAAATCCTTCACTAAATTGATTTTTTTAAAATTAAATCGAGGCGAGTACATTTAATTTTCAGTTAATGATATATTTGTGTGAGAAACATCAAATTTCGAGATTTGTAGCAAAATTAGTTTTTTCTTTGGAAGAAGGAGGAAGCTTAGTCACCTCTCTCCTTCAAGAACAAAGAGAGAAAACATTTAAGTTAATTTTCTACTCACTTTTCTGCTTCATGAAAGACATTCATTGGAAGGATTTTTGTCGCAACGGACTTTCCCAATTGTTTTTCACGTTCTCTCTTGCTAACTTCTGCCATGCTGCTTTGGGCGATATCCGTGTAGAATATCGCCGACATGTACTGGCGTTTGTTGCAACTGCACGGGTCGTGGAATTGCCAGAAGAGGCGTAGGAGGCCATCGTAAGTCAGACGAGACGTATCGTACACAATTTCTACAGCTTCGGTGTGATCATTTCTGAAAGATAAATCAATGAAATTTCGAATCCAGAAGCGATAACAATTTAAACTTTGCCCTAAAAGTGGTGTATTTTACAGAACTTTTGCAACTCTCTCTTTCTCAAGTACAGAGTACCTTGTGATTTTATAGATATTAAAAAAAATTCAGCAATTAATTTTGAACTTTTTTACCATCTTTGCACCTTTAATTACTGTCGATTTTTAATCACACTCAAATGATTCGTAAAATAAATGGTTTGAAAAACCGTATTTTTACGTATCCTGCATTTAAAAATAATATAAATATGCAGAGTTTTGAGACTATTTTTATCAAACATCCTCCTTTTACTAAATAAAGCTTTTTAAGATTATTGGGGAAACGGGGCAATTCGATGCAAGGGGCACATTAATAAACTTTCAATACCTCAAAAACCATCAATGTTATTTAGGGCGCATTTTTAGTAAAAAAAATGCCTTTATGTATGTGTAAGCATTACATATGAAACCATTAAGCCTTTCAGTAAGTCTCTAAAATTTTACGAGAGAAACTAAAATTTTTTCTTCAAAAATTTCCAAAAGTAAATTTCTAAGTAAAATATAAAATCTTCCTGACCCTATTCTACTTCGAATATAATGCCAACTTTCACTTTCAGTTCGTATAAAACGGGATTGTTGTAAAAAAGAGGTAAGTAAAATCGAGCGTTCAGAGAAGAAATAAAAGGAAAAGAGAAGAGAGCGGGGATGGGAGCGAGAAATATAGAGATGGGTTTGTGTTCTTGTGAATGCCCCTGGCCGTAGGAAGTCACAAGCATGAAAAAAAAATGGTATAAATTGATTTCAAAATTTCAGAGGGGGACCACCTACCCTTTTGGATAAGGCCCTGCTGTGCCCCACGACCTTATTATTGAATCCACTCCTGTGGCGGGCGCATTGCCTAACGTTTTAATTAGAAAGATCTCCTGCTTCAATTCGTTCAGCTCATCCTGCTGGTAGAAAGGCCAAGTCAAGCAATGACGGAAGAAAAAACGCTATTTTTAAGCTCCGAGTAGTGATTAATTTACATAGGTATCCCGGTATTTATAACGCACGAGTTTCAGTTTTTAAATATAGCTTTTCATCCAAACAGCATAAAATGAAACTCAGTGCTTTAGTTAAAGTTTCAACGATCGAGCAATGAAACTTTCACTCGTCATTGCTCTGAAGAAATAATTATGGTTAAGAGAGGGATTTTATTCTTAATTTGAGCAGAGCGGAACTTTTAAATGGATGTTTGTATAGGGTCAATATTTTTTGTGAGATGAATAAGTGTAGTTTAGGATGGACACGCCTTCCTTAAGGCTTGTACTAAAATAAAGCGTGGAATAAAATTATCCTTGATCTTACCTTTTTTGTTATAAATCCACAAAAGTTTATTGATCATTCAGAAATTTTTTTGTGTGATAAAGATTGTATAATTTAAAAATAGAAGTTGAATGACAATTTTTACGCTATTACTAACTTTCCTGAAATATTCTCTAATATGCAATAAAATATTCTTGCATAAATAAATATAAATGGCACCTTCTATGAGTTGTGTAAAATAAGAAAATTATAATTCAATTGAAAAAATGCACAATATACAGGAAATTAAAAAAAATTTATTAATATTTTGCAAATTATCCGAAAAACATTGCAATCTTTGCAAGAACTTATAAAAACTGATTAAATATCTAGAACTAAATGAAAATTTGTGAAACATAAAAACATTTTGAAATCCTGGATGTTCCTTGAAAAATTTTTAAGCTGTTAAAATATTTTATTTTTTTTATACCATGATTTATATATTTATAGTTATAAAAAATAAGCACATTCACCATATTTTTACCATGAAGGAAAATATTTTCAAATAAATAAATAATACTTTTAGTGTTCACTGTAGTTTTTAAGCAGGGGTCTTCAAAGTATGGCCTGTGGACCAAATATCTGCCCCACACGCTAGCTGAATGGATTCTCCAGGTATACGGTCTACCTTTTTTTCACTGGATTCAAAATCACCCTCCAACGTATGAATATTAGAGGGTATTAAACAGTAATCGCAAAAAGGAGTGGTAATGAAATTATAAATATTTTACACTAGCTGTTACGACCCGGCAAAGCCGGGTCTTACAGCTAGGCTAGCCTTTTATGCGAGCTTCGCTCGTTACTACTTCAAGTTCCTATTAATTATACATTAAATAAGAAGTTTAACTTTAATAATTTATTATTGTTGAATTAGAAACCAACTTCCCTAAAAGTAACTTTTTAACCTTTATTAAGTAAACCAACTTTCTTGAAAGATATTTATTTAAAAGCTATTATATTATTTTAAAATTTTAATTACTTTTATTTATTTATTTTTCTGATTATTGCGAGATGGCATCGAGTCAGTGAGTGACGTGGGCTTTTATATTTTTCTGATGATTATGATTATTATTGCGAGATGGCATCATAGTGTGCGAGCGTTCCAGAATCAGTCAGTGAGTCAGTGAGTGACGTGGGCTTTTATATGAGAGATTTGAATTAAATTAATTCATGATTAAGCTTATTTTAATAAAGTAAAACATGGGACATCAAAACATAACACGTTCACTAAAATTAATGTTTTTATGACGGGGCCGTTCAAATATTACGTAAGCACCTAAGGGGGGAGGGATTTGCTTTTTGCTTATTTTTCCTGACAAGGGGGAGGGGGGTATGAGTGATGCTTACGTAAGATGTTACAAACACTGCTTTTTCGAAAATATCTTGTTTCTTGCGTAAATAATTTAAAAATTCAACCAAAAATAAATTTCACAAAAAAAAATTAACTGAACTAGGAAAAAAAAGCTTTTTTCAAAAGGAAAGTTTTAACGATAGGTTAAGTGTTCATGGAGAACAATGAATTTCAGAAATCTAAGCATTCTTAAAGATTTTGTACAAAAAACGGACAAGGGGGGCAGGCAGTTTTCTCAGTAATTATGAGAGGGGGGTTTGCGGTTTGCTTATTATTTTTGATGACAAGGAAGGAGGGGGTCAAAATGACCAAAATTTAAAGTGTAGTTTAGTTTAGTGTAGGAATTTAAAAGCGTAGTCAAATGTGTCCCGTGGGACTTTATGGAGTAGTAATGGGTATGGAGACCTTTCATTCCAAAAGTGAAAGAAAAGTTCCAGAGTTTCCCAACCAGGGTTCCGCGGAACCCTGGGGTTCCTTGAAGGATTCTCAAGGGTTCCTCAAGCAATATGAACACTCCAATGACAGTTCCAGGTTGGGGAATGCTATTTAACCCCACAAAAAAGTACCATAAAACTTTTTGGCATGCTAATAATTCAAATTTTTCCTAGGGATAATGACATGGTGTAGTTGAAATTGTCTTTTAAAGGTTCAAAAGGAACTTTCTGAAATCAGAGGGTAGAGTTGAAGCATTATTTTTCAAAATTAAAATCTCCAAATATTTTCTGGGAGAGTATCACAAAGCAATTTTCAAAGCTCCACAAAATTGAAAAATCCTTAGCAATAATCCTTTACCAAGGTCCAACATTTTTTATAATTCCTTCAGTTTTGAAATTTTCTTTTAAGAATTTCTTTTCAATTTTTAAATTGAGTTGCATTTGTAGGTAGTAAATAATAATAATAATTTAGTTTTTATTATGAAGAAGTTACATTTTATTTTAGCTATTTTACGTTGTAAAAATCTTAAAATATTATAATACGATATTATTAGGGGTTCCGTAAAACTTGAACATTGTCACAAGGGTTCCGTGAGGGTGAAAAGGTTGGGAAACGCTGACCTATATGATGGTGTCTTCTCGAATACTTACACACTGGGGTAGTTCGGCACCGGTCCTTTTCCCCCGCAGTACCCGACGCGGGTCCGCAGCACCCCGGGCTGTGCCCCGAACTGGCCGTCCGGCTTCCAGAAACAGGCCAGCGCGAAGCAAGCCTTCCCTTCCTCGCTCATCACGCCGATCGAATGCGAATGCTCGAAAAGTGAACCGGTTGGAGGAACCCCTTCTCCTTCATTATCATTTATTACCCGACCTCTTTTTACCTTTGTTCGTACGTAAACTTCGTATGTGCGTGTATATTTACTACATAAATACGCTCCCTCAGGGGAGGTCTTCGAACTTTTTCGCGTCGTTCTTTTGGAATTATTTTTTCGAGTGGCATCACTGACGCACCCAATGTAAAATCAAAGTACTTTTGATAAAAAAAACCTATCACATGAAAACGTAAATAGGTTTTTTTTATCAGTTATTAAGGTTTATTTTAATGAATTGGTAAGTAATGGTATGGATTCCCAGAATTTGTCAACATTTTCCTTAAATTCATTTACACCAGTGTAACCAACTATCGTCTCGCCTTATTCAATTTGAAACTGTGACCCCTCGTTCTATAATCTTTACTAAAGTCCAAACCCTCTGTGTCCCCCTTGCTTTATCATTTTAAAAAGTAATGCAAAAGTAAAGTTAAAAGAATTTAATAACAGGAAGTGTACTAAAACTAAAAACACGGGTCAAAAATGCCTTTTTCCGTATAAGTGAATCCATTCTTAAAACAAACTTTAAACACTGGCTACCTCACCAGCGGTTAACCATCGGTGAAAGAAGGATTCCACCAATCAGAGTCAGCAAAAAGCTCATTTCCATTCTTTTTAGTTTCTGGTTAACCACTGGTCAAGTGGCAGGAGAATAAGTCCGTAAAGATTTCAAGTAGAAAAGGGGCAATTCCAGCATTTTTATTTTATTTTTTTAATCGATAGAGATATCCCAGAGAGGAATATAAGCGCAAATTTTTTTTTTAATTGCGATACTTATTTACTTTTTATCTGAATTTCAAAGTTTGACGTGTAAAAAGGGATCGAAAATAGCATGAGACGTCACTCAACCTGAGAGAGAGTATTAAATTTACTATAATTAATTTATAGATATATAAGTACAGATTTTAAAGTAAGGGAGAGAGAAAATTGATTTTGAAAAAATGATTTAGGATTCAAAGCGATTGTTGATTTTCACTTTAAAGTAGGGCCAAAACAGATCTGATGTCATCAATCCGAAACAAGTGCAAAAGCGATTATTGATTTTTTAATGTCAGTATGGGCTTATGAGGGACTCGAACCATCAGTTCAATGTTGATAGCAAACAATAAGAAATAGAAACAAATAAATATTTAACCCCATTTATCAGTAAATTTTTTACCTTAACGAATAAATAAGATTATAATTGCATTTTTTTCCTAATACAAATTCATATTTTATGAACACACATATTGAAAATCACGAATAATTTCTCAACATGCCGTTTGGGAAATCAAATTGAATTATCATTTAAATAATCTTGCTATGGAAGCGCAGTCAATCTGAAACTATAAATATTCGGGATCACTAACTCTTTCATCCTGATTGTTTGGTCATCTTTCAGAATGTGGATGTTCGTTTGGTTGCTGCAAGGTAGGTTTTTATCTTAACTTAGAATTTGATTATGTTTTATTTTAGCATTTCTTGTAAGAATTTTTTCAATTAACATGGATGTTCTTTCTAGGCCTGGTTGCCTCCGCAGCGGGTGTGTACCTCAATTCGCCTTGCACCAGGTCTCTTTTGAGGTGTGCGCCTTTTCAGTTGTCTCTCTCTGATGGAAAGTTCTCCAACAACTTCATCGAGGATCCCACGACTTTGAATCGACAGTGCAGGTTAGTGACTCGAGATTTCAGAGGAGCTGCTTGGACAGCTTTAGAAAGAGTCCTTCCATCGCCATGTGTAACCACGGCTCATTTAGGCTGTGGGTAAACATGGCGGCTGGAGAACTCTTTCTAAAGCTGTTCCAAGCTGCTGCACTGTTCATACCAAATATGTTGAGATTGTGCAACTGTAACTAGGAGTAAACAAATTTTGGCCATGCGTAAAAAAAACTGGACAAATCTTGAACGTTTGTGCTGTTTAGTTTAAATGACAGTAGCGTATTTCATTCAAGTTTTGAGTATAATAGAATGCTTTCTATTACGGTATTTGTGATGTTCCTGGCAATTTTGAGAATATTACTGAACAATAATTAAACTTTATAAATGTGATCGGATTTTTAAACTTAAAGATCTGGACATAGTCAGATTATCGGGACGAGTAGTCCAAAGTATTGCTGAAAGAAAAATTTTTTGATTTCACATAAAACAAGAGTGGGATTGGTCAAGTGTTATTTATAGTCAAATTCCCTGCCACACGTAATAGGGTAAATATAGTTCTCTAGATCACGAAAAGATAATAATTAAATGTGACCCTCTGCTTTTTGAAAAATTTTAATGCTTTCCTTTTGTTTCATCGGGTCGGAGTTTTAGAGATTGCACTTTTTCTACACAATAACACATTTTATTCGTGAATATTCATTAACTATATACAGTTCCTCCATTCGTTTCACAAACTACTTCTGAAATCTAAACACTATTTTTAACGTAAAATTTATTGATTTCTGCCAAAGTGCTGAACTAAATGTCAAATTTGTTTTAAATACGACTAAAGTGTTACAGATTTTACCTTTAAAGTTTTGAGTATAATCGAATGTTTTTATTACGGAATTAGTGATGCTCCCGACACTTTTGGAATTGTTATTACAGAACATTAAACTATATATAAATGCGATCAGATTTTTCAAACTTAAAGATCGGGACGTTCGAGAGGACCAAAGTATATTACTAAACGGGAGAATGTGTTTCACATGAAACAAGAATTGGGTAGTCAATATGTTTATAATCTATTTCCCTTTCACACCATAATAGGACACGTCTAGTTTTCTAGATCATAAAGATATTGCTTAAATGTAGGGATTGTCGTTTTAAGGCATTTTGGTCATCCCGGGAAATCCCGAAAATTTAATTTAATTTCAAGAATATTTTTTTTGGCTGTAAAATCTAAACTTGCATAAAGATGAAATTAGAAAAAAATTATGGGGAGAAATTATTAGTTTTTAATTCTACAATTTTTCAGTTCTAGTAATAGTTTTTTTGCAATTTAAAATTCACCGTCCATTATAATAGTACACACATATATCCCATAAAATCTTATGAAATGACTAGAACTTAATATTTTAAATTTGTTTTAAAAATTCTCAAGTTAAAAGTTTACTTACCCTAAAAATGCTTTTGAATTCCCTTATACATAACATATGTAATAATTCTAATGTTTTTTTTTTTTAAATGTCGGAGCAAACCACTCGTAGAACCTTTTTTACACTTAATTATCAAAGAACACTTCAGAGTTCATAAAAACACTACTTTTCATTACGGAAGTTTGTAAAGATGTAGATTACACTCAAAAAGGTATTTATTGGTTAATACTTATTTTGTTTTAGAAACAAAATCATGTGCTGTCTGTAGTAATGTATGTGCTCTTAAGAAACTTATAATTTAAAAATTTTAACTATATTTGAGTCGTCTAGTTTAAAAACCAAATAAGTAACTTTTTCCTAATTTTTCAGGATTAACAAAAAACTAAATATTCAAACAAATAATGCTATACAAAACCCTTATTTTTTAGGGTTTTGTAAGTGATATAGTTGGAGCAATTTTAAGCATAAAAGTTTTAAAACACTGTATTTTGTCACAAAATTATAGATTTTCTTCCAAATTAGTGTTAGAAACATTAGATCTGTATTTTTTGAAGCTTAAAACTTGGATATTTGCTAGATCTGTATTTTAACAATCAGAACATAAAATAAACTGAAAATTGAAAAATTGATCTATCTAGTTTTTAAACTAGACGACTCATTTAAGACGATGACTCGCGCAATCTTGAATATAGTATTTCTTAATTTCAGTATATCTCAGAAATCCTACCTGCATTAATATAGAAAGAGATTGGATAATTCAAGCCTGCAATCCTCACAAGATTATGTTCAACTGGTGAATACTTCAAACTTGATTTCTCTGGAGGGTAGGTGCTTGTAAGTTGAATTTTAATATTATTTGTAGAAGAAAGATTTAATAATGTGTTAAAGGAATTTCTGTAGAACAGTACATACTTTTTAAAACTTACTGGAATAGTTAAACAGTGTTGTATAGATGTAGTGAAATATTGAGTGAGATTTTAAATCTTATAAATGGATGAAAGCCTTACAGCCATATTCACAGCCATCAGTGTCAGTGTTAAATCCTTGGTCAAACAAGGATTTCACCAATCAGAGTCAGCGAAAAGCTAATTTCCCTTTCTTTAGCTGCTGGTTAACACCGACGCCGATGGCTGTGAATATGGCTGTTAAAGTTCTACTATCTGGTTCACAATAAACCGATAATGTTTTTGCGCTTATCTGGGTTTACATAAAAATATAAAGGCAACTTAATTTATATTTTAAAATTTTTACTAAGCCTTTACCATGTTTATGGGTTTATAAAAGATGTAAATATTCTTCGTCACGGAATATTCCTGTTTTTGAAATCAAATCTATGTTTAATGGAGTATTTTAGTGTTAATTTGATTTTAGTAAACTTTCAAACACAATAGAAAAACTTTTTAACTGTAAAGTTAAGTCGCATATAGTACTAATTCTATAGTAGTACTTATCGATGAACTATATTAACCATAGAACTACTTTGCAATACCTTGCATAATTGTGCATTTAAAAAAATTAGTTTTGAGTAGAGATGGAAAATTTCCGGAAATTTTGAGAAAAAGCCAGAAAAAGAGTGCGTTAAAAACTGGACGAATCTTGAACTGCTGTTTAGTTTAAATGACAGTAGCGTATTTCATTCAAGTTTTGAGTATAATATAATGCTTTCTATTACGGGATTTGTGATGTTCCTGGCACTTCTGGGATTATTACTGAACAATAATTAAACTTTATAAATGTGATCGGATTTTTAAACTTAAAGATCTGGACATAGTCGGATTATCGGAACAAGTGGTCCAAAGTATTGCTGAAAGGAATTTTTTTTGATTTCACGTAAAACAAGAGTGGGGTTGGTCAAGTGTTATTTATAGTCAAATTCCCTGCCACACGTAATATGGTAAATATAGTTCTCTAGTCTAGATCCCGAAAAGTTAATAATTAAATGTGACCCTCTGCTTTTTGAAACATTTTAATGCTTTCCTTTTGTTTCATCGGGTAGGAGTTTTAGAGATTGCACTTTTTCTACACAATAACACTTTTTATTCGTGAATATTCATTAACTATACAGGGTGATTCAGCTAAGTGTTTCATAACTTCTAGGGGAGGTAGGGTACATCAAGACAAACAAGAATTGAGGTAGGTTACGGGGTCGCAAGTGGGGTCTAAGGGGTTAAAATCACGGGTGAAAATTAGCAAAAAACCTCGCATATCTGGGTAGAAAGAGATACAATTGTTAGATTCCGGCACTTTTTTACATTCAACCAATTTAAAATTTTTATATAAAAACGAGATGCAAGTGTTTATTCTAAACAAAAACAGACCAATAATTGAATCAGGGATGCGTTGTAGGTAGATTAAAGCTACAATTGTCCCTTGGTCAGACTTTAGTTCTTTGCGCAATATAACTCCAACCAACCAAACAACCAACAAAACTCTAGTATTAAGATGTTTTTGTCATGACACTTTCTACTGCAGTCGATCAACTTACAACGCATGCCTGTTTCATTTATTGGTCTGTTTTTGATTAGAATAAACACTTGCATCTCGTTTTTACATGAAAAATTTGAATTGGTTGAATGTAAAAAATGCCGGAATCGAACAATTGTATCTCTTTCTGCCCAGATATGCGAGTTTTTTTTGCTAATTTTCACCTGTGATTTTCACCCCTTAGACCCCACTTGCGACCCCCTAACCTACATCAATTCTTGTTCGTCTTGATGTACCCTACCTCCCCTAGAAGTTATGAAACACTTATCTGAATCACCCTGTATATCGACAGCCACGTACGTTGCAAAAGCCTGTAAGAACATATTTTGGCGAAAATAAGGTTTTGAGTTGTAGTTGTTAAGGATGGCCTTGCGCACATCTCAGTGCCACCAAAATCGGCCAAAGACGCTTCAAAACTTCCCCATGACGATTTACAATAACCTGTAAGTTGATGGGAATCTCCCAATCACTATAAGCAAAACTCTGTAAGTTGCAGTGACGCCAAACCAAATTGCTAAACCAAACCAAAATTGTTTGAAAAGTTTCAAAGTTGCCTTTAATGTACAATAAAAACGGGACAGAAAAAGTACAGTTCATATGACGAAAAATACGCAGTTTTTTTCGTCTCCTGAAAACTTTGAGGTTTTGCACTTACAGGGTTTTGCAACGTGGCTGTCGATATAGTTCCTCCATTCGTTTCCCAAACTAACTTCTGCAATCTTAACACTATTTTTAACGTAAAATTTATTGATTTCTGCCAAAGTGCTGAACTAAATGTCAAATTTGTTTTATATACGACTAAAATGATGTTACAGATTTACCTTTAAGTGTTGAGTATAATCGAATGTTTTTTATTAAGGAATTAGTTAAGTCTACGACACTTTGGGAATTGTTATTACAGAACATTAAACTTTATAAATGCGATCAGATTTTTCAAACTTAAAGATCGGGACGTTCGAGAGGACCAAAGTATATTACTAAACGGGAGAAAGTGTTACACATGAAACAAGAGTTGGGTTGTCAAACTGTTTATAATCTAATTCCCTCTCTCACCTCTCGCACATAATAGAACACATTTAGTTTTCTAGATCGTAAAGATATTGCTTAAATGCGACCCTCTTGTTGTTGGAAGATTTTAATGTTTTCCTTTAAGTTTCATCGGTTAGGAATTTTAACAAAAATCGTATTTTGTCTACACGAAAGCATTTTTTATTTGTGAGTATTCAATAACTATATAGTTCCTCCATTCTGAATCTAAACATTATTTTTAACGCAAAGTTTATAGATTTCTGCCGAAGTGTTGGACTAAATGCCAAATTTGTTTTGAATACGGCTAAAATTCTACAGATTTTACCTTTACCCCTTTTAAATTTAAAAATAGTAACGTCTTCAGTGTAAATAATCCTAATTTATGTATTACCTTTATAAAATTTATCAATTTACTCTAAAGCTTAACAATTTCCATGTTTGCCAACTATGATGTCAAATAATTTTTCTTCAAACATCTTTATCAGGGACTTATCGAAAAGAATGTCTAATATTATATTAAATTCTATTACAGAAGCATAAGTCCTCTATTGGAAGGTATACAAGAATCTGTACTGCAACAGTGTAGCTTGAACCTGCTGAAAAAGAGTTCGCAAAAACACGACTTTTCATTGCGGAAGTTTGTAAAGATGTAGATTACACTCAAAAAGGTATTGGTTAATATTTATTTTGTTTTAGAAACAAAATCATGCGCTGTGTGTAATAATGTGTGTGCTCTTAAGAAATTTATAATTTAAAAAATTTAACTATATTTGAGTCGTCTAGTTTAAAAACCAAATAAGTAACTTTTTCCTAATTTTTCAGAACTAACACAAAACTAAATATTCAAACAAATAATGCTATACAAAACCTTTATTTTTTAGGGTTTTGTAAGTGATTTAGTTGGAGCACTTTTAAGCATAAAAGACGATGACTCGCGTAATCTGGAATACTATAGTATTTCTTAAAAGATGTTAAATATTGTTTGAAAATTTCAGTATACCTTAGAAATTCTGCCTGCGTTAATAGAGAAGGATTGGATAATTCAAGCCTGCAATCCTCAAGATTATGTTCAACTGGTGAATACTTCAAACTTGATTTCTCTGGAGGGTAGCTGCTTGTAAGTTGAATTTTAATATTATTTGTAGAAGAAAGATTTAATAATGTGTTAAAGGAATTTCTGTAGAACAGTACATACTTTTTAAAACTTACTGGAATAGTTAAACAGTGTTGTATAGATTTTGTGAAATATTGAGCAAGATTTTAAATCTTATAAATGGATGAAAGCTTAAAAGTTACTATTAGCGGAGTCGCTTGTGTCAAAAACCAATGGTGTAAAAAAAACTTTTGGCAGAAGCTTAGTGAGTGGTATCATTCGATTCGTAATGACGTCTACATTAACGTGGTACCGGATGTTTTTTCCGAATTCCGTGCAGGGGATTTCTATGACGTCATGAATGCAAGATGGCTGCCGTAGGAAAAAAGCTGTAAATGGCTATTTAGGGATGTTATCGCGTTTATGACGTCAAAACCAAAAAATGGCTATTTTCACCAAAATTACAGTATTTTGTCATGTAATACTTCAAATAGATGCTATTTTCAGCGTGAATGTAATGAAAATATGTTCATAATAAAAAAAACAACTATGAAAATTTCATTGGTGGTCACAAAAGGTGGATATGACGTCAGAAATCCAAAATGGCTGCCACATAGATTAAAATTTTTTATTTTTTTATTCAAAAATTGTTTAATTGGGAATTATTACACTTATATGAATGTAATACAGGTATTTTGAGGATAAAATTTAACATGATTTCTTAAAAAGCTAGATTTTATATATTAACAAACTTATTTAAAATGACCTTAAGGTAATAATCCTCGTTTATAATGGAGGTTATAAAAGGTAGCAAAAAATGGAAATGCCGAATCTTTTTTCTGTAGGATAATATTGTAATTTATACTTGAAATCTTGCACATGTGTTTATAACTGATTGATGTTCCAAATAACTTTAGGTTTTAAGTGCCAAACAACTCTTCTTCCCAGGACTCTGAGCGACGCAGGACCAAGCTTCCACGGACGGGGTAGCTGATAACCTGAGAGTTAATTTACGGCTATCTGTCAACCCTGGGGGTGGACCTATTCCTTCTGGCCATGCGGGACCTCAGGAAAATCGAGGCAAAATCGAAGACTTTTTATTCAAGTAAATTTGATTTCTTAAAGTTTAAACTAGATTCAATATCTTAACAAACTTATTTAAGATGATTTTAAGGTAATAATCTTCAGTATTTTCTTATTTTTAGTGTTTGCATAAACCTTTTAAAGGTTTGATTATCTTATTATTGCTAATCAAATTAAAAAATATCAGTCTTATAATTTCTTAATAAATTTATTTATTCAGTATTCAAATTGTATAACTTTGCAATCGCAGTATTTTTAAATTTAAATACATATACTTAAAATCTTTAGTAAGCACTAACGAGTACCTAACTGCAAAACTTTAATCCTAGACCTTCGTTTTGTGGTAAAAAAAATAGAGATCATATTCACCAACCCAGTTGTGGTTATGTATGGCCCTAAAACATAGCCACCCTGGTGACTACCGTTGACTGCCGCCAATGTGTCGACTTCTAATAAGTGAATCTTAATTTTTGAGTTAACTCCTTGTTGCTGAAAACACCTCAATTGTGTCTGGAAAGTGTGGCATGTCTGAATGTGGGCCAAGTCCCACGGTTTCCCTCTCATCAAATTTAGTGCATTAAGCGTTTATAATGGAATTCTAAAAGGTAGCACAAAATTCAAATGCCGAATCTTTTTTCTGTAGTATAGTATTGTAAATTATACTTGAAGTCTTGCACATGTGTTTATTAAAAGATTTTAATTGAGCTTTAACTGACTGATCTAATTTACCTTAGGTTTCAATTGCCAATCAGCTCCTTCTGGCCATCTGGCTTATGTACCTTCTGGCCATGCGGGACCTCAGGACAGTCATAAGCCTCAGGATAGCCCCAATGCCCTGAGCAGTGCGCCGAAATCTGGTGGAGCTGAGATCTCTCACGATGCCATCGAATTTATCGACCACCCTATTTGCGGGCAGGAAGCTGGAACACCTCTATATCAGGCGAGTTTCACTATAGCTTAGGTTTTTAAAAAAAGTCTATTGTTCTGCATGGTTGTATCTTAGTATTTAGAGTCTGAGGGGTGCAACCTGTGTCAAAATATATTGTTTTGTTTGTTCTATCTTTTTGGTAAAATCTACCTTTTGAATTTCTTTCCTGCTTGCCTTATAATCATTCTTACCGTGGTGAAATATACAGAATATCATTTTGATTCCTCATCCCCGTCAAAATTCTCTACAAATAACCTCGCGCGAAGTCGCTCGTGCCTCGTGCGCTGATACAGTGATCAAAAACTCCATCGCAAAACAATTTTATTAGTTGCTTTTCTTTGGGCTTTATGTGAAACATGGCTTGGAGTTCAAAATGTTGTGAAAATTTTCCAGCTGACATTCGTTATGTGTGTGTTATAGTACTTGAATGTCTACTTATTTTATACATTTGTTTTTTTCAGTTCTATAAATACTAGTTAGTTTTACTTGAATTTTTAAATAAATACTATTTATTATGTTACCTTTATGTTTGGATTTTTGTGTAATTTAAACTCACAGTAGAAATCGCATACACTTGTGGTACAAGCAATAATTAATTTACTTCGGAAAACTGTTTGCTATACTACGTGTTTTGAGGTATGAGAAATTCTTCAGTAACTAGAACCAGTTTTGAGAAGTAGGATTTAGTTTTTTCTAAATGTTCTTATTTAGATATTTTCCTTTAATTAAAACGTTCTTTTATTGCTTTAACTTTAAAAGTTCATTCCAAAATGAGTATTTATACCAAATGAATTTCATGACACCAATTACTGCTTTTTGAAAAATCTAGGGGTTGACTGATTTCTGAAATAAAACTTGAATATTCAATTAATTTCAAAAATTACATGTTTTCTTGGTCATGAAATAAGCTACATTTACTAGTGGCATGGAAGACAGTTTACTTTAAAATGGAAAGTACTACAGCAGATAAAAAGTCGCAGGCCCGGATTCGGTGGTGCTACACAAACTTGACACATGAGCTTCTTCCCAACCCCTTGTGATTGACTGGGACAATAGGTTGAAATATATACGTGGGCTGGATCATAATGATAAGATCAATTCAAATTTAAACTGTTCAAAGTAGGATAATTAAATCCTGTGCGTGAGAGTTTGAACCTGAGAGTGCCTGTATGAATCAATCTTCCAAAGTTCTTTACGAGTGCATCGGGAGAGCGGCCTCCCCCACCAGCTTTTAGTAAAATTTATTGCTATGTTTTTATTATTGAAGTTTAAAGGTAATAAACATAAGCATTTAAGGCTTATTGTTCTATAATTAAGTTTCACATAATTAAACTCTCATGAATGAATGCTATCTATTAATCAAGCATGCAAAAATAATGAAAAAATATAGCAATGACTTACTAAAAGCAGGTGAGGTAGTAGCCTAGTAGGATACAGGATGTGGATGTGGGATACAGGACGTGGATGTGGGATACAGGACGTGGATGTGGGGCATAGGACGTAGGATGTGGGGCATAGGACGTAGGATGTGGGGCATAGGACGTAGGATGTGGGGCATAGGACGTAGGATGTGGGGCATAGGACGTAGGATGTGGGGCATAGGACGTAGGATGTGGGGCATAGGACGTAGGATGTGGGGCATAGGACGTAGGATGTGGGGAATGGGACGTAGGATGTGGGGAATGGGACGTGGAAGTGGAACATGGGACGCGGGTTTGGAACCTGGAACTTGGGACATAGGACGTTGGGCTTAGGACGTGGATGTGGGACTTGGGACATAGGACGTGGATGTGGGACATGGGACGTGGGGCATAGGACGTGGAAGTGGAACATGGGACGTGGGTTTGGGATCTGGAACTTGGGACATAGGATGTGGGACATAGGACTAGGATGTGGGACATAGGACTAGGATGTGGGACATAGGACTAGGATGTGGGACATAGACTAGGATGTGGGACATAGACTAGGATGTGGGACATAGGACTAGGATGTGGGACATAGGACTAGGATGTGGGACATAGGACTAGGATGTGGGACATAGGACTAGGATGTGGGACATAGGACTAGGATGTGGGACATAGGACTAGGATGTGGGACATAGGACTAGGATGTGGGACATAGGACTAGGATGTGGGACATAGGACTAGGATGTGGGACATAGGACTAGGATGTGGGACATAGGACTAGGATGTGGGACATAGGACTAGGATGTGGGACATAGGACTAGGATGTGGGACATAGGACTAGGATGTGGGACATAGGACTAGGATGTGGGACATAGGACTAGGATGTGGGACATAGGACTAGGATGTGGGACATAGGACTAGGATGTGGGACATAGGACTAGGATGTGGGACATAGGACTAGGATGTGGGACATAGGACTAGGATGTGGGACATAGGACTAGGATGTGGGACATAGGACTAGGATGTGGGACATAGGACTAGGATGTGGGACATAGGACTAGGATGTGGGACATAGGACTAGGACGTGGGGCATAGGACTAGGACGTGGGACATAGGACTAGGACGTGGGACATAGGACTAGGACGTGGGACATAGGACTAGGACGTGGGACATAGGACTAGGACGTGGGACATAGGACTAGGACGTGGGACATAGGACTAGGACGTGGGACATAGGACTAGGACGTGGGACATTGGATGTGGGGCATAGGACGTGGATTTGGAACGTGGTGTGGGACATAGAACGTGAGACATAGAACGTGGGGCATAGGACGTGGGGCATAGGACATAGGACATAAAACGTGGATGTGGGGCATAGGACGTGGGTGTAGGACGTAGGACGGGGACATAGGACGTGGGGTATAGGACATAGGACGTGGATGTGGGACATAGGACGTGGATGTGAGACATAGGACGTAGATGTGGGACATAGGACGGGGGTGTGGGACATAGGGCGGGGTTATAGGACGTGGGACATAGGACAAAGGACGTGGGGCATGGGACATAGGACGTGGACGTAGGGCATAGGACGTGGGGCATGGGACGTGGATGTGGGACGTAGGACATAGGACGTGGGGCATAGGACATTCCTATGTCCTATGTCCTATGTCCTATGTCCTATGTCCTATGTCCTATGTCCTATGTCCTATGTCCTATGTCCTATGTCCTATGTCCTATGTCCTATGTCCTATGTCCTATGTCCTATGTCCTATGTCCTATGTCCTATGTCCTATGTCCTATGTCCTATGTCCTATGTCCTATGTCCTATGTCCTATGTCCTATGTCCTATGTCCTATGTCCTATGTCCTATGTCCTATGTCCTATGTCCTATGTCCTATGTCCTATGTCCTATGTCCTATGTCCTATGTCCTATGTCCTATGTCCTATGTCCTATGTCCTATGTCCTATGTCCTATGTCCTATGTCCTATGTCCTATGTCCTATGTCCTATGTCCTATGTCCTATGTCCTATGTCCTATGTCCTATGTCCTATGTCCTATGTCCTATGTCCTATGTCCTATGTCCTATGTCCTATGTCCTATGTCCTATGTCCTATGTCCTATGTCCTATGTCCTATGTCCTATGTCCTATGTCCTATGTCCTATGTCCTATGTCCTATGTCCTATGTCCTATGTCCTATGTCCTATGTCCTATGTCCTATGTCCTATGTCCTATGTCCTATGTCCTATGTCCTATGTCCTATGTCCTATGTCCTATGTCCTATGTCCTATGTCCTATGTCCTATGTCCTATGTCCTATGTCCTATGTCCTATGTCCTATGTCCTATGTCCTATGTCCTATGTCCTATGTCCTATGTCCTATGTCCTATGTCCTATGTCCTATGTCCTATGTCCTATGTCCTATGTCCTATGTCCTATGTCCTATGTCCTATGTCCTATGTCCTATGTCCTATGTCCTATGTCCTATGTCCTATGTCCTATGTCCTATGTCCTATGTCCTATGTCCTATGTCCTATGTCCTATGTCCTATGTCCTATGTCCTATGTCCTATGTCCTATGTCCTATGTCCTATGTCCTATGTCCTATGTCCTATGTCCTATGTCCTATGTCCTATGTCCTATGTCCTATGTCCTATGTCCTATGTCCTATGTCCTATGTCCTATGTCCTATGTCCTATGTCCTATGTCCTATGTCCTATGTCCTATGTCCTATGTCCTATGTCCTATGTCCTATGTCCTATGTCCTATGTCCTATGTCCTATGTCCTATGTCCTATGTCCTATGTCCTATGTCCTATGTCCTATGTCCTATGTCCTATGTCCTATGTCCTATGTCCTATGTCCTATGTCCTATGTCCTATGTCCTATGTCCTATGTCCTATGTCCTATGTCCTATGTCCTATGTCCTATGTCCTATGTCCTATGTCCTATGTCCTATGTCCTATGTCCTATGTCCTATGTCCTATGTCCTATGTCCTATGTCCTATGTCCTATGTCCTATGTCCTATGTCCTATGTCCTATGTCCTATGTCCTATGTCCTATGTCCTATGTCCTATGTCCTATGTCCTATGTCCTATGTCCTATGTCCTATGTCCTATGTCCTATGTCCTATGTCCTATGTCCTATGTCCTATGTCCTATGTCCTATGTCCTATGTCCTATGTCCTATGTCCTATGTCCTATGTCCTATGTCCTATGTCCTATGTCCTATGTCCTATGTCCTATGTCCTATGTCCTATGTCCTATGTCCTATGTCCTATGTCCTATGTCCTATGTCCTATGTCCTATGTCCTATGTCCTATGTCCTATGTCCTATGTCCTATGTCCTATGTCCTATGTCCTATGTCCTATGTCCTATGTCCTATGTCCTATGTCCTATGTCCTATGTCCTATGTCCTATGTCCTATGTCCTATGTCCTATGTCCTATGTCCTATGTCCTATGTCCTATGTCCTATGTCCTATGTCCTATGTCCTATGTCCTATGTCCTATGTCCTATGTCCTATGTCCTATGTCCTATGTCCTATGTCCTATGTCCTATGTCCTATGTCCTATGTCCTATGTCCATAACTCCAAAAAGGTGGTCTCAGCGCGCAACATCCGTTAGAATTTCGCGCGAAATCCCGCCGGATGTGCCCGCTTCGACCATAACTCCAAAAAGGTGGTCTCAGCGCGCACCATCCGTTAGAATTTCGCGCGAAATCCCGCCGGATGTGCCCGCTTCGACCATAACTCCAAAAAGGTGGTCTCAGCGCGCACCATCCGTTAGAATTTCGCGCGAAATCCCGCCGGATGTGCCCGCTTCGACCATAACTCCAAAAAGGTGGTCTCAGCGCGCACCATCCGTTAGAATTTCGCGCGAAATCCCGCCGGATGTGCCCGCTTCGACCATAACTCCAAAAAGGTGGTCTCAGCGCGCACCATCCGTTAGAATTTCGCGCGAAATCCCGCCGGATGTGCCCGCTTCGACCATAACTCCAAAAAGGTGGTCTCAGCGCGCACCATCCGTTAGAATTTCGCGCGAAATCCCGCCGGATGTGCCCGCTTCGACCATAACTCCAAAAAGGTGGTCTCAGCGCGCACCATCCGTTAGAATTTCGCGCGAAATCCCGCCGGATGTGCCCGCTTCGACCATAACTCCAAAAAGGTGGTCTCAGCGCGCACCATCCGTTAGAATTTCGCATTTTTCAAAAATACCAAAATTTGCTTAAATATGAGAAAAAATTAATTAATTAATTTATGTTTATGCTTAATAAGTTAATTATAATAATTAATGCATTAATTTCTATTTGGTTTTCTTAAAAAAACACCCCGAAAAATATGATATCCATCCCCCCTATCATTTTTAATGCACATTACATTAAGAATTTTTTTTTGTGTGTGTGTCCAGCCTTTTCCCTTTCACAAACCACTTTTTTTTTTCAGTTGGAACCACCTGTTGGGAACCCTTGCTTTAAAATAATGCGGGTCACGAGGTCCGCTCTCCAAAATCCTCTCCTCTTTAGGGAACCGCTGAGCTGGTTTCAGGGCGCCATCTGTTGGCCATGATACAGATTATCAAATAACTATAATAAAATACATAATATTTGAGGGACCATAAGTTCTTTTTTAATTAATATATTTATTACAATTTAATAAGAATATTCTGAAGGGGGATCTTATGAGTACATGTGTAATTTCCTCCCTTTTTCTTGAAGCTCCCACTTTTCGTTCCTGAAAAATATTCCTGCCTCCGATTATCAAACATGCGATACTCACAAGAATCTTTCAAAGATAATTTATTTGAAATCTCATACCTATCAAAAAATATAATTGATTAGAATTTCAAATATGCAAATTTTCATGAGAATGTTTTGAAAGGTGTGGATACGTACGTTTGTTTACTTTTTAATGGAATGGTTTTAATGCATGGCATGGCATCAGTGATTCGCCATGTACGTATAATGAGCTGAATGAAAGCTATGTGAAAAAGGTATATGTGATCTACCAATCGGGAAGTTATGTAAACTGATATTTTTGTATTGATATTAGTGTAATTTAATCATTAATTTAAAAAATGTTTTGCGGTGTTCTCCACATATTCAACATTCTATTATAATTCTCGTTGTTCTGTCCCAGTTATAAGTCTTCTACTTTGTCTTGTTCTATCCAGAGTGCACATTTAAACATCAACTAAGAAGTAGGTACGGTAAGATAAATACCCAACATCACCTACATTTCGTTGCACAAGATCATATATTTTAACTGTAGATTATATGCTTTTTATGGAATGTGTGTGTGAAATGTTATTCGATCTGCTTCAAATCAAATGGGATTTTTTTTGTTATTGATTAACCTTCATAAAAGTTATACTAAAGAATTTTAATTGTTAAATTTCTTGTGATATGTGATTCATACCATAATGCATTATGTATACTATTCGAAATGGTTTCTTTTTCAGATTCATCAAAAGATCCTAAATTGCCAAGCATTCAGTATGGAACACCACCTTAGATATCATATGGTACTATAATTTTTCTAAATATGTAACAACATTTTGATTATATTAAGATTAGTATTCAACATAAAGTTCTCAATATTGGCGGTATGTTGCATGGTCAGTTTCAATGGTTGCTCGTGGGTAGTAATGTAATTAAGTAACAATCTCGCAATTATAATTATTTATATTAATGGTTACTAAAGTAGTTTTCCTTGGTAACTTAACTCATCCAATGAAAAGTAGCATTTTATTTTGCTTAAAGAAGATAAACGGATGAAAACTTTTTAGTTTATTCAGATACACTAATATGCCGGCAACCATGAAAATCTCATTCAAATATCCTTTTGAAATCTCTGGTTTGTCACACAAATTGTATTTTGCATAAACATTTTCAATGATTAATAAACAAATTTAAATTCTTTATAACAATTATAACAACCACTTAAAAACACACAAAACATATTGTTTTAAGAATAAAAGTGAACAACAGTACTGATAGTACGCAAATAAAGCTAGAACAAAGAAATACAAGCTGCGGCACACTCAAAGTATGCGATTGGAAGACCGGAAGAAAAGAATTTTCTCTCCGAGCCAGCTCACTGATGGCTTCTCTGCATTTCTGTTTCTCAGTCGCAAGTGCCGCTGAAGGCAAAAAATTCTTAAAACTTTAAAAGGTCTCAAAATTTTTGTGATACATTTTTCTTTTGGGCATTTTGAATAGAAGAGAGGCTGGAAGCTCGTCTTGAATTTGTTACAAGTTAAAATAGATTTTCATTACTTTTTCATTTATTTGATTTAATTGACTTATTTCATTTTCATAGGGGGGTTCACGAGCTCATTTGCTCCCATGGATGAGCTGTTACTGGTCTCTTGATCACTACAAATGTTTATTAAACAAATTTCGTTATTCCTCAACAAAGTAAAAATAGTCTAACTCAATTAGTTTTCAACCTGGTATAGAGGATTGAATCCTAACTTTTTGGATTGATCATACTACTGTATTAAATTTTGTGCATTTTTTTTCTTATGCAAACTTATTCTTACTATTAATGCAATAGAATAAAATTCATGAAATCAAAAGTAACGGGTACAATTCTATTATGTAGTATCCATTTAAAAATTGTTAAGCTGTTATAGATACTAAATGAATATTTTTGGATTCATGGGGATTGCTAGCCTTGCTAGACAATTCCAAGATAAGTAACAACAGATAGGTACTAAATGTTCCAACATCACCAAATTTCAATTGTCATTAACATAGTAACCATATTTGAAAAAATTTCTAACTTTTGGTAACTGTTTGTTGGTATTTTAACAGAAAATACCAAACAACAAAACCCACTGTATAACATTTGTTTAAATTTTTGAAATATAATATGTGTTACTTGCATGTTTTGCCATTGATTTCATCATTACTAAAATTTTTAAAAAGTATAGTATTTTTGATGTTAAAAAAATTAAATTTGAATCTTCTAAATAATTTTAATATTTCTATTATATAGTAGTTTTATCACTTCAAATTACTTTTTATACACCTGTAGTGTAGATACAAATAACATCTGCATATTTTTAAGTTAGTTTCCTTCTCGTATTAAAGTATATATTCAATTCTATCATAACTTATTTTCTATTTATCCATCATAACTATAGTCTAATATCCATCTACAATCTGGTAGGTAACATAAAGCATTGATTAGTGCCGAAGAAAATTTGTTTGATTGACTCAACAATCTTAATTCTAATTTATAGTCTATAAGCTTTAGTTTCAGCTCAAAACTTTACATAGTTGTAAAATTTAAAAGCATTGATGTACAGGATTGCCCTTTGCATGTGAAAACGGTAAAACTAGAGTATATTTCTGATTACAATCCACTTAAAACTAAACAAATTAATTCAAAAGGTGATAAAAAACGATTGAAAGATGATCTTTTGCTACTAAAACAAAATCAAAACTAAAAAGCATTGTCATAGATTGAGTCTTAATACTACTTCTAAACTAGTAGTTGGCACAATATGATCTTGCCTGATTCTTGTGCCATAAAGCGATAACCAAAACTAGTAGTGTAAAGGTTATCAATTGGCAAAATCACACATGACATATGCATGACCATAAAATTTTTTATGATTTCTACATATTTTTGACTCTAAATAATCTTTCAGCCTAAGGCCATAGGCAAATTTATGTAAATCAGAAGAGGAGAGGTTTTCTTTTGTAATTTGATGATTAAATCTGAAATATTTTAAGGCTTGTTTAGACTGATAATATTTTTTTGTTCAGATTTAACTTAATTATAATTCCCAATAAACTGTGAAGCTTGTTCTATGACAAAGATATGCAATTATAGAATATTGATCTAAAAAAAATTTAGGATAATATATATTGCATTGTTTGGAGAATACTTTAAAAAAAAAGAATTGCATTTATTTGTTTTTCAAATAGGCTGGGTGATTATAATAAATGCATATTATTTTAAATTATAAGGCATTCAATTCATGTTTACAATTTATTTTAAGTGCTAATATTTTTTTCAGGCTTCTGTGTGACAAGCAAAAAGGTTTAAAATGAAGATGCCGGATGATGTATTTATATGCTTTCTATGATGTAGGGTCATTTCTCTTCAGCTTTACAATCATGGATAAAAGAACACACACCACACCCAAAGAAAATGCATCGGGGTCTCTTGCTCTGAACCACAGCATTTTGGATGGCCAATCTAATTGGTCCAGATGCAACTCTTTCTCTTCTAGCTCAAATGATTCCTCTCTCTTCAGCTCCAGCCATTTGCAGAGCTCTCCGATCGCGCTGGGGAAGAGAATGGCGTCCGAAACCCCCTCGGCCATTGTCCCCAAGCGGAGCCGGAACTCTTCCGGCTCCTCAGTTTCCAGCAACATGTCCTGTGTCAGTGAAAAGGAGGCTAAGAAGACAGTCATTATATCTAGTTGTGTTCCTCAGGTTAGTGCGCATCAAACAGGAATCAGAACTGTTGATGACTTATCCAGGCTGTCTTGCCCAGATATTAGTTCCGCCGCTTTCGGAATAAATCACGAGCACTTGTTAAATCAGCACTTGGCTTGTGGAGATTCAGCAGAATCTATGCTGCCTTTTCGGCACAATTTGAGGAGAAATATAAGGAAGAAAACTTGCAGTTGTGACTGTACTGCCACTTGTACTACTTTAGTTGTTAGGCGCTACAATAAAATCGGTAAAAAGACTGTCAAAGAAGAAACACTGATATCAACAAAAGTGGAAACCTGTTCCCCAACTAAGAGTTCACAAGAAGTTCATAATGTCTCTTATGAGAAGGAGTTTTCCCCCAGTAAAACTGATCACAATCGCAGACGAAGATCTGAGGTGGAAAAGTTGTACGATTCATTACATGAGATCGAGTGGGCAAAGAATTTCTCTCCTGACAATATTTTAAGACAAATCAATATTCGTCAAGCTGCATCGGTTTCAATGTTTGGCAATACTCCTAAACCCAATCAAACTTCTCCTGAAACTAAAGCCAGTAAAAAGCCAAAAGCATCAATATCTGAACAGAGTTCCAAGCCTGAGCTTGTTGAAAGGCAAGAGGAAGGCAAGAAGCTGGAGTCGAATCGAATAGTTCATAGAACCAGATCGAAAACGCAAAGTCAAGAGCAACAATCTCAATCTTCCAATAACAAAACGCCTGTTAATCACAAGCAGAAGAGTGTGCATAGAAAGGGTAAATTGAAAACTAAATGTAGCCAATTTTCAGAGCTTGAGTCAAATTCAAAACCAGATATCAGTGGATCATCCTCTTGCGTTAATTCACTGACACCAAAGAAGGAGAGGAAATCCTATTCTACTGATTCATCTGAATCTCCCAATTCTGAAAACTCTTTAGTATCTATTAAAACTGAACCTGATGAAATACCTGATTTAACTACTGATATTAAGTTTTTCGACATAGCAGAAGAAAGCATACGGACAATTGACGCGTGTTTTAGGGAGGTGGGGGCAGAAGTTGTGATATCTACTTGCTATGAAGTAGACAGTGATCTTCCACAATTGACATCTGTAAAAGACGGTTCTGCATCTCTCAAACAATCATCTCCTTGTGATATACCACCTGTTTTGGAATGTTGTGTGAGTGTGCCAGAAGACATATCGGCATCTGAGTGCAATAATTTTAGTGAAAATGCCAATCAAACTATATCCAATGAAAGTGAGTCTGAAGAAACATTTTTTGGTGATGTAAATACCTACATAACTCTAAGCAATGAAACTATATATGATATTCAGTCTTCTGAATTTGATAGTGCTGTAAATACTAACCTAACTGTAAGTTTTGAAAGTTTGTCTGAAGAGGAATCTTGTGCTCAAGATAGTGATGTAAATACAAATCAAACTTTAGGTAAAGAAAGTGTGCCTGAAGCAGAATCTTGGGCTCAGGATAGTTATATAAATACAAATCAAACTTTAGGTAAAGAAAGTTTATCTGAAGAAGAATCTTGTGCTGAAGATAGTGATGTAAATGCCAACCTAACTTTACATAAAGAAAGTGAGTCTGAAGAAGAATCTTGTGCTCAAGATGGTGATGTAAATACAAATCAAACTTTAGGTAATGAAAGTTTAACTGAAAAAGAATCTTGTGATCAAGATAGTGATGTAAATACCAAACTAACTTTAAGTAAAGAAAGTGAATCTGAAGAAGAATCTTGTGATCAAGATAGTGATGTAAATACAAATCAAACTTTAGGTAATGAAAGTTTAACTGAAAAAGAATCTTGTGCCCCAGAGGGTAATGTAAATAACCAAACTGTAATTAATGAAAGTATATCTGAGGAGCAATCTTATGTTCAAGAAAGTGACGATAAGCTTAAAAACTCTAGTTTAAAAATTACTGACATGATGAGTCATCCAATAAAACATTCTCAACAAGCTCATTTAAATAATAAAAGTGCAAATAAAAAGCTGCTCATACGAGCAGGTAGGCGGATACTGAACAAGTATTTAAAATATTTGCAGCCCAAAAAGGAAGCTGGTAGAGGTACCATTGATAAAGTCAGAAGAGAGCCTAAAACTAGCCATCAAGATCCTGCCCCTCCCTCTTTAAATAGTAGGACTTCTTTTACAGAAGGTTCTTTAAAACAGGCTAAAGTGAAAAACACGAACTCATTGGTACCTGTACGCCCTTCTTTTACATATAACTCGCACGCCTTGTCTTGTGAGACAGTTGGAAGCAATAATAACACCAGGACCGTTATGAAAACTGAGCAAAAGGTGTCTTACTCCAGTTCAACCTCAGGGGTTTCTTTCAGTCGTTGTAAATCTGATTCCCTATATGCAAGTAAAGAAACTGTGAGTTCTTTCTCTTCAGCTCAAAATGGTAAACGGACATTCATTATGAAAGAAAGTTCCTCATCATTCAGTATTCACGAACCTGGCCCATCTACTTTGTTATCTATTAGACCTAAATGTAAGTATGACTGTTACTGTAAAATACAATTTACTTCATTTCATTTTTTTTTTGCTACAGGTTGACTTTTTATGTTTTGCGATCATTATTTCTAAATATTCTCCTAATGGTGTAAACTTTTTTTTATAGCTTAGTGACCTAACATTTTTTGTTTCAGATGAAGATGATAAATATAGAAAAAATATTCCTAGACCACAGAATTTAAACTTTACCTGTCATTATCAATCACTCACAGTTTATCGTTATAATGGTTATTCTCAAGTTGTGCTAAAGCTGACCAGAAGAAACTCCATATTCCTTAGTGTTGAGGTAATTTTTTATTATTTTATGGGTTTGAACATGTATTTGTATGGATAGATGGATGAGTGTTTTTGGGAGTAATACTGTTTTTTTCTCTCTGGATCACAGTATCTGCTTTGAATATATTTGACTTTTGAAGTAGCTGTTTACTGTAAAATGTTGTTTCCTGCTTTTTTTTTATTGATTTTGATTATATTGAAAAATATTGTTATAGTAATATTGCAACCTTTAATTGTATAGCTTGGGTACCGTTTTTTACAAAAGTTTTTGAAACTGCTGGCTTATTGCGTTACTTGGAGTTTCTAACTGATATAAAAACTATCTTTGATTTGTAAAACTTAACATGTTTTTATATGTATTTAGTTTAACCATAATGGCACTATTAGATCCTAGTTTATATAGCTTACTGATAGTAGCAGCTACTTTTAAGCTTTATTAAAGAAGTGAAACTGACTGTCATGTTTTAATAACTTTAAAATGTTAGTCTCTAGCAGAGCTGAGAGATGTCATGAAGAAAATCGGCCAAGATCCTCATTGTCATACGTTTATTTTAATGGGGTGTGGCAAGGCGTTTTGTTCTGGCTTGGACTTACTTCCTTTGTTGGGGCCTCAAAAGAATTCTGCTTCTGGTGAAATGGCTGTAGCTGTCAAGTAAGTACTTGTAACAAAAACTTAGTTATGTAATTATCTTTACATATATCAATCCACTATGTAGTTAGTTTTATGTAAGGAAAGGTGGGGTAAGATGACAAATTTGATTTTTAAGACAGAGAACCTTATTTAGAAACACAGACCCAACAGAAGAACATTCATCTGAGGAAAGTGTAATTTTCACATTAGGCTGCATATGTGCTTATGCATGATTTTTAGTTTCCATTGGGGTTTTCTAAAGTGTTGAACAATCAAAACATCAGGAGGGCAGAAAAGGGTTTAGAGCCCAATATTTCCCCAGAATACAATATGTTTTGTCAAATTTTCCTTAAATTAAGCTAAATTTGGTTCAATTCCCTTAACTGACCCATTAAATATTACTAAGTTGCCAAATTTTTATGGTTTGTCATCATGGTTATTAATAATTTGCTAAACTTTATAAGCAAGAATATTGATGTGATTAAATAATAACAGGATTTTTAATGAAAATTGGCAATCCTGTTACAGATATATTTTTCCCCCACATCAGTCAAAATGCAAGGAAAAGTAAATTTCTAAGTATTCAGCTAGGAAACTCATTTTTTTTAACATAGATTTGTAGTACATCAGTATCTTCGTAATTTTCACCTAATTTCCACAAAACTCTTAGGATAACAAAATAGTTGTTTGCCACTGATAACAATTAAGTTTGTAAGGTTTTTTCTTTATAAACTTGGGAGAAAAACTTCCCCACAGCTGTCTGAATTTACCATGAACCTGGTTCAGGCATTCAGATCTATTCTGCTCCCTTGCAGAACATGTGTAATAACCGTTGCTTGGAATTAACACTTACAACTTTTCCATTTCTAGTTTTGAAAGTACATCGCAAGACCTGTAAAATCTAAATTTCTGATAAGTACTGTTTTAAAGGGGGAATAAGTTTAAATGGATCTTGAGTTTAAATCTTGGAATCATAATTTAAGTACTCCTCCATACTAGTTACTATTAATATGGGAGACCAAACCAACTTTCACTTAGTGGTAGCAGTGATTATTCAAATGGTGTTATTCCTACATCAGATTCAGTTGTTTTGTTGCATGCAATAACTTAAAATAATAATAATTTATTTTCCATAATGTACAGAGTGAAATTTACAAAAATATTAAATAAAGAAAGAATACATTATGGATAAATCACCACTTTAGCAGTCTGCTGTGATATGGTGGTGGTGGCAACATGCGAGGAAAAAAAAACAATAATACAAAACAAACTTGGCAATTATTCCTATAGAACTATACACAACAAATTGTACGTACATAAAGAATAAAAATATAAGACTCTATTAAACAAATAATCAGAACGCTCTGTACTATGGTAGAATGTCCAAATGAAGAAAAACACTGTCAACCAAAAAATGTCTCCACATCATTGTTTAATAAAAGCCATGCCTTCAGGTTACGAACAAAAGAAGAAAACGTTACAGAGGAGGAAACAGAAATGGGTAAAAAATTGAACAATTTTGGAGCCGTAAATGTAAAAAAAACGCTTGTAAGCTTCGATTCTAGGAAAGGGAATAGCAACACGGTTCAATTTTCTTAATCTTTCTGAAAAAACATTTAAGTTTCCCTGTAAATGCCCTCCTCTTTGAAAAAAAATTTGTAGAACGCGATATATATATATAAATTTCTCAGAGGAAGAATTCTTAAGGACATATATAAAGGAAAAGACTAATCCCGTGTCCTGGCTCCACTCACTATCCTAATTATTTTATTCTGACAAATTATTAATGGATATATAGTAGAATAATAGGTTCCTCCCCAGCATGATAAACCATATTGTAATTTTGAATTGACTAATGAGTAATAAACAGTTCTCAGAACAGATACCGGGCATAAAAATTTTAAGTAATAAACTTTAAGTAATAACTTTTTCAGGTAAATATGATGTGAAACTAAAATCCTTTGGTTCTTGTAGGGAATTTATTGAAGTGCTCTCTGCATTCAAAAAGCCTGTGGTTGTGGTGGTAGATGGTCCTGCCATTGGTTTAGGAGTGACCATTCTGACTCATGCTGACATCAGCATAGCCAGTGACATGGCCACATTCTGCATGCCCCAGAACAGTCTTGGCTTTTTTCCTGAAGGTGGTGCTACTCTCACTCTTCCGAAAGCTGTAGGATCCACTGTAGTAAGTTGGTTTTGCTTTAATTTGACTTAATAGTTACAAACAAGACCTAGAGACCCTTTATATAGAGAGACTGGACAATGAACTTTTCGCCGCCATTTTAGTTACAAACTGCATGGATCTCCATAGACTGTAATGCTAATTCAAACGCCTAAAACTCTTTTTATTGCTCAAAAATCAAAGCGAAAACTATTTAAAAAATTTCAGCAATTCATTCCGAACACGAATTGATGCTCTTTATTTTGTTGGTAATTATTTTTATCTTAGAAAATGCATTTTAAAAAATCAAAGTGATTGTTTGGTTGCCACAGGTATTATTTGGCACGCTATCGCTCTTTTTGAGGAGAAATAATGAAACAAAATTTTTATGGACTAGTAGCCAGGAAACTAGTCTCAACTCTCCTATCTATTTGTATTACTTTGTTTTTAATTTCGTATCCAAATTGATGGTTAACTAGTCTTGGTAGCCAACGGCAGATGCCAATAAAGCCGCCAACCAGTTAAACAATAAAATATTTAGTTTTTTGAATTTATTTGGCAATATTTATGAAAGAAAGTAAACAAATAAATTTTTAATAACTTATTTGTTTACATTTTAACTCTTCTTTTGGTATTTTTCAAAACTTTTAACAGCATTTTCCACGATTTTCAACATTTCGTAATGTTAAAGTATAGGAAAGTTGTAACTAAAATGGCAGAAATACCGATTATACCGGTGAGCCGTTGTCCAGTCTCTCTATATATAGGGTCTCTAACAAGACCCTCTAGATCAGTGCTTCTCAAAGTGGGTGTTAGTGATCCCAGAAGGCATAGAATAGAATAAAAATTATACTTTAAGAATCCTTTTGGCATGTTTTAGAATACCTTTATTTGGTTAATTGGTTTGGTTTATTGAAGTTATATTGTATTAAATGCTTTAATATGTTTTAAATTGCAACACAAATATTTAAATGTATGTAAATATTCATTAATAGGGTAGTGGGAAAATTTCATTTCCAATAGGTGGTCTTAAAAAAATTATAAAAGGCATTCTTTTGCCATATTGCAAATCCCCAAAGGTGTGGATGAAGGAGAATTTTAACAAAAAATTAAACTCCATTGAAATCAAGAAATAATTTTTTTAGCCAAACCGAATACATTAAAACAAGTTAACGTAAAACAAAACCATTTAAAACTAAACTTCAAAGTAGTCTTGTAAAAGTATTTAGTTAAGATTTTACAAGTTCTACTTCAAAGTTAAAAATCCAATTAAGTATTTACAGGGGGCTGTCTAGGTGTGTTTTTTTTTAAAGGTACCTTTTTTGAAAATTTAAAAATGATTTGTGAATATTTAGAAATAACTGAAAATTTTCCAGGAAATTTTTGAAAATTAAATTAAATATAAAAAAACAAATGATAATTTAATCTAGAATGACATATTTAGAATAATCTATAACTAAGAGAATGTAGCTTATTAAAGAAGAACTTCCTTTTTGAAATATATTTTGTGAAGATACCTTTTTTTCACTAACATGGAATATGTGAAAGTACTGCTAAAGGGTAGTAAATATGGCAATAAACCTCACAATAAATAAGGCAATCCCAGGCCCTGGGATACACAGAATGAGAATCACTGATGTAGAGGGTCTTGATTTAACCCTGGAGTTCAATTTTCAAATTGAAAATTATGAATTCAAGATCAAAGGTGAGTTGATGGAGTATATTTTTTTGGAGAAGGTTGGTGATTTGACTAAAATGATCTGGGTGTTTTCTTAACTTTCATTACTAGTGTTTTTCTATCTATCCTTTTGTGTAATCTTTTTTAACCTCTGCTCAATTTTTATAATTTTTGATTTTCAATTAATTTTGGTATTGGTCAAAGTTATTATAAAACTAGTGTGACTGAGGAATTTTCCAGAATTCAATTATTGATCAAAATATGAATCAAAGGGGGACTCCATATGCCCATTTGTTCTGTATATAAGTTATAATTTTATTACTGGGTTTGGCATGGGGCATGACTATTTGTTTCATTTTTACAAAGTCATGTTTAAGATAATTATTTGAGTACCTAGGCTAAACCATCCCATATTACCATTTATTTTACTTTCGAGTTCCATTAAAACTTTTGGAACTTTTTGTGTATCTAGCACAAATCTCACTAATGGTACATTTTATCCTTACAAATATTCCTTATACTTCAGTACTTTATCCCTTATAATAATAATTAATACCCAAAAAAATACCCTAAATACCCTATAAAAACAACAAATGCCAAACTAAGTAGAGAAATTCTAATTTAGAAGCATTACTTTCCAATCATTTGAAATTTTTCAAGGACAATTTTCTCACTTTTCCAAGTAATTTTTTTCTTTTCCATCTCGTCTCTGAAATACAATTTTATCTAATAATTTTTGTCTCCAAAGTTCTTTGTTTTTTTGGAAAAATTCCTTATTTTTTTTTTTTAATTTCATTTTTCTAGTGCAATTTTTAATCTGAAATTTTAGTTTCAAAATATAAATTTATGGTTATGTTTTGGAAAACCTGCTGTGCATTAATAGTAATTGTTACAGTTGGCAAAATTTTTACAGCTAGTTGCAACACTTTTTGATTTTTTAGAACACTTGTCACTTGCACTGACTCAGAAAACCAAAAAATCTAGACGTCTTAATTTTTACCTTTTTTTCTAAACTTCTGCCACATGATAAAACATAGGACTGCTAAGACGTTTTTAATGAAAAATTTCTTGAAAAGACCCTAAATCTTAGAACTATTAAAAAGACATACAGTGAAACATGTCCATAATGGTAATGTTGTGACTAAGAAAAAGCATTGTTATAGACATGTTATCATTATACACAGTTTGCTATATTGTTGAGTTTGACCTCACTGGGACCATGGAAAATTGATTCTTTATACACAGGGTTCACTGTAATTTAAATTTTTTAATCTGTGTTATTGTTATTTGTAACAGGGTATAAAAAATTATGGTTCAATTCCGTTAGAGTCTCCGCTAAATATCGTCAATATCCAAATCGCTAAATATATCCAAATATCAACAAATTTTTCTGACTTTTATTAATAAACTGAATAGTTATTGATCTAATTAAACATTTTAATTCAGGAGTTTGAAATTATTTATGAATATTTCTACTTTTTATACTACTATAGAACCGGGCGATATTTAGCGGGGACTCTAACGGAATTGAACCAAAATTATTAGCATGCCTCAAGGAAAGTTTCTTTCATATGGGGGAACTTAAATTTCATGGGGTCTTTTGCAATATAATTTGGTTATTTTTTTGCAATACGTAATATAGTACAGTGGAAGCTCTTATAGCGTAATTAATCCGTACCGAGTTTTTTGTCGCTATAAGAGCAAACTTCGAGTGATACACTCGAGTGTAGAATATCACTCGTTTAAAAGCAATAAACTCGTTAAGCTAAACTATCAATTTTGATGCTTTTCGGGAAGGTGGACTCGATTCCCCCAATCCTCAACGATGTATTTTTAGCAGACTAATTTATAAAGTCTGGAGGAAATCTCAACCTGAAATCATTGGGATTTAGAACACAGTTCGAATCATTCAATTGATCTTTCCCCACTTTAAACAATTATTTCTTATTTTATGAAGTCTTGATACTTCCAATTTCATGTTATATTACCTTATTTTTTGCTTTTATTTTAATTTATATGAAGTTTAAGATCACTATTTTACAGAGTATAAATATTTGCTTTTTAAATTTTGATTTTGATATTAATTTATTGCATAGCTTAGCTTCCTTAAAAAGGTCTGATGCTTAACAAAATTTATTACATCAATTTCACCTGCATCTGCATGCAATTTGAAAAATTTATGTCTTAAATGTAAGTCAAATATTGGAAATAAAGAAAGATAAATGAATACGCTAATAAATTTAAAGTCTAAAATCAACAAGGACATTAGTTAGCGAAAGGTTTCGTTTGGGATTGTAGCCGGTTACCCTGGGAAAAGCAAGCGAGAAGAAGATGAGATGTTACTTGGTGCTGTTTGTCATACTATGATATTTGTTTATTAGCTAATTCTGGTGTGACGCACACAAACCGATCCAGAAAAGTATTCGATAAGCTGGATCGATTCGAAGATTAGTCTTTATAAGAGCACAAAAGTGCTCTTATAGAGACTAATTTTTGGGTCTTTATAAGAGAGTATTTTTATAAGAGCAGGTCGCTATAAGAGCTTCCACTGTATAATTTTTTTTGTATCAACAAGTATTTTAGCACACATTTTGCTTCTAAACTATAATTTTCTTTAGTATCTGGTCTGGTCCCAACTAAACACAGTTTATATTAAATATTTAAATAATTTAAAATGCAAAATTATACCCCAATTTATATGAATTTTACTTTTGTGGTTGACTTTCTAGTCCAAGGTATTGCTGTATTTATTTTTATTTACTCTTTTATCAGAATAAATTCACCATCATTAATTTTTTTTTTAGCAATATACAAAATATTATCTTCTTAAAATGTATCATGATAATAAAAAAAAAATTATGTGTATGTATTACATTATAAAAATCTTACTTAATCTTAAAAAGTACACAAAATACTAAGGCTTTAAAGTTTTAAACGCTATCATAAAATAATACATTATGTAAATCTTGCTATCACCACAACTAAAATTCCAAAATCAATTAAGGAGATTAATTTTACATAACTTCATTTGTGTTCTGGTTCATTTTCTTGGAACTGATTGTTTAAAAACTCAATTTTATTAGTCTGACCTTTTTAATATCTTTTTGTCAAACATTTTAACTTGATTTTAGTATGTTCAAAATTACAAATTATTCATTTGTATTTTTCTTTTTAATTTCAACCCTTATTTTACTAAACTGGTCTCAATAATGGACTAAAGAAGTTAGTTGAAAGCCACATGGTGTTAAGGTATTTTTAATCATTCATAGTGCATTTTACTTTATTTTAATAGTATTCAGGTAAGTTTAATGTAAACATAAATGTAATTTGGTTGTAATAGTCCAGTGGTCGGCAAACTCAAACCATGAAAGAGCCATAAATATCAACATTATACCCACTAAAATTACTTTAAAAGAGCTTAAAATATGTTACCACCACACCAAAAACACGAATCTGCTATGAATAAGAATAGCAGATTCATGTTTTTGGAGTGGTAGTAACAATGTGTCTTACACTAAATAGGTATGGACGGTTAACCGATGTAAACAACAACAAACAGTCCGACATTTTTAACTCTAGTGCCTTTTCCGGTGTATCCTTCCGCTTATGTTATGTTATGTAGAATAGGTGTAAACAGGCTCATTTTCTCAAATGATTTTTAAATAAAGCACAGTTTTAAATGTTTCACGAATAGTACCATCCATAGGATAATGATGAGCTAAGTAATTTCGTTCAGCTTTCTATCCATCAACTAAATCACAAAAAGTGTTATTAAATTAACTTTAATAAGAATAGGTTGCTAGATTTTACGATTATCGCTTGATTTGGCGGTATTTACGTTTTGTTTCTGTAGGTTCGTTTCACAAGTTTTTTTGGTTATTTAGTTGATATCTTGATTTTTAACTTGAAATATATGCTGACCGATGTAAAATATCTTGTAAATATCTCAGTACATATCCAAGAAATAAGTTTTTACATATGTAAATAATAAACACTGGCGCACATTGGCGGTTGCTGGCGCTCTGAAAAAATGCCAAAGTGTAACCCGGAAGTGCTTAAAGACTCATTTTCACTACCGCCCTCTATACTGAGTTTGATGGCTGCTAACCATCCATAGGATTATTTATTTATTCAAACCAAATTTGAGAACTAATGCACAAATTTTCTCACAATGTTATTTTTATTAATAAAAATGATATTTAAATTAAAAATGTGGCCAGGATTTATGAACACTAATGAAAATAATTGCCTTTCACATCCAATTTTAAGTCAGGTTTAATCTTTAGTTTTAGGCCAAAAATTTTTTGAAATTTGTACTTGAAAAGTTCTTTTAACTCATCTTTAGATCAAAGCTCCCCTTTCGAAATATTAAGATCAGAGCCAGGCTCAAGTAAAATACAACACATTTTGCCAACCTCCGTACTAGCCCTGCATCCATATTTGTGTGATTTAGTAAAATTAAAAACTTGATCATGGAGTCTGCAATCAATAAATAGTTGAGTTAGCTCTTTGTTGCTGCAAGCACCTTAATTGCATATTTTAAGCTTGTATAAAATTTAATATATGGTCTTGGGAAAATGCACTTTTAAAGGGAACTTTATAATGTTTAAACTTTTATACATAGCATTCGTTTGTAAAATTCACAAATAAAAAGTTACACAGTATATTCGCCCACAGTATATTATACAGAAATGCTAAATATTTTTTAAGATGTGGAAATTTTTCTATTTTTACAAGTTTTTATCTATTTTTATAGGTTTTTATCTAATGTTTTTAATTAATTATTTTTACTTACATAAGTGAAAAGTAGTTTACTATGTATCTGAAGAAAAAATTTAACAACATTTTTTTAAGTAATCATCACACTCTCCAAAATTGATAATTTTCTATAAATTAAGTGCTTTTAAACAAAGGGGAGGTCCAGGACAGCCTTTCAAAGGGGTCATACCAGGAGGCAGGATTGTAACTAGACATTTTATATTGAGAGTGTTCCAAAATAATACTTCAATCTTAAATCTCATGCATGTGTATTATGTTAAATGTAGATTTTTAGAACATGAAAAGATAAGATTTGAACCGTAACACATCTTTGGGGATAACACTGAGTCCTACATGAGAAATAGGATTTGAGAAGGATTTTTTGGAATTTGAGGGTTAAAAACAGTTCCAACTTTTTTTTTAAGTGATATGGTGTAATTTATAGTTACAATTATAATATTACATACGGAAATCCTCGAAGTTTGAGACTTGTTCCATCAAATTGCCATTGGTAGGGTGTTGTTTTTACTATCTAATATACTCTGTGTATTTCCACTGAATTAAACTTCTTTCAGATTATAAGAATTTTTTTCTGGAAATCAAGGATTGGATTTTTTTTCATATTGTATAAATTTTTATAGTACATTTATTTTAGTAAAAAATCTAATAAATTCATTTTGAAATTGACATTTGTCTTTCATTGTGTGCAACTTATAAATACACTTACTAATACTGTTCAAATTAAAATTTGTAGTACTAATAAATTTATGAAATTTTAACATGAAAGGATTGAAGACTCTAAAAAGCTATTTAAGAATATTTTAAAAATTATTTTAACAGTATAATAGATTGTTTATTATAAATTTAGTCTGCTTAACCTCTGTTAAAGGTTCTTTTTTCTTGCCAAACAAGATATAACCTTTTCAAATCAACGAAGACCTTCTAACAGCTATGCTAATTTAGCTTATGTTCTTTAAATGAAAAATATTCAATTGTGTAGATTTATAGTCAGGGGTTCATCCAGGTTTTTCTGCCAGGGTCCTGTTTTAGGAATTTTGTGAAAAATAAATGGAATTTTGTGAAAATGAATGGCCTACTACAGTACAATTACAGCATTCCTAACTTACAGAATGGTTCTAAAACTGGTAAATTCCATTTTAAAATGATAAAAACACTCCTGAAAACAATTTTCAAACCATTTTTGATCTTTGGAATTTTGTGAAGGGTCCTGTTTGGAAGATTAGAATTTTGTGAAGGGTCTTTTTTGGAAGATTAGAATTTTGTGAAGGGTCCTAAAACGGACCCATTTTTCTCCTAGATGAACCCCTGATAGTACTTGTGATAATATAAGGAAAAACTCTTGTAATGGATCAGCTTTTACACTACATTTAAATAAATATTAAAACTTTGGTTCGTCTTCCTTAGTTTTCAATAAAAAAACATAAAAATTATAAATCTCTACCTTGTTGATTTATGAACAGTAAAAATAGTTTTCTTTCATTACATTGTTTTGTAACTTGGATAGTTCAAAGCTAAAAGGACCACCAAAAACTTGAATTTAAAAAAGTTAAATTCACTTTACAGGAAGTTCAAGGGACAAAAAAATAATCTTCGAATCAGAGACATTTTAATTATCAAAGTTGTGCTCGTTGCTTGGATGAAACTTTCAGATGTTACCTGGAGTTTCAGATTTTTTAATTGCCTTATGTCCAATATCTAAAAATTGGCAAATTTAGAGCACTATTGTTTGCAACTTTTTATAATTTAGAATCTTATTTTGCTTTAAATGCTAAATTAATATTCACTTTAACTAAATTGAGTCAATTTAAAGTTTATCTTATGTACTCTTAAGTTATTTGGCTCTCTTGGTTTTAGACAAGTTGTAGTAGGAGTTATAGGGTTTTTGTGAGTTGCTGTTAGTTCACCCTTGTTATTGGCTATCTATGAATCTTTAGAAAAGTTCTATCCTTAGTTTATTTCATAGGATATATGGTTTACGTGTAATTATAAATTTTGCTTCATGGAATCAGACCTTTTTTCTGTCCTTGCTGTTTTTTTGGCTGATTTATAATACCTGTCTTTAATAGAAGAATTGAATCTTGTATATTTCAGAAACAAAATATTATAGGTGCTGTTGGTATAAAAAAGGGTTTGAGTATATAAAAATAAATTAAAAAAAGGTGTTTTGGGGCCATTTGTTTTGAATTGGCCTTAACAAAAATATCCAATGCATTTTGATGAAAATATCTTCCCTAAAATTAAATTTGTATTTTCAATTTTTTTCGACACAACCCCATAAATATCCAGCACAAATGAGTTAGACAGTAGTTCAAAAAGAAGAGTTTCAGATTGTTTTATTTCTGAAAGCTTGAGTTAGATATTAGGAATAAGTTAGACAAAGACAACAATCAACAATATATTAATATTTAAAGTGGTCTAAGATGGGGAGATTTTCAAAAGTTGGTTGGTCACAACAGAACTACAGTAGAACTCTAATTATTTGAATTTATCCGAATGTTGCCTTTTCATTTAATTAATTAAAAACAATCTTTCTTTAAAATTAGTTTTTTCTCCCATTTTCAACATACATGCAGTAATTCATTAAAATGGACCTTTATCGAAAATAAAATCCAATTATCCCAATTTTTGATCATACGTATAGGAATCCGGTCCCGATTGATTTGGATAATGGGAGTTCTGTTGTTCAGAAAAACTTATTCAGAATGAAATATTATGCAAACAAAAAAATTAATAATAAATTTATTAAGAGTTTGTGTTAAACACAAGAAATAAATTATCATTGTTTAAGGTACAATATGACAACTCAATTTTTGGCCATTTAGAGTTGAGCATCAATCCGTATTCAACTTTTGACGCCAGATCGTCTGAAATAAACAGTTTTGCAAAAAGTGCCCTTGAACCATTATTGTTATTATCAGTTTTGGTATAGCTCCATCCATATAGATGTATGTTAGAGTGAGGTAGTTTTTCTCCTCTCCTGAAATGTCGGGAAATTGAAATGTCATGTTGAGCCTTAAGCAACATTCTAGCTGTAACCAAACAACTTTAGTTTATTGCTCAGAACAATTTTACTGTCTCTTGACTGTTTGTATATTCTTTTATTGGATAATTTTGAATTTATTGACAAGCAACAATGTTTGTTTATAGAGTTGCTGCCTTGAAGGTGGTTAATACTTAAAAAAAAGTTGGAAAAAATTGGAGCTACTAGAAATTAGTACATATTGCCAAATTGATTTTCTCAGATGGATTACTAGTGTTTCAAATTGAAATTACTTAAATTTATACTTGTTAATTTCTAATGGTTTTTCCCCCGTTTTTCTTCTTTTTTATACTAACAATATTTTTCGTATTTATATTTTTTAAAATGAGTTATTTTCTTTAAAATAACCAGTTAATATTGTTTCAGGCCATGGATCTCATGCTAAGAGGTAGATCTTTGACAGCAACTGAAGCTAAGCAAGTGGGTCTTATATCGGAAGTTGTGAGTGTAAAAGATCTTGGACTTGATCTTGTCTCACGAATCAAAAGTTTGGCAGAAAACTCTCTTACGGTAAGTTTTATATTAACATCACATACTTGCGCTTAATAAATTAAGAGATATAGTTGGTAAGAAATGAAATTCTCAGATAATTTAGTAAAAAAATAGGTTTCAGACACTTTTAAATACTTAAAAATTTAACAGCTTTTCTCAACCTTCAATTTTGATTACTGCAATAATGATGTATATTAAATTTATGTGGGTGTAAAATAGTTAATTTTGAAACCCTATTTAGGATATAGATAAGTCTTGTTTCTATGATGTGTGCTATTGGAAGTAATGAACTTGATTCTGTGCTGTTTTAGTACTATACATTGTCTCAATATGTGCTGTATATTTTCAACTAAACCTTCTGCTATTTCTGAAGCCAATTGTGTATTATTACTTGGAGTTTTGCTTTAAAGCGCTTATTTCTTCATGGTTAGTTCATGCAGTTGTCGTCTTTCAGTTTGATTCATTCCAGGAGTTTCAAACTTATTCAAGTCACAAAACTAATAAGAGTTATAATAGTCTCTCACTGCATATTTATCTGTGTTACATACACCTTAATACAGCTAAGAGAAAAATAAGTAAGAGAATCAATACATATGGGCTTAGAAATTGTTTTAAATTTACAAATAATGATTATTAGTAAAAACAAGAAAATAACAAAAAGGAATAACTAAAGAACTATTATTTTTCCTACTGTGTTATGCATTTTATGCATAGAGTGAGCCTGCATTTTTATGAAGGTAGTATGGTTGAGAAATAAATCTTGACTATAATTTTGTAAGTTCCCTTTTAATCCAAATACATATAAAATTCCTGCTTTGCTAATATAAATTACACATCCTGTGTTCCTTGCTGCCTTTTTAAACCCTCTTCCCAACACCTATTTGGGAACTGGTGGCTTACTCCCTGAACCAGTAATACTTTATCAGACTAAGTTCCTTTTAGAATAAAATACTTATAAATTGACTTTAATTTGTTAACCCCTCAACCTTTTTCCTACCTCCCTTTTTCAGAGCATGGAAACTACCAAAACAATGTTGAAAATGCGTCTTCAGTTAGAGCTGGCGTTGGTTCTGGAAAGTGAAGTCAAACTACTTCCTCAAATGTGGCTGTCCGAATCTTGTCAGGAGGCTCTTCAAAGTGCTCTACGCTCTGGTGTATGGATTACGTAGTAACATACAATGCATGCATCTTGTGTATAACAAAGTTATATTTTTGACTTAAGTGTTATTATAGTCCTTGTATATATGTTGAGGTGATTCCAGTTTTGCACACAAATCTAAAAAAAACCTCTTTTATTAAGTCTGATTCTAGACTCTTAAAGTGCATTTAATACCCTTCTATGTTTTAAGCTGTACAAATTATCTCTAGATTACTAGTTGTAGAAATGTTCCATAAAACATTAGAGGAGGTCATGCTTTTTAATCTTCGATACTTTTTAGTCTGTTTTTATGCTGGATTAGTTTTAATGCTAACTAATTAAAAATCCAGTATGTTTAAAAAGCATTTAGATTTAGACTAATTTCATTTCACATTAAGTAATTAAAATGAATCCCTTTTTTTACTGGCATTGTCAATCAGTATCTATCTCTAAAAGTAAGGGTTTCATTAAATTCATTATTTTTTTATTTTAAAAACTGTTATCTGCAGTATTAGCACAATTACCTGTATGACAGAAAATGGTATTATGTCTGCTCTCTTATTACATGTGACAAAAGGTTTTGCTTCTTGAGGTTGGCTTTTTCCATGTATTTTTTTTCTGGAGTTGTACCATACAGGACATCCACTCTTTATAGTAAAATTTTCATTTGAAGTGGTTCTAAAATATCAGTTATTTTCCTAAAAACTCTTTAAAAAATAAATTTCCTCTTGAAATACAGGATTCTGTATCTATCTAACTACGGTTGAAATTATTTTTAAAAGGTTGGCAATTCTCAAACTTTGCTCAGTGTTGAAAAACAATGTTTTCATCTCTACATTTCCCCAAGAAAAAAAGTGCTTTGTGTCTCAAAAAAATTTGGAAACAGCTGGTTTGTTTTGATTAAGAATGATCATATATTATTAAAAATAAGGCCATGGTCTTAGGTTAAAGATTTTGGATGTTTCGCTCACAAATCCGGTGGAGATCATCAGCTGGCATAAAAAAATTTAAGACTTAACTAAAGATATTTTATAATTATGACTCTGGCTTTGTAAGCCTTCATTATCTCAATGATTATATAGTTTATTGTTTTAAGTGCGTTATCAGGTTGAATGAAGAAAGTTAATTGGTTATCTAATACTATTTACGAGTTAGTAAAATAAAGAATGCAAGGAAATTTGAAAAGCCCGACCCAACAAAAGAGGCCATTGGGTCTTAAAACCCTTTCAGTCCTGAATGCCCTAAATTTTCTATAGGATTTAATGGCAATCACTGGTGGCTTTTTGGAGAATATATTAACCCTTTCAGTCTTAATCTATTCCCCAAAAATCAATCTCTATTAAGATTTTAATTAACAGACTTGGATAATCTCACGCATGCCGAGCGCAGAAAGTTTTAGAACTTTGCAGAAAATCTTCATAAATAATTTAAATTTTTGGTAAACGAATTGATTTTTTTTCTTACTGTTGTTGCATATGAAGCATTATTACAGTATTTAGGTGAACAATGAGACTGTCGTTATGTTTTAAGTCAAAATTCAAACGACCACAGTTTGAAGAAAATTTTGTGCGCAGAAAGTTTTTTGTTTTATCCAACTATGTTAAGTAAAATTTCCGTTGGGTAAACAAATAGAACACACAACGTAAGTTTAAGCATTTTGCTAGGTTTAAATATAACTGTCATAGAGTTGGATTAAAATATTGTGAAATTAAAATGAATGAATTTGAATAAATGAACATTTTGAATTTAGTTTTTTTTTTTTTTAAATATAAATTATGTTGTCTTACAGAACCACAATGTAAACAGTTGCCTTCAAAATTAATGAAATTTTATAAAACTTATAAATTTTTACCACTTACAGTTTTTTAGAACTAAATTTGAGTTTAAAAAAATGTATGTTATATTTGAGGGAATTGCTGCATTAGTGAGCCAACTCCATGTTGAAGGTAGCTCGATGTTACAACTAACATCACAATTTCTAGGCTAATATATTAATTATAATTTACTTTACGACCAAGGGAAAAAGCTATTGCTTAGTATCAGTCTTCCATGTTAAGGAAGTTAAAAGTTAAATAAAAATTCTCAACCTCAAAATATTGGAATTTTTTATCTAGATTTTTGTTTTTAGACTCAGCAACTAATGTAATGGCATGTTTTGTTAAGTTCCAAAACTTTTTTTGCCCAACTCTATAGGTCTGTTTGTTTATAAAAATCAGTGGTCGATAACAGATTTGTAAAAGTGTGCCTTATACTAATTTTTTTCATTAATGCAAGTGTTTTTTTTAGTAAAAATATGCCAGTATTATACAATAATTCATCAATGTGCTTTTTCATTGTCAAATCAGTTTCTTTTAATCTTAATTTGAAATAGAATGTTATCGGATAGTTGTAAATATTTGTATTTTAAATGTATAGTTTCCTTTGATATGTACTCTTATCATTACATCCAACAGAATTAATGTGTGAATACAAAAAATATGTTCATATAAAATTATTTTTGAATTACTATTAAAATATAGAAGAAACTAAGAAAGCCTTATTTTAAAATAGGCTGATAAAATGAAAAACAGCCAACATATATGAATGTTTTAGGAACCATATTTTTTACCTCAATTTAATTTAGCAATACAGTTGACTGCTAATGAGATCGCGGTTAATGTATCAATCAGATAATATTATCAAAATTGATTTGTCGTGATCACTTCTATTTAAATTAACCCAAAATGTTTTGTTTTATGTGATCAAAATTTGGTGAAATCCCTAAAAAACCTCCTTTTGTCCTGTTGGAAGGCCAATTTTTTATACATAAACATACAAAATGAGTCATTAAAGTCTGTCTGCCCTAGCAAGGCACGAGTGGCAAACCTAAAATCAGTACCCACAGCAGAAAAAACAGTGGCGAGTGCACTAAAAAAGCCATAAAGATGGTTATCTCACTTCTATTAGATACCCGATACCCTGCACTCGCCACTGCTTTCTCTGCTGTGGGTACGGATTTTAGGTTTGCCACTCGTGCCTTGCTAGGGCAGACAGACTTTATTAGTATAGTATTGTTATATGATTCACTCCTATATTTTCTTTAAAAATGTTTAAGTTGCAAAAGACAAACTAGAATGTCGTTTTAAATTAAGTCTAAACACTCTAAGAGTTACTGTTTGCCTTTTTTCATAATAGAACTGCTTATTATCAATCGGATATTGTTATCATTCTACTCTTGGACAAATGTGATCACATTGAGCAAAGTCAACTGTAGTTGCAGGTTTTTGTTTGTTATAATTTTGTACTATTTGAGAAAATGAATCAAAAGTAATTTATGAATGATAATAACTAACCTTTTGTTAAAAAAAAGATTTTTCAGGTGTTTTATATCTATAAAGCATTTTACTGTCATATACAAAAATCTATTTGTAATTACTTACCTACATAATTATAATAAATCAATTGAGTATTCTGTTGAATTCAAATTGTGGTCTTTATTTTTATGTATGTTTGAATTTGGAATGTTTTGTAAAACAATTTTTTGAATTTAGTTTTCTAATCTGAAAGTTAAAATCAGAAACAACTCAAATCTTTAATTAGCTTTTTTGAAATAAAGGGTTTTTTGTTAATTTAAAGAAAAACCTTGGTGTTCATATTAAAGGATAAGAAGCTATGGATCTTTCTTCCCATGAAGAACCAATGGAACAAATTTCAATATAAGTTTACTTCTTGTTTTATTTGTCTTAGATTAAATGTTTTGAGTTGAGATAGAAATATCTTAAAACTAATCCAAAGTTTAATTATGTTTCATAGTTATGTTCAGGGTTGGAAAAAACATGTTTTATTTGCTTTTTACAGGGTTCCCAAGGTCCTTGAATTTTTTTCTGCTAAAATTAGGTCCTTGAAAAACAGTATAGGTCCTTGAATTTTGAATCCACTCCGGCCGCCTTTCACTAATTCATCTAAATTTCCTTCCCGCAGTTACCGGCGATTTTTGAAACGCTCCGATCATGAAATTACGATGTAACACCCTCTACATCGGTTCCACAAATGAACCAACAAGGTAGAGCCAGTTTCTGGCTGAGTGAGAAATGCACAGAACTGTTATCTTGAGGGTTATAATTTTTAAATGTGCGAAAAAAGGTCCTTGAAAAATTTTGTTGAGGACCTTGAAAAGTCCTTGATTTTCAATGTTTTCAAAGAGTGGGAACCATGTTTTACCCTCGACACAAAAATGCTAAAAAACCCACAATTTAAAAAAAATTAAATTTGATTGTTAAATTTGAAATTATATTAACTAAGCTATAATTTCTAAATACAGCTCAAACAGTCTGTCTGTCCTTTCAAATGTTTTTTGTAAGTTTTCATCACAGAATCATGCTCTTAATCAAGCAACCTACCACCTAAGTCATGGCGATTTTTACCCAGGCCTTATACTTGACACCAACTTTTTAAACTGGGTGATCCAAACATGAAAATGGTGAGTTTGTTGCATAAATAAAGCGAGCAACTTGCTAAAAAAATACATGTCATAAAAATTTTTTTGCTTCATTTTAAATTTGTTTAAAACGAGTGTTAAATGCGTAACAACCCTGGTTATGTTACTTTGAAAACATACTCGTCTTAAAAATTGTTGCTGTGTAAATACATCTATTTAATCCTTAAGAGCTTGTGTGGTGTCGTAGATGCCAGACACTGTATTTATTGCGTTTAAGATTTAAGCAATTAGTTTATGCAGCCATGTACTTTTCTATCTACCATCTCAAATAGTCCAAACCATGTCAGTCTCGCTTAGTCCTAGGTAAAAAGTTTGTTTTCTAATGCCCACAACTACAGTCCATCGGATACCACACAACAAAAAAAAGAAAGTGGTGTACTTAGGGGATATCCTCCTTTTCAGATATAATTTGGCAGTTTGAACTCGTGCTTATAATTACTAACAATAAACGACACCAATATCTACTCAACAAGCTTTGGAATCTTTGGTGTTTCTAGATCATTACATAATTTTTATGGGGCAAACATAACTATCACATGTAGTTAAAATAAAAGTGTAATGTTGAGATTAAAATATGTATCTATTAATAATTTAGTAAAGGAAAATATTTCTATTAACCCAATAAGAGTAATTAAATTATTCAAACCATCAAGTAGGGCACCTTGAGACCTATCATAAAATACTTTACACCTCTCCATAAGCAAATAAATTTATTAAGTTATTAAAAATAGAAAGTTTAGAGAAATAGAATTAAGAAATTGGTGCAAAAATCTGAATTGGTATCTGGCTGGTAGTAAACCAAAATTAAATTTATAGTGATGACAGAAATTAGAAATTCAGAGAAGAATTTTAAATGTTTATATAATTTTATGCCCTATTTCAGATGAAATACATAATTTAAAGCCATTAGACACCCAGTTGTAGTATGTAACCAGAAAATGAATATAAAAATATGCCACATGAGTCGGCTTTGTGGGATATAGGTTGGACAACATTGATTTGGTAAATCTATTTACATTTTTATGTATTTAATATGAATCACCTAAAAAAAATCTAAAATTAAAAATTCCTATTTTAAAATGCATGTATTTGAGTGCAGAAATACTTGACTTCACACAGATGCCAGCCATGCAACAATTATGAAGCAATATGCCACAGAAGCACTGCTGGGTTAAAAACAAATTAAATGGCCTTGATTAATTTTATCTATGTCTTCTGTGTTGGATGCATTTGTAAATAACATATATTTGCTGGTGGTTTGTTAGACCATTAATTACAATATCTCTATCGGTAGATATGTTTGGCAGTGTGCTCATTATTGACATGATCATTAAATAAACTTAAATTATGAAAGTTTATTTGTTTCTATTAAAATGAACATGAATTTTGTCTCCTAGTATGTGGTTAAGCTTACTTTTATATTGTGTAACTGCAAAGGCACATAATTAACCTGTACCTCAACAATCAGACCAAAGTTTAACAGTAATTGTTTATAATTACATTAGATTGCATGGTTGCATTTTTGTACAAAAAAATAAATTATTAGCTAATAGAAGGTATGTTTTCCTCACTGGAGTACTCATCATTTTATGGAATTCGGAAAACTTCTTTCTATAATTTAAAATAGTTATTCTACTTTTATCAATTTGTCATAATAAACAAAAGTTAAGGGTTATCATGCTATTCTTAAAAGTATCAAAATAAATAGCTTAAAAATCAGATTAAATATGGTTTTGCAGTCAAAATTATTCTTTTCTTTTTTCATTTTGTATTTTTTTTATTTCAAATGAAACAGAATATTACATGAAGATTTCAAACTTAAGATTACAAAATGTTAGTTTTAGGGGCAGATGGTAATATCACGTTGGGATTCGTCCCCCTCACCTTTATTATGGAACACCCTTTGTTTTTTAGTTAACAATGTGATGCATTGCAGATGACAAATTTTACATTGTAATCTGTATAAACAAAAAGTATTTGTATAAAAATAAAACTAATGGAAACAAATATAGGGGAGTATAACAAAACAGCTATAAAATAAATAATTTATTAGAAGATGCAAGATGTTTTTAAATTTTCACTTATAATTTGATGCTTTAAGTATTACTGTAAATAAAAGGATTCTGTAAAAAGAATACATAACCAAAACATTAACCTCATATATACAAATGAAGACAATTTCAATTAATTAGCAATAGTCAATACTGTCAATTTCCAACTCGATCTCTGGGAATCAGTCTTAATTCAGAGCCATATTTCAGAAAGACATCACCTGAAAAAAAAAAGTGGCATGTTTCAAATACATTTATTTATACTTGCAACCCACAAATGCTTTAAAAATATTAATCTTTGCCAATCAGATTAAATTTTAGATTAAAGTTAATGATTTTTTATCTTTAAATAGAAATCAAAGACAAAAGTATCTTCATCTGATGAGATGAAGATAACTTTAAAAATGAATAAAGAATACAAGATTTAATGTATTCTTATTCAGCAAAATTAAAACTCTTGGGTATTGAATACTTTCTACACTGTGAAATGCACCAATTTAATAAGTTTTAAAAGGCCATTTTTTGAATGCAGTAATTAACTAAAAGAAACAATAAATCAGAAAGCTGGCTGGGGAAATTGTCTCTCATGGCCCAGGAAATATAATTTACCGATAAAAAAGGGAACATCCTAAAGGAGTTAGGCAACATCGCTGGAGCCTTAAATTTCCATATCCTTGCTATGCCCCAGTAAAATTCCTAGCTAAGTTAGTATATATGTTACAGGCCAAGGTTAAATAAGAGTGATAAATCCGGGCATTAGTAATAATGCCCGCATATTTTGGGCAAAGTAATAAATACTCATTGATAAATGTCATTGAATTTCTTACATTGCCCACCTTGACTTCAAGCATAATTAATAATGCCTGGTTTATCACTTTTCCCATAACATATAATTAATTAATTGTTAATTAACATATAGTTAATTGTTTTATTGCTTATTCTTAGCTTCATGTTCAGATGAGATCCATTTTGTACCGATTAAGCAGTTTTTTTGTCTATTAAGTGGTTAAATATACATCATTTGTATAGTTTGGTTTCAGTTAGTGGCAATTTGTATCTAATAAGAGGATTTCCTAATAAAATGGTGTGTCTAATAAGTAGAATCCACTGTATGTCAATTATGTATTGATACTTAGGTATTGAATTTTAGTAAAAAAAAAAAATATTAAGAAAAGTATCAATATTTTGAAATTGAATTTGTTGTAAGTATTAAGTATCAATATCTTTTATAACAAGTTTTTAAGTAATACCAGATTGATATTTTTAAACTGATGTCAGGAAAATACTTCCAGAGAAAAAGAATAATAATCTCACCTGCTGTTTGAGATGGATTGATTCCAATTCCACTGTCTGTAATTATTGCACTAACTTCAGGAGAAACTTTAAACTAGAAAAATACAAGTGAAGTTAATAAATAATTTTAACACATACACTATAGGTTTATAACAAATATCTCACAATAAACTTAAAAGTATGAAAAAAGGTGTTTTTTATTAAATTTGAACTTAATCATGTATTTACTATGCTTAAGTCAGTCTTTTGTAAAAATAATTATGGTTTATTCATACTAACTGAAGGAATTAAATATAGTTTAACTTGAAAAAAAAAATGTTAAAATCAATTACATCAAGATGAAATTTTTTTTTGAAGTTTACTCACTTCTTCAGCAGCAAATTTAAGAACAGCTGTAAAAGGGGTGTTTTCAGGTACATTGAGCCTAAATTTGAAAGATACACATAACAATGATTAAGATCAGCACATGTTAACTATAAAAAATCATTTTTACTAACATGAACAGTAGTTTGCATCAGTGTTAGGGTAGGTTAAAGGTATGCATAACGAGAAATTTGAAATTCATCGCTACAATTTAAAAATTGCTCATAAGCAGACTTGGATAGTACAAACGTGCAGAAAACTTTCAAGATTTAGTAGATATTTTTTTAAAATTCAAATTGATTTTAGAGTCAAATTAAAAAAAAAAATAATTCTGGGGGACCTCCAGAGCTTGCACTTTTACATTAGGATCAATATGTACCCATGAAATTTTAATATTAAATAGGTACACCAATATTCAAATCTAATCGACAAGTGTTTTAAAAAAGCTACAACTTTCTAGTAGGTATAGATAAAAAGCTTTAAGGACTTAATGCACATGAAATTTAAAACAGTGTTAAAACAATTAAAAGGTGGCACTTACACTTTTTTGCCAGAGAAATAAAAATATTTTTTTACATTATATATTTGAACTTGATATGATTTCACTCAATTTTTCACACATACATTATAAATATTTAACTTCTGATAATAATATAGCAAAAAAAACCCCCCAATATTTTTAACAACATGCCATTAAGTAAAACAACCCTTAATATACTTACACTTTATAAGGCAGTTTAGGGTCTGAAGTTAAAGTAATTTTGAATGAAACTTTAGCCCTACAAGGAAAAGAGCATATTTTAAGAATTGCGACAATAAATAATAGACTATCATAATCAGAATATAATTGAATCAATGTAAGAACAAAATTAATTGAATACTCTGGATTTACGAGATTTGTTGCAGTCAAAGCTATTTTATCAAAAAATGGTCAAGTTGGCTAGATGATGGCCAAGATTAGAATAGAGTAGATTATTATAGAGGAGAAGGGATCAGATTTGATTCTTCACCTTTTCATTTGTTATATTCTTTATTTTAAAGACTTCTGTTGAAGAAAAATACAAAACTTAATAATTAATTAGTTGAGTTGTTCTCAATATAAATTTTACAGTGGAATAATTTTTTATAAAATTAGTTTATAATTTAGAAATTTAGTTTATTTTACCACTGGTTTGTGCTTAAATTATATTTTGGTCCAAAGTATTTTTCTAGCAGTAATAAAGAAGACAAAATTGTTTAAAATAATTTTACTCTAAAACTACAAAAATATACAAAACTGAAATATTTTAAGAAAAATAACCTTAAGTACTGGTAAGGCATGAACTGTACTGGTAATCAGGGGTGCAGAAAATGTTTTAGGGCCCAAAATTTCCCCAGAACATAATTTGTTTCCTTCAAAATTTCCCCCAAAATGAGATTTTATTAAAAAAAGGTTTTTTTTTCAATAATTAAACTCTTTTCAGATTCAATAATTTTCACATAAACCTTAAATTTAAATTATCTTTATGCTCTGGTTTTTAGTATTTCTTCCACACTCATAACCTTAGCTCAGAAGTGCTTCTTTTCTTAAAAACATTGTCTATTTTTCTCAAAATTTAAGCTATCTGTATATTACTCCTTAAGTAACTCATTTTTTTGTAAAGAACATCGATGTGATCAAACAAGAATGTAATTTACAGTGAAAATTACCCATCCTACCACGAATACCGTTGTTTTTCCTGCATACCAATTGAAAAGCCAACTTTCAGGTATTCTCCTAAAAAATTAGGATTTTTAGCCAGATCCGTAGTTTACCCACTCTACATTTGTAACTCCATAGTTTTCACCAGATTTCCGTTGAAATTGGAGGTTATGATGAAGTCACTACACAAAATATTTGTTTGTCAGCTGATTTTTAGTTTTTCTTTCTATCTTGGGGCAAAAATTTCCCCAGGGCTGCTTGAATTTCCCCCGAACCTCGTTCGGGCGTTCGGACATATTCTGCACCCCTGCTGGTAATAAGTACTGGTAAGCCCAGCTAAAATGAAGAAATATATAGGCTCTGCATCTCTGATGGCTCTACCTCTCTTAAAATTATTCCACAATACATTTGAAGAAATATGGTACTATAAAACCTAAGTCAATGAAAAATAAATACTTACATAGTAAAAATAAGTGGAATGCTTGTTCAAACTAATTCCTAAAAAAAAAGAATATAGCTACAATTAATAATCAAGTCTTTTGGATGCATTCAAATTAGTCATATGTCAAATATTAGGTGTACAAAACACTATTTAATAATGAGTTAAAATTTTAGGGTTCTTACATATTATCCTGTCAATCGTGCCGCTGAATTTGAAAATATTATCAAATCACATGGATTGTTCTATAACTGTGCCGCTGAATTTGACAAATGCTAAACGGTCGATGGGATAATACGCAAGTACCAATTTTAGATACTAATATGTGTATTAGAAATGTGAAGTGGAAATATTATAGTATTCTTAAAGAAGGGGAATTTTTATTTATTTGTTAAAATTAAGGTTATAAAAGAATTAACGCATGTTAACTTAGTTTTACAGGAAAACTCACTTTTGTATTACAATAAGTTTATATATACTGAGATTTATAGGTGAATGGAATTAATCCTACATGGTGTAGTAGTACCTACACAACACTTGTTGTCTAAAAACTTTTGAGACCCTGAATCAAGGCTAAAATTGCACTGGAGCCCCGCTCTGGTACTTTTTATTTTGTTTTTGATGGATGTACTATTTAAATTTTAATATAATGCAAAACAGTACCTACGGTTCTAGTTCTTTTTTTATGAAATTTAGCCTTGCCCAGTGGCATAGCCAGATAAAAATTTGGGAGGGGGATACAAGATAAATTTAGTTCTTTCTGATGTGTTAGAAAGAGGAATTTTCTGACTTTTTCGGAGGACATATCTCCAAATCCTCCCTAGGTCTTGATCATCAATAAATTAGCGAGTAAGCGGCTGTAGAACTTGGTTGCCAGAAATCACTAGTTATCGTCATTTTTAGCAGTAGGCCCGTTTATTTGGATTAGTACCCTTACATTTTTCTACAGAAAACAATTTTAGAGTAAGTCATCCATTTATCTTGGGATTAATTGGATTCAATGCAGTTACATAGTTTATATGAAGCTACCTACACAATCATTTGATCAAGATATTACGATTCAAATCTTATTTAATTTAGCAAGGCGATTTCTCCATAAGTGTGTCATGCAGCCCAGAATTTGACAAATGACAACATGCTGTCAGATTATAACAAGACAAATTACACCAAATAGTGACGCAACGTGTCTACAATTTCTGTATTGTAACAAAAGTGTAAATTAAATAAATACACTTTATCAAAAAAGTAAAGAAATACAAACTCACAGCTGTGTACCTTCCACGAAGTATGTTTTGAAACAGAGCGTAATGCTTGTTGCCATTTGATATATACAAAATTATATATTTGTGTTCACAACCTTCAAAAATGTGTTTGAAAAAAGTATGAAAATCGCTAAATTGATCCTGTTTTAATCATAATTTTTTATTTTATTGATTATAAGCTTTTAATGAACCCTCCTTAAATTTGTTCTTGATGACACCGATTAATTCACTTCCCTCACTTTACCACGTGACCACACGTGACATTCCAATTCGGTCACTTTCTGTTTGTTTACTTCTTTGTCAACATCATTAAAAAGTTAGTTTCGTTTCTAGTATTGAACTGACCGGTGCATGGGTGCTTTACTCTGTCATTTCTAGGAGGTTTTAGCTTAAATTTTAATTTTATAAGCTTTTCCCTCTCTTTTTACAGTTATTATTTAAGTATTTAAGTTTTAGAGGTCTCGTCTTTCATTTTTATCTTAGTTTAATCTTCTACTCGGTTTATCGAGTTTTGTTTAAATTCATGAGTATATTTGTCATTTCGTAAAATTGTCTTTAAATAATTAGTTTGTATATGCTGACACTTTTAATAATTGTTACTTGACACTAATTTTTGGATGCTTAAATATTCGTAGATTCTAATTAAAGAAGACTTAGATTGTGGTTTGGAGTTTTTGGTGTATTAGATGTACTACCAATTCCATTTAAAATTTACGGATTGTATCACTATTTACGTAATTATTGTAATGTGAAACCACTCAAAACCACCTTACAAAAGTTATATAATTGAATGAAAACTTTCCACTTGGTGGAAAGTTTTTTTTCTAAAGAAGCTGATTTATTGATTAACTTCAGGGCAAAACAGGATGGAAAAATAAACACAAGTTAGTTAGGCTAAATTTAAAAATAATTTGTGTAACAACAAGGGCTAATCCTGTGTTGTGCTGATAAAGTTTCTAGCTTTCATCCGTGGTTTTTCTTTGTGGCAAACAACATTGTAGTTCCTTCCTGAAAGTTTTTTGCTAGAATAATAAATTGGTACAATTCTGTTATCCGTCTTATAAAATATTTTGAACCCTGAATAACAGCAGCAATGTCATGAAAAATCTCGAACCAACTTAATAAAGAATAATTTTTTTTAATCACCAGATTTTACTTTGTCTATCAACTTATTTTGGGTAAATCCAAACAAACCGGACCTGGACAACATTTTTGGTGAAATTCGGTGTTGCCAATGCCATTTATTGGCGAGTAACCAATTCAACTTCTATAGAATTAGGTTGCCAGAATTCACTATTTATCTCGATTTTGGCACTAGGCCCGGTTTTTTGGATTACCTCAATTTTGTTTTGATGGATTGTGTTCTTGTTAAACTTTCTACAAACGAGGGCTGTCCGTAAAGTAAGGTTCCCAAAATTCTGCAGATGCGAGGAACACTGTTATGGGGGATTTGGCTACACTGGCCTGTACCTTGGACCCTTTTCTTCAAATCCTCGCCCCCATCAGCTGTCTGCGATGCTTATTAAAGGTTTGGCAACTGTTAGAGATCGAGCTTCCACTTGCTTCTCCCGCCACTCTCTGAGATTGTTTTTTTTGTGTGCGGAAAACATTGCGGCTGTGGAAAGTCATTCCACTCGCTTCTCCCGCCACTCTCTGAGATTGTTTTTTTTTGTGTGCGGAAAACATTGCGGCTGTGGAAAGTCATTCCCACATGTGTGAAGTCTACGGAGAAAAGTGAATAAGCGTACAAAATGTGCGCAAATGGTACAGAGAGTTAAAAAACGGACGTACAGACGCCCAATACGACCAACGTGCTAGACGGCCTATGGGGGACATATAACGCCATTGGCGGGAGGAAACAGCAAAAGCTCCAACTGTAACAGTTGCCAAACCTTTAATAAGCATCGCAGACAGTTGGTGGGGGCGGGGATTTGAAGAAAAGGGTCCAAGGTACAGGCCAGTGTAGCGAAATCCCCCATAACAGTGTTCCTCGCATCTGCAGAATTTCGGGAACCTTACTTTACGGACAGCCCTCGTAGTACCTATTGGTTTGTTTGTAATTCCTTGTTTTCGTTTGATTTATCTGAATATTTTCTTACAGCTTTTGTTTCATTGCTTGATCCTAAAATGGCTGAAAAAAGTTCTAAAAATGCTGACATCCTTTCCCAACTCATAGAGTTTGATAAAAAATTAAGTTTATCATTAAGCCTGTCCTCTTCCAAGTCTTCATCGCTGGGTCAATTGCGACCCCACATGAAGTGCCTTGAATACTCCTGTCATGGATTATTTTGGATTTCTGGAAGTATTATATGTCTTTGGTTTTCAAACACAGCTGAAAGAGAAGCTTTCTTCTTCAATTTATTATTAGGTATAGTATCAATGTCTTTCAAGAAATTATTCTGGATAAGCTTTTTATCAGTGTAACCTGCAGCATTTTCAGTTTTCTGACTATTTAATCCTTTCTTTCAGCTCTTGTTCTAGATATCTTATTAGTCGGGATATTAAAAGCAGCTTTCCACCGTAAGAGACCATCGAACAATGAAGCCAAAGACATGTTTATGACATTTTCTGTTGATAAAATGTCTTGTCCATCTGGTCATACTTCAAGAGCCGTTTTACTTACCTTCTTACTAATTGCTTGCAGTTCTCATTTATACTATTTGCACCCTTTTTTAATTGTGTGGTGCCTATGCACTTGTGCATCCAGAGTACTCTTGGGCCGGCATCATGTGGGAGATGTCCTTATTGGAGCAGTGCTTGGCTATATCGAGTATTTGATTGTAGATTTTGTTTGGGCTGGTCCTGAAACTGCAAAATGGTATTTAGACATATTTAGGGATTCAAATAGCATTATTGATGAACTTTAATCTCTTTAAAATGTGATATAGTAAAATTTGTGACTATAAAACTGTTTCCAAAGTAAAGAACATTTGATAAATACTCATGGATGGATTTACAGAGGCAATGTAGTACCCAAGCTATTAAGAAATTTATATTTACATTGTTTTAAAGGTAAATGTATATCTCCACAGCCTTCCTCCTGAATCTGCCCATAAGTATACACTAGATGTTATCAGGATCATTCAAAAACTAATGTTTTGAGCTATTTATTAGAATTTTGTAACTTGTTGTCTTTGTGAAATGTTCAATTACTAATACTGCTTAATTTTATTAGATTTGTTTTTGAAATAATTTTAAAAAAATTTCAATATGATGTATGCTTTTATACCAAAAATAATTTATCATTCTAACATTTCATAGGTAAAAATCCAGAGTTATTACACTTGGATAAAGAGTGAAATAAACATGTATCCTCACTAACAACCATGTCATCATTCCTTGCTATTTTGACAAAATATTATACATAGACACCAAAATTGCTTCAATGGGAATTCTGATTTTCACACATATCTTAAGACTTTCAGGAAACCATCTGCCCATATTTGCACTTAGATCCAAACACCCAGCCTTACAACTATATTTTCTGCATCAGTCACTGAAACTAATACTAGCTTAAACAAATTATCATAATATATTATAATTTATTATCAGGTTTTCCTTTTTTAAAGAGAGATAGCTTTAGTATAGCATACTATCTTAATACCTCCACTGTAAAGTCTCATAAATGGTTGATTCTTTTTAAATAATATTCCTTGTGGCTAATATGAAAGTATTAAAGTAAACTAGGTGGAAAAGAAAAGCAAATTCTTCAAGTCAACAATTAACAATAACATTAGGCCCAAAAACAGTTCCAATAAACTAAGAGATTAATGCAAGATAATTTTTCCTTAAGATTTCTCACATCACATATTTAAACTCAAAACCTGTGTAATTTCTTCAGAGTTTCATTTAAGTTGTGGTTTAAAGCTTGCTTAAACTGTCAAGGGATGTGAAAATTTATTAATATTTTAAAAGCTGCATTAATCTTTGTGCAAAACATGCAAACTATTTTGAGGTATACCACAGAAATCCATTTTTTGATCCCAGAAATCTGAATTTTTTCAATGTATTTTTGGAGATGGGTTTTGAAATATACTGGACTTACCATGGTTGTTCCATTACCTGAAACTTGATTCCTCCCATATATCTAGGCATCTGGGATTAACCTAGAAGCCGTTTTTTTCTAGTGCTGTTTGGGGTTTAAGAATTATTTTATGATTGGCAAAGACTTCTTAACCCCAGACCAGCATGTCTGCCTGAAAAATCTACTCTTGCTGAGATTTTTTTTTATCAGAGAGTAATTTAGTGTGCACAAAAAGCACTCAGTCCAGCTGAATTATTTCTAGAAAAGCCGACTATTTTGGAAGATATACGCTAAAAACTGATTTCACCCTTCAAAAGTAAATTTTCTATCTTTGCTTCAGTAAGCTATTGTAAGAAATATAAAGATTTGATTTTACAGTGATTTTAATATGTTACAAGGGATTGTTTTAGCTATTATAACATGTGCTTTTAATGAAGCTAGGCATAAAATCAACACGGTGGTTAGACATTTTTCAGCAGATGATCAAGTATTGTACCTTGGACATAAGGAGAGCATTGTACCTTGGTCTATGCAAAATACACTACAAAATACAAAGTTACTAAATAAATCACTGTATTGACTTTTATTGCATTGGTATTTTGGTTTCATTATACAAAAGGGTGCCACTTGTTTTTATGTTGTTTATACTGGATTATAATGCCAGCAATACCCCAACAACAATAGTAGCACCCTGTTGTATAATAGCACCGGTATTTTGATTTTAAAAGCAGGGTAGGAATTAATTTCATGACTAACATTAATTTTAAGGGAAATCTATAATTTTGTGACAAAAAACAAAGCTTTAAAACTTTTATGCGGAAAAGTGCTCCAACTAAATCTATAAGCTTATACATCTGGGTGGTTCAATGAGCACTTGTTCCTTGAGTTTTTCACAAGAATTTTATTAAGTTTTAGAGGTGCAATTAATGTTTTTTGACATAGGTCCAAGGTACAACACCCTTTGGACCAAGGTACAATACCAGTGTTGTACCTATTTTCAGTTTTTTTTCTTTCATTGATTACATATTGAAATACTTCAATTAAAACTGAAAAAAAAAATATATGTTGTGTATGAAAGGCTAAAGTATCAAGGGGAAATTGTTTCATTAATTTATTTTCAATAAATAAAAATTTACAGGGTAAAAAGTACCAAAAGGTTCGAGGTACACTACTTTCCCCTATAGATAAAAAGTCAGAATGTTTATCCATCTTCTAAGACAGTAAGAAGTACACATTTCATATTAACCAAATTCTTAACAAGCTTTTGATTACAGTTTTCAAGTAACTGAATTACTTATAAAATCATAATTAAAATAGAAAAATCCTTATACATATGAAAGGTTTAGTGAATTCAATTTTGAATTTTTTCTTCAATTGAAATCAACTACAGTAATTTCTGGATGGTTTTATACGAAACTACTACACAATCATATTTGTATGTATTTAAGGTGTAAACCTCTAAAATATTGAAAATTAAGCAGAAGGAAGAAACTTTACCCTTTTGTTATTCAATACCTGCAAATGAATTCTCAAAATATCTTCCTCTCTTTTTACATCAATCAATTTTATTGTTGTAAAATAGTTGACCAGAGAAGCCAAATTTGGTTACTATCATCCATAACTAAGCATCTTCTGTCCAAAAAACACAATTCCAGCAAAGCAAGTGGATAGCATGAAAAAGCTGACTTTATGGCGATTCACTAAACATTTGGGGGAGATTCGCGAGCAAAATAAACTCTTATGAATAACATAAAACAAGCATAGAGTTTGGAATATAAAAAAAAAGCATCTGCTATTTTAATAATTAGTAAAACGGAAGGTTAGAGAATAATTTGAGATTTTATTACACTTTAATTTCCAGAAATTTTTGAATATTTTTTTTTGATAATTCAAGGTTTTATAGGTTTTTAGACTTAACATAATCTTTTTAGATTCCATAACTTTTCAACCCATTTCAGTGATTACAGAATTTAATGACAAAATGCAGTAGAATTCTGCAAAGTCCGTAACAATCAGCATCTTGAGTCAACAAATAGGTTCTTGTTTGTGTGTGTGTTTCATGGAATAATATAATAGTGGATTCTGCTTAATGGAAGCATATTGAGATCAGGGTATTTTGTACTAATTGAACAGATTTCCCTATCAACCAAAGAGCCCATAATATTAAATGACTTATGGAATTTCTTTCTATATTATCATTTATAATTTTAACAATATACTTGAAATTAATATAAAAGCATTAAATAATATAATTTATCAAAAGGTTTTTCAAAAAATGTATGTTATAGAACTGACTGATAAATTTCAGAAGTCATCAAAGTTATTTGTATTGGAATGATAATCTTCTGTACGTATATCCTTACTTCCCTCTTATGCAAATGGTGGAAAGGAAATAAAAACATGCTGAACCAGTAGTTAAATACTTCCTAAAGTCATGCAATAATTCACTGTTTTCTCCTAAAAAATTTTGTGCTCTTTAGACAACGTTACTTTCATTTGGTTCTGGCACCATTTAATATGTACAACTAAAAATATTAATTTTTCATTGAATATGTGGAATTTTTTTTGCTCATTCTTAATGCTTCTTATTCAGATGAGTTTCATTTTGTACTGTTTATACGGCTTTTGGTGTCTATTGAGCAGTTAAAATGTCCATTATTAGAATATTTTGGTTTTCATTCCAGGTGATTTGTATAATTAATAAGTGATTTATTTCCCTATAAACTGGCATGTCTAATAAAAGTGGAATCCACTGTATTTAAATTTTAAAAATATTTTCCAGTTTGTTTGCAGTTGATAAAAATTGGAAGTAAACAAAACACATACTTTAATATAAGGGTGCAAAAGTAATATTTAACTTATTTATTTTTGAAATAGCATGATAGATTGTCATACATTCAGCAAAATATACAGTAACCTAATTACAATGCCTCATACAAACTATCATTCACACATAAATAAGACTTTTGGATATCTACTAAAATGCTTATAAATATGAATGATATAATGAACCACTCCTGAAAATCAAATACTATGGTATTCATACTTACAAAAAAAATATATATTTAAAAAGTGCAATATTTTTACATAAGATACACCAATCAGGCATGCTAACTGAAGGGCTATGTTAGTATTAGATAAAACCATTTTAAATGTAACAGCCATTGTTAACTTAAAATTCATTTTTTAAAGTAGGGAAATGAAACTTGATTTTACAGCACTCGTGTTTTCCAGTGTGGTAATTCTTTTTATGTAACCTCATTAGTTGGGAATAACATTTGAATAGGAACACAATACATAACCAATTCAGATTTACATGGTATTAGGTTGTTTCTTTTAGCTCTTGATGTACTTAACTTCAGCACATCCAACACTAATGTAAACGAACTTAGTATTTTCTTAAGTAATGCAAGACTTATTTACATCTAAGCTCTATCATATATTGTTCATTTCGAAAAGAGAAACCTTAATTTTGAAGTGTCCCTCTTTGGTACAGTAGGGTAACCAGAAAAAAAAAAATTGGAAAGGTTATTGTAATTTATATTTTCAGAAAAAAAAAAATAGGAAAGATTATTGTAATTTATTTTTTCAGAAAAAAAAAAGAATTTGATTAACTATACCCTTGCTTAGGAGGATAACCAGCTGAATGGACATCTTTGTATTGACATGCGTTGGTGATAGACTTTTGCATTTCCAAGCAACTTTTTAATACTTTGTGAATACTATTAAGTCATAAATTTTCTACTTGATTTCTAATTTTTTATAGTCAGGTTTCAGGTAAATTTGCTTTAAAAAAGAGACAATTTAGGGTTTTTCAAAAATAGAAACACTAATTTCATAAGTGGTTAAGATTACATTATCTTTATACTGAATTACAAATTTCCCCCCAAAAAATTTCATTTATAAAGATTTACCATTGTTAGAAAGGAAAACTCTTTAAGTAAGGCAGATGGATTATAGAAGAGATATTAAAAAACCTTCAAAAATAATATAAAGTACATAAATGAAATTAAATCTCATAAATATATCAGCTACGCTCAATACATTACAATATTTGTTCACTAAAATACACTAACGTAATACTAAAACAAATTTAATTTAAGGCAAAACCTTTTTTAGAAGTGTCAATGTACTGGATGTAAAAATCTAAACTATCTTGATTTAGTGTCTTTTTGAAAATTTAAATTTGGTTTAGTTTTTACAGAAATACAGGTTGATTCAAAAATAGAGGAAAAATATTGGAAGGGGTGAGTTACACCTAAACAACTCAGAATTACATAGCAATGGAGTGTTGGAAATGCACTCATACCCCAGGGGACAAATATGTAAATATTTTTTTTTATATTCTCAACATAACAGTTTCAAGTTATGCAAATAAACTATAATTATTAATAATAATTCATACTGATAGCTCAATATCTTATATTTATAAATTGCCCATCATTAATACATATCTTGTCAGGTACTTAAATATGCACAAGACTACAATGGCCAAATAAAAAGGACTGAAAACAAAATCCTTATATCACCACTTAAGATTTAATTTGTTTTATTCATCTTTTTAAATTTTTTTCATAATCTACTATTGAAATTTCACAACAGAAGGAACAGAACAAAAAAATTGAATTGAGGAACTGGAATTTTATAGACAACTATTCTTTTTCTAGTAACATCTAAATGCGCCAGCTAGTCAATTAGGAAAAAGTATCTGAACAATAACACAATTTGTTTCTTTTAAAACCCCAACTATTGAAAGATGCTTCACTCTACCTTACCAGGATTTTTCGGTTGCTCACAATTAAAATAAGAGAACTGCTATAGTACTGTATCTTTTTTTGACTGTATGTTCTACATCATAAACAATGCCAACTGAATGGATCCTCAAGTATGAAAAAGATGTTTTTTAATATATTAAAAATAGCAGGAAATATCACTGAAGTATTAAATCCTAGTATTTGAGGGTTATTGTGAAATAAACTTACCAAATTCATATTAGTTCTCCCTTACAATCTTGTACAACACCAAAGTGTAGCATTCATTTTAAAATTTCCTATTGAATTATTTTCTTCTCACTTTTAGCTTTACTAAGCATTGTATAAAGAATCTATTTAAAAGAAACAAATGTTGAAAGAGATGAACGTGCATAAAAACTTTCTTTACTCATTACTAACGTATTATAAATAAAGGTTAAGGTAGCCAAGATAAATGAATTAGCTGGTTACAGCCGAATAAGGGGAAGTATGACATAATTCCCAAGTAAAAATGTTTAGTCAACCAGTCAGTCAAGGTGATGATGAAAAATTACCCCAGAAATGTTATTTTATTTGTAAAAGGAAATTTTAAGTAACTGTCTTTATAATTCTAGTATACAGGGTTTTCTAAAATTGACCCTACAGCAAGAATTCTGCTTTTACCCATATTTTAGATTCTTTAAGATAAAAAGTTAATATCAAGCAGTTATGAAATTTTATTTTTCAATTAAATTTAGAGTATTTAAAGGTTAATATAGTGAATAATTCAAAGCAGGCATGATTTTGAATTATTCAAAACTTCAAAGTGAAGTGATAACTTTTAAAATTCAAAGAATAAATAAAAAGAATTATTTCTGGTGAAGATTTGAGCACTTAAAACAAATAACTGCTTGTACAAGCAGTATAATCACAGAAAATGAAGATAAATAGCAAATACAATATACAAATCAGGGTTGGCACGGTTTAAACCATTTGGTTTAAACCAAATGGTTTTTTTCATAAAAAAACCAAATGGTTTTTTTGGTTTTTTTTTCAAAAAAAAACTTAGCTAAACTTTTGGGTTTAAAGTCATTTATTGATTCAAATATTGTCTTTTGAACAAAATATGTTGAATGCTTCTGACATTAATGCTGTAAAGCTATGCAATTTTTTGAAAACAATTAGCCAATTGAAATTTTCTTAGAAAGACTCATGGTTTTTTTATAAAAAACCTGGAGTGGTTTGGTTTTGAAACTTGTTTTTTTTTTAATTCATTTAGAACTAGACTAGATATTTGAATGTATCATAAAAACCAATTGTTTTTTTTAATCCATTGGATTTTTAAATGTGCATTACAAAAACCAGATGGTTTTAAATGCTCTAAAATGACTCCCTTGGTTTTATTTATAAAAAAAAAACTATTTGTTTTTTTAATTCATTAAGAACTGGATATTTGAATGCATAATAAAAACCAATTGGTTTTTTTAATCAAATAAGCACTGGATTTTTAAATATAATATGCATTATAAAAACCAGATGGTTTTTTAATGCTCTAAACAGACTCCCTTGGTTTTTTATGGTTAATGTATAATTTTAACTTTTTTAATTAAATAAAATTAATTATAATTAATTAATTAAGTCACTTAGTTAATAGCTGAAATGATGAACTATTTATTCAATGCATTCATAAATGAAAACAATCAGAAATATTTGTATTTATGTGTTAGGGAAGAATTTCAGTAAAAAAACCCGGTTTAAACCAAAAAAACCTGGTTTAAACCAAAAAAACCGGGGGGTTTAGGTTTTTTTGAAAAAAACCTGGTTTTTTTCCAACCCTGATACAAATGCAGTTAATGAGAGCAACTTCAACAAATGAAATAAAAAACAAAATGCAATATTTTTTGCCTCTTTTGTAAAAATAACACAGATTTCAACACAAGTTCTAGTTTTTTATCCTATCAACTTTTAATAAGAGGTTTTTCTAACATTTTGTGCAGCTTTTTAAAATTTGTTAACCATTCTTGCAATTTTTTTCATAAGAAAGGCTTTGAACTGATTTTGATGATGAAATATTGTGATAATTAGTTTTAATAGGTAGCTACTTATAATTTTTAACTCTTAATGGAAATGTGCAAATATGTCTAATGCTAAAGTAGCTTATATTCAAATCCTCCGCAAAAGTAGCAGGTATTTTTTTGCTGACCGAGCATTAAAGAATGTGCAATTAAATCAATAAGTTAATGATCCTTGTTTGTGATGCAAAAGGTAAACAACTTCTATGATAAAAATGTGTTTAGGAAACTAAAACACACTATTGTTTCATCAAACATATTTGTTTCATTTATCAGTAAAAGTGTCAATTTTCAAACTTTGAAAATTTTTTTTTTGAAACTAGGAAAAATAAGATTTGGAGGTAGTAATATGGAACTGTCACTTAAGATTAAAAGTTTTTCTTCTTAGACCATAAAACATAAAAAACCTATTTATATTATAGTTTATAAAGTACCTATCTTTGTATTTTCCTTAAGATGCACATAATAAATTGGTTCTTTTAAGCATACATTTTCAGAAAATTTGTCAGTTGTTTAAGTATTTATAGTAGTGAACAAACTAGGATAAAAATACCTTTCAGCATAGAAATTTTTTTTGGAACATTACAAATTAATCAAGTGTTCCCTTCCTTTGACTTTTAACAAGGTGACATTCACCTAAGCAATACGATAATATTAACAAAAATAAGAAAAAACTTACTCATTCATAAAAATAAACTAATCAATTTAAACTGTTTTTGAAAAAATTTGGTAAGATTCTATAATTTTCTGTGTTCTGCGTGCAGGTCTATATTATCCAAGTCTGGTAGTAAAAAATTTCTAAACTGCCAAAACAAGTGTCAAGAAAGCATGCCAAATTTTTGGAACTTAAAGGTTAATTGGGATGTCACCCACTGTATGCTTGTAGGTTAAACAAAATATAACATAAACCAATAAAACCTGACATTAAGGTTATTTTCATAAAGAACAATCCTTTAAATGATAAAAATATTAATAAATTTCTATATAACTCTTTAGATTGCTAGATTTTTTATGATCAAGATAGTAAAAATATTTCGGGCATTGCACTGTCAAGTCTTGTAAAAAATACAAAATTTTAAGAAAAATATTACACTAAGTACTTGTGAAATGAAAAATATTATGACCTTGACATAAAAAAATGTTCTAGCAATAAATTAAGAGAGAAAAATACTTTTCTGACTATTTGCAGATTTTTAATAACCTTCTAAAAACTTAAGATGTTCCCAGTATCGTAAGATTTAAACTATACACAAATTAGTATGGAAAAAAATTAACAATGATGAAGATATAGCACATTTGGATGATTTTTTTTGACAGAATTACTCAATTAGATATATTACATGGCACTTGAAATAAAATTGTCTATTTTTTAAAGTGCAATATACTTTTTCGTAACCCATCAAGAGTTAAATTGATTATGAGACAAGTTCAAAACACTAGTGTTGAATATTACATCATGATCTGAAGTTTCATAATCAGGGGATGCTGGTGAGTAACTTTGTGGTCGGCTTGGATCATCAGCTAGCAAAGACTGCAAAGTGACTGGCAGCTTTGGATTATTGTCTACAAGGTGATTTTTCCTAAATTGTGATCTTGTACAGTTTGCAAAGTGTCTTACACATTCAATGCTATTACTAAAGGTCTGATAGCAGTTTTTACAAACATTATTTGGCAAGGATCTGCTACTATGTTCATTCTGATAGTGAAGCTTGAGTTCGTCACCGTTTCTCAAAGGTTTGTCACACACAGAACACAAATAGTTGCTGTTGAAAAATTTTGGCATGTGCCTGCTTTTAAAAGTTTTAGAAAGAAGATCCCCTTCTTGAGTATCTGCTGTCCCAAAAGAATGAGGAACAGTATTTTTTGGCTCATGGATAGACATGGGGCTCTCTGGAGAAAAATCTGCAGTGTAAGGATGATTCGCAGCTTTATTAATCCCCCTATTACTTTCTGTAGACTTGGAAAACTGAGGAGACCCTAGGGCACTGCTAAACTGGTTAAGTTTTTGTTCACTAGGCAAAGTTCCTTCACTATTAAAATAATCCTCATATGCGTTATTACTGTCACCTAGAAGCAACTCGGATAGATCAAAGACTTTTCCTTGCATTTGACTGCCAAGTGGGCTTTCTAACTCTGCCCTTAAGGAGGGACAAGCTTCTCTCACTTCCCCTCTATATTGATTCACATCAGACCTAAGACATGTTTGTGGATTAAGTTCCTGGGTCCTTGAGTTCTCAGCATGAGATGCTGAAGATATCGACTCAACAGGGGTTGACAGATACATGTCTTTACTATAATCACAACTAGTAGAAGAATGATGCTCTAAGTTCCTATAAGATTCATTAACTACATTTGCTGATGATTGGTTTGGGGTCTGTGAGATATTAAATTGATTCAAATTGTTTTTAATATTTCTCAGGCTATTTAAAGGAATACTCTTAAGTAGATGCCGTAATTGAGCATATTTGGATTTGTCTTTCTCATCAGAGTTTGTTTTACTTGCTTCTTTACTTGGAACCTCTTTACTGTCGGGTGAAACTTTCTTGAAGTTTTCTAAAAGGTAACGAAGCTGAGAGAATTTGGTGTTTTCGGAAGAAGGATCTTCTAGTGGTTCAGATCTATCTGGGGTATCTTTTCCAGGAAGTGCTGTTTCTTTGTGTGGAAGGCTATCATTTGAGATTTCTTTGGAGGAATACACACTTTTACTATTTTCTTCAAGGTTAGTTAAAGTGGGAGCATTGGAATCAGTTGTACACACAGCAGGCGATTCTTCTTCCCTTTGTTCACACTGGCTGTTTGACTCATCTACAGAAAAATTCGATGTATCATAAATATTTTCTGGAGAATGATCAGCACTGGCTTTAGTTTTGATCCGTTTTTTGGTCCTTGTTCTTTTACTCGAGGACAATGTAAGTTCATTTTCATGTTCAGGCAAATAATCTGCAGAGCCATGATCTATCAGACGGGGAAGTTCAAAGTCCACATCTTCATCTGCAGTATCATGATCTGACACAGGCACCACCTCATTTTCTTGATCTTGTGAATTATTTAACAAACCATTCAGTTTTATGTCCTGATTCAAAAGACTTGGTATAAGAGAGTCTAAACTTTTGCGATCGTTATTAGTAACAAAAGTCCCTACTTTGAACATGTGCGAGAACATATGTTCAGTCATTTCTGGCTTGGGACCAAAGGTATCACAAACCAAGCACTTGTACCAGTCCATAATTTTATGCATAGTATCTTCGTGAGATTTTAGAAGTGGTTTTGATTTGAACACATTAGAACATAATTTACAAGTAAATCCATCATCACCCGACTCTTCTACAGTAGAAGGTGTAATATTCATTAAGTCGGAATCAAATTCATTTAGATGTGTATTAGAAGGGCTGTCTGAATCAGCGGTATGAGGGCCGGCATCACCTACAGTAGAATTAAGAATATTTGGTTCATTGAGACTTGCACTCGGAGCACTAAATAGGATACTATGCTTAGTTTGAGTTACTGGAGATTTTGAAGGTTTGGGGGTTGTTGTTTTACTACGTCTTCTTTTAATTGCGGGTACATCAAGAGAGCTTCTTTCTTGAGGTTCACTTGTACGTTTGGAAGTTGAAGCCCTGTTACTCTTGATCTGGTTATCAAGAGACACAGCTGTTTGCTCAGTTTCAGGCGAGACGGGAGGCTCATCAGTCCTGTGGGTTAATACATGGTTTTCTATTTCTTCCTCTGTAAAAAATGCTTCCGTGCACGAGCCACACTTTTTCAGAGCAGACACCACTGAAGACGCTGGGTTATCGCTTTTAGAAAAGTTTTTAACCTTTTCTTTTTTGAGTTTCTTTCCACCAACATTTTCATCAAGAGTGTTAGAATCATTACCTGGTTCCTTTTTAATCTCTAGAGTCAAGCTAGGGTTTTCCTGACTGTTGTTTTCAGAAAGGTCTGGCTTAATGGGCAAAAACGCATTTGATTTATGAGATGCAAAAACGTGTTCCCTCAATGCTCCAGATGTACCAAAATACAATTTACAGTAATAGCAGCAAAATGTTGTTTTTGAAGTTTTACTATGCACATTGACTTCATGCCGCGTGTACACATCTTTGCGAAAAAAGAATTTGCCACAGAACTTGCATGAAAAGTATGGATTTCCAGAATGCATTCGCTTGTGCCTCAGCAAAGTAGACTTGCTGCAGAAAGTCAAATCACAATGAACACATTTGAAAATCTCTTTACCTACTTTTGATTGTCGACCTTTCATGACTATTACTTTCAAGGAATGATTTTTAAAATGCTTCTTCTTCATGCGCTTCTTTTTGCCTCCAGAGTTATCATCTGAAGAGCTACCTTTCCTCCTTACTAATCTAGAACTACGTCGAGTAGGAGAATCACCTTCTACATCAACTAGCTCATCATCAGAGTCATCAGCTGGAAGAGACTGCTGGCAACCTTTCAGATGCTCTTCCAACTCAGTGGTGTGAAAAATGTCACCACAAGTGGGACACAAAACAACAGCATTTTCATTGAAGGAGCTATTTTTCTTCATACATGCTTGCCGATGTCTTACATAACCTCTTTTATCCAAAAATTCTCCACAACGTGTACACAAAACTGATTCTGCTTTGCCTTTAGATGCCTTAGGTGGTTTCGATTTAGGCAGAGCCTTTCCAATAGGTTCAAAATTTTGAGAGGGCGGGGACTGCTCTAAATCATCAGCCTTGCATATTAGAATATGTTCTTCATAGTCTGCCTCACTACTCAATTGAGTATTGCATTTTGTACAACTCTTCCAATCATCTTTGGCAATAGGTGTTCCATCACAAGTCTTCATATGCCGGTTCAACAATTTTCTATGCTTGAATTCAGATTTACATGACTTGCATCTAAACACAGTTCCGTCAGCATTTTTAGGACGTTTCTTGCACACTTCGTAGTGTTTATCAAGCATTTTCTTAGTAAGTCCTCGAAAATTACAATGCAAACAATAGTACGGGTTCATAGAATTACTGGAGTGACTTATTACATGAAGTCTGTACTCATTTACTGAAGTTGAGGAATGACCACAGTAAGTACAGTTGTACTCAGATTTTTCAGTCTTAGAGCAAAAATGAGAAGCTAACTTTTCAGTTGAGGGGAAGGTCACTTTACAATGGCTGCAGGAAATGGCTGAGTCAGACTGGGAATGTACTTCACTTTTTTCATCAACGCTATGCATGTCTTGTTTAGGAAGAGTCCGATTGTTTTTCTCTCTAGAATGTTTAACACAGTGAGACATCAGGGATGAAAATGCCTGTGCCTCAAAGCCACAAACATAGCACACATAAGATGGGTTACTTCCATGATGAATCACATGGGTATGTAATAGCTCTCTAGATTGAAAACGCTTACAGCAATATTTACATATGAAAGTATCAGACTGCTTTCCAACTAATAATTTAGGGTCAATTCTTTTAGATTCATAGGAATCATCACTGTCAAAGTTAGAGTCTTTATCAATTGTCTTTCTTTTAGAATTGACATTGACCTTAGTCAAATCTTTCCTCTTTTCAGCTTTCTTAGAGAGAAGTTTCAACTGAGCAGAGGCTGATTTTGTAGTTGTAAAGTGGTCACTTTTTTTGAAGGACTTGGGAAATAGAGGTTTTATCTTAGGGACAGCACATTTTGCACTTTCTAATGCTAATCCAAACAGGTCCTCTTTAACTTGGTCATCAATGTTACTCTCTGAAGCATTTTTATCATGGGTTTGTGAATGAACACCTTTTACTGAGTGCATTTCATTTGCATGAAGGAGCAGATGAAACCTGATTTAGGCCAATTATTCATTACAAGAGGAACAGTAAAAGTGTTTTTTTATATGAAAAAATGCAACCATTGAATATTTTACCACATTGCTATTAGAAAAGTATTTGCATCGTCAGGTTTATTATATATATGATCAATCAGTACAATTATACACATATACCAATTGAACATCCCAGGTAGAGTAATGTGCAGAAACTGCCGCTTGAAATAAGCTTAAAATCCATCATTTGCATAATTCAGCCAGCATTTCCATTAATGCATAATTTTCATTGGAGGGACATAAGGTTGATACATACAAGATGCTACAAGCAATAATTATTTATTTGGAGAAATCTTTCGCATTGTGATGATTAATGATGAATGCATTGGTTACCCTGACTGATTCCATTTCAGATGCATTGGAGAGAGTGGAAGATTTATGCTTAAGACTATTCATGTGAATATAGCTCCAAGAGAATATCATTAATGTAAGGATTAAGTTTTTACTAAACGAAAAAACACGATTTCTAAAGAGTAAACACTCCTTAGCAAGTAAACAACAGTACGCTTCGATCTTTGCTTGGATCTGTTGGGTGGTTGATTTCTCCATTATTTTTTTTTTACAACCTCTCTTGTTAGTTTAATTTTTTCAAAAAATATTTTGTGTTTTCTAATCAGTAACTATTATTAACTTTGATGAATTCTTTAATGAGTTTCCCTCATTTTAATTGACAACCTCATCCTCATTTATGATTATTTATTTCTTCAACTAGTTCGGAAGCCCGTGATGATTTTATGATTTTAAACACTAAATAATTATTTCGTAAAAGTAAATTTCGGTATTATATTTCCATTTGGTCAGCATTTCGTGCTTGAAAAAGAATCTTAATTATTTTAAAATCTATCAGTTGAAAAATGGCAGCATATCCAATGAAGTAGGAAGTATACACCTCAACGTTTTCTCCATTCATCGGAATAATTTTCTTCGGTAGCTTCCAAGGGGCAGAAATTCACGTGTATTTAGAGAAAATAAGTTAAATTATAACAAAAGTAAGTATCTTAGAGCCGATATTTAAAAAATTAATTAAAGTCGCTTCTGAACTTTTCTTGTTATTAAATATTATCTGAATTTATGTTTGTTGTGGTATAAAACTTGTGTCCACGTGTTGGAGCCATTTTTTCTTTGGGTTGATATAAATATTTGTGTAAAATACCTAGTATTACTGGTGAATAGTAACTTATTAATGCTAGTGACTATGTAAGTTGACTTTTTTGTATAACCGAACACGATTGATCACCTTAATGAAGGTATTTCGTGATATCCGGTTGGTTACCTTATTTTTCTTATTCTATGGTATAAAGGCTTTAAAGTTATGTGTTGTAATGATATTTATTGTTCAAAAGCTCCAAATTGAGATGCTGTTCATCTTCTTCATAAGAATAATTGATGTAATTGACGAATAATTTAGCAGTAAGAAGATAACCTCCGTTTGTGAGAAGCTTATCCTAAAGTGATTTTTTTTCCAGAAATGGCCCTACGTCCCCTTGTCAAGCGAACTATTGTTAAGAAGAGGTTGAAGAAGTTCACTCGTCACCAGTCTGACAGATATGGAAAAATTAAGGTATGTATTGATTGGCTAAAATCTCATGATCTTTTTTTTTATATTAGCTGTATTTTTGAATTACACTTATAACCCCTTAAGTGTTGCTCCTGTCAATATCTTATTCTGAAGCATGCACAACCATAGTATTCCAATTAATTAACTTTAAAGTTAACAAGTAAGAATATATGCCACAGCTTCGCTGCCATGTTTACCCATAAGCTCAATTGATAACACTCAACATATTGCTGTGGGTAAACATGGCGGCTGGAAGACTAGTTTTGTTTTTGGATAAGGCTCCAAAAACTGTGGCTAATGGCATGCAGTTAGCAAGTACCTAATATTGTTTTAAATTTCTTAAAAATCCTGTTTTTTTTAGCCCAACTGGAGGAAACCCCGTGGTATTGACAACAGAGTGCGTCGTCGATTCAAGGGTCAACGTCTGATGCCCAATGTTGGTTATGGAAGCAACAAGAAAACAAAGCATGTACTTCCAAATGGCTTCAAAAAAGTCACTATCAGAAATGTGAAGGTTTGTACTCTTTCTTGATGGTTAGTTATTTAAATTACCTAAAAGCTCCGTGTTGACTCGTGTCATGTTCTTTTATTATAATTACATAGCTGCCAACTCTTCCGTTTTAGCTGGAAGATTTCCGTTTTTTGCTCAGTTAAAAGATTTTTTTCCCATTAGTTTATCTGTCTTGGTAAAGCTTAAAAGCAGTAGTTGTTCTGCTGTTGGAAATAATAAATAGTTAGATCTCTTAGTAAAAAAATTAAAAAAATATTAATTGCATGAGAAAGCGGTTACCAATGCAGAATTTTTATTGACAGATTTCATAATTGATCATTATTTGCCTCTGTGCTGTGCTGATCATTCAAAAAATGTTTCCAGATTCAAAAATTGCCAAGGTGTTTTTCTTAGATTTTTTTACTGAAAGATGTCCATTTATGCTACCTATTGACCTAAGTAGAACATGGTAGGCACTGTTGTTGACTTCTCATTGTAAAAAATGCTGTGGCTATCTGGAGTTTTAAAATCTTCCTTTTTTTATAATCCTAATGTTGGCAGGTATGTAATTATACTGGAAAAAGACATACATTTTTGAAATCTTGAATGAAGTGAAGGAAAATTTAAATGATGAGTTAATGACGAGGTTGAATGGTCACTAAAGTTTTGGTTAATCCTTGAATGCAAGTTCTTTGTTTTTTGAGTTGATACCAAAATGAATTTGACCTTAATGATTTCTTGTGATAGCAAGAACATGGCTTATAAAGTATGCAAAGCATCCTTTTTTATATTCTATAATGAATGATGTCCTATACATTTCTATGTAATTTTGTCTTGAGGTTTTTATCGCAATGATCAGTTTAAATATTTGTTTTGCACAATATCCAGATTCTCGATTTACTGGTGTACTTTTGGGTTCCAGTTAGTAATAGTATGGATAAACAAGGTTCTTCTGTACATTTTGTCTTTAAAAGTATGTGTTAACAGAGACTAAAATGATGATTTAATGACGAGGATGAATGGTTTCTGAAATTTTGACTGATCTTTGGAAGCAAGTTTTTTGTTTTTCATATTTGATGTCAAAATGAATTTAACCATCATGATGAAACAAAAATCTGATCTCTGGTGATTGTTTTCCCCCTTCTTACATTTTTCTTTTAATTATATGTATTTTGTAGAAGTAGATGTATGGTATTCTTCTCATATCCTTAAATATCCATGAGCAGATATTATGATGACATAATGACGAGGCTGAATGGTTATTAAAGTCCTGGTGAATCCTTGAGTGCAAGTTCTTTGTTACTCTTGGTTGAAGCTAGGATGGATGTAGCCATTAGCTTGATGACTATCGAGGCATTTGTCTGATACATTTTACTAATTCAAGTTTACTGATAGAATGTACAGTGGTCTGTCTAGTTTTTTTTTTAACAAACAGGAACCTATTTTCGAAAATTTTGTGCAATTTTTCTGTGAGTTTGTGAAAATTAAAAGTATAAAATCAACTTAAAAAACATGTACTTAATTTTTTAAACATTTGTACCTTTAGTCTTTAAAAGTATGTGTTAACAGAGACTAAAATGATGATTTAATGACGAGGATGAATGGTTTTTGAAATTTTGACTGACCTTTGGAAGCAAGTTTTTTGTTTTTCATAGTTGATGTCAAAATGAATTTAACCATCATGATGAAACAAAAATCTGATCTCTGGTTATTGTTTTCCCCCTTCTTACATTTTTCTTTTAATTAGATGTATTTTGTAGAAGTAAATGTTCGATGTATGTATTCTTCTCATATCCTCAAATATCCATGAGCAGATATTATGATGACATAATGACGAGGCTGAATGGTTATTAAAGTCCTGGTGAATCCTTGAGTGCAAGTTCTTTGTTACTCTTGGTTGAAGCTAGGATGGATGTAGCCATTAGCTTGATGACTATCGAGGCATTTGTCTGATACATTTTACTAATTCAAGTTTACTGCTAGAATTTACAGTGGTTTGTCTAGTTTTTTTTTAACAAACAGGAACCTATTTTCGAAAATTTTGTGCAATTTTTCTGTGAGTTCGTGAAAATTAAAAGTATAAAATCAACATATAAACATGTACTTAATTTTTTAAACATTTGTACCTTTTGTCTTTAAAAGTATGTCTTAACAGAGACTAAAATGATGATTTAATGACGAGGATGAATGGTTTCTGAAATTTTGACTGACCTTTGGAAGCAAGTTTTTTGTGTTTCAAAGTTGATGTCAAAATGAATTTAACCATCATGATGAAACAAAAATCTGATCTCTTGGTGGTTTTCCCCCTTCTACATTTTTCTTTTAATTAGATGTAAGAATAGTTTTATTAACGATGTGTAGCAGGGGTTCTCAAACTTTTGATCATCATATCACTGCATGAGGACTATTGAGGCATTTGTCTGAATCTAAGGATTGAGAATCACTGATTTTTACTAAATACCTATTAGGGTGGTTCAACAATACATGGTAAAAATAAAAGTTTCAAAAACAAACCGGGCCACCCCTCAAATTTTTTACACTTGTAGACAGTAATCTTCTGGGAAAATTTCAACTTTATATCTCAACTGCAAGGGGGTGCTCAAGCCCCCCGAACTTTATAAGTTAGTGAATTCTATTGTAACTTTCTAAAAATGGTTTTAAAATACCAAAAAATACAAAATTTAGGTATGCATTTATATATATTACAATCTTTTAACATAAGAATAAATCAATGTATAAAAGTACAAAGTAATTTTTTTAAATATTTTGCCCTTGTTAATAAAACTACAGTATTGCGCAATTACTAAGGGTAGATTGTTTTCATAAGTGAGGGGAGCTACGATGGGGGAATTTCATTTAATCTTACACAAACAGTTGAAATCTTTTCTTTCCATCAGTTGTTTACAAAAAACAACCTAAGATCCTGGGGTGGATAGACATTAAAGCTGCTGACATCTGACATGTAATGGGTGGCGAAAGACAAATGGGACTGCATGTGTAATCCCAACCCCCTGGTTGACTGATTTAGTGGCCAAGATTTAAAAAGGTTCAATATCCCATGCATTTATCTGTCATTATGTCTATTTTAATCTTTTCAAAGCATGAATATTAGTTCCTGAGTGTGTAAGTGCCAGCGTGATTTAAAGAGTCTTTCAAACTCTTCCACGGGTGCTTCTAGGGTGCTAACACTTCAACCGCTTGTAGTAAAAATCCTTGCTGCATATTTTTATTAAATCTGGGTCTTTGAGGAAGGGTTAGGACCCTTAAAAGATGAAATGTGCAAAGAACACCAGGAAAAAATAGTTTAAAATAACCTCGATAATTCTTAACGAATTTTTGCATTTTTAGGGGGTAATAACCCATTAAACCTATCCATTTGCAAAAAATTTTCATATTTTAGAAATTTCAAACTTTCTTGTCCCCTCAGGAGTAATTTAAAGACTTAAATAATGCTTTTAGACCCTGAAAATCGAATTAAAAGTCACAAAGTCATCGAAAAACGTTAAAAGGAGGAGGGACTGTTCCCCCGAAAATATGAGGCTGATCAGAAAAACTGGGGTCATACTCTGATTCAGGGGGTCATTTTACATAAGAATCTGCATAAATTGTTTCAGATGCATTTTGACCCTATTTTTTGTTGACCAGTGTTACTATTTGTGTCATTCCCTATAGGGCCGCTAATGTTAATATTAGGGTTCATTGAGCACCCTCTTAGAATTTGAGTAGGAAGTTAAAATTTTTTCAGCACTATACTGTTGATAAGTCTAAAAAAGTTAGGGGGTGGCCCAGACTCTAGCTCAAAAAAAGTTTTTTTGAACCACCCTAATACCTATTTACTATGATGACATAATGACAAGGCTGAATGGTTATAAAAGTCCTGGTGAATCCTTGAGTGCAAGTTCTTTGTTACTCTTGGCTGAAGCTAGGATGGATGTAGCCATTAGCTTGATGACCATCGAGGCATTTGTCTGATAACATTTTACTAGTACAGGTTTACTGCCAGAACGTACAGGGGTCTGTCTAGGTTTTTAACAGGAACCTATTTAGTGAATTTATGAAAATTTAAGTGCAAAATCAACATAAAAACATGTACATAATTTTTTAACACTAAAAACAAGAAAATTTAGTCTAGAAAGGCTGAAAGTTTAGCTATTAGAATTAGAAGAATATATTTAGAGTTAATATTTTGCTTGGAAGTCTTGTTAGTTCAAGAGCTATGTATGATGTTATGCTTAATCAGACTATAGTCTTTGAATAGACCATGTAACTGTTATGCCTTTCTGAAGACAGCTTTTCTTAACTAAAATGCAACTTAAATAACTTTATGTATAACTCGAGGAATGATGTGTGTGTTGTCATTTTTAAAACGAGTATGTTCAAATGTAATCAATATTTACTCCCTTAAGCAAATGGTGGAAAGGAATAAAAAATACCACAGTAGTTAAAAAAAACACCTTTTGAAAGTCTTGCAATAACTTGTATGACATACTGTTTTCTCATGAGATAACTCATGTTTTTTGAATTTTTGTCATAACACTTCCTTTCAGGTGCCCTTTACTCAATTACTAAGCAAAAAGAAACAATATTTCAATAGGTATTGATTGCCTTTTTTTTTTAGGAACTAGAAATGCTTATGATGATGAACCGCACATTTTGCGCTGAAATTGGACATGCAGTATCTTCCAAAAAGAGGAAGGTGATTGTTGAAAGAGCGCAGCAGTTGGCCATTCGTGTAACAAATGCTAATGCTAGACTACGCTCTGAGGAAAATGAATAAATGTACATTTAATAAACACAAAAATCTTTTTATTGAGTTGAAACCTTCTTTTTGTTAAATGGGTCTGAATTGCACTCCCTCCTTTTGAATTTTGCATTTTTTTCTCCCAAGAAAATAAGGTAAAGATTTTCTTTGTCTAGGTGAGTGCAGTTTTTCTAAAATGCAGAACTAGAGCTGCTGGGTGACAGAAAACTTCCCCAGAGTGGAATTATACATACCATTTTGTAAAAACTATGATACAAGTACAAATGAAAATGTATATTTCACTCAACTAATTTGAAAGTGAAAATTTTATTCAAACATTTAAAATAAATGTTAACTGTCCAAAATAATTCTTAATTTTGTTTTCCTAAGTAACAGGGTTGCAACTGGCGACTAAAATGCAACTATTTTAAAGGGCTTGCCGACTATGCCTACTATTTTCATGAAAAAGTGCCCAAAAGCGACTAATTTAGGCATTTCTGCAACTATTTCTTAAATTTAGCGACTATTTTCCCCTCAATCACGAGTTCAGTGTTCATTTCGGTGCTAACCTATACGTGTGTCTGCTCCCGAATTTATCCATTCATTTTCCCCTCCGTCGTTGAAAACGAAACTGTTTTCCTGCCTCCGGCAGCGGGTAAATTTACTTTCATTTTCCATGGTTCAGATTTCGCGAATATTGGTTAAGTATCAAGTCAAGATGAAATCCTACCTTGCAATTCGAAAATCTCAAGGTCAACAAGAAAGCTCAAAATTTGGTTCTCCCCATCGGTTCTAAGCGCGATTACAGTTTCATTCTGAAAGACATTTTTCAGCACACCGTAAGCTTTCTGGGAAAAGTACCTTTTCAGATGAAATTTTTTAAATCTGTTTTTATGGAATTTGGGATTCCGGATAAAAGGTTCGTTACGTTTTTCCGGGATTTCTAGTTGAAGTCAGTAGCACCCCTATAGATCCTAAATAATTTATTGGACTTATATTACTAGATACGAAATATTTCTTCAAGACAATTTTTGCTGTTTTGTAAATTTTAGGTAACTATTTTTGCTACTATTTTGTAAAGTTTAGGCAACTAAAACAACTATTTTGGTCTTTAAAATCAGTGGCAACACTGTATTAAAAATATTGGCAGAGGTTTTATTTTTCCAGGGTAGCCCTTTTTTTAAAGCATGAATCCTGGAATTCAATATTTCATTGAAATTTTATAAAATCTTAAGCTCAAAGTTAGATCAATTAAAAAAAATAAGTGCAGGGTTGCAACATTTTTAATGAAGGATCCAAGAATTAGGTTCTGAAAGATATTTTTCGATGCTGCAGTTAGTTTATATATGGCTGTATTTAAAACATTCTCGACCATTTTTTCTCATCTGGCATGCTGGAAGTTTAGTGGGAAAAATTAACCTTTAGAACAAGGAATTTTTTTTAAACATTTGAATTCTGATAAAAGGTTCGTTACACCTAAAATTTCCTGGGATTTTGAGTGTCAATAGCACCCTTGTATTGTGCTTTCTTTTCCCCCTCCCTGTATCAAAAAATTTCCATTCTCTGCTCATTGCAAAAGATGTGGAACTAATATTTGTAAAAGAACTATTTTTCTATTAATACAAAATGAATAACTGAAAAGTCATGACAAATAATAGTATTTAATTACAACATAAAATTTTCATAATAATAACAGCATCATAATTTTATATATGTCCTGCAACAATTATTTCTTGTGTTGGGCCAGCCTATGTTCTACCAGATTTTTTAAGAAAAATTCACCTGTAAAATAAATTTGGAACAGTTAGTATATTTTTAGAAACATTGACCTCAATTTTATTTTCTTCCCAGTAATTTTCTTACCAGCTTTATAAGATGATCTGACTAATGGACCACTAGCTGTATACAGAAATCCTATTTTATTTCCATACTCCTCCCAGTATTTGTATTTTTCTGGAGTTACATACTCTACCACCTATAAGAAAAGTACAAGAATTGTAATTCACCCGTTAAAAAGGTCAATCTGTGTAAATCTCATCCAACTTGTAAAATAACTATCCATAATAATTTTACTTACCCGTAATCTAGTTTTGGAGGGCTGCATGTATTGTCCTATAGTAAGACAATCAACATCAGCTTTTCTTAGATCTGAAAGAAATTAAAATTATTTTTAAGCTCATAATATTTAAGAGTAAAGTTAGAGCTTATGAGAAATTTGAAGGACCTTGAATGCTATTTAAGGGTCGTAATCGTAGAAGAAATGAGAATGGTGTGGGAACTGAAAAACCTCTCGTACAAGCGGTAACTCTGGGAGCTCTCACCTGCTGGATTGTTATGAGATTCAAATCGTATGCGGATTGCTTTTACACTTTTTGTGGTCCTATAAATAGCTATTAATTACCAAAAAAAAAACAAGTGCTCAGACAATATATTACAAAAGTAAAATGGACATCTAGTGTTTGTATGATTAGTATATTGTAAGATTGTTCGACAGGAGATGCCATCATGAGCAACAAGAGGAAAAACTCTAGACCTACCATTTCAAAACTAACGTTCCCGTCTCGTTTCTTCTACGTGTTTTGAGTTTCTGAATTTGGCCCTAAAACTGTCAATAAGATGTTTTCAACAACTTTCCAAGAACATTTGAATATTTCCATCTATGTCAGATTGCACAAGCATGGCCTACTGGATACTAAACAGCATGGGTCGGCAAGTAATTTTACGTGGGGTCCCAATAATTGTGAAAAATTTTGTTGAGGTCCAGAGAAATAAAGAAGCTCAATTACTTAATTCTAATCTTCACACACACAGATTTTTTACATACATACAGTTTTAATAGCGTATGCTATTTAGTTAAATTAAACAAACATTACAGCAACACCACTCAAATTAAATTTAATTATAAACATTAAAAAAAATCATTGGTAGGGGCTATCAAACAATTAGGCAGCATCAGCAAGATAATGTTGAGGGGGTGGTTTGGGAATTTAGATTTCCTCCCCGGAAGGATTTGCAAAACCTTGATTCATTAACTACAAAGAAATAAACTTTACATTTCAGCACTTCTCTTAAAATGAACTGACTTATGTATTAAAATTAAAAGCTTGTGATGTTATTTCCCGGACCACCAAAATATTTTGCAAATCATTACTTGGATGCAAAGAAATTAGTTTGACCTTTTTAAAGTATAAATTTCCTGGGGAAACCCCCAGACCCCCTTTTAATTTAAAGCTATTGATAGTTTATGTAGTACTAATTCCATTTAATCAAAATTTAGAATAAAAAGTTCTTACCATCCATGGTTGATTTTACCATATCATCTGTTTCACCAAATCCCAGCATAATTGAAGTTTTAGTGATGTTTTCTGGTCTTACTTGCTTAGCGTGTTTCAAAACATTTATCGATTGCGTATAATTAGCTCTTCTGTCTCGTACATAACTGAAACATTAATATGAATGCATGAGATATCTTTTTACATTATCATAAAAGTAAATTAGAAACTATCATGGGATTCTGTGTCATAATTAAAAAAAAACACATAACATTAATTTGCATCTTTTAAAAAAGAAAAATCTTACCTCCCCAATTAAATCATTAATGAAAACAGTGCAAGATTAACAACTACATTAATAAACTTATTGTGAAAGTTATGTACACAAGCAAGGAAATATATAAATATTATGAATAAAGGGAAAGGGTTCCCCAAAAATATCCGGAAAAAGAAAATCATGCTTTGAAGCCAACAATGAATTTTTTGTCTTTTGAAACAAATCCAACTTTTAGTTTAGGCAATAATACTAAATTAAAGACATAAAACTTATAATAATGTAGTTGATCAATTTGGGATAAAAGTGCAATTTTAACTACTTCACTCTCTATGACAAATGTTTCAATCTAATGTTAAAAAAAAGTATGAAATGAAAATATTGTATTTGTTCATATTTCAGGTAAATATAGGGTTATAGAGTTTTACAGTAAAATATCAATTCATATTTTATTTTAACTCGTAGTTAAATAACAAAATTTTATTAAAGCAACATTAACGATGTGTAAGAAAGTTTATTCAAACAATCTTTTGATTATTAAAATCATGAAAATTTCCTCAGCCTGAATCATTCATATATTATTCATAACCAGTTTCTGGGATAATAAGTCATGGCTTTCAAACCTTAAATCAAAATGTTTCGTCCTCTACTTCGGAAGGTATCTTAAGTGGAAAAACCATCATGAATAGCTCATAAAAAGGCCTAAATTAAACAATCACAATCAAATTAAATAATGTGTGCAGGTGTACACTCTTATGTGAAAACAAGGTAATTAAATGAAACAGATGCATCACTGTTTAGAATGGCTTGACCCTTTATCAGATCCTTGATCTTTCCACAGTTTTTTTAACCATTCTTGTAAATTGATGGATATTGTTGAACACACACTAGCTAATGAGGACCATAAAATATTATTTGACCCCATTGAAATCCAAGCAAATACCACCTATTAATTTACAAGAATAGCCAGGGAAGGTGTGGAAATTTTCAAAGAAATAATTTCAATAGGAAAGATGAGGGGCTTATCATTCCAAGCTTATGCAACCCAGCTCTTGTGAAATGCAGGATCAAGCCATTCTAACAATGATTACCTTGATTTCACATAAGTGTGTACATATTGTTTAATTTAATTGTTTATGTTTAATTTGGGTTTTTTTATGAGTTGTAGATGAAGGTTTTTCCACTGAGAATGGTCTAGGTATAATGTCAGAAAGCCAGGGCCTATAATCCCGGAAATTTGTTTATTAAATATTAATCTTTTGATTCTTATATTATAACTAGAGGTACTACCTTTGGTACTGCTTAACTGTTTCAATGTTATGGGCAAAAACATCCAAACCACTCAGAGCAACTCTTTCAACAGCTGCTAGATCTCCTGCAAAATCTGGAACAAGACATTCCACCAAAATACTGGGTTTTCTGAAATAAATTTAAATCAGTTAAAAAAAGCAATTATAATTTTTATGAGTTGATATGGTGAACTTTGTTAAAGACCATTTTTTCAAGTTATGTTTTTCCTCCTATATATTTACTGCTAAAAGTCAAGACACACAAAGTAATTCTTTGTTTGTAAGCCATTGAATTTTTTCTAAACAAAAGAAATATACTTTAAAAATTCATTCAGAGGAAATATTGGGAAAAAAATCCAAAATTTTTCCATTAATTCAAAGAGAGCAACTTTTAAAAAACAAATCTGTATGCCTTTTTGAACTTTTATAATATTTAATAAATAAAGGAAAGAATAGTTCTGATAGAAAGTTTTGATTAAGATTCTTATGCTATCCAAAGTGGCCTTTTATGAGGTACTACTTCTCAATAGTTAATATTTCTTTGAAGGAAGGATAACTATCCCAAAGTTTCACTTTAATTGGGGCTTTTGCCATGTCTAGATTGAAATGTCTCCTCTATTTAAATTTTTAAAGTTGTGACATTCCAGTAAAATTGACTTGTGTGTTTTCTAATGATTGAAAATGTAACTTCAAAAACATACTATAATGAGATAGATAACAAAAAGGTATCAGTACAGTTTATGTCAGTGATTTAGTTATGAATTATTAGTACCAATTGCTAGAGCTTCCATATTGCATATTTTCCCCTAAGTTACTCATGGTACCATTTATAAAATTTTCTATGAACAGCATTTCAAAAACTTTATCCAAAATAAATTCTGTGACCAAGCAATGCAAACCCTGCACACTATTTGTTAGATGTTTACTTTTTCAGTGTTAAGGTAGTCCTGTGTGATTTTTCACCTATCGCATAATTTATACACCATGTCCTTCTTAATTCACAATTAAAATTTTTTGAACTTTTAACTGTTGAAGAAATACTTTTGCAAAATTAATGGACTATAAATGGTATAAATAAGAGCATTTACTCATATTTTTCCCCCATTAAAGATTTTAAAAAGTGAAGGTATTCACAAATAAATATTTTATGTCCTTAATACTAACAGTTAAAAATCCAGAAGAAAATAACTTTAAAATACCTCTGTTTCAGCTCCATAACAGTACTTGCTATATGACTAGAGCCACCATCTGGTAGATCTATAGATTTAAAAAAAAAAAAGCATGAGAATGAATTGAATATAAATAATTATATGTTCAGGATATAAATAATCTCATATACAAACTTAATGCTTAAGGGTAATGTCATGTAGGGCAATTAAATGTAAAGTCACTAATTTCTACTTTTAATGACTCAGTGAGTTTTGTAGATATTAAGATGCAGTGGTATGTCCAGGACAACTTACTACCTTTTTGTGATCAATTCACAAATTCACCTTTTGATAAATAGGTACTTTCACAAATTCAGTTGGAAACAGCTTCACTAAATGTGAAATGTTGGTTTTGCACTTTCTCAAATGTTCTTCTTTTTCTCAAATTTGCAGAAATATTGTCACAAAATTCTCAATTTTTACAACTGTTTTAAAATTATCTCAAAATTAGTACCTCTTGAAAAGACCTAGACAAACCCCTGGGATGTAATTTTTTTTTTGTTTTATCTTAATATTACTGTCAAAACAAGAATGGAGGATAATCTACACTTTAACTGGTTAAACCTAGGTTTCTTCTTCCATTCTTTGCTTAAGCTGTAACACAGATATGAGTTTAAAAAATTTAGAAATTTTAACCCATGGGAATAACATGAAAATTAAATTTAATGAAAGTGTCAGCTCTTTCTCAAAAAGATCCCATGGAATTGTAATTTATCTAATGAAATTGTCAATTTTTAATAATATTAAATAAGGTAATATTTGAGGAAATAGACTTTCAATAAAACTTATAAAATAATTTAACATAATTTAAATCACAAACATTCAATTTAGTTGCAAAACTTAGAAAAAAAACCCACATTACTAATAAATAAATTCTTGGAAAATCAGATGTTATATGATAGATTTTAAGGAAAAATTAATCAAGGCAAAAATTTTATCATTAAGCCTTTTATTGACCACCACTTAACATTATTTTATATAGAAATTAGTTTCAAATTTCAGACATCAAGTTGTGTGTTTTTAAGTAAAATGAAAAGTTTTACCGTCTCTATCTACAGATGTTAGCACAACATAATCCAGATTCCAGGCTGCTATGGCTTCAGCAGTGTTTTTAGGTTCATCTGGATCGGGAAGGGGAGGAGTATTGGACGTTTTTATGGAGCAAAAACGACAGTTGCGGGTGCAGGTGTCACCCATTAGCTGAAATCAGGAGAAAAAGTGAGAAACGGGCGATACACATTTCAACCAAAATGTGAATTTTAAGCAGATGAGAAGGAAAAAAAGAGTGTAGAGACAGAGACAAATATATTGTTTCTAGTATTACATTTTAAAACCACTTTTAGATATGTAACTATATTCATGTTACTAGGGAGTTTTGAGGTTTATTTTTGAAGGTTAGAAAATAATTGCATGAATCAAAGTAAAGTAAATAGGTAAACTAGTTGCTGTATGCTCAATCATAAAAAGATTAATCTAATGTACTCTACTATAATACATACTCTTTAGGTATAAATTGATTTTCAACATAATATGTTTCGGTCTAAAGAATATTAATAAATGCTAAAAGTGCATTATCACTTTTTTTTAAAATTAAAATTAAACATGTTAATTCAAAAATGTTGAATAGATAGTGAAATTTTATTTTTAATATTTAAACCAATAACAATACACATTAGTGTTTATCATTTGGTTCTTTTCAATTCAAATTTTTATGAAACTCAATACAGAAAGTTATATTACACTTTGTAGCACAATAAAGACAACTAAATGACTTATTTAAAGTCATGGCCATAGTTAAAACTGTATTAGATTGCAAAAAGGTACCATAATTGTAGCAGTGGCAGTACCATACTCTCCACCTCCCCAGCATTCCCCTATATTGGGACATCTGGCTTCTTCACAAACCTAAAAATACTTTAAAGTATACAATAACTGAATTAATTAAAAATAACTACAGTGAACTCAATAAAAAATTACCAATTAAAAACATTTTAAACTAGTCTTATTCATCTATTAGAGTGCTTAATTTGTATTAATCACCTTTTTTAATAAGAGGGTTATTTCATGAGTAACTTCTCTTACTTTAGTTTTAACTAATATTAAATATTTAACTAAACAAAGAAACACTTTGAAAACAAGAATCAATCTCATGGAATAGTTGTAGACCTATTACATCAAGTTAAGAATCTTCATTTGATCATCAATTTTTTGAATGACCCTGATAATAAACCTTTAGAATTGAACATTTTAATGCTTTGTTATTTTGCAATTATTTTAAGAAGCTAATACTTCACAATAACCCAGGCATATGAGATAGCAATATCTTGTAAATTTAAAAAGAGCTATAAGTTATGGGCAGTCAAAAGAGACCATGATTCAAATCTGTCAACTTACTGTATGTAGCTTCAGTGATCTCAAAGTATCCTTTAATTTATGGTATTTTTCTCCAACAGGTATTTTTGTTTTCAACCATGGTGGTAACCTTAACCGACTAAAAATCAAGAAAGATAAAAATTTTAACATAAAAGTATAAGCAAATATTATTTCATTATGTTTCACTATTATTTTCAGAAAATAACTGGGGAAAATTCAAAAAATTTTATAATCTAAATGTATAAAAAACCACTGTGATATGTGAAACATGGAAGCGCTGAAATATCGATAGAATTACCTCTTTCTATCATTTACATCCCGTTTTAGTTCTCCTTTATAGTCTTCAAAAGATGAGCCTCTGGGAACTACTCCAGCTATAAAATCCTGAAGTTCCGGTCCATTTTCCAGTTTTTTTGAGAAACATGTTCGACGACTGTTTAATGATGTAGTGTGGGCTTGTTTCAGTCCCTCCTGCAAGAAAATGTATCATGATACAAAACACCTCATGTAGAAAAACAAATATGTACTCAGAGTTTTTCTTATGCAGTAATGAATGCATTAGGAGAGTTAATTATTAGTTAGTGTTCATCGGAATAGTTTCTACGAGAATAATTGATTAAAGGATCCCATTTTTTCTTCTCATGTCCAAATTTGAGTAATGTTTCAACAAATTGATGTTATCAACAAAATTAAGCTTATTAGAAGCAAAATAGGCAAAATACTTAATTAATGATAAAGAATAAACAAGGCTTCATATTATAATGACTAGTTTTACTACAGTAGAAGCTCTGATAGCAAACAATCTGTTCTACAACTTTGTTTTATTTTCTAGCAAACTTATGGCTACTTCCAAAATTGAAATAATATTTTGTAATATGGTGCGTCCAAATATTCAACTATCTCCAAATTTTTAAGATTGTCATTGATAGTATGTCATTGAACTGTATATTTTTATATGTTATCTTGAAATTTTTGGAGATGTTTCTAATATTTGCAGTTTTAAACAACTTGGCGATACTTAATGGGAATGTTAGTGAAATTGAACCTACACTGAAGTACTATTGCATAACAGATTTTAAGTTACTCTTTGCTAAAAAGTATGGAATGATAAGCAGTGATTCTTTGATTATATAATTTTTAGATCAAGATTTAGATTTACTTAGATCTTAAAACACCTTTTCCTTCAATGTCACAATCAGTGTATCGCTTTAATTGTTTTCAACACGGCATTATTAATGCTTAACTTAACCAACAAAAATTAAAACATGTGTTTTGTTTGTGTGCATATTAACACTATAAAACCCAAAATTTAAGTAGAAAAACATATTTATAGTTAAAAACATAATAATTTAAAACTTTTCAAATAAAGAATTACTTTTCCTGTCTTTTTTGTCCATAGGCTCCTTCTGATGGAGTTTATATTTACACATTTATTGCATGTTTGTTTACTAACCAACGTCGTTGAGCCCAAACGTTGAAAATAAGGAGCCGCCATTTGCAAAATGCTATGCCAGCGCCATCTGTTGCGCAGAGAGGAAGTTTAATCCTATTCATAAATAGCACAAACACAAGTGTTTCTCACGAAAGCAGGATGCTGCAGTCGAAAGGGCAGCTTAAAAAAGTGATATTTCAATGAATGAAATGCATCCATGAGGATTTTTAAACCACCTTGCTGCCTCATGAATCGTTGAACCCCAAAAGGTAAGGTTTTTCGATCTAGTTTGCAATGATTCGAGGGAGAGGTTCTGTAAATGTGGTTTTTCTGCTAAGCCTGAGCTATTGCTGGGAAGCTATACGTGCAGGTTTTAAGTGATCGTTAGTGCGACAGCATCTTGTCTTGAACTAGATTCCGAATTACGCATAAACTACATTTGAGTGACAAAAGTGCAACCTCACATTTCGATATTCTTAGTGTCCAGTGTTTGCATTTAGCGTGGTAGATATTTTTCTGAAAAATATAAATTGTTTTGATAAATTTGTATGCTGGATACAGAACATGGTTTGCATGAAAACAATGATTTATTTGGGTTTTTGTGAATACAATACTTTAAATTATGAAGTGGGATCAAATATATTTTATCACAAGAATTTTTTTTTCAATTTCTAAGATTAAAAAATAAATTTTTAGTGTAAATTTAAAATTATGAAACTCATTTTGAAAAATGAAGCTAATTTGTTTTGTTTTTAACCTCGTTAAGATTGATTTAAAAAAAGAACTTTTCTTCTTAAGTAATTAAGTAATTATTTAATTATTTTTTAGTTTTTTTTATTATGAATTATAAATGATAATGAATAAAATTTCAGCAAAAAACCCCTGTTGTTTAAAATGCGTTATTTTGTAAGAGTGAATTTTTTTTTTGAAAATTAGGTAAAATGACTTTTAATTTAGGTAAGATTTTATAATAATTAGCTATTTTTTACTGGGAGAAAAAACATTATAAATTTGTAAACAGAAGGAATGATTATTAATCACCTGATAAAGAAATAATCTAAAAGACTTTTTCCAATTTAAAGGTTATTCCAACATTTTAGCAGAAAAAAACATTTACTTCAACATTAGTTTGAATGTAATTTTAAGAAATGCATTTTTAAGTAAAACTCTAATAGTCCTTTACTTTAAATTCTGAATAACAAGGTTATAAAGCAAAATAATTCACTTATTTTGTCCTGAAAAATTTATTCTTTTGGTGAAATTTCCATGAACAAAATTGGATACAAGAAATTAATTTTTACTAAAAGATATACCTGCATTTTAAAGACCCTCACTGAAGTATTTGTTTTTAAGAATAATTTGTGTTATAATGTTAGTAATTTTGTAAAACTCTATTCAGAAAATTTTCAAGTAAGTTTATAGTTTAAAAAGTGATTAAAACTTCTCGAACAGTAAATTTTCATTTAAACCCGCGGGGACGCGCGTGGGGTCTAATAGACCCCGACGCTTAAATAAACCTTCATAAAAACTCTAATTTTTAATGAAAATGTATGAAACTCCGTGTAGCTGCCTAAAAGGTTTCAACCTATCACCTCATGAAGTTTAAATAAAGTAGGTATGTTATTTTCCGAGTTAGGTTGTTGTTTTTATTGAAATGCTTCCAAAACTGTGAGGATTAGCGCGAGTTATAACCAAAGAGATGTCCAAAAGTACCTAGTATCTATATTTTTTCTTGCTCTAAAAGGGAAATTTAAGGTAAACACCACTAAATTAAATTGTTACACAATTTTTTCACATTTCTTATGAAAAATATGTAATATCATAGGGATTCGGTATGAAATGTGAAATAGTCTAATATTATATCTCAATAAAAATCAGTCAACTTAAAAATGAGTTATTATGCACTTTGAATGATTAAATTATATGTTTAAACTTTCCGTGATAAAATTTTTGCATAAACTGAACGATTATAACGGAAAACGGTTTGCGGGGTCTGATAGACCCCGCGCGCGTTCCCGTGTAACAGAAAGTAGCGCGCGTCCTCCCGGGTTAAGTCAAATAATTACGCGAATATTAAACTCTTTTTTTATCCTCTTTCCTCGACCCGGGTTATAAATCCTGTACTCAGTGTTATTTCTAGAATTTTTTTTGGAGGAGTAAAAATACTCCTTGATTTTTTTTTAGGAGGAGTGAAATTTAATTGTTATAAGGAGTGAAATACGGAAATAGCATAAAATACATACACAGAGACAAATTTTCTATTAAAACGCTTACTTTTTAATGAACAAAATGAAATTGAACCCCCCCCCACCAAAAAAAGAGGATGCTTTTTTGGGTTTTAGATTTAACAATTATAATATTAAGTATTAATAGAAAATATTAAACATTATAAATGAAATAATTTATTTTACATTAAACATCTGTCACAATTCTAATATTTTTTTCTGATTTTGAGTAGAAAAATATTATTTGTTGATTTCGATGGGGCACGGTTTTTTAAGCTAAATCTTGGTGAAAAATTCAAAGAGTGAAAATACTCCTGGCTAGTTTTTTTAAAGATTATTTCTGATTTTCAAGGATTGAAATACCCTCTCAGAGGAGTTAAAAATATCTCGGCCTGTACTACTATGTAAATACGAAAAAAAAAAAAGAATAAAATATTTCTTAAAGAAAAAGGCAATGAACAGTAAGCTATGAGATATGTACCTCGGCGCATATAGTCAATTTAAACGTATCAAACTATCAAGATTATAGAGAAGAAGAGAACCTACAAGTTCATTCACTAGAACAAAAAAAAAAACAAAACCCACATGATGTACTTTAACCCATTCTCAGGAAAATCTATCTGATTCATAAAGAGAAAGAGAGAAAAAAAATGTTTCTTCTTTCAAAAAATATTTCCGCGATTTGTACCGATATAATCTATGATATAATACAATTTTATTTTAGTTAGAGTAAAATCTGATATTATCAGTTATTATTAAATAGAAAATAGTAAACTCATTATAGAGAAATTAAATGAAAAAAAAAACTATTTGTCCAACTTAGGCCTTCCGTTTAAGTTGACTTTTCAGGGACAATAGAAAGTTTTTCCATTAATTATGTCTGATAAATATGAACTATAAAAAAACAATTAAAAATTAACTGTGAAATATGCAACCGTTGGATAACTTCATCAGGGGTGCTGCACCCTATATTCAGCCGTTGGATATTGCAAATGCATACTTCAAATTTAATTTTTAATTGTCTTTTTCAGATTTAAAATATTTAGTTTTTGGGTGAAGTAGCTGTAAGTGTTAACCCAGGGCTGAATTAAATCATAAATGTTTAAATTTTTCTTTTTTCTTGTGATAAATATGAAATTTATTTATCCTCTCAAAGTTTTATTTTACCCCCTAAAAATGACTAAAATTGTTTCACCATAGAAAGAAAATAAATGAAAAAAAAATTACACCAAAAAACTAAAGTTGGTTACCTTTATGCAGAACAAATTAGAATTGACTAAATAATTTGAAGCGTAACACAATGTCATCAAATGTTTCTGTGAATTTTTTTCTCACTAGTTTAAGGGATCTTCTCACTTAAAATTCCAAACAGGTTTATTTGATGCTAACAATTAATATTCGAACTGGATCCCTTCCAGGGACAGTAGCCTGGGTATATGTATCACCGAGAAACTCTCCAAAACCTGCTGATCCTCTTCTTTTGGAATCTGTTTTCTGCCTGGACAATTGATTTATCTGCTCATTTTAAAATTGGAAACCAAAGCACATTTAACAATAACTTGACCTTTAACTTTTGACGTATGTCGACTGCTCGTCTTTCAAAGCCGCAGAAATCGTTAAAACAATTTTTCCCAGATTCATTTTTATCAATGGGGAAGATATTAATGAGACGGTTTTCCGTCCTTTGCATTCTAATGACCGCGCTGGTGTCCGATTCTTTCCATGCCCGCTTGTGCCCTACGATTGGGCTCATTACGACCAAGACGATTTTGTAAGTACCAGAATCATTTTTTTTTCTTTTTTGAGTCTCTATAACGATTGTCCGTATGAAGCACAAGGGTTGTTACGATGTTTGAGTTGAGATATCTAGACAAATACCTTCATTAGACCTGGCATGATACTTGTTATGTGCTATTGAATCTAAAAGTTATAGAACATAAACGTACGTTTGGAATGACTTTCCATTTTATTCAGAGTAGTAGTTCTTAACTGGTGGATTTTCTCTTAATTTTATCATGGAATGAAAGATGACAAAAAATATCTTTATTTAAAAAAGAGTAAAGAATGACATGACAGTGACGAAGATGAATAAAGATGACAGAGGAGAGTGACAGATCAAGATGGTTCAAAAACTAACTGAGGAAGCCATTGGCTGGAAACTGTAACACGGAATAGGAATTAGGAAAGAAGAGTAGTTTAATCATTATATTCAAATAACATCATTTTAATAATTTGTAATTACATTATGAGTACATGAAAGTAATGGAGTTCAGTACGTATATGAAGACTGAATTGGGTTCATATCTTCGTGTATTGAGCTTTCATTAAGTAGAGCTCATTGTTTGAAACAAAAAGATCATTTATCCCACTAGTCGTTTTTCTTTATTTTATGTCTCAAAATTTCAGGTCACTTGGGAGACACCTAGCGTTTAAGCAAGCATTGAGAGTAAAAAAAAAAATGCACCAAAGTTCATCAAAGCCTCTGAAAGTTAAGTTATATGCAATAAAAATACATTGTTTGTTGCATTCTGCTTGAGAAAACCATTAGTTCATGAATGAAATAAGCTTTAAATCTCTCAATTATTCACATAAAACATTTTTAATTATTGAAGCTTTCTTCTTAATAAATGAAAATGCGATTTTTTGTGGTGTGACTAAAAGATCCTCGGATTTTTATTCAGACAAGGCTTTGTCATTGGAATTTCCCAGGAGAAAATTATAATTATTACAATTTAATCACTGTTCATTTCATGTTTACTGCAATTCGGAAGTTAATGCTAAGTCAACTATTGTTCCACGTTTCTGTTTACTATTATTAGTTTTATGAAATGTGCATATTTGATTAATAAATGACACTTTTTTTGCTTCGTTCTTTTCAGTATTAGGCCGTTAAGCTCTATTAATATTAAAGAAGTGTAACCTATTCAGACTTAGAATTTTTGAAGAAAACTGACAATTATATTACGTGAAAAGTCTCGAATTTTTTTAAAAAATTCCTCGTAACATATTTGAATTAAAATGTTGGCTAAGATACAAAAAGTCAAATTGGATTTAAATACGAAAAAAAAATCCACTCCACACATAGAATTTACCCGACACTTTGACAGATGAAAATTTGTGACAGACTGTTTTTTACACATACCTAAAGTTATTTGAAAAAGATTTTTTTTGTCTAAGCTTCATAATGATCGTCAGTTGTGAATTAGTTGCATTGAAAGAGTGTTTTGATTGATCATATTGAGTATTTAACTTTTAGGGGGGATCTGGTATTCAAATATTTTACTCGGGAGCTTATAAATTTGATGATTGATATACTTTTGATTCCTTAAAAATATAATAAATTGTTTTATGCTTTGGTTGGTAAGCGCTTTTTGAAATGTCATTATTTTATTCTTAGTTAAGAAAGACTCAAGTTATAAAGTTAGACCCACAAAAAAGTTTAAACTTCATTTTAATAAAAGATAAAAGTAATTACTATTCGAAGACGGGGAGAAAAGAAAAGTTCAAGTTCATGAAAAATGATTCTGAGAGAATCGAATTTAAAAGTTTGAGCCCATTTTCACAGTGCTATATACCCTCGGAGAGAACCGATTTTAATCGTTAATGTTTTTTCAATGCTTAGTAATCCAAAAGATGCAACAGATGGGGTTCGAATCGCTATTTTGGTGGGAAATTAACATGAACTATTCTTCCCCCTTTATCTTATTTTGTAAGGCAAGTTTTGGGCGTTATTAGATTTTTGTAATATAAAACAGATAAGCCTTTTTAAATAAACATAATATCGGATAGTGTATTAACATTAACACGAGTTAGAACAGTTAAGGCAAAAGGGATGACTATGAACACTATGAGCTAAGATTTAGTCTTTTGGGTAAATAAGTTGATACAAAACTACAACATTTAGATTTAATGTGGAGGAGAAAGAAATTAAGTTAAGCTAAATTAATTACTGCCAATACACTCTCAAAAATTTAATTCAGAATTCTTTTTACCCTGAAAACAACCCTTATATTGTAAATGTCGAGGGTTTTTTAAATTCAACAACTAATTGTTTTAGAATGCTCAATAGAAGCAGGGACTTAAATACGCAAATTAAAGTGATAAGCCATAACTAGACAACTAGTTATTGGATATGAGAATATCATTAAATACTATCGATAAAAGGTTTTTTAGTACTAAAAGGGTTGTTACCATTGAGATTTGTAAATGACAAGTGGAAAAGAGAACGCTATTGACATGTCTGATTCCTATAAAAATTCTTGACAGCTGATTTAAAATGTTCGAGGGCATATGTGAAGAGGACGGTTTATTGGTTATGTCAATAAACCCCGCGTTTTTATACAAGTTCTGAATACTTTGAGATTCCCTCATAAATCAAATGAAAAAGGTCTTGAAATCCTACATCCTTAAGGATTCCTCTCAAAAAGTCTTCTTGAAAGACATTATTATAGAAAGTGCATTTGAAGGATTCCGACAATTCTGTCTTGAAAATGAAAGAAAAGAATTCTAAAAACTATATAGAAATAAACGTATAACTTATATGAGGAATGAGGGTTGAAGCCAAAATAATAAGCTAATATTATCAAATCAAATTAAATCAAAGTTTATTCCCAACAATACAAAGCAGTATATACAATAATATGAACAATTTAAGTAGTATAGTAGTAAGTATAGGGAAATAAATTAAAAGGGGGAAAAACACAAAAAGCAAAGGAAATAAACATTGAATTGTTATTAAATAACAAAGGAGCTAAAAGCTCTTCCATGGGATGACTGAATTCTAAGTAAAAAGTACATGAAAACAAAAACAGTGAAATAAAATCAAATGAAGGAAATGTAATAAAAAACATGATATGGAATGACAATCATATTTTAAAACCAGAAATAAAATAAAATAAGCGGGTTGGTGGGGTTGGCTGGATGTTTTCTTTCTTTTCTTTTGATATTTTATATTTTAAAAGTAAATTTTCACCTGACTGAATTCAATAAATTTTCTATGTTATCTTAATTTAAGATAAATGAAATGCATAGTTTTTTTTAAAGCGTCTAAAGTCTGGTTCTATTTGAGTTTCATACGGCAGTTTATTGAATAGAATAACAGGTAAGTAATCGAAATTTTTTTTTAAATATTTCCTTATGAGGGGTTGGTACAAAATAAAATAAAAATATCCTGAAATTATGTATAGATTTTTTTAGATTAATTTTTGTGCTGTGGGAAATTTCTTTAAGAAGATAAGACTATTTAAAACATACATTTGTCTAACATTTAAAAAAGTACCTCCTGGAAAATATCTTAAAAATTTTTCCTGTAAATTTAATAAAGGGTTTATAGTAGTAATATAGTCACCTCCCCAAACCAAAATTCCATACTGGATACGAGATTGCCCCCAGGCAAAATATAATTTCAAAAGTAATTCAATTTTGATATATTTCTTCAAATGATAAAATCTAAATAGAATAAATCTTAATTTGTCACAAATTGAACTTATATGGTCATTAAATTTCCAGTTTTGGTTAAAAAGAATGCCCAAGTATTTTAAAGATGGGGTGTATTTGATGAGATGATTATTACATGATCGGATTTTGTAAGCTGTATCTTTACTTCTCTGATGATTTATTTTTCCAAAGAAAAACATGTAGTATGTAGTATATAATCTTTTCTAATGTAAGCAGTTTTTAAAATGATATTTTTAAAAATCAATTGTGTGTGAGACAAAATATTTACATTGTTCCGAAGAAAGTTAACAGAAAGTAATTATTTCTGAAATTTCTTTAATATTTCAGAAAGTTATTAATATTTTGCTTTTATGTCGTTTATGTCTTGACTCTAAACACCTATCCACAAGTCTCTGATATACTATATTTAAAGGTACATAAAATATCTTTAAACTCAGAAAACTTACTTTAATAATTATTAGGTTATTGCTTCGAACGTTCTAGAATATTACCACGAGACACTTAAGTGTGAAAATTCAGATATGTGTGTAAACACTGGGTTACGGTATTAAAACTGGAGTGAAGTGTTTATCTTTAAAAATGATTAATTAATCATTCCCCCCAGAAAGAATGAGAACCTTTCATCCTTTTAGTCAGACTTTTCACGGATGAAAATAAATCCGAGATGATATTAATTAATTAACTAAAGAGAAGCCCGTCTGCAAACACTTTAGTTTAAAATTTAGAACATATTTTTTTTAAAAAAACTGATGGATTGGTTGTTCTGTTGACTAGGTATTTATGTGTCAAAACTTGGTTAAAATATACTTTTAAATTTGTCAAAGAGGAAAATTTGGGATATATGTTTTGAAATACGACGCATTTATGGTATTATAGGATTAAACCTTTCTAACTCAAGTTTTTATTGGGTTGAGTTTTCGACACTAATTACGTACGTTTTTATTTTAATGAGGTAGAAAATAATAGTCTTCTTGATATTATAATGGTTTGTTTAATTAATGGTTATCAAATTCGAGTACAGTGAAACTTAGATAATTCAAAGCTGGAGGGAACACTGAAAAGCTTCGAATTAATGAAGCTTATAATCTTCTTCCTTTAAATCTATATTCAGTAAACTATTAAAATTATTAACTTTCTATCTTTCTGCCTATCAGCAACATTTTCTATTCAGGAGTTGTTAAATACTATTTATGCGCGGTTTAAACAAAGACATCGTGAATGTTCATTCTGGAATTCTCTCTTGGGAAAGTGACGACGTTTCTTTTATGATTCCGATTCCAATGAATGACAAAAAAAAATCTTTATAATTTCAAGATATTGTGAGAAAAACTTCGAATTATCCACAATTTTTTAACATTGGTTTAATAGAAAGGTCAAGGGATCATGAGAAAACTTCGAATTATCCATGACTTCATATTAAAGATGTTCGAGTTATCCAAATTGCCCTCTAAATATTTTGACATAAAAAAAAACCCACCCACCAAATCTTTCACATCAATCAATCAATCAATCAATCCTCAATCAAAACACACTTTTTTGGTTTTAATTATTCTGAACAAAAGATACCATTAAAAACAATTAAAAAAATTAAATTAGAAAAATCATCTACTTGAACACCTTTTACGGATTAAATAAAATTGTAACATAAAAACTCCACATCTTAAAAAAACTTAAATTTACTTGGTTAATTTGTTGGTAACGTGCTTTAAATATTGCTCTGCAGATTAAAATAATTATTTAAACCATTAATTCCAAGTAGCTCGGTTCGGTGATAAAAAAACCACGAGATAAAATTATTAAAAAAAGCTAAACTATTTACAATGCTTGATCTCTTACTCAAATTTAAAACATTCTGATGTTGCAGAAACTGAAGGTGCATTTCAAAGGGAAAGTTTGAACAGGAATATTGGGCAACCCTCTTGTATACATGATGATTTATATCCCTTGCCTGTGAGAAATCCCTAGGAGGGAAGAATGAAAGAAAATATCTTTTTCTTCGTATCCAACCTTTGAGTTCCCTTCAATAATTTCTCTTCTTGCGTCGTAATATTTCGATTCCTTTCTTCTTTTTCCCATCCTTATTGAAGTGCGTACGGTATGGGATAAGAAAGTAATATTGGATTCATTCTTTTTTTTTTTGCAGCTGAATTGATTTCCGTCTGTTTATGTTTCCCCTTAGCGTGATTTTCCCCCCCCGAGACTAGTGGTATATTTCATTTTTCGAATTTTAGTGAAAACTTTATGTTTGTCTTCCTAGGAAATATTCTCAGTTTAGTCGGTTAATAGGAGAAATACTGTGTGAAAAATCAAATTAGTCAATGTATAAGGCAAAACTGAAAAATATAGTCATACCGCCAAGAGAAAAACTTTTGACGTCATACAATATTGTTGAGACTGGTTATGGGAAAGGATTTTCCCGCTCAATTTCAGGGGCGATGATGATGCATAAACGCTGAATAAACTTTTTGTGCAAAATCTACGTAGCTATCATTTGGCTTTGTACCTTTTCTCTCAAGAGTTTTGGTTTTTCTGTCGAAGTTTTTCTCCTGGCGGTACGACTATGTACGTGCATCTTTTACCTTTTCGAGAATCATTACTTTATAGAAGTTTTACACTCAGGGCCGTGTGGTAGATTTACCCAGTATGAGGCAAGTCCTAGAAATGCCGCCCCTTATGTATTTTTCCTTTAAATAATTGATACTTCAAATTAAGATTAATTAATGTAAATATTTAATTAAAATTAATCATAAATAACTTATTGATTGGTAATTAATGATATATATTTAATTAGTAATTAATGATACATAATTAAGTCCCCCAATAATTCTCTAATTATGGGGGAATTGCGTTGTAGCTTGTAGAAAACTAACCAATTTCTAGTAATATAATTAAATTACCATTAATTAGTTTCAAAAAGGGCAATTATATTTTACATGATTCAAAACACTTTTTTTTTCAGCAATAAAAGCAACATTTTGTGATTTTCATATACACTGCATCCTTGATAATTCAGATCTAACGAGAGAATTTCTAACCTAAACCATCATTCCAAGAATTGAGAAATTATGTTCAAAAGTGCCCCATTTGAGAAGTAGATTTAAACATGCATTTCATTTGAACACTTGAGTAAATTATTCAAAATTCATTTTTAGAAGCTACACATTTATCAAACAATAATTGAGGTTTTTGAGCTTTCAAAGTTAGCATACCCGCTTTGGGGTACTCTCCCCTATGGATTTAAATTCCTAAAGACACGACCAACAATCCCAAAATTGAATAAATAAATAATATAGTATTTTTTCAGGTCATTAGTATATTTAGTCATAGTATAATCTTCCCGGGAAATCCCCGGAATTTCAGTCATTCCCGGGAATGGATTAATTTTTGAAACTACTTCATAGAAATTATATTTAAACTTCAAAATAAAAGTCCAGGAGTTTAAATATATAAATTACAACACAATTTATTTTACTACTATAAAAATGAATATTTAAGTTTTAACTGTTTTTTTTTTTTATTATTATGGAAGGATTTTATTTTAATTACCAAAATACAATCAATATGAAAAAAGTTAAAGGATGGTAATATTTTTTCGGGGGGGGGCTTAGTTTTTCTTCATAAATACAGTTTTGGAGGTTCCTTAAAACTGTTTGCTTTCATGAAATTAAACTTATGGAATGAAAAAATAAAATACCCTTAGATTTGTATACAGGGTGTCCCGTAAATGATGTGTCACACTTCTAGGGGGGATAGTAGACACCTAGACGAGTCAGAATCACATAGGATTTGGGGTCCCAGACCCAATCCCTGGGAGTTAAAAATGGAGCGACACCCCAAAACAAGTATTGAAAAATTCACTTTGTAGAAGAACTACTATTGGTAAAAATGTAATTATGGTCTCAAATTTTGTGGTTTAATATGATCCTCAAAATTACCTTGACAGTTTTCAATTTAAAATTTTTTTTATTACGAAAAAAGTTAAAAAACAGCAAAAAAATGTGAAAAATATGCCAAAACTTTATTTTGTTTTCCGAAATCCTTTCTTTCGATTTGATAATCTGAAAGAGCATAATTAATTAACCTTAAGTCCAAAGTTTCACGTAAATAGCATCAGTATTAAACGCTTGAGAGCCTGTTAAAGTTAGTTTTATGGGAGCAAAAACGGCTTCGGAAAACGAACGTTTAGGGACAATCTACAAGTTACGGATAGATGCTCGCCAAATTTCCCAACATTATTTGCGATACGAGATTCCTCGCCAACCTACGCTTCTACAGATAGTTCAAACTTCCTTGGCGATGTGTGGTCTTAGTTTTCGGATCGTCACTAGAAGTCTAAAAGGTAAATGTATTCAAGCTATCAAATCAGACACTCAAGAAAAAATTGTTACTATACCTAAGAAAATAAGCAATGTTTGTTTAGCAAAAGGGATAGTTACAACTTATTTTTTCTTAAGTCTCTGTTTTGTTAAGTTCAATAAACATTTATCTTCTAGACTTCTGTGACGGTCTGAAATCGAAGGCAAAAATTCAAGTAAATTAATTAATTTACTAATATTTTTCAAAATAATTCCCATCCCATAAAAAAGTGAACCACCATGCCAACTTTGAACACTTTTTGTAAACAGTTTTTGTCGTTATTTTTCATTATACCCCTGCTTTAGGATAGGTCAGTCGGCGGATCCTCGATCGCTGGGTTCGTGATTTCGAATTGAGATACAAGATTGGTTTCTATTAATCGAGAAATGTCAATGGGAATAAGCAAAGTGTATGGGGGCTATCCACTCACCGTCCGATAAGCAATATCTTAGGTTTGTCATAACTTTCAATAACCTGCATTCTTTTATTTTGCAAATTTCTTATATCGGAAGTTGAGGGGAGACCCTGCATACCCACTTGCTTATTATATCATTCTTTAATTAATAGGAACCACCCTTGTATCGCAACCCGAAATCAGGAACCTAGCGATTGAGGATCCACCGACTGACGTATCCCCACTATGTACAAAAGATATTTTACGAACCATGTTTGTAAATAATAGATTCTTCTGGTTTTTTTTACCTAAGTTATCAAATGTACAGTTTTTCTCATTAAACGCAATAAGTAGTAATGCTGTTTGCATCACAGAGTATAGAGCTTAACAGAGGGTCCATCTCCATAGACGCTAATGGCAACTTTTAAAGCATGGTTTTTCCCATAGAACGTGGCGCCCCTATGCGATAACGGTGGAACTAACCAGAGAACAGGACGACAGTGCAGGACGAACGTTATTGACTCTCTTCAATTCGCATGCAATCTCTCTCTCTGCAACCTCCTCTTTCTCTATTAACCCCGCCCACCTGGCCAGCTATCATCCCTCACCTGTCACTCAAATCGCTAGAAAGGGAAAAAGATTTCTTCTGTTTTCCCAGTTTTCAAACAGCTACGTGTGTCTTTTGAGCATGCGCTGGGGAAAGAGGAAATTTCTAACTTCGGATTTTGAATTGGAAATCGCCTTTTACAGCGATTGATCTGAATAATTTCTAGACTTAGAAATTGAATTACCTTTGTAATTTTACTTTCACCAATTGAAGTTTTTGTTATCTATTTCTATCGCGAGTTTATCTTTTTTCATTAAACTAAAACAATGAGTTGATTAACTGAGTGATTATGATTTAAGTTTGCATTTTTTAGCATTTTGCAAACAAAATGCTATTTTTTTTTGGTTATTCAAAAGTAGTAAATTTATTAAACTTATTTCACATTAGATTATGCTATAGTATATTCAAAAACTGAACTGGATTGCAGGTGAGGTAGAATGAATATATGGTGATTTATAATATAAACAATTCTATTATCCATAAATAAAACAACACCATAAATTATACCCAAATATAATTTTTCTTAGGTGAAAAGATTGGAAGAAACATAGAAAATAATTACTTCATATTAATTTCAACACAGTGAATACAAGTAGTAATAAAAAATAGTTTATTGAACAGATATTTACAGATATTACAAAAAACTAGACAAATTTTATGTATAGCATTTCTGATATCTTAAGAACCAATTAGTTGAAGGGATGTATGCAAAAATATAAAACAAATTGAAGTTAAATAAAATGACACAAGTGGGAAAAATCCCAGATACAATATAACAGAATTTGACTAAGAAAAATGATTAGTAGTGATTTCTAAGTCATTGCAAATAAAGCATTTTTCCTTTTAAAAAATTAACAGGAAAATTTTAATGATTTAGACATAGAAGTGCCTTGACTTCCTTCAGGGATTTTGCCAATCTATTCCACAATAGAATTTGAGATAGTAGATAATTTCTATATTTTTAAATATTTTATCAGATTATTGTTTATTTTAGTATCTGAATTATGTAAAAGCTTTTGCTTTCACAGGCACACAATACTCAACCTAAGCTTAAAACCTCTTACATAAAAAACATAACTTTGAATAACAATAACTCAATAACAATTTTGACAGTGCAGGGTAATATTAATGCAATCATTCTTGATAGCTTTGAATTCAACCAATGCAGATTCAAAAGCCCCTGAAAATTGATGAATTTATCAGATTTTTTTCAAAATAAGTATTTTAAAGTGATTGCCTGCATTTCCAAACCATGCTTTGTTATAGTTTTAATTAAAACATATTTCAAAATTTCAACCATTACTTAGATTATACTACTTGAGAAAGGTAATTTAAACCTATTCAAATAATTAAAAACTGCAAAAAAGTTTATCATGGCTTCATTTAATATATTTATCAATAAACTGAAGAATATACATACAATAAGGGAAAAGGATACAGACTTGATTTACAAGTCAACAGTAATTACCAGAGAAGCATAGTTCCAAATTAATTATAAAAACATGACTCAAAAAGCACGAATATCAGATTAAATAACATTTTCACAAATAAAGTAACTCATCAAAACTCAGTGATAAAGTAAATAATCAAAAGGTAAGAATAGCATTGAAACGTACTTGCAATTTATTAGCTATTGGAAAGTTGCTTTATAAAAATAATAAACTGCATACTAATAAAAACTCAAGGAATAAATTCAGGAAACAAAGTAGTACTCGCAAACCATTTATAACATTAAATAACATATAATTGATCTTCAAATATATATGTATTACCAGACGATATTTAGTAAATAAATAAAGATTTCATTTACAGTTCTAAATAACTTTCGGATCATTGTAATGGAAATTCACCCATTTTGTTTACTTTTTTTCATTTGATAATTGGCAAATTTTTACTATAGTAATGCCTTAATCCTTTGCTTTTTTCATTTGATAAACAAATATTCTTAACATATCTTGCTTTTTAAAACATTGATTTGAAAATTATTAAAAAGTCATTACCTACTTACAGTTTATCCTTTCCCAAACGAAAATCATCAAAACTGGACGAAGTTGTTTACAATTCAACATAAAGGGTGTTCTAAAAGCAAAAGACATTTTTAGAAAAGAAGCATTTTTATGATTAATCATAGGATTTAAGTTATTGAATAAAACAATGTTAAATGAGACTTACTTGGAGAATGATGCAAAATAATAATATCTGCTAGAGCAATCACTGATGAGACCGAGACACTACAATCATCCATGTTTATTTATAGGGAAATTTTACTACCGGCAGGGAAAGTTTAGGGAAAAGTTCCTTGATCTGGGGAAAAATAACAGTGATTGCGAAATTCCCATAAAAAGTTCCATATCCAATCAGAATCACTCGTTCCGACTTGTTCCCTCCCACTTGATATCGATATGATATCGATTGACAACTGGGACCATCAGCGCCACTATGCGATAACGGTGGAACTATTGTCTCCGAAAGAGTAAAATCGCCGCTTGGACCCTCTGTTAGAATCTATACTCTGTGGTTTGCATGATTGATACATTTGTAAAATTAACACAACTATCGATTGAATAAAAAACTATCGATACTATCAGATAATTTCTAACAATTCATGCTATTGATTTTTAAGATCGATAGTTCCTAAAAATCAGTAGTAAAATCATGTTTGTTCTTTATGTTCAAAAAATTTTTTAATTAAATTAATTAATCTCTTGTTTTCTAAAAATACATAATAAGAATTAAGAATCAACATTTTACGCTTTTGAAATTTTCATCCCGCCAAATTGTTCAATTGGCGCATTTCAGATATTTTCATACTCATCTCCTGTCTCGCCAAATCGGGCGAGGAATGAAAGTTGGCAGACATCTATCCGTAACTTGTAGATTGTCCCTAAACGTTCGTTTTCCGAAGCCGTTTTTGCTCCCATAAAACTAACTTTAACATGCTCTCAAGCGTTTAATACTGATGCTATTTACGTGAAACTTTGGACTTAAGGTTAATTAATTATGCTCTTTCAGATTATCAAATCGAAAGAAAGGATTTCGGAAAACAAAATACAGTTTTGGCATATTTTTCACATTTTTTTGCTGTTTTTTAACTTTTTTCGTAATAAAAAAAATTTTAAATTGAAAACTGTCAAGATAATTTTGAAGATCATAATAAACCGCAAAATTTGAGACCATACTTACATTTTTACCAATAGCAGTTCTTCTACAAATTGAATTTTTCAATAATTGTTTTGGGGTGTCGCTCCATTTTTAACTCCCTGGGATTGGGTGTGGGACCCCTAAGTCCTATGTGATTCTGACTCGTCTAGGTGTCTACTATCCCCCCTAGAAGTGTGACACATCATTTACGGGACACCCTGTATAGTGTAATTCGGAATTTTTGTTTTATTTAGTTAATTTTTTTTTAATCAGAGTATCTTGTTAAAAAACTCAATACAAAAGGTTATACGAAAATTACGGTTAGTAAAAACTAAATTATTACATAGGTAAAGCTATATAATTTTTTTTGATTCTTCACTGGAATTAACTGAACGGTTTTTATTTTACATTGACCGGAATTTTCGCACTTATGAAACGTCCACTAAAAAAAGTTACGTTTTATAAAAGGCCTTTTGAGCAAAAACTGGAGAATTTTCAAGTCCCATGTCATATACAAATATCAAAAAATAAAATCAATTGTAATTATCTAGATAAAAATATAAAGAAAACATAAATCCTTAATCCCTTCACTCTACTTTAAAAAAAAATATAAACACAACCTAGCTCTTTTTGGGACATTATACTTCTAAGCAGTTGGTCTTCTTACATAAATATACTTCTTCTATCCAGGAGGCAGGAAACTTGCAGCTTTTCGAGAGCACAAACAAAAAGGGACTGAAGGAGGCTCTGGTAAAATTTGATTGCCTTTGCCCTTGAAAATGTGCCCTCCCTCCCTTTGATTCGTGGAAGGTGGGGTGGGAAAACAAGAAACTACGAACAATTAGTGGCCATAAAAGTATAAAACGGTGCCATATCGGCTATTCCATCTCCTGCGCTGCAATTCGACCTGCAAGGCGGCCGGCCACCCAGAGAACACACAAGCGCCCGCTCCTCGTCAACACAGGGGGGCTATAAATTGTCGGGGGAGGATTGTCAGCGCTGTCGCCCGGGTGTCCGGTCGGGCAGTCGGCCACTGCCGAGAACGCTTTTTCCCCTCAGGCTATGCGGAAGCAGGAAGAAGTGTTTTGTTCCCCTCTCCAATGTTGGATTCCGTTTTTTAAATTCTGGGTTTAGAAAGTAACTAAAGTACAGCATAGGTATTTAAGTAACAAATTGCAGAGAAAGCTCCTTTAGAGTAAAAAAATAAAAATTCCAGGGGAATTTTGCCGCCCTCAGAAAAATGCCGCCTGAGGCAGCTGCCTCTTTGCCTCATACCACCACACGGCCCTGTTTACACTTGCCGTCCAAACGTTAATAACTACTAATTAAAAATTATATGAATAATGTTGAAGAACGGTAAAAAATACTGACAGAGCTTACGTATCAATTTATACCTGCCAGACAAAAAAAAATATCTAGAATAGTCTTTAATTTCCACAAAATAGAAGAGATTAAAAATTTTATTTCACCATAATCTGCTCTGCAATGTCTTAGAAATACTAAATTTTCATCTCCCCCGATCAACTACCAACCTCTCTATAACATAGTTTCACGGACCCTTTTAATGAATGCACCCCCGGATTCGATATCCACAAATCGACTGCTAAGAACACCCGATTAAAAATAATTTATTTTCATTCTTAATTCTATTAACAAAACTACTTTTCACAACACCTAAATGAAAATCTCCTTATTTAGTTCCGTCTGTTCATTTATCAATTACCTGATAGTAACTTCAATTTTTCTAATAAAAGTGTAATAACCAAAACCCATTAGTCATATAGAAATTAATTAAACTCACTCTCAATAACAATTTAGAAGCAGCGAAACTAAATTTTTTTACTTAAACAGTTTCATTAACACAAAAGAAAGCTACTCTCTCACTTTCACAAATGAACTTTTCTTCGCTTGGAAAGCTTTCATTCTCAGAAATAATAAAAAACCAACTGTTTCCACTGCGGGATATATGGATTTTGATAAGCGGCTTCCCCCCCCCTTTCAGAAGAGTAATAAAGCTTCTACATCCGCATTTACGAAATTCTAAAAATAAAGCGAATCTGGGAAAAGTCAGAGTCTTTTCTCTCCGGACAGAAGAAAAGCGCTTTTAAAAGCAAAAGGGTTCTTGGGAAGAAGAATGTGGAAATAGCTCTGCTGTATAGTGCATAGTCTGATCTAATTTGAGCATGCTGTTTAACAGTCTGATATTTTAGAGGTCTGTCTGAAATGTCACATAGTCCATCTTCCTGGAAACCTGTCAAAAATGTCTCGTGTTCTAGTTTTTCAATAGGAATGTTTTCTATTTTATTCGGGGATTTCTGTACAGCATATTTAAGTATACCTTACTCTATTTTTGCTTATTCCAATATAGCTTTCTTATTTTAATTTTATAGCATTGTCTGAATTTTATAGCCTTATTTATTTTAACCCAATGTAAACCACATAGGGCATATTTCTAGCTCCAATAGCTAAATAAATCCTTCATAAGATATGAAGGGATGTAACAAAGACTTACTTTTTAATTTGTCAGGGAAAGAAGAAGGACATGTTTTATTCTTAATTTTTCCACCATTCAGCGTATTTTCGTAATGGTCTTTTAATCTACGAAAGAAATCTAAAGAATTTGAATAGTACAATTTTGAAAGCAAATTATTCATTCAAATTACTATTATTTTAAACAAAATTTTCAAAGCTACTTTTACATTCAAGTTTAATTTATACAATCCACAATGTTAATATTAAGATTAAATTCCAACTAAAGGGAGTTGTTGCAGAAAGATTTGTTAAGGTTTGGGTTCCTCAGAATGGGTCCTTGGGACAAAAATTTCTTTTGTGATTCTTTTAGTAAAAACTAAGCATGCGACTTTTTAGTCTGGTAAAAAATTATTTGGGTAACAAGTTAATAAATTAAATGTACTTATTATAAGTTAATACATTTAAAATGATGTAAATAAATTAAAAATAATATTTTAAGTTTTAAAAAGATTTTTTCAATAATGCAATGTCTTAGCTCCAACTTTAAGTATTGCGTCCACCAATCAAAGAATTTTTCAAAAATAAACAAGTTATTATAACCTTAAGCTTCATTTTAAAAATATCACGATTTTCTCCATGATGAGCTTGAAAGAACATCTTTTTAAAATTTACTCGAATGTTTATGAAACTTTCCGCTTGTATCAAATTATTAGTATTAATAATTAGGTTAATGTTCCGTAATCAGGAACCCTCGCCAAGGAAAGTCGCCAAACTTGGCGTTATTAAAAAATTATTAAAAATTAGTAAAAAATATTATTATTAAATAGTATATATTTATTATTAAAAATATATTATTAAAAAAATTATTAAAAAGGGTTATTAGAAAATATCGCCAAGTTGGCGATGGTTCCCGATTATGGAATCTTAGCCAATAATTAATATGTTTTAATTAATTTTTACAATAAAATTAAAATTTATGTAAATAATGTAATATAAAAAAAAACATTAATGCAATCAAAATTGGGGATTGATGGGAGTTGGAGGCATTTGCTTGCTTTCACAGAGCCGCTAAACCTTCTTCTTCCTTAACAATCAAAATTTTAAAAATGTGGCAACAGTGCAACGGGGTAAAAGAGTAAGTTATTAAAAGAGAGGACAGAAGAGCAAATAACAATGTTTGAATGACCCTTCCGGAGAGTGCCAAAACAAGAAACTCCAGTCTCGGCACGCGAATCAATACTCGGAGGGGACCGTACGAAAGAAATACTTCCGCCCACTCTTTGGCTTCTTAAAAAGAGCATTAAAAAGAATCCGTAATTTCCATGAAAGGCGTGGGAGACCTTTTTATGCCCTCAACAATGCGAAGATTCTCCAAAATGTCCCGGCTCTTTAAAAGGGCCGTGAGAGTGGGGTTATTTAAAGCAGGGGTTTTTATTGGTGGGGGAGTTTTAATGAAGATTTGAGATGAAAATGATTGGGAGAGATGTGATTCGGTTGAATTGGAGCATGTGTGCGGAGTGTTTACAGTTGGCCGGGAGTAATGAGTACGTATAAGGACAAGGTAAGAGTGTTTTCGTGTTGTCGAGAATATCTCGTTGCGCAACAGAGGTGTTTTTGTAAACAGAAGACTGAGTGAGCATGCAATGGGCATTCAGAGAGTTATGTGTCTTTCTTTAGTAGTAAATAGTAGTGCTTAGGTATTTTAGTCTCTATCAAAAGCTTTTGATATGTTGTGTAATATAATTTATTTTAAGGCTTTTTTTTTAAATTAATCAATAATCATTTAATTAAAAACTAGTTTAGTGTGGAATATTTTTCAAAGCAAGAAAATGTTTTTCAATTAATTTTTTTTCTTTAATGTAATTTTAAACTTCATTGCGTAAAATTTTCTTTTTGATACAAAATTCGAGATTTACATGCCCAGCCCACCCTAAAGAAATTCTTCTTTCGAAATTCATATAAATAAATACTACATTTGAATTAAAAAGACTCATCTTTTCTTGTTTCATTAATCGGATTAAAAATTACGTATTTTTTTCAGGATTGGAGTTAAACAAGAGACACCTCATCTTAATAGATGAATGTATTTAAAGAAACCAATTCACTCCTTTCTAGCACTGGAGAAGAGTGTACGTCTGAATGTAAACGACTGAATGGTGAGACTGTTTAATATAAATTGTATTTTTTTCCCAAGTAACATACTTCACTCTATGAAAAATTGCTTTTAATTCTGGCAGCTGTAGATTGAAAAATTTATACATAATGAGTCTGATGATTTTAGGATATGATCTCACTAAATTACTCACGGGCTGAAAATTTACTGAATACATATATTTTTTCATGTTTGACCAGATTAATATTACTCTCAAGTTGTAACTTTTCAGTAGAAAATGAAATGTGAAACTTGGGAATTCTGCATTTATTTAAATAAATTTAAATAAATACTTCTAATATCTAGACTATTTCTAAAAAAGTGTCGAAATAACCATAAAAGAAGTTTATCGTTACTTTAAATTACATTTACTTTGGAAAAGAGGTAAGGGAAACGAGTTAAAAGAAAGCAACGACGTTTTTAAAAATTTATTTCAAAATGGGGTTCAACCTTTTAGATAGTTAGATTTCGGAGTCATCATAGCTTCCAATCTAAATAGTAGAAATGTAAAAATTTGAAAAAAATAGGGATATGTTCATTCTATGGTAAAATCAAATAAAATCAAAATTATTTGAACAAATAACACAGAAACCACAAAACATTTTTTTTTCAAATTTAAGTAAAAAAAAATATGCATCAAAACTAAAGCAGTATTGAAAATCAAGTTTTTATGGTCCAAATGAGCCTCAGCTCTTCCATGGGAAAACGGAATTCTCAAACATAGATGTGAAAAGTAAAAATAAAATCAAATTAGGAATTTTGGACAAAAATAAATAAGTAAATAATAACAATAATTAATCAGAAAATATAAATGGGTTGGCAAAGCTGTTACGATTAGATACAAGAACGAGCACAGACTAATATTATTTATTACCTGACTGATTTGAATAGTTACTCAATGTTACATGGTCCGTAATGTAAGAAACGGTCAGTTTTCTTAAGTATCCGATATTTCCTTATCTCTGAATTTTCTTTAGTAGTTTATTGAAAAGGATATTAGAAAGATATTGGAAATGTTTTCAAAAATATTTCTTTAAAAAACATATCCGAGTGGGGGGTTGGTTCGAGGTAATAATTATGTTTACGAAGATCTTAATTGCTCTTATTGTTAATCTTAGTCATTGTAGGGAATTCCTTTAAGAAAATAAGACTATTTAAATATAGATTATAAATGTAGATTATAGTATAAACTTTACCTTGTATGTAATTTCCAATATGTATTTTTTTTTATTTATCCTTCTCCCTGAGACAGGGATATAGTTTTATTCCTACCTCATTTCGAAAAGGGATAAAATATTCACCTTTCCCAGAGTATCAGGATTTTTTTAGAAAACATTTCCCATTCCAGAACTTACTGAATTTCTTCTCTTTTAAAGGTTAGAAGTAAATTACCTGTCACATATCTATGCAGGTAAAAAAAAATCCTGCATTTTCCGAAACATTACCCTCAAAATCTTTTTCGTGTGATCTAAGATATCGATTAAGGAATATGAGGCGAAAGATATTTGAGCTTGGGTATAATTTGATGGTATTTCCTTTCAGTGAAAAAAAGGTTGGATGTAAATGAAAATTGATTGTTACATTACTGTTGGAAGTTCAAGATACCTAGCACGAATGAATGTTTTAATTACGACTGGGTTGATTACAAAAAGCTAGGTATCATCTCGTTTATTAACCTTGTTGTGTGCACTGCCCAATGCACATTGAGGGAATGTCAAAACAAATTCACCTTGAAAAGATCAGCGAAAAAGGGAAGTTGTTTGTTTCTCTGTATACTGTCTCATATCAAGGAAAAACAGTTTTACAGGCGTCAAAAGATTTTCCCATCCCACTTCGTATACAGATGTGAGCGAGAGGTTTGATTGGTTTCTCAGGTGGTCGTAAATCCTAATTTGCAGTTTCCAGTCGCTCTGTGAAGGCTCTGATTAGTTTGTAAGAGGTAGTGGAAACCTTAAGAAGTGGGATTAGTAAATATGTTGTTTGAAGCTTCACTTTTTTCACGCTGATACTACTAAAAAAGATGCACAATTAGAGAAAGAAATAAAGAAGAGAAAGGAACAAAGTAAGATGAATATTAATACACATTTAGTAAACATTGTCACCTTTTACACAGGTTGCACTTCACCCCTCTTCTTCCAAATATTTGACTAACCACGGCTGATAAGATACCATACAGACAGCCAAAATTCAGAAACCATTAAAGCGATAGGTGGCAATAGCTAACTTCTGACAAAGCACTAAATCTATATAAAATACATATGGTATGCTTTAGGTAGGATATGTGTCAATCTTAGCGGGAAAAGTTGACAAATGTCTCTCATAATTTAAGAATTGGCTAACCTGTGTGAATATAATAAGCCGTGGACTGACGAGCAAATTACAAATTTGTTTTTGAAGAAGTTAGGGTTCGCCCTACCATCTATTGTACAGCCATTCAAACTTTTAACTTTCTCGCTTGTATACCAAACCGATGAAATAACTTGTATAATTAATTTTGAAATAGAAAAAAAAACTTTGAAGGCATACATGAACTGGTTGGCAAGTTTCTCCTCATTACATGTTCCCGTACCGAAAGAAATGGATAATTGTGGCATTCTTTAATCAACTTCTTTTTCGGAGCGACCGAAACATCACCTAAACTATCCCGCTTTGTTTCCTTTTTGGGTATCGATTTCCTCGGGGCTGTCCTCAGGGCTACAGCGCCCCCGAAATGCGGGGGAGAGGGAGAAATAGATCCCGCCTCTATTTCTTTCTTTCTCTCTTCAAGATCCCTTATCGTTGGATGCTTTTGCGATTTCTTTTGCTGCTGTCCTTGTTTAAAGCTCAGAGGGAGTAAAAAAAAAAGTTTTCGTCGTTTGTTTGAATGGGGATCGGGCTCTGGGCAAGGTGCCAGAGGGCCGTTTCAAGGTCAGGCGATTTCAAGGACAGGTCAGTGTGGCGTGCCCTTTTAGTTCACGACCACGTGAAACCTCAGGTTTCGAATGTGACTGACGTTCGTGGCAAATATATTTTATGTAATACACTTTTTCATTCAGCCAATTCATTAAACAGAAAAATGTATGGAAAATGCTGAATACATGTTGATAAAAAAACCAGAAAAATTACTAGTAATCTTAATTAACAATATAATAAATAGATGAAAAATGGAAAATAATGTTGAAAAAATCCCCCACAAACTTCCGAGTTATCTTAAATCACAGTATAATGAATAAAACGGATACTAAAGTAAAAAAATACTAATAAAATATTATAATGATTTGTCCCAAAGGAGGCCGTACTGGATCTTTATGGCCTATAGTCTAAAAATAGTTTAAAGATGGAGAAGAAGAGATTCTTATATTTCATTGCTTTTAAATAAGAGACTGATTAAAAGCTTCTGACGCTGAATTCTAAGTATGAAAAGCCAATTGTGCCAATGTTACACTTTTTCATGAAATTGACCGCAAGCTGAGATAAAACACAATGGAGATATAAAATAAGTAGTAATAAAAATAAATCAAGTTGGAATGTAGGAGAGGGGCTATAGTACTCCAACCTCTCTAAAGTTAAAACGCTTTCCAGATTAAAAAATTATTTCATTTAATTGCGTAAATTTATTTTAATATCCTTATTTACATGGAAAAATGATAATAATAAATAATTTATGATGTTAATTGAAGAAAAAACTTTGTTAACTCTTAAAATTTGAAAAGTTATGGTAATACAAACGTTTTAGAACCTTAGCCTCCTCTAAGAAAAAAATCCTAGATTCGCTACTGAAATAAATCATTCTGTAATCCTGTGACTATTAAAAACCACGGAGATGGTAAAAAAAGTCTCAAAATATGATTGTTGCTTTGATAAAAAAAAACGAAGATAAATTTAAAGCAACAAAAAATGAGTTTTTCTCGTCTTCCAAGGTAGAGTAAATCCCTCTTTCAGCCTTTTTCACTGCGGTGAAAGTGGGTCTCTGTTTTTGAATGAGGAAAATTTTTTTAAAATTTGTTTTTCTTGGTAATGGATACTATCAAAAGGTAGATCAGATCGATACTCCTATCCCATTTCCCATTATTTAACGTTCCCGCGTGAAATCGATCCAGCGAGCGAACACAAAGCTCGCAAACTGTTGTTGGATCCCCCCCAACGACGGTGATTGCGATCTTGACAAACTGCGACCACCAACACACGTAAATATCGAAGTGGGAGTCTTATCAGCCTTATTGGACCTCATAAATCTCAATCGGTGCTACGTTTTGTGGCTGGGTTTCAAAAACGGGCTTTTGTTGGAAAATTTATTTTTTAGTATGAAGTTTTTGTTTGAAGTTATTATTTTTTTTTTGGGATAGGGATGTCCCTGTTATGAAAATGTAAGTGGGGAATCCATTGTTGCAAAGATTAACCTTGTGTCACTCTTTGGTTGAAGATTGTTGTCGTATCTCCATGCTTATGTATACAGAAACTTCTGATTTTATGGACAGATAGCGTAGATATCAAGAAAAACAGAGAGAAACCACAAAAATAAATGAATAATAAATCGGAGATAAATAAGGCAAATCTGGTATTATGTGCACTAAGAAAATAACCAGTATGTTTGTTACATTGGAGAATACCAGCTAATTTTACTAAAAGCGTCATTTCTCAGCCAAATGAACAACTAAGATAATTCTCCTAAGATTCTCCTTGTGCAAAGCAGGTAAAAGTCATGCGGTTATTTGATACCATACAGAGAGTTTTGGCTTGATGACTACTTTCAGTTACTTATCATTTTCTATCTTTAGCACAATTTTATATTTTGAAAAGCTTTGAAAGGTTTCTTAATTAAGTAAAAACTGCAGAAGAAAGGACCCTCTCTCAGATTCTCGAAAGAACAGTAAATAGTTAGCAAGCGAACTGAAATTGATATTTCTCTCAAGCTAATAAATATGATTAACTTTATTTCTGTCAGTCGTAATAATAAATCTAATAAAACTTCTTTCATTTCATTTAAATCTTTTTGAACGTTTCCACTATAATAGCAATACATAATGATCCCCTCTCTCTACCATCGTTACTTTTCATGAATAGCTAAAAACGTGAGATTTAAAACGAAAAATTTATTATACAAGAAAGTTAAGTCATTTATTTTTTTCTTGCGTCTTCTTTCTTTTTCAATGATCATATTTTAAAAATGTTAAGGTGCATTATACTCACCTTTTAGGAATTTTTTATTTGGTTAGAGATCTAGAGATAATTATAGATATCATAATAAAAAGGCACACTATATGAGGAAAGGAAAAAGGTTTTTGGTCAAAAGAGATATCCCAGAATCATAAAGTACCTTTATGGTTTTTGTCGAAATGTATGCATTAACCATGATTTTGTCTAGTAAAATATGATGTTGACATTTATACACAAAATATTATGACATTCTGTAAGATGTTCTGAGCAACAAATCCAAATAACTACTATGATGCTGCCAGCGTATTTCTTGGGATAATTTAAAATATTATATGTTTCGGGCAATTTATGTGACATTATTTGCTTCGGTTGCCAGTTCTTTACTATTCAGATATTTGGAATGCTCAATGTATAAATATTTTGTTATTGTTGTTGTCGTGTGCCACTTGAAATACCCAAGCTCCATAAGGATTCAAGGCAAAGGGGGTGCGGCTCCTGAGAAAGTGAGGCCCATAAATGGCAGGAGTCAGACTTCAAATTTTTCTTTGTGTTTTCTAATTTAAACGAACATATAAGCTAATTTTTCTAGATAATTATCTTTATTTGACTTTATATTGATATATTTTTTCTGCTAATATTTGTCAACTATTATTAAGTAAAAAATGCTGTCGACTACTCATAGGAAAACCTGAAGTTATTTTTATTATTATGTAAGTTCAGTCTAATTTATTTACGGTGTGTCTAGCTCCTGGTTAGAATAAAGGGGCATGCCTCATTTAATCACTTAATGCACTGTATAGCATTTTTAAGGCTTATTCACACGCTACCAGCGGATCGTACCATTCATCCTAGAACCGTTAATGGTCCTGCGGATGAATAACATCCTGTGAATGAATGTCTTAATTATTATCGTAGCAAATCAATATTTTAAGGATGAGTGTTTTAATAAGAGAATATCTTAAGAATGAATGACATTGTGTGAATGATACTTACCCATGGTTATTCTATCATGATAATGTTTCAGCGCATGTTAATATTTTAAGGGTAAATGTGAATTCCCCAAGGATAAATGATATCGTGTGAATATCTTAAGAATAATTCTAAATGCCATAAGAATGTGAACTTATGTGAGCCATATGAATGTGTGTGCTTATCATGTGAATGTCCCGAGCATCTACTAACAATTTCTCTCTGTCCCTCAGGTTTACGATGACGGCGTAGAGATGTCGGGCGGCGGGGGCGGCGATGACCACGAGGAACGTCAGGCGCGGTCGCTGGCGCTGGAGAAGGCGTACGTGCACGACGTGTACGACCAGATCGCGCCGCACTTCACCGACACCCGCTACAGGCCCTGGCCCAGGGTCAAGCAGTTCCTCCTCGACCTCGAACCCGGCAGCGTCATCGCCGACGTAGGTCAGTACACTGGTCAGCTTACGTCCGCTTACATGACCGGCGGTTAATCGTGGTTAACTGGCAGTCTAACTTTTGATTGGTTGTTAAAGAAGGAAAACTTGTTTTTCCGCCAATCAGAGGTTTCACTGCCGGTAAACTACCGCTGGTCATGTTAGCGGTGAATATGGTCGTTTGAACAGCCGGATTCCTTGCAGAGACGAAAAAAACGTTACATTGGGAGCGAACGGCTGAGGTTAAAAGGATACTTAAAACACCAATATTCAGGATTTAACGCACTTTTTTGAAAATTACATCGTTACCACCACGCCAAAAACACGAATCTGCTATGTATAAGTATAAGAATAATAGATTCGGGTTTTTGGCGTGGTGGTAACGATAAATAATTGATAATTTTTCTCTAAGAAGTCATCTTCATACGTCTCGAAACCCAATTTTTATTCCACATTCTGAAGGAGAACACCCAAAAACCCTTAGACACCAAGTTTCATTTTCTTAGGACATCCTATTAAGAGTATAATTATAATTTTCGATAATACGGTAAATCATGAAAATTGGCGTTCAAAACATCCTTTTAAACCATTTTAAATTTTTTGTTTCCTACTCAAAAGTGTTAAGCTGTTTTTCACACAAAGATACATATCAAAAATTTTGGTGCTATTATACAACCGGGTGTTGTATAATGTATTGTTGGCCGCTATTGTTGGCCCATTATAATCCACTATCCAGTATAACAAGCAAAAAAACAAGTGGCATCCGGTTGTATAATGAAACCAAAAATTTAATTAAAACCACAAAATTATTTCTTCTGTACTCTTAAGAAATCAGCCCCAAAGAAGTCGAGTTTTAGAAAGCCTACAAATAAAAAGCTTTCATGGAGAATAATGATAAGTAATGCGTGTTACAAATGATGTTTTCCCTTTTCCTAATGGTTATTCCTTCCTGAACTTAAATAAGCTAGGATTAGATCAGGGGCATAGTTGAAACTCTTATCGAAGTCATCTTTCTAGAAAATCCCCAGCAATAAAAAGAAACCCTTTGGATTTTTAAATTGTACCCATTAATATTCAAAACTTGTTCCTCTCTTTCCACGAAAACTTTCAGACTTTCTTTTTTGAAAATGTGATCACAGTTTGAAGACATTCAAAAGTCTGTATTTCCTTTGAGAAAAAGGGAGAACATATATAAACCAGATTAACGACTTCTTTCGTTATGTTAAGGAGTATAATATTCACTTGTCACTTCGTCTCAGCTTTCTTAGAAGGTAATAAAGTGAGAAAACACGGTTCTAAGAAAGCTCCGATTCTTTCAGGTCACATTTTGTTGTTTAAGTACTGTTTAAGATATTTTTTCTCACACCGAAGGGGCTTTCTAGAATAAATACTTAATATTTACCGCATACATCTTAAGAAAACAAAATCACTTCTTACCTTCTTACGTCTGTAGTAAGCGCAAATAAGATTAGCGTTTGTGAGTTTAAGACGAATTTTGTATGGGATTATGGTGAAAGCAGACGGGAACTATGTTTTTATCCCTTGAGCATGAAAAACGAAAAGATGGGCAGGGGTATCCATAAACTATTTTATTGATAGTCGTATATTTTCTGGTGATGAAGTTTTAGTGCAAGAGAAGTGGGGAATATTGATAAGAGAAATCCTATGATAAAAGCCATACCATTCTAAGCTCTTAAAAGTGAGAAGGATAGTCCATCATGAGTAGAATATTCGATATATGAGAGAATAGTATAAATATTAGTAAATAAAATAATATTTTAAAAAGGTTTTCCCCGGCAAAACCTTGTTTTGGGAAACCTAATGACAATGAAAAGAGAAGGTTACATGCTAGGGGAAAAGAGGGTTTAAGAGAGGGCAATCGGGTATAAGTACACAGCGGTTTTTTCCCTGTTAGGAACAGTAGGGGGAGCAATGATCACATGGACACATGTATTAAAAGGTATCTTAAAACACTATTATTATTATTTATTTATTTGTTTCAAATGCACATAACAGAAAAAATCCAATTACAATGCACATCATAAAAGACACAATGAAAAACATCAAAAACACAAAAAGAAGAAAAACCATTACAATGAGAATAGCCTCCCACAGTTAGCTTTAAAAACATTAAAAGGCATACAAAATACATCCAGTTCCTCAGAAACACTGCTATAAGTTTTATAAAATTTATATGGACAAAAATTTAAAATACAGTTAGTCTGATATGAATTCAAATAAAACAAACAGCGATTACGTGTAACTCTAGAAGGCTCATACAATTTTAAAGTAGGTACTAGTAATGTAAATAGAATCAATCATATTAAGAACTTTATAAAAAAACAAGAGGCTCTAGCTTTTAAATTCTCGATTTCACAGCCCAAAATCAGTTTTGTCTAACAGTGAGTATTCATTGCTTATTTCAGGTTGCGGCAACGGCAAGTACCTGGAGTCTGGGGGCGGCGAGTCGTGGAGCGTGGGGGGCGAGCGCTGCGCCGCGCTGGCGTGCGCCGCCCGCAGCCGGGGGCTGGAGGTGGTGCGCTGCGACGGGCTGCGGCTGCCGTTCCGCGACGAGGCCTTCGACGCCGTGCTCTCGGTGGCCGTCATCCACCACTTCGCCACCACCGACCGTCGCGTCGCCGCCATCCGGGAGCTGGCCCGCCTGCTCAGGATCGGCGGCAAGGTGCTCATCACCGTCTGGGCCATGGAGCAGAGGCACAGGAAGGTGAGATCATACTATTTTTTTATTATAGTCTAAGGTGGTAGCCACACCAGAAAAAGCAGAGGCAAGTGCAATTAAAAAGCCATAAAGATGGTTATCTCACTTCTATTACTACTCACTATTCCCTGTCTTAGATAACCATCTTTATGGCTTTTTTATTGCACTTGACACTGCTTTTTCTGGTGTGGCTTGCCCTAAGGCTCTGGTCACACTACGGATATTCCCGGCCCAAGACGATTAAGTCTTTATCTAATGGAGGGGAGAGAGAAGGGGACTCGAAGGACCAATGTACTTGACTACTCCTGTTCCTGTAGCAGAGCGGTTGAAATACTCCTCACTGATAGCGGTTGGAAGTCAAAGAATGACACCCGTTTTCCTCCGCTACGGGAGTAGTCTAGTGAATCGCCCTTCTCTTTCCCCTCCTTTAGATAAAAATCTTAGTCGTTTTGGGTCGTGTTTCTGGCCTAGTGTGGACAGCCTCTAAAGCTGATTCCACACTACTTGCGACGTCTGAAGTCAGACTGGTAAGACAAACTCCTGTCAAACCAGGCCTTTAATGGCCGTATAGGGCGAGGATAGAGTTTTATGGTCCTCAGTTGTATCTCCCCAATCTCTTTGTGTGGTTTGAGGGTTCTCCCTCGCACTCGCGTCAGAGGAGGGGTTTTCTTTTGTTCGCTACTTGACCTCACGAAAAGAGACCGGGACATAAACTGAGGACCCTAAAAGTTTAGCCTGCTCCATAATGTCTAGCAGAGTGAAGTTAAGTAAGAAATAACATAGTCAGGGTAAGAACAAAGAAACAATTTATTTAAGTCTAAAATCAGTCACTATATATACACAGGAAAATTTGAATAACATCGTTGCCACACTTGGCAGTTCAGAAATAATAGTTCTACAACCATATCTCCCGTACGGCACAAATGAAGATAATTGTGCTCGATTCCTGACACATAAGCTGAGTCGACGCCACACTACATACACAAGTCAGATCTCCTGAAAGACAAATTCCTATCAATTCAAGCCTTGAAGGGCCTTATAGGCACTCGTGGCTAAAGAGAGTGGTGTTTTTATGCTGCTTCCACACTACTTGCAACTTGTGAAGTCTGAAGTCAGATCTCCAGATAAGACATAACTCCTTCGAAACCGGGCCTTCAGGGGGCGTATACGTGGGGGACTAGCAAGAAACAGAGGCGTATGTTTATCTTGGGAACGACCTCTGATTGTGAACATCACCACCTTCCCATTCCCAAACCATCTATCTACATTACTTGCTACTTCGTAAGTCGCAAGTAAGTGCAAGTAGTGTAAAGGCAGCTTATTGTAGTCGAGGGGCCGACCATAATTGGTCCCACACTTTTTCCCTCATTTTTGAACCTCCCCTATGTTACAAAGAGTCACACTTCACCATTACCCCTTTTGTCGTAAGTCGTGCTCTCATATCAACATGTTTCAAGTACAACGTGTGACCTCACATTTTCATTCACGCTGAAGAGAGCCCCTCACTTTTGATTTAAAAGTGAACTCTTATTTTAATGGTATATAACTCTTATAATATTGTGAATGTTACCTTGATTTAATTACATTTTCCAAACATAAATGTGGATTTGTTTTGTTGATTTGCAGTAAGTGATGTCACATTTCTTGTAAACCCCTCCTCTTTGTCACAAACTCACAGATTGATACTCCCTTCAAGTGTAACATCACTCATCTCCCCTTTTTTACGTAAACTACCTACTTGTTTCGTCATAAGACTTTCCTACTGTCTGAAATTTTCACTTTATTTCTTTTTATGGCATCAAGAATGAAAATAAAATAAAGGTTCCCTGTACCCCCTATGTAAAAGAACTTTTACTGAACCATTCCCTATTGGAAAAATTTTCCCAGTGTTCCATAAACCAGTATCAAATCATCATACTGGATCTAGTATCATTTATACTGGTTCCAGTATCAATTATACTGGATCCAGTATAATTTGATACTGGTTTATGGAACACTGGGAAAAATTTTCCAATAGGGTTATGATAAAAATTTAAATATAAATCTTTTCCAACAATAATATTGAGTTTTCATGAAAAATCTCCAGTTAGTTTTTTTTTATCTGTCAAGAACTTAAAACAATATTGCTGATTCACAAAAAAACTTCCCGGGAAATAAAATTCAGCATGAGTTAAAAGTTTAAATTCACATTTACATTTCTTATTCACAAGTCATTGAACCGAAGTCACCGGCTGCTAAGCCCGAAAAGAACATTCATTTTTCCCAAAACGCCCATTTATTTTCCCGAAATGTTCTAGATTCAGAGAAAATCTTTATTTTGAAGCTCTCTACGCAAAGAGATGTTTAAATTTTGGAACAAGAAAACAAAACTCCCAACACAAGGGCTGCCGCTTTAGCCAAGTGAGAACGCCTGTTTTGAAGTCGTAATACGTCTGAAATGGAAATGTCTGGCTTTTGTTTTTTGTTTCCCGGCGTTTTGGAAAGTTTTGCTTTATAAGTAGTTAGCTGTATATTTCGCTTTCCTTCAACTTCAATCCGATGTTTTTCAAAATATGGAAACTCATAGCATTTGGATTTAAGTAGTAAAATACTTTTTCTCTTTCCAGTTTGATTCGCAAGATGTTTTGGTCCCATGGCACGAGCCGGTAAAGAGTAGCAGTGAAGGTAAGGGAAAAGAAATTGGAAATTTCTGTTTGAAAATATTTTGTTTCTTTTTAAGGTGATTGAGGTTTATTTCTAGAACCTGGATAGGAATGTAGGTATTAGGAAAAAGAAGAAATCTTTTTTTTTCAGAAATGTAATCGCATTTGTTTTATTTTGAATATTTCAAGATAAATACCTGCTAATAATGTAAACTACTAAAACTATACTAAATCATTTAAAATAACTTTAAAGTGGCTTATTCCTAAAAAACAGTATTTAGTAAATTTTTTGTTTCAAATTTACTACTAAATCTTGTGTGTGTGTGCTATTTCTTCGTTTACACCACGGAAAATGTTCCACAAAATAAATAAGCAGCTTAAATTGAGTTTCCTTTCAAAAAATTAATACGTTACAAAAGCAAAAAAAGCATAGCATTTTTTAAAAACTTGTTTTTTCAACATAACGAACTTCCTACATAATTTTTTAAGGAACTTGAAAATAGAGAGAATTTTTAGATCAATCAATCAAACAGGGCTGGATTCATCTTCTAAAAATATAAAATATTTTTTCGAATAAAAATTTTGTTGAAGTATTTTAATACTTTTTATTGTTTTAAGTTTTGAAATTCGCTCACATGTAACTTATTTTACCCAAATAAGTCCTTATGTTACTTTCCCAGCCGAACTTTTGATACCTGTAAAACTTGTTTTTCCTATATGGTAGGCTTAGTGCAAGAAAAACAACTTTCCCGTAGAATGTTTTATGTGCATTTGGTTGATATTGGAATAGAGAGAGCATTATAAACTCTTTCAAGGGATGTATATTTTTAAAATGGTTTTTGAAATGCTTATGGAGGAAGAAAAGAGGTAGGGTCGGGTGGGGTAAAATACGTATAGGGATTTTAACAGTTTATATTTATAAAATTTAATGTTTTTGGCATGCTGATTTTACTTGAGTCTCAATAAAAATCAGCATACCAAAAAACATTGCATTTTATAAATATAAACTGTTAAAATCCTTATACCCATTTTACCCGACCCTATAGCATTGTGATAACAATAGTAGTATACGACTAGTATAGCACTGCTTAGGGTAAAGAAAAATTAATTTTCTACACTGTTTCTTACCGTTTTCCTGTTATTATATGAAACTTAGTACAACTCTAATCGTTAGTAGTATGTTATTAGTAGGTATATTTCCGCTATCCATCACGTGTAAAAATCGTCCAGCTGTTTCGGACGTGAAAGATTAGAAATATCGCCAAAATAAGCAAATCATTCGATTAAATTACATCACAATCAAATACCAACGATCGGTAATAAAATATTTTGGCACTTTTTAACAGGATATAAACAGGATTTTTAACAGGATATTTCCTTCTTTGATTTTATTTCACTCTGTTTTTGTTTCCATGTACTTTTTACTTAGAATTCCGTCAACCCATGGAAGAGCTTTTAGCTCCTTTGGGATTTAATAAAAACTCAATGTTCCTTATTTTTTTCCTTTTCTTTTTGTGTTTTTCCCCCTTTTTCATTTGTTTCCCCATTTAAATTGTTCTTACTACTGTATATAGAGCATTCGCCCATGACGTCACACTTGACGACGTGGAGGACAAAAACAACGTTGCTAAGGCCGTTGTTAAGTCCGAGTCATGTGATTGAAAATGCTCTGTACTGCCTTGTATTGTTGGGAATAAACTTTGATTTGACTTTGATATAATAACGTAATAGTATCAATGAATGTGCAAAACAAATTTCAACAACTAACCCTCTCAAAAACTTTTCTTCCAGACCGCGGTTCATCGGTGGAACGCGAACTGACGAGCACGACGACGAGCGACGACGACGTCCTCGTCTACCACGCCTACTCGCACATCTCGGACAGCGAGAAGCAGCCGAGCACGAGCAACAACAACAACAACAACCCAGAGCAACAGCAGGAACAACAGCAACAACAGCCGAGCAGCAACAGCAACCAACAACAGCAGCCTTGCGCAGGGCGGCGGCGTCAGAAGTACCGCAGTGGACGGTTGCGCAGCGCAGAGGCCAGAGGGGGCAGCCAGAGCAGCTCCGAGCTGTCCAGCCCCAACGAGACCTGCTACAGCTTCGTGCGCAGGGCCTTCCAGAAGCTGTCGGCTGGAGAGCAACAGCAGAACCCTCCGACTAGACCGCCGTACTTCTACAGGTCCTGCAGAAGGCCTTGCGTCTCCGAGAGCATGGAGTTCGGGAAGAGGTCCGATCCGGAGTCCCCAAGGAGCGAGTTCTGCAAGCAGGTGAGGATTTTAAGAAAATACTACAGTTGCCTTTCTCTTAAACTTTACTCGACGCTGTAAAAAGGGAGTAGATAGGTATATACGGTGATACGTCATATTCGTGGCTTCACTTTCTACACAATTTTGTTGATGTTATCAAGAGCAAATATATACTTCCTTAAATCTTAATTTTCTCATTTTTGGTGAAAGAGCTTTATTTATTGATTGGTTAAACTATGATAAAAGTAATTAGAATGTAAGAGCCAATCCCATAAAGTAAAAAAAATCTTTTGTTTCCCATAACTACTCCTAAACTTAGAAATCTTGCATTTTATCTAATTATCCATTGTCTAAACATGAAGACTTTCACAGCCGGCTAAATTGTTAAAATACATAACTTCCGGGCTTATAGGCCGTGTTCCAAAATAAAAACAAAAACACCAGACGTTTCGTCGGAAGCTGTGCCCGACATCATCAGTGGAATAAAAAGCGTTAGTTCACCGGTTCACCAAGTAGACGTGGTACATTCTCATTGGATTCATCTGATTGGCCAGTGGGAGGATCGGGTGGAAATGACGTCAGACCTCGCTGCACACTCCTGAGGGCCGGATGCCAAAACTTCTGGAGGTGGATGCCTTCTTCTTTGCGATTAAAATTTTGGGGATGTTTATAAATCTCAATAGCCTCTCTATATACACGGGGGTAAAAATGCGAGATTGAGGCTAAAACTTGAGACACCGATGGAATCCAATAGCCCAGTTCAACCCCCGATTGGAAAAGGCTTTCTTACCGTACATACGAGGAGTTACAGATAGAATCGGGAGAATTTTAAAAAATCACAGAATCAAACCTATCTTCAAGCCAACAAGACAGCTACGTAACCTATACCGTTCAGTTAAAGACCCAAGAGACCCGCTATCAACAGCTGAAGTGTACCAGATCCCTTGTTCCTGCGGTTCAGTCTATATCGGCACGACAAAACGCACCATTAAAACCCGTCTTTCTGAACACGAACGACAATGCCGCCTTGGCCAATATCAGAAATCTGCCGTGGCTGAACATAGTCAGAAAAGTAATCATGATATTTTATTTAACAGCACTAAAGTTTTAGCCTCAATCTCGCATTTTTACCCCCGTGTACATAGAGAGGCTATTGAGATTTATAAACATCCCCAAAATTTTAATCGCAAAGAAGAAGGCATCCACCTCCAGAAGTTTTGGCATCCGGCCCTCAGGAGTGTGCAGCGAGGTCTGACGTCATTTCCACCCGATCCTCCCACTGGCCAATCAGATGAATCCAATGAGAATGTACCACGTCTACTTGGTGAACCGGTGAACTAACGCTTTTTATTCCACTGATGATGTCGGGCACAGCTTCCGATGAAACGTCTGGTGTTTTTGTTTTTATTTTGGAACACGGCCTATAAGCCCGGAAGTTATGTATTTTAACTATCCATTGTCTGATTGTGTCTTATGAAAGGTTGATGTCTGACAATAAACGTCTGGCGACGCCTTATGGCAAATGACAGTGTGGGTAATGTCCCTTACACTTATATTATATATATTATACACGTATATTACGATGCATTTATTAACTGGTCATTATCCATTAGACTATATAGGCTGTTACAGATTTGATTTAGTGGTTTATCGTACCAAAATACAAAACTTATCCAGCACTGTTACGTGTATCCCTTGAGAAGTACCTTATTAAGTAGTAAGTTACCTGTGTCCCTTGTATTTTGGGAAGTGGGCGAAGGCTGAAGCGTCTTACCTAGGAAGTAGATTATGGTTTCAGTCCTGCCACGTACTAATCTATTGTTTTTTCATTCACAGGTCAGATATCTTCTAGACATCTCCTCTATGATTACATATCCTCCTTATATAGTCTGACGTGGTCTATTTTTGCAGGACAGCCTGGATTCGGAGTACCCCGACGACGAAGACGTCCCCATCGAGCTGCGGCACCTGGAGGGCTACTCGCCGTGCCGCCAGTGCGGCAGCCCCGCGGCGGGGGCCGAAGGCACCTGCACCTCCTGCCTCCCCCTGGCCCCCTCTGCCACCGAGCCCACCAAGAGCAGCAGCGCCCGCAGCGCGCTCGGCGACCTGCTCAACATGATCCCGAAGCTGCTGCGCGTCAAGAAGTGCGGCGAGAAGAAGAAGGAGGTGGTGCCGCTGTCCGAGCTGCACAAGCGCATCTCCACCGCCTCCGACCCGCGCGAGTACGTGGTGAAGGCGGCGGCGCGCAACGGCATCGCGCGCTCGCGCTCCACCGTGTCGCTCATGTCGCGGCTAGAGGAGCTCATGATGGCCGCGAGCGACGCCAATAACCCCAACTGCGCGGCCGGCCCGCGCGCTGCCAAGAGCTTTCCAGCGCCAGCGCCCCCGCGTCCTGCGGACGCGCTGGAGCGGCTGCGCAGGGACGCGCAGCAGGAGCAGGAGGAGAAGCTGCAGAACGTTAAGGTGGCGGCGGAGGAGGAGGAGCAGAAGGGGTCCAATGAGGAGGAGTCGGAGGAGAAGGACAGCATCAGCGAGAAGACGGAGGTTTCCGAGGAGAAGAGCGAGAGCACGTCCGAGCCGCAGGAAGGAAGCGATTCCAAGGTGAGGATGTTGATCCTTTTGTGATTAGATCAAGTTTGTTGCATTCCGAAGGATTCATATACTGAAATTCATGGTATTTCAAACTTTTCATTACATACATTAGAGGTCAACAGATACCATGTGGGAGGAAGTATGCGAAAAATTTTACTTACACACATACTTATAGTTGCTAGAGACTTACTTAATGCTTTTCTCTAGATTTAAGTTCGTTTCTGTTCCTATATTGCCGAGTTAAATGTCATTTTAAAATTATATAGATTTATGATAGATTCACATGTTGGTATGCACTTAACTTTGTAATTCGTAGATTTGTAGGTGGTACACGATGAAATATAAAAATATCCATAAGATCACGCTTTATTCTCATTTACCTACACTTGTAAAATACTGCCTTCTTTCTTATTGATGTTAAAATTGATATTCGTTTTTCTGCATTACAGCCAGAGAGCGACAACGAGGGACACCTATCTTCCTACTACTCAATGCCCGAACTGTACAAACTGACCACAGGCGACCAGATCCCCGAGGACTCCATCCTCCCCTCTCAGAAGCAGCGCCACATCAGCTTCTATGAGCAGGCGCAGAATATCTTCCCCCCCTCGGCGCGCCCCTCCGCCCCCACCACCGCGCCCCCGCAGCGGCTGGTGAAGCGGAGCCTGAGCGTGGACACTGCGGGCGGCGAAGGGGGCGCAGGCTGCGGGGGCACGCCGCGCCGCTTCTCGGCCTCGGCCGCGCAGGGCGCGCTGGCCGCGTCCCTGCGCAGCTACGCGCTGCCCAGGAGCTGCTCGCGCGGCAGCTCCGTCAAGAGCGACACCAGCGTGGACAGCGAGGAGTCCATCGTGTCGGTGATCCCGCGCAAGGGCAACAGCATCACCAGCGACACGAGCGTCGACTCTGAGGAGAGCGTCGTGTCCGTCATCCAGCGCAGCACCAGCAGCGAGGTGGACGCCCTGGGCGTCCGCCAGCGCCTAGGGAGCCGTTCGGCGCAGGCCTCGCCTGTCACCGTGCTGCAGACCTCGTCCGCAGAATCCTCACCGCCGCAGTCAGGAAAGAACTCGGACGGACGTTTCCCAGGGTCGGCCGGACTCATTGACCAGCTCGTGCAACAGCAGATGATGTACTCGGACGTGCAGTTCGACCACTCCGTTCGCGCCAGGAGGTGCCTGCTGAGGCCCATCTCCGACCCCAAGATCGAGGAGAAGCTGAACGGCAACGAGGTGGTCGCCAACACCATCAGGCCGAACGGCATTACCCACGTCCCCCTCCCCAGACAGAGCAGCCTGGTGGCGGCCGCGATGGAGGTCGCCACGAAACCCCCGGAACCGCCCGAACCAGCAGCACCGACCCCTCAAAAATCCCCCGAAGTCAAGCCACCACCTCCGCCGACAACTGACACCACCCCGACCGCCAAAAAACCCGAAAAGAAGCCACCGGAAAAAAAGGACCAGGAGGAGGGCGACCTCTCTCGGACTCCCTCCCCGGTGGGGCCGTTCCAGTACATCACGGACCCCCTCATCACGGGGGTGGACCCTCCCCCCGCGGAACCCCCCAAGCCCTCCCCTCCTCCCCCTCCCGACCCCCCCGAGGCGAAGGTCAAGAGCCTCCGCTTCAACACTGAAGTGACCAACATGGAGGACACCAAGCTGAAGCTGAACAAGACGCCGAACGGGTTCATCGAATCGGTGCTGAAGAGCACGAGCTTCAAGAAGGAGGGGGTGCTGATGAGGGACCCGCTCCTGCAGCTGGTGAAGCAGAAGAGCGCGGAGGCGGCCACCACGCCCAGCTGCAGCGGGGAGTTCCCTCCCTTGGTGTCCGTTACCACCAGCAAGGACGACACTGCGAAAGACAGCAGCCTCCACCAGGGCTCGGACAGCGACATGCGGAGGTCCTTTTTCAAGCTTCGGGAGCGCCTAGAGAGTCTAGCGTCCAGCCAGAGCTCGATTCAAGGTCTGGAGCTCTTCAAGGGGTTCCGCAAGGGGGGTGGAGGGGTCGAGGAGGATCCCAAGAGCTTCACCACCGACAGCCGGCAGTCGTCGCTGGACGAGTCGAGCCAGGTGACACTGTCGGACGAGTCGGTGATGTCGGTGGAGGGGACGTCGTCCGACAACGACTACAGGCGCACCGACGACGACGAGGAGCCGCCCACTAAGCTCAGCTTGGTGGTCAGGACCAAGAAGTGCGACTCGTGCATCAAGGCAGCGGCGGCGGCGGCAGCTAAGCCTTCCTTCAGCGACACAGAGCTGCACCTCAAGAAGGGAGGCCCGAGGTGCGCCCTCAGGAAGCGGCTCAGGAGGTGAGCCCCTCAATATTTATTTATTTACATTTTGTCATACAGATATAATAAATCCATTTACTTGACAAGAGAGAATTAAAAAACACCAAAAAGCAAAGAGAATATACAAATAATACACACACAAAGTAAAAAAAAATATAGGTATTAATAAAAAGTTTCATAGCATTTTCTGAATTTTTTGAAAAGAGTAAAACAAATCCTAATTATTGGGGAGATTAACTATTTTGATGAATTGTATAAACGTTTGGTTCTGTAGGTATTGAGATTATTAACTATTTTGATGAATTGTATAAACGTTTGGTTCTGTAGGTATTGATTGGAGTAAGTGAGTTCATGAAGTACTCTTTTATTGCTAGTGATATGATTAGGGACATGGAGTTTAAATTCTTGTAAGATAGGGGGACAATCAAATCTGTTGTTTAAAATGTAAAAAAACTTCAAAACAGAAATTCTTCTTCGGAGAATTTATTTAATTTAATATAATCTGCTTTCATTACATCTTGTATAGACGTCATTGGAAATATAGTTACATGGGCTACTACTCTACGCTTTGGGGAGAAGCTGTGTCATTCCCAAAGACATTTACAGCCATATTCACATCCATCAGCATCGGTTTTAAATCCTTGGTCAAAGAAGGATTCCACCAATTAGAGTCAGCAAAAAGCTGATTTTATTTCTTTACCTGTTGGTTAACCACGACGCTGATGGCAGTGAATATGGCTGTTAGTGCTTTGAAAAAAAGAAGCACACAGAGGATTTACAGGAAAAGATGAACTATGATTATTGCATTGCATTGCATATTTTTGTATACTATAGTTCTTTCCGCCTAATCTTAATTCTTAATTTACAACAAAATCCATTTTGTGTGTATCCAAGAACGACAATTGTAATGGGACACTGGCACTATTCTGTTATCCATTCCGATTAAAATGTCCCAAATAATTTGAATGCCAAATATTTAAATAGAGACCAGGTGGTGTAGTGGTTGGGCTTCGAGTTCCTTGTGCGGGGTTTGTTACCCGGGTTGAGCAAGGTCCGGCTCTGCCTTTTATCCCTTCAGGGAGTCGATAAACTAGGAACCAAGCGCTAAACACTGGGGTATCATGTCAGGCTGACCACCTAGACGGGACATATGCCTAACACCGTGTACCCCGGAACCCTGGGTTATGAGATGGAAGATGGACATTGTAAGCCTTGGCCCACTAGGGCTGTTTCACCAATGAGTTTGAGTATATTAGTATATTTGTAGTATTTTAATCGGTTAGTTTGATATTTCTAACCTCTGGTGTCCAAAAGAGTCGGACGATTTTTTAACGGGGTAGATAACGGAAAAGTATCTGAAAATAGTTTTTGGAAAACTGTATCTACTCCTTTAGGAGAGGTAAAATAACATTTCAAAATATAGATCTTGGTATTCCTTATACTTATAAATATTAAACAATACCGTATGACAAAGAGGAGTGGATGTAGCACTATAGGGTATGTATTGCAAAATTACAGCTAATTTTAAATTTCTATCCACTTCAAAGGAAATGGAAAATGTGTCCACTACGCAAATATGTTTCTCAAACAATATTAAACCAATCAGTTGTAATGAACGGATCTCCATTTTCAGGTCGTGCGTGACGATCGACGAGGTGGAGTGCCGCGAGTCGTCTGAGGACACCTCCCCCTCGTCCTCGGTGTCCCTGGAGTGGAACGACTTCGACAAGGTGGCGGCGGAAGGGGGTGGCGGCGGGGGTGGCTGCGGCTGCGACCTCCGCACCCTCAACATCGTGGAGATGGGCAAGTCCGCCTCCTCTTCCTCCAATGCCACGGACTTCTCATCCGGCAGGGGAGTCATGCAGAGGGAGAAGTCAGACGACAGGTATTTTAATTTTTTTTACAAGGCATTTCAGAGAAAAACAATACGTTTGTCGCGAATGGGGAAAATCCATAGAGGAGTGAGCATTCCCATTGAATCGACTCCGAAAAAGAGTAGGTCAGGGTTTCTAGCGATGAGTTGGCGCGTTATCGCTTGCTTGGCAATTTCTAAGGAATGCGCTAAAGCTTGGGGACAAATCGCGACACCAAGAAGACAAGGCAGTTAGTATAACCCTAAAACATGCCTTCCGCAATACAAAATTTTCTTCTTGAATGCATTCTGAACGGCTGATAGCAGGATGATCAGTGTGATTGTGATTATATCTCTTGCGACAGTGTCCTTTCAACTGAAGTAGACTTTTCTGCACCTTAGGGGATATGTAAAAACAACGAATAAAACTTTATTCGATGTTGATTTTTGTCTTGTGTGTACCAGGCGCGGATCCAGCACGGCTCCAAGGGGGGGGCACTTTTACCTTCGGAGAAAGTTGTCAAAACGTTGGGGATTTTCTAAAAAAGTATCACTCAAGATCCCCTTTTAGAACCGCTGGGGGTATGGGGGTCCTCCCCCAGAAAAAAAGTTTGAAATTTGACCCGTAAAAGTAGGGTTTTAACTCACTTTGAGTACTTTTTTTTGGGTCCAAGGGGGGCACTGTCCAGAGTGCCCCTCCTGGATCCACCACTGATGAGTACAACGTCTCCAATGATCTCAATAGTACCCTTTTACAGATCGTCTAAAGAGAGCGACAGCGACAACCTGAGCAAGCTGTCGGACGCGGAAGGGGGGCGAGGAGGAGACTTCGGCGGCGCCGAAGGCGGCGGCGACCGCGCTGTCCTCGCCAACATCGACGAGATCCCAGAGGAAGCGCAGCGCCGCGAAAACTTCCTCAGCAGTGCCGCCGACTGCCGCGACATGTACCGCATCAGCTTCGACGAGCCGCAGCCCGACATCCTGGCGGCCTTCGTCGAGACCATCTCGGACATCACCTCCGCGTGGGGGGAGATCTACCCCCCGCGGCCCCCGCCCCCGCAGCAGGCGGTGGCGGCGGCCAAGGCGGCGGCGGAGGAGGCCAGCTCGGACGAATCGGCGGCGGTGGCGGGCATCTCCACTTTCGAGAGGGTGCTGACGTCGGCCAGCGTCCCCCCTCCCAAGAAGTCCCCTCCCCCAGAGAAGGAGAAGACCAGCGTGGACGATCTGGTCGAGAAAAGGTAAAGGAATGGGAGAGCGTTGACCTTAATCCGTCGTAATTGTAGGAAATCTTTTTTAGAGTATGTCCAACATTTTTGAAGTTCTTCAGGGACTTAAGATATAACGGGATAACGGGGAGCACATTGAGCCCCAGAGGCAATGTAAGCAAGAGAATGTAAGCAGCTCATTTACATGAGGATTTTCATGAGGTTATACAGAGTGTCCCGAGATAAGTGACCACCCTCTCTAATTTTTGAACCCCTATAGGTATGGTCATAAAAGTGGTGTTTAGGTACAGGAAAGTTACTATGCCCTATTCGATGAGACCGCTTTCAACGCCCCCTAGCGGAATGGTCAGAAGTTAGCTTTCCAATTTTGCAAACTATTCGAGATATGTGAAAAAAAGTCAATTAAGAAATTGAGTTTTATGCTTGGCATTTGAGTGCATAAGGTGTCGATTGATAATAAATCGATGCTGCTCTACAATTTTGTAACCGATTTTTTTTACATACCTCGAATAGTTTTCTAAATTGGAACGCTAACTTCTGTCAGTTCCGCTAGGGGGCGTTGAAAGCGGTCTCATCGAATAGGGTCACTTATACATTACCTTATAGGTCACTTTACTACACCTAGACACTACTTTTATGATCATACCTATAGGGGTTCAAAAGTTAAAGGGGTTATATTTGGTATGAGCTATGCTTCTAGGGGTGGTAACGTTTTTAAATTCCACTGTTTAGTATAACTTTAATAACGTAAAACAAGTCAAACAAAAGTTTCAAATCATATTGTAACTCGAGAAATTTGAACATGCTTAAATCCATCAAATAAAATGTCTAAAATAATTATTATAAAACGTTTACCAAAGGTTAAAAAAGGGCCTTTTTTAACTTCATAAAAGGTGTCTGAAAATGTCAAGTTGGATTAAAAGTACTTAATTAACTTCAAAGAATAATCTTCCCTGAAGAGACACTAGTTGAGCCTTCATTTTATTCATTAATTTAGCACCGACTCCCTTTTCCCACTTTTTCAAAGAAAGTAATGGGATTTTTATGAAGCTGGTCTGGTGAATAAAAAATGAAGTATATGGTGTTTTTAATTTTCTTAGTTTTGTATTGTTCTTCAATTTAATCATTTCTTACTAAATTAATCATTATCTACGTAACTTATGCACGGTCTATGTATTTTAGAAGGGATGCTTACAAAGCCCTTCCCGTCTGTTGCCTAGGAAACGAGACAGTACATTACCCTTAGGGGAGATCTACAAAAATACAGTTTCGAATTGATATTGTGATTGGAGTTTGATTGAGTAATCCTTGGTCGGAGGCCTAGACTAATTTAAAACTCTACATCTTGGGTAATGCATTGGTTACACTTTGATTAATCAAAACGGATTCACATCAACCTTAAGTACTTTCCTCTTCATTTCAATATGAAAAAGGTTTAAGGAAAATTAATGGTGAAAGAATTTACTGGTGAATAAGATAAAGAAAGCAATAGGATTTTCTTGATTAACAGATAAAATTTTTTCATGAGTTTTGGAATTTTTCTGAATTTTGAAAAATTGCTTTAATATAAAACATGAAAAATTCAAACAATAAATTTACCCATATTCATATATGTATATCTTTATTAAGGACAATTACATTAGTATTATCTAATTTTGATTTCGGTGGAGCCTCACTCTATCCCTGTTTCATGCAGATTTCTATCCTTGCATGATTTTAAATAAACAAGTAATAATGTACTTATTTTGTGTATGGAATTCATTTCAAAATTTTTTACCATTTTATCCTTGGAGGAAACTTTATAAAAACGAATAAATTCAACATATTTTTTCAGTTTATAATCTCAATTTTATATTTTTATTTTCAATTGATGTTCTGTAGTCTGAAGATAACTCTGAATTTCCACTTTTCGTTAAACTTGGTTTTTATTGAATAAAAATTCTAGAAAAATTAGCCGCACTTAAAATGCCACATGTGCTATCTAACTTTAACGCCTTTTTTCCCTAAACTTTTTGTATTAATTAAAGTACGTATGTTATTATGCCAACCATGGTGTAAAGGCCAGTGGCCCTCTTCCAATAAATTTATTTATTATGATAATTTAAGAATAGAATGAACAAAAATCAATAAAAGCAATGAAATTATGCTTAATTTCCGGAAAATAAATGTATAAGAGCCGTATTCAGAAACTTTAATACGTAGAAGAAACGAGATGGAAATGGTGAAAAAAAATCTCGTAACGTGCAATTTGAAAACCTCGGAAGTTTTCATTTCCAAAATCAAGCGCTCATGCTTCCACCTGTCGGAAAACCTTACAAGTAATATACACCGGTAATAAAAATTTATAAAAATACTACATGTCCATTACTTTCGTAATATATTAATGTCTAAGGACTTTTTTTTGGGTAATTAATAGCTGTTTTACTAGATTTTTTGGAGCTACTTAATCGACCACAAAAAGTGTAAAAAGCAATCGAAATACGGTTTGAATCTCGGAACAATATGGCGGACGAGAGCTGCGAAGTTTGAAATGTCTCGTGTCGAGAGCTGTTTCACCGTTTCCGTACCGTTCTCGTTTCATCTACGTGTTTGTCTTACAGAATACGGTCCTAAGACACTAATTTTATATGTCGTGCAGGTCGTGCCCGCGGGGGAAAGCGCCGGCGCTGCGCAGCAACTCCGAGCCGAGCCGGCGTCCGCGGCAGCGCTCCGTCGAGGAGCTGAGCCGCCAGTCGTCGCAAGAGAGCCTACCGCTCGCCTGCCACCGCTACTACCACGTCTTCCGGCAGGGCGAGCTGGACGCCCTCATAGAGGCCCACGTGGACAACCTGCACATCCTCGCCTCCTACTACGACCACGCCAACTGGTGCGTGCTGGCTGAGAAGGTGCAGGTCTGGACCATATGAGAGTGTGCTGATGATGGCGGCTTGTTTGCTGGAGTTTTTTTTTTGTTTTCTTGCAATGAGCTCTCAATCATCCAACTGAGTTTTTCTGTTGGGGAGATACTGTTCACCACGAAGTCGCTATTGCACACAATTAGTATTCATTTAACTAGAAACGGTGTAGCTTTTGGTTTGAATCCCTACCGGCATTTCCTCATCCATATTACTTTAAGTAATCGTAAAAAAAAACGTTCTGCAGATTTGCACTTCTATTCATCAAACATTTTGTCCCGACTGTAACTATAATAATGTTTTCTTTCTAACTCAATAAATGTCAGACCTACATTTATTTACTGAAAGGACAATTTTTGTTTGTTAATGTTTGTATTTTTCCTTTAAGTTATCATCGAAAGCAAATTTTACAAATATAACGTTTTTTTCACTGCATACTAGCTATAATGAAAAAACAACTTCTACAGAGACTGAAAGTATTAGGCACAAATTGTAAAGTTTTCTTCACTGCATACTAACTACTATGAAGGAAAAACAGCTTCTACAGAGACTACTGTTATGAAGGAAAAACAACTGAAAGCGACAACAAATTTAATGTGTGCTACTACTCTAGCTTTTAGCTAAGATTTTAATAACAATTATTCTTCCTCATAAGTGACCGAATTCTTTAAAACTTTGATTATTGATGCACAGAGAGTAACTGCATGGAGCATGAAAAGCGGAAGATGTGGATGATTGAGAGTTAATTGTGTACTCATTACTTCTTACTATTTATTATTTACAAATATGCGATTTATATCTACATTTTTCATTAACAGTTTTGGTGCTGCTTCAGACATATTTATTCAAGTGTTGTTTTGTTGTGAAACAATAATGGGGCTGAGGTGGTGACAATCTGTTACAAAAGAGTGTTCAAATTACCACTAATTTCGTGCGATTTTATGTGGTAATATCATTTTTGTAGCATTTCTAATATGTGCAAATTATGTGAATGCTAATTCAAAGGTTCATTAGAAAAGTTTATTGCATTTTGTACACTTTTCTTAGTATTACAGCATTCGTAAGTTCGATGTAATGTTCTTTTTGATGAGAAAACTTCGTTTCAAAACTGCCACAGAAAGAGAAGCCTATTAAACTCTGTACAAATGGCGGTAACTTTATAGAATCGTCTCGTTTTCTATGTAAATACTTTCCCCTTTTCTTCTATCTCTATCTATCTCTCTCTCTAAGAAGGAGCTTATACTATACAAAAATACAAGGTCAGAATCTGAAGACAGCTCGATGGCTCAGAATTCGAAACTTTATGACTGTTGAAGCTTTTTAAAGGGTTTATATGTATTCGTCTCTGTTGGATGTTTTAAGTTCGATCACCATTTTTCATTCTTATTTTACGGTAATCAATACGGAATTTTTATTCAAGACATGTGAAGTGCTAAGTGTTCTTAATACAAATCAAAATCTTACCCCCGAGAAATTTTATTGTAATTATGCACAATTATTGGAAAGAACTTTGAACTACACCTTCTTCTCTTTCACTTTTATCAAATGTATAACGATTTGAGCTATTATAGGTTGAGAATCGAAGTAGTTAAGTATCCTCGACCATTAAGTGTGTTTTTTTTTTAATATTTTCTCATTAGTAAATAATCAATTATAAAACTTCAAGAAAGTATTCTGTATAAGAGTATATCAATTAGGAACAAAATGGGGAGTTGAACTTGAAAGTTTGAAGCATTCTATGTCTCACAACTGTGTTAGAATAACAGATAGCACTGATAAAATAATAATATATTCTTATAGGACAAAAATTTTGACTCTAAAGCTGTACTGAAAATCTAATATATCTACATTTTTGTAGACTATGATAGAACGAAACCTTTACAATTGCATTTTGTATGCTGTTTTAATCGGATTAGTTTGGTATTTAAGAGATAATTTAGTCTTTCCTCGGTTTATTTCTCTTCTTTTTATAAAGTGATAATTTAAGTGTAAATTATACTACAGTTTTAACTGATTGTGATGCTTGAAAAATAAGTGAAAAATGGTGAACGTTCATGTATAAACTTCTGTATAAAGTAATATTATTTAATAATTATTATGTATAAATTGCAATCAATCATTACATTCATGTAATAAGATTCCACATTACGTACCCCTCAATTGTTCATTCTCTCCTTTCTTTGTATTCAGGATTCCCAATTACAAGGTGTAAATATTCAACCTCAAATTTTCAAGTCTGTCATAGCGTATTACCAGTTAGTTCATTCTGCCTGTATATATACATTACCTACACTATTTTAACTTTACCCAAAGCTCATTTGATGTTGCTTGGACGTCGAACTGAAACCCTTGTGGAATTAATTGGTGGTGTCATTGCTCAATTATTCTAACCACTGCGTTTTAGAACAACTACTCTCTCGTTCACCAGTTAATATTATTTCTTGTCTCGGAATGGGGTCGAAACGTTTACTTGAGTAAAGGCCAGTCATAAGTTAAGCCTCAATCATCAAGATGGCCATTATGATGATACACCATTTTTAAAATAAGGATTATAGAGTTGTCATAGGAAGCAAAAGAAAAATATGGCTCGGTTGAACTTAAATATTTGCTCAGAGAAGTAATTTTTTCATTACACTAGAAGGAAGCTGCGGGGAATAATTTTACTCTTAGCGCTCATGAAAAGTTATCCAACCATAAGATTTCTTTTATTTATCCCACAAATAATAAATAACCTATGTGTTGACATTTGTGATCTGTAAGTGGTGAGGTTAACTTTTCTGAAAATCTTGTATTCAAAAATAACTTTTAATTATCTTATTTAAAATTGCACAAGAATTATATAAATTTTAAACTACTGAAACTAATGTATTTTTTTCTCTGCCGCAACTTAAGTATATCATGAAGGGAAATTTACTATTGTTTCAATTGGAATGTTGAAAGGGAATTTTTTTATAACCCAATCAATTTTTAGTTTAACGAATTTTAAATGTCGACAATTTATTTTAAGTGTTCAAACTCTACCAAAGATCAAATTCCTAAAAATATTAGTTTAATATAATAAAAAAAGAGCAATAATACAACAAATCTTATCGAACTCTTTCAATCCATCCAAAATATTCTCGAATTTATACATTTTACTTCAAATGGCAAAAACTTCTATGTTAACCTGCCAAAACATTCATGTTTTATCAAAATATAGTTCAGAAACGTAATCAAAAGGATTAAAAATTGATAAATAGCGTTTTGACGTTTTTGAACAGTATTTAGGAATTTGTGTCTTTATATTGTTTTAAAGTAACAAAGTAGTTAATATTATTCTGTATTTTTAGAACTATCATTCCTGTATTTTTACCATTGGGAGAAATAAGTTGGAAAAACTCGCATCTATACATCCAAACTGAATTTTTTAAATTTGGGATTATGTTAACGTGGAAAAAAAATTACATATAAGAAACACTCTTGAAAAAATCTCTTTGGGAAATCCTGCATACTGTACAGTACATGAAGCCTTTTGAGTCGATGTTACCTTTGTTTATTTCATTCCCTTTGATATTCTATCCACTGTTGAAATGCCCAACTGTGTCCTCAAAAACACAGATGTCTCAATCTGAATAGTTCTTGTGACTTATAAACCTTAATTTTTAGCATATTTATATTCTGCTTTCAAATTTGTTTTGTATTTTCTGATCTTTCGGACATCCAGTTTAATAAATAGGTAATTCTCTACTATTACAATTATTAACATGATTCATGCGAATATAAGACAAATAAAAACACCAAGAAGAAGTATTGCTTGTTTCAAACCTATTAATTATTAAGATTTTGGTTTAAAAGAATAGGTTTTTGTAATTAGGAGTTCTGTTTGTTTTGAAAATGTTAATGATAATGCTAAATGAAATTAAGATTGTAACCATGCAATTAAATGCATCCAAATGGTTTTGTTGAAGGGAATGTAGCCTTATTTAGAGTTTACAGAGTAACATGGTTCTACAGTCACAAATATAACTAAGAAATGGTAGGAGAAAGTTTAGTTGCCAAAGAAAAGATGTTTGGTTTAAGATAAAAAAAAACATCTATTTTGTTACAAAAAAAAGCAAACAGAAAGAGTTCTTCAATCCAAGTTCTTTTTACTCCCTGATGGTAACTGTACGTATTTCTCTGAAGAAATGCTTTCTCCTTTTCTCCAGATATTTCTAATTCAATTACCATCCACTTTTTGTAGTTTTTAGAAAAGGCAATTTTTGTCTTGGTCTAAAGGGAACTGAATCCATACCTTTCCACAAAATAATGTCCCTTCTTCTTCCTTTTCGCTAAAATGTACTTCTATTTTGAGATTTCGAAGAACACCTTTTTCTTGATTAGTTCCAACGCGTGGTTTTTAAATGAGCCAGAAAAGGGGTGGGATTCTTGAACCGAGAAGAGAGTATCATACCTTGGTTGTCCCAAAGATCATAAAGTACACAGATATTGAGTGTTCTTTTTCAGTGTCATCATTTTGTGTTCGTGTTTTGAGAGCTCCATCTTCACTCTTCAAATCGTAATGATTGCCATTACATATCAGATGTTTCTCTCATGTTTTCAAGAATCGATAGAATTCCTTTACGTGTACTTTTGAAGTTAATCGTGGATGAAAGTTTGTCTTGTGTCTCTAAAAAAAAAAGAAGAAAAAAAAATGTCGGTATCGTGTGTTATTTTTGCTAAAAGACAAAAAAGAATTTGTTATTATGTTACTTGTTTGAATGTCTGATATAAATATTTTCAAAAGTGACTTGTTCCTTTTACTTTGTTGAAAATATTTCAAGTTTTATTCTTACCAAAAGAGCTCAAGCTCAGAGTTTTGCGTAGCGGTCAATGATTATAGTGGTATCAAAACTTAGTTGAGTTGAGAGGTTTCGTTTCCACCCCTCCAAAGACGCCTAAACTGCGCCAATGCAAGGTGTCTTCAAAATGTGTCTTCATCAAAATGTGAGGTGTCTTCTAGCGTCAAAGTAGTTTTCCTATCTTTTGTGCTAATAATCATTGACTTTTTAGTGTGAAATTTTTAGGTATCGATTAATATTAGGAAATTAGGAACCATTTTAAGTAAATCAAACCTTAAAATGATGTCGGATGACCTTCAAATAATATTTGATAATTAGTAGTATCATTCGATACCTATAAGTTTCGTAAAGAGCTGCCAGTAAAAAAAAATCTGTTGTTTAATTACCTTCTAATAGGCTTCAAAACTGCATAATAAGAAAAAGCGGCAAGAAATTTTAAGTAATTCCAAGGAGATTAAGTTACTTAAATCAAAATATAAATAGATAAACTTTCAGTGAAGATTGTTTATTTTGGAAATCTAAGAAAACCCTATGCCATTTTGTGGCGCAAAAGGATTAGACCTGTGCTGAACCACAGCAATTGAATGTGCTATAAAAGACACGTTTTCAACTAACTGTATGAACCTTTAGGGGGAGTACTTCGGTAAATACGTGATACAACGCTGGAACCATTTCAGTCCTCTTTTTTTTGTACAAAACGTGTTCTTTTAACCAACGTTTATTTCTCTCATTTATTTACATTCCGATATAAAGAGAACAGTGGAAGCTTTCGTTTCGAGCAATTTTACTGAATAGTAAAGTAAGGAAACACAAAAGAAAGAAGTAAGAAAAGGGACGAGGTAAGAATGAGTAGATTTTCACCACTCTTTTTTTTCTGAATTTTTACGTTGCAATGCACTTAAACAAGAAAAAGTTATCTATATCTATAAAAGCCAAATACCACTGACTGACTGACTGACTGACTGACTCATTCACTCACTGGTAAGTAAGGAACACTCAACACGGAATCTCCGAAACTACTGGACCCAGAGTTTTGAAATTTGACAGAGACGTTCCTCTCTGCTATGCGACGCGCACTAAGAAAGGATTTTAAAATCGAACGACTCCTTCCCTGTTTTTCGGCGCTTTTTCTACTCCGTTTTTCCCATTGAAATAGCATTGTGCATTGTTGAAATGCATCAATTGCAGTAGGTTTATTTCTCTCTTGAGTTTTCGTCTGGCCTCATTTGTTAAAATATAATTTAAAATTTTTTATAATTTATCAAAAATTAAGACTTAAATCTGTGTAAACTTTCTATTTAAAAATTATATCAATTTTCAGGAAACAAATAAATTCAAATAATTAATTTTGAAACAACATTTTCTTTTATTTGTAATTTCAATTTTTTCTAAAATGCAAACATTTATGGAAAAGCTAAAATAAATGGTTTCCATAGACACAGAGCTGAAATTATTTCATTGTTTCATGGGGCATGGTTTACCAGACTTACCTATATATTCACTAAATTTTTATTATTAGGTACTAGCAAACCAAACCGTTTTTACTAAGAAGTTGGCTATCATTATAAAAGGAAAATGAGATTTATCAATTATTTTATTATTTTGATAAAAATGTTTTTATTTTTGGAGATGTAGGATCATGCAAATAAAAATGGATTCTTTATCATTTTTGAATATAAATTAAATTAGGTATAGTTAAATATTTTGCTTTGGCGGCGGGAGCTGTAGACTGAATTACACATAGGGATTATTTTTTGATTAAATTAATATATTGTTTTGGAAAACTATAGAAATTTCATAAAATACGGTTTGTAACATCCTGTAGGAAATTATTCCCAAGGGGCTCAAAGAGGGTTGCGATTTTTACTTCCTTTTTAAAGTGATTTATAAAACCGATGCGGAATTTTAAAAGAACATCGGAAATACTTCATAGAAATTTTGTTTAAGAATTTAAAAACTGGATTTCAAAAGACTGATGACTTCAATTGGATTGTTCTTTTACAGCCGTAGTTAAATGCGGGACGGGATGAGTTAAGGTACATTTTCACAGTAAGGAACCGGGAAGTGATGGGACGACGGGGATGACGGGATGATAAGTGACTGCTTATCCAGAAAAAGAAAAGACATATATAACTTGATAAACCTGATGATTTCAATTTGATTGTTCTTTACAGTGATGGTAACAGCCAAATTTAAATGTGGGACGGGATGAGTAAGGGTGTATTTTCAAAGTTAGGAACTGGGATGAAAAAGACGACGGGGACGACGGGGTGATAAGTGACTGCTAATCCAGAAAAAGAAAAGATATAACTTGAAAAACTTTTTAAAATATTTATGAATTAACTCAACCCGTGCAAGGCCGGGTAAGTCAGCTAGTCTATATCTATAAAAGCCAAATACCACTGACTGACTGACTGACTCATTCATTCATTCACTCACTGGTAAGTAAGGAACACTCAACACGGAATCTCCGAAACTACTGGACCCAGAGGCTTGAAATTTGACAGAGACGTTCCTCTCAGCTATGCGACGCGCACTAAGAACGGATTTAAAAATCGAACGACTCCTTCCCTGTTTTTCGGCGCTTTTTCTACTCCGTTTTTCCCATTGAAATAGCATTATGCATTGTTGAAATGCGTAAATTGCAGTAGGTTTATTTCTGTCTTGAGGTTTCGTCTGGCCTCATGTGATAAAATGTAATTTCAAAAATTTCACAATTTATAACAAATTAAGACGAAAAATACAGTGTAAATTTCTATTTCAAAATTATAACAATTTTCAGGAAACATATAAATTCAAATAATTAATTTTGAAACAACATTTTCCTTTATTTGTAATTTTAATTTTTTTCTGAAATAAATATATTTATGGAAAGGCTAAAATAAATGGTTTCCATGGAAACAGAGCTGAAATTATTTCATTGTTTCATGGGGCATGGTTTACTAGACTTATATATTCACTAAATTTTTATTGTTAAGTACTAGATAACCGTTTTTACTAAGAAGTTGGCTATCATGATAAAAGGAAAATGAGATTTATCAAGCATTTTATTATTTTGATAAAAATGTTTTTATTTTTGGAGATGTAGGATCATGCAAATAAAAATGGATTCTTTATCATTTTTGAATATAAATTAAATTAGGTATAGTTAAATATTTTGCTTTGGCGGCGGGAGTTGTTGACTGAATTACACATAGGGATTATTTTTTGATTAAATTAATATAATTTTTGGAAAACGATAGAAACTTCATATACGGTGTGTAACATCCTGTAGGAAATTATTCCCAAGGGGTTCAAAGAGGGTTGTGATTTTTACTTCCTAAGTTTTTATCAAGTGATTTATAAAAACCGAAGCGTAATTTTTGAAAAGGACATCGGAAATACTTCATAGAAATTTTGTATGAGATTTTAAACTATAAATTTCAAAAGACTGATGATTTCAATTGGATTTTTCTTTTACAGCCACAGTAAAATGCGGGACGGGATACATTAGGGTATATTTTCACAGTAAGAAACCGGGATGAAAAAGACGACGGGGATGACGGGATGATAAGTGATTGCTAACCATCAGGAAAAGAAAAACCATATAACTCAATAAACCTGATGATTTAAATTGGATTGTTCTTTATAACAGCCAAAGTTAAAAGCGGGGCGGGATGAGTTAGGGTATATTTTCAAAGTAAGGAACCACCGGGAAGAAAAACACGACGGGGGTGACGGGATGATAAGTGACTGCTAATCCAGAAAAAGAAAAGACATATAACTTGATAAACCTGATGATTTATTTCAATTTGATTGTTCTTTACAGCGAAGGTAACAGCCAAATTTAAATGCGGGACCGGATGAGTTAGGGTATATTTTTACAGTTAAGAACTGGGATGAAAAAGACGACGGGGACGACGGGATGATAAGTTCCAGAAAAAGAAATCCAGAAAAAGAAAAGACATAACTTGAAAAACTTTTTAAAATATTTATGAATTAACTCAACCCGTGCAAGGCCGGGTAAGTCAGCTAGTAGTAAAATAAAGCAATCAATAAAATGTCACTTAAATATGTTTTCGTTTTCAACCATGACGTCAAGTTTGTGTGGGGTGGATTGTTTTTGAAATAAGCTTCCGATCTATTTTGAGACTGATGTCAACAATTTTTCGTGCGAGGTTTTCAGAATCCGAATTATCCGTACTTTTTATTTTTACCTACACATTATAAATTCCTTCTTTGATAATTTTACTCCGAATTCATTCCAAAAATAAATATAAATCGGTGTAAAATATGCATTCGATCCTTTTAATGTTATATTTTTAGATTAAAGGAAGATATAAAAAGTTAATTGAAACTTGAATATAAAAATGAACTTATCCCTTTTTATAAATTTTCGTTCTACTAAAAAAATGTCAAATCTTAATATTTTAAGACTTTTAAAAGCAAAAAAGTTAATCAGATTTTTAATAATCAGGTTTTAGACTTTAAGATTTTTACGAGGGAAAAAATAATTTTATGAGATTGCGTTTTTATGGTGAAGGCTAACACTTACTTGGAACTCTCCAAATTAACTTTTAGAAACCCTGAATTAAGTTTCTGATCGAAATCTTGATGTCTTTACTTTATGTTTAAAGAAGATGAGAAATATAGAAGTAAACGTTTTCTACACATTTTCTGGGCTTTGATAAATGTATTTTTGGTTGCTGTTATTGAAAATTTAAAAAGTTCATTTGTGTGATAGTGGTTAAGAATAGTTTATAAAAAAAACAGCAGTACTTCTGAGCTGAACCAATATTTAAAAATTCTTAATAAAAATATCATAGTATAATTCAACAAGTCTAGTAAGATTCCTTGCTTGGAGTAATAAAAAAAATGCCTAGAAAACTGTACCTTTACGACACATTTTTTTAAAAAAAATTTGATGTCACATCCGATAAAATCTTTATTATTTCATGTCACGGCCGATATGCGCGGGGGAAATTTTTAACATTCAAGTCTGAAAACATGTGTCTGTGTTCTTGTTTTCGTGTTTAATATAATTATTTACGTAAACGTCTTTCTGTTACATTGTTTTCGAAAATTATGCACGATAGAGGTACAGTTCTTTGCACGGTTGTAAGTATTTTAAGCTGTGCAGAATGGGGACGGAGTTATTGAAACATCCTATATATGCTAATATAATAAAATATAAATACTTTTTTTTATAAAAGTAATAAAAATATTTCAAAAATTAACTTCATTAATCATTCTAATTTCAGTTTTTTATTATGCATTTAGAAAATTTATGGAGAAAACTTACTGTGTTTCCTTCACAATCTTATATGTACAGTTAAAACTTATGTATCTATCTATATTACAGGAAGGTATGCAGGTATGAGAACTAATGTGATAAGTTATAGTGTAGGGGTGTACCAGTGGCAAAGCCAGAAAAAAATTTCGGAGGGTGATATTGATATTTCCGAAGGGTATATGCTATATGGGGTAGTTTTAGGGGTTTTCTATGGTCAAGAAGGAAAATTTCTGAGTGTTTCGGGGGTGGGGGTGGGGGAATCCCCCCCGCCTCTGGCTACCAGTGGAGTAACTAGAGTTGACTCATGGGGGGTGTTACTCCGACCAGTCAACCCCTCCCAAATATTACTCCCTTTTAAAAAATGTCTCATAATATAGGTATAATATAAACAACTTTTTTTGGCAAAACTTTCCGAAGGGAAAACTTCATCTAAGAGGCTTAATTTTCAAGGGAAAAATACAGTATAGCACTATAACAGACGTAAAAATTTTAGAGGGGGGTCTGGGGGTTCTCCCCCAGAAATTTAAAAAAAATTTGTCTCTCAATGTAGTGTTTAAACTCATTTTGAGGCCCTTTGGGTTAGTTCCTAAAAGAACAGTTCCTTGTGAACCGCCTTCCTTGTAAAGGGAATTTTTTTCCCAGTTTTTCATGTTTTAAAAAACGGTCGATGTAATGGGGGGGGGGTTACAACCCCAATAACCTAGTTACGCCTATGCTGGCTACGCCCCTGGGGTATACAGAAAAAAATGACGGGGGGGGGGAGAACAGCCCTAAAAGAACTTTGAGAATGCTACGTTTAAAACCTCCAGTTGTTATTTTAAACTAAATCCTGTTGCTATTTTTAAAGTTAAAATAAAATTGTCTTGTAAAGTACAATGAACTCGGGGCTAAGGGGCGCCATCTATTGATTTAAAAACCTAAAATTTGATATCAAATGTAATATTTTTAAATTAAGTATTTAAGAAAAAAAAGGGTAAATTAAAATATTTAGATTTTTATTCTAATAAAGGATATAATTTTAATTTTATTTCTTTTACATGTTTTCAATTGAGTTTGGAAATGGAAGGAAAGGAAACGATCATAATATGAAAGTTAGAACGCATGAACTTAGTTCTCATATTTACAGATAAATAATATACAACTGATATACAGTTTTTTATTTACTTAGGCATAAAATTGTTATCTGTTCATATTTATAAACTAAAATTTAACACAACTCGGTTTTTATATATATTTTTTTTTTTTTTTGTCAAAGTAAAGAAGCCTTTTTGTTAAAAAAATATATTCCAAGTTCCAAGTTTTTGTTATTAGGGTTTGACAGCACCTCTTCAAAATAAAAATTGAAAGGGGGTAAATAATTCTAAAGATATTTAAAGAAAAAGATAATTTATTGGACAGAATAGAACTTGAGAAAAAGTTTCCACTAACACAGTTTTAATTCCGATTAAAAGGAGTATGATCTGAAAAAAAAAATGTTTGAAAATGCTCCGTTTAAGAGGTTTAAGATAAGTTCCTCCAGTTAAAAGATACGTTTGTAAAATGCTTTACTGTTAGGAATATTCAAAAATTTCTTTAATTTTTCTATTTATGTTTGAAGCTTTTATATTTAATTTTTAACTTTGCCCTTAAATTAAAATAAGTTAGGACTGTTGTGTGTATAAAGCGGGACGCAGGCTGTTTTACTCCAACAATGAGTATATAGATGGCAGCACCACAATTCAGAATATATGTGTTTTTCCTCTCATAGGCATCCTAGGTCCATTGAATTTTCCAAATGGAGTAATTCCTAGATCTTGCTGTAGGCCAAGAATCAAAAAATATGTATACATATTTTTGTTATTGAAGCTTATTTTTTAATGGGGAACGGTTTAATTAAATAACTTTAGTTATTTGGGAAATATATGCAGGCGCTATCAAATCTAGAATTTTAATTATAACAAATTTTATTTTTAGGGGAGCAAAAATATAATTTTAAATTGAGGAAAGAAATTTTATTAAAATCAGAAATCAGGTTTAACTTTTTCTTTGTTCGGTACGATAAGATTTCACGATTTATTTTAAAACTGTCAAGCAGCAAAAAATATTAGAAATTAGAAAGTAAATATAGGCTTCCTATATCAATGCTTTTGAATTGATACAGGGAGTTTTTCTTCAATATTACATTATTGCCTAAAAAAAGTAATGCTTCATTGTTCTTTTAAGTGTCAATCAATAATTAATTCAAACAATAACATTTTTTCAACAATTAATTTACACCAACAGAGCGAAGCTAGAAGAATAACTTTTTATTCTAGTAAAAACGTTTTTGAGTTCTAACTGAAATATTTCATGCGACGATAAAATCGATTTAAAAACTTTTAAACAAAGATTTTTGATATTTTGTTACTTTCAAATGTCTGACAAAAGCGTCTGGAGTCTTTGCTTCTCGTGCTTTAATCCGAGAAGACGCAGGACAAACAGGACCTTAATCTCCCCACCGGATGTGGATATTGCTGAAGAAGCCCTGATTGCCCTGAACGAAGACACCTCAGTAATCATTGCTGAACAGACCCCAGTGGTCCTGGATGAAGAGACACCAATGGCTGATACGACCACATTGGTCTTAGATGGAGAGACCCCAGGGGTCGTTGCTGAGAAGAACCCAATGGTCGTAACTGAAGAGCCCCAAGTGGTCCTTTCTGATGGAAGTTCAATGGTCGTAGCTGATAAGACTCCAATGGTGTTAGCTGAGCAGACCCCAGTAGCTCTGGCTGAAAAGGCAGCAATGGCCATTACTGATACAAACCAATCGGTCCTGCCTAATGAAAAGACCCAAGAGGTAGTTGCTGATGAGAACCCTGAGGTGTTAGATGACAAGACCCCATCAATTGTTGCTGAAGGGGCTTCGGGTATCGGTGCTGACAAGAGTCTAGTGATTCTGGCTGAAGAGACTTCAGTGGTTCGTCCTGTCGAAAGTCCAGTCATCGTTCCTGAGGAAATTCCGAAGATCCTGGCTGAAGATACTCCAATGGCCGCTGCCAATGAGAGCCCGGGGGTGTTAGCGGACGAGATCCCATTGGATGTTGCTGGCAAGAATCTAGTGGTCCCTGCTGAAGAGACCTTGGGGATCCTCACTGACGAAACTCTGGTGATCGTCGATGATAAGATCCCAGTGGTTATTTCTGAAGAGACCACAGAGGGCCTGGTGGAAGAGACACCATTTATCCTTGCTGAAGAGACTCCAAAGGTCGTTCCTGACAAGAATCAAGTAGCCCCAGCTGAAGAAACCTTAGTGGAGCTCCTTAAAGAAAAACAAGGGGTCATGGTCATTGCTGAAGAGACTCGAAGTGTCGTTGCTGTCAAGGGCCCAGTGGATTTGGATAAAGAGACCCAAGCGGATATTTCTGCAGAGAACCCATGGGTCCCAGCTAAGGATAACCCAGTGGTGTCAGATGACAAGGCTCCATCGGTCGTTTCTGAAGAGACCTCAGTGGTTCCTGCTGATCAAAGTCCAGTGGTCCAGGATGAAGAGACCCAGGGGGTTCTTTCTAAAGATACTCCAGTGCCATTGATAATGGAACCCCATTGGTTATCGCTGAGACCTCATTGGTACTTCCAGATGGCACCCCAGTGGTCTATGCTGATGAGATCAAGACCACAGTGGCCTTTGTTGACGAGACCCCAATGGTCTTTGCTGTTGAAGCCGCAGTGGTCACTGGTGTTGAGGTCCCAGAGGTCTTTGCTGACAAGACCCCAGTGGACTTTGCTGCTGAGGTCCAAGTGGCTCTGAGAAGAACCCAGTAGCCGTCTGACTGGTTAAAGAAGCAGTTGCCGAGGGACTTGGTCATGGAAGACAGGAGTGTTCAGAGGATTCTCCCCAGGACTGATATGTCCCCTTCCTTCGACCACGTTGTTCCCTCCTGAGGGAGCACCCCTCGAAGTACACAGACGTCGAGTGCTCCATAACTGTGGCGAACTCCTCTCAAAAAACTGTGCTTGTTGAAGGAGCTTTAAAAAACAGTCGCTGCATATGAGAGTGCTCACAAAGTCTGCTGAACTCCTCACGAAACACAAAAACTGTATAAAAACTGTGAAACCACGTGAAGGAGGTTCAGAAAGACCTTTCGTCTGTGAGTGATTAACTGGGCTGAACTCCTTTCAAAAAACTGTGAAACTTAACTTGAAGGAGCTTCAGAACAGTCTGCGTGTGCTCGAAGTGGCTTGAGCTCCTCACTAAACACATAAACTGCTTAAAAACTGTGAAATAATGTGAGGGAGTTTCAATGCTATCATCGTTCGCGAGTGCTTATCTTAACTCCTTTCAAAAACTGTTAACTTTACTTGAAGGAGTTAAAAAAAAGAATTTGTCTGCTAGTTCTCGTTGTGGTATGAGCTTCTCACAAAACACATAAACTGTTTATAAACTGTGATATGATGTGATGCAGCTTCATAAACCTCATTCGTTCGCGAGTGCTGAAGTTAACTGCGCTTCTCAAAAACTGTGAAACAACTTAAAGGAGTGTCAGTTATTTATCAGACAAATAAACACATCTTTCATCATGTTTTGGTTATTTCCTAGTTAATACTTAATAGTAATTTTAGTAACTGAAACCGTCTCTTTATAGTATCGACCTTTACTTTCAACAAGTTTGTTTAACTTTAGTATAGTGTCTTTTGTGCTCGTCTCGTGTAATTAACAACAAACCATGACCAAATCGTTCTCAATACTCAATTAAATAAGTCTGCTAAATGTGGCGGTTTCTGGTCCAAAGTATAGTGAAGGTTCTTACTCCAAAGATTGCTAAACATGTAGATAGTGTTGTTTGATATTTAAGTGGGACAAGATAATTATTTGAAAATAATAATATGATTTTTAAGTTATAAAAATAAATTAAATGAATTGATACAGAGTGTTTACAGAGGCTGTTTAAAATCTGAGGGATGGAAGTTCTGGAAAGTGGCGTAGCCAGAAAAAAATTTCGGAGGGGGATATTGATATTTGGGGTGATATGGGGTATTTTAAGTGGTTTTCTATGGTCAAAAAAAGAAAATTTCCAAGTTTCGGGGGGGGAGAGGATATATCCCCAAATCCCCCCCTCTGGCTACGCGCCTGGTTCTGGAGATGGAGAAAACAATAAAATCGTATACGGATGGTTTCTGAAACTTTTATAACAATCCATCTTATGATAAAATGTAATGTTTCCAATTCAAGAGTCTTAATTTCTAAAAGAATATTTAAATTATAAACTAAAATTTTCATGAACCAATTTTGTCTAATTTTTGGTATGTTATAAATAGGTAAAACGGTTAATTTTTTTTTCTTTTCTAAATTGTTCAAAGTACACATATATTTTCCTTCCATACATTTCTTTAAAATAAAAAGTTAAACGTTTTGTTGCATTGTAAAATTTATTCTTTTAATTTTTAAATTTAGGATTATTTACAAGGGAATGATGTTAAAATATTAACTGTTTTAGTTTGTATGAAAAATAACCTTAAGTTTTTTATAGATACTAACTACTATATTAAATCAATTAATTAATTATCGGTTAAACATCAACCGTGATTTTTCCCCAATTATTGCGTGACTAATCTAACGCAACTGCACGTCCATGGAAGATAGAAAAAAAAAATATTAATAAAAAATGTTATTGATGTTTTTAGAAAATATTTATCATTAACAGAACAAGTTTTCAAAACCATACGTCATCAAATCTAAAAATAAAAGCTAAAATTCGGCGATGCAAGGCAGCTTGAAAGCACAATAGTCTGTGAGTGAATAAGAGTTGCACAATGCCTCCCATTCAAATCGACCGTTATTAAACACCGCTAATAGTAAAAGTGCACTTTCTCCTCCCAAACAGTGACATATCGGACGCATGAATGACGTCTCGGTACCCCTCTTTCATCTCATTCATATTTCTTCCCGACAAGATAATTCCGAATTCGAGTGTTACGACACACATCTCGAAACCCTCTCAATGATTCACCAGAAAAAATACTCTATCTCGCGACAAATTCCTACTAAATATTATCTCGGAGCTGATATTTTTTGAAAAAGAGAGTCGAAAATAAAACAATTCCCCCCAGATAAAGAGCGCTCTTTCTGTGTGTTTATCGTGTTGGCTGTCACTGTCGGCACCTTTTGTTCTTTGGTGATAACGAAGAATGGTTTGGCGATCTACAATATCGCTTTTTATGAGGAAGCCCTCGTCACTGGTGGTTGTGGGATATCACTGGAGAGCACCTGTTATTGACAAGATTCAAATACGATAGGTATTATAGAGGCAACGGCTATTCAAAGAATCAAACGCGGAGCGGGTTTACATCAAGCGCGGATTCAAGGGGGGAAGTTGAACCGGAAAGTGAGAACCTTCTTGGGTTGAAAAAGAAAGGGAAAGAAGAGAACATAGAGAAAAAAAATAGTCGTTAAAAGGAGAAAGAAGCAAGTATATTCTGAAGAACTAAAAAAATTTTCAGTCATTTAGGTCCCTTTTTTTAAGCCCAGGGGGTCACTTTCCCCAGATTGCTCATACTTATTCGTTCATTATAAATGCTTGTGCTGATCAAAAATGAGTTATTTAGAGTTACGATCCCTACAATATTTTCTGTGGGAGGAGTTCCATGAGGGGATCTAGACCTAGAGTAATCTTTATAGAAAAATAGTAAAAGTTTGTATATTTGTATCCACAGACAGTGCTGAAATTGTTGGGGGACGCGGGGGGACGCCGTCCCCCCAAATGATTGGACCGTCCCCCGAAATATTTTTACCGTCCCCTAAAATATTTCTTTCCACGAAAAAAAAAATATAAATTTAAGGGTAGATTTAAATACGAAAGCAAATTTATTTTTTCTGCCTAAATTCCCATTTGAATGAGTGTTTGGATTCGCCAATCAGCGTGCCAGCAGTCTCCCCGTATTCCGATTTGCAAATGTCATCGGATTTTTAGGGTAAAATTTCCGAAAACTTTGGGGAGGACCCCAGACCCCCTTTAAGTTTTTAATTTCTATAACTCACGATTTGCGGTACAAAAAATGAGTTAAAACCCCTTTTTAAGAGTCTAATTTCCAAAAATTTTCTGGGGGAGAACCCCCAGACCCCCCTTTTCGTACTTGGAACTCGATTATTCACAACGTTTTTAACATTAGGTTGAGCAAGATGATTCAATTCGATTACCAAATTTTTAGCCCCCACAAACCATATCCTGGATCCGCCACTTCATGGTAACACAAAGTTGAATAATGTTTTTTTTGTTTACTTTCCATCAATATTTGTAAAGAATTAAATATTACATAGTTTTAAAGTTATAAAAATTTTAATAACTGCATTTATGCTTCTATTCTAGCATTTAAAAAATGTCGCATTAGGCCCCCCTTTCCCCTAACTATGCAATTTTATTTATCTATATAATTTGATTATCAATTCGAGTCAAACCAAAAATTAGTCATATTTTACCCTCCATCAATCATCTATTGTGTAAAAAGGTGAGTCCTCCCAAATATTTTTGTCCAATTTCAGCACTGTCCACAGGTAGAGATCATCCTCAAAAAGTAGGTTCATAATTTTGCATTTAACAGTAACTTTAATGAAAGAACGACGGACTCAGGAGGGAACCAATGTTCACTCATCTTCTAAAATCACGCACACAAAAAAAAGTTTTTAAATATAGGAAGAATGGGGCAACTTGGTACACTTTTCATTAAATTATTTTTCTAATATTTTTATACAATTTTAATTTTTGAAACACAAATAATTTATTAAACATAAGCATTTGCGCATCAAATAAAATTTATGTACGATGAATTTTTTTTAGGACATTTAAATAATACCAATACCAAATTTAAAAAAAAAAAACTTAAATTGTCACACTTTAAATAAATGCGTAAAAATAGTGAATGTTATTTTGAAAAGTACACAAATGACAAGCACAATAATTGATAAAAACCCTTAAGAATTAAAATCTTATTTTGAACATAAAATGTATTTAACATTTAAAATTCTTCATTGATTTCCTCCCTTCTGTCATAAGCATTAATAACTTATTTTTAGTTTTCTTTTAGATAATTTTTGCTACAATTTATAAACTATGTCCGTCTTAATTATAATATTATATTATAATATTATTTTATAATATTAACTGAATTTTTTAGTCAACACGAGAGTTGTGGGGCACCTTGGTACATGTCCCGAGGTGCCCCACACCTGAGTGTCCAAAGGTGCTCCCCTTAATGCTTTAGATTCTAAAGCATTAAACTCTCGTGTTGACTAAAAATTTCAATTAATATTATAATATAAGATTAATTAAGATAATATTATATTAAGATAATATTATAATATAATATTATAATTAAGAGGGACATAGTTTATAAATTGTAGCAAAAATTATGTAAAAGAAAACTAAAAATTAGATAATAATCTTAATAGTTGAAGAGTAGATTTTGGTATAATTAATTAGGGGGAACCAATATAAGCTCAAATTCATTACTCTAAAATTGGGCCTGAGAAGATGAAGTGTCCCAAGGTACTCCACTCTCCCCTAAAAAACAAACAGAATATTTAAGAAAAAAAAATAGCATGTCCCAACGGCCGCTTGTCACACGGTTGCTATTTGACAGTTTAAAAAAATGAAGTTCGTTTAAATCAAAATGCTCCACTTCTCCCTTCAAAAAAAAATATTCAAAAGCTAACTGAAAATATTTAAAAAACAAACATTTCTCCTTAACATGCAACAGTTTAAGAATTTTGAGTCCATCAAATATTTGATAAGGCTCATTCATTCATCCCACAGTTTGCAGAAAGTATATTTCTTTATTTTGTAGAAATGATAACCTATCTGTAGAAGTTGAAAGTTGCTCTTCTGGCACATCCGCATGTATCCAACCAAGTTTTTAAACTTTATCTCTTATTGCTTTTATCTTCCCTTCTAAAATAAACCAGATTTTTTCCCATTAAAAAAATTAAGAACTTTCCTCACAGACTGCATGGTGTCAGGATTTAAAAAAGGACACAAATACTTCTTCAATTATTCAAAAGGAACACTTGCTTTTGGTCATATCTTGATAATGATTAATTTTTATTTCAATCAGTTTTAAAATTTTTTTTGGAGCATGCATATTCCTTGCAAACTATTTTATTCCTCAATTATTCGCAGTCTGAGTTTCCACCGTGCTTTTAACTCCTTAGTTTCTTTAATTTTTTTAAAAGAAAGATTGAAAAAAAACGAGAGAAAATCTGAATGAGGGAATGACCAGATAGTAGGATGATGACAGTATAATTTTTTTTCTATTTTTACATTAACTTATATGGTGTTTGTATATTTTTGCTTGCAGAAAATGAACGGATTGTTTTGGAAAGCTAGGATTTTGCTAAGATAGACAATCTTGGGATTTTTTTTTAAAGTTTTTGTTAAACGTTTTATAACAAAAGGGCTATTTTTCACTTATTAACCAAAACGTTTGTAATCTAAGCAAAAGCAACGTCTGAATTTTAAACTTTTAACATTTCCCTAAAATAGCAAAAGGTGTAATGTATAATAATAATAATGCATATATCACACAACAAAATTCATTGGAAATCTATTTTTTAAATAAGGATTGCTCAGCGTCAGAAAATTATCATGAATTTAAATTCATCACAAATTCAATACTTTGATACTTTTTACACTAACACCGTTTCAAGAAATGCCTATAACTGCAAAAATAAATGCCGCCCGAACAGGGACTCGAACCCTGGACCGTTAGGTTAAAAGCCTAACGCTCTACCGACTGAGCTATCCGGGCTCATACGGAGGGGGCTTCAATAAATTAAAACACACTTTATTTTTTTTTTTTTTGCCTTTCACATCTCTCATTCAAACAAGTTAGAGTTTGATAATTGAAATAGACACACTTATAATAAGAAAGTTACTTATCGTAGATTAAATCAATAAAATCCTACCTATGACATTTTTAAATCCCTTGTTTTGCGTTTTCTATGGCTGACAAATTGACAATAACATTAAAAAGGTTGTATGTGATGGATTCACATTTATTTATAAAACTTTTAATTAGGCTTTAGAAAGCATGTGATTTTATTGGCATGGAAGGACAATTTTAAAGAGATTGAAACGGGTTAAGTAAACAAGTACAGCATTCTTTATTTTTTAGCTTTACTCTATCTACTGAGTCTATTCTTTTTATAGGTTTTATAAGAATTTATAGGGATAAATAAAAACCTTACTTTCAGGCCCTGATTACTGCCTAGGCCTGCAAGGCCCGGGCATTGGGCCCATGATTTTTGGGGGCCCCCAAATAGTTTGAAAATAATTTTTTTTTTTCACGAAACAATCAATTTCATGTGATAAAATTTTATACTTAAAAATTATAAGGAAGTTTTTTTTTCTAGAAGTGTATGTGTATTAAAACTAAAATAAAAAAAGGGCGGTGTATAATTTTTTTCTAGGTTAGCATTGTATTATATGTATATGTAGCAATAGTAACCCAAGGACGCAGTTTCTTATACATTTTTTTCGTGAAGGGGGCCCCTAAAAGCTCCTGGGCCTTGGGCCCGGACTTGCCTTAATCGACAAGAATAATATTTCTAAGAACTCTACGCATACATAAAGAATTTTTGAATGAGCGGAGAACTGAGATGAAAAATTTTAAATTTTGTATTGTTCTACAATCTCCAAATTTTATTAAAGATGCCTCTCTTTACCTATAATCAGCATCACAAATTTATTCGTTTCCACGGGGTTTCCACAGGGGGTAAATGTAATTCTAATAAATAAATTTCGAGTTTGTCGGTTTTTAGTGTTGGTTGGGAATTAACTATCCCATTTGCTCTGTGCGACAATCATAATTCAGGCTCAGGTTATTCTGGCTTTGTCATTTGGTGATCTGGTCGTGCTGTACAAAACCTAAATAAATCCAAAACAGAAAACAAAGGTATTTCGGGATTTGGTTCGGTTTACTTTCCTACAACCTGAACCAGATTACAAGGGGACCATATTTCGAACTTACAAGTGAAACATAGAAAATAATAAGAATTTCCCTTGATATTTATTTCCCTCTATAAGTGAACAAATTTTTCATTGATTTTCAACTTAACGTTTTCTCATTTACAATTGATTTAGTTGTTAATCTCAAATTGTAAATTATTGTTCATCACAAACTATCAATCACAGTTAATTTAATTGCTAATTTCAAACAATATCACAATAACAACTGGTGTAATTCAAAATTCCCAACAACACCCAATTAAAAAACTAATTAGTTGTTTATTCCACTCCAGAACCTTTCAATTGTAATTTGATTAACCGTGAATTGTTTGAAACTAATAAATTTTGACCATCACTTTACCCAGGGTTCGGCAGGCATTATTGAATTATCGCAATGCACCAACACCTCGTGTTGATTCTACCTACACAACACCGAAAAACCAGTTCAACCCCCCTCGCATCGGAATTCCCGACCGCCCCCCCACTGGGTCTGATCTCCTTCTCCTCATCTCAACCCATTGTGGCCTTCCGACCAAACACAGCAGGGGAAGCGACCGTGACGTCAGGTCTTGTGGGAGGAGCCAAGACGGGCGCTCCCCCATTCAACGTCTTTGGAGGTACTCACTTGTTGCTTCAACGCGCACCGGCGGGTCAGCCCGAGAAACTCCGTTGCTCAAATTTCACTGACCACGCGGACGCGGTACTTTACTTTTGTTGATGCCCAACGGCCATTCGGTGGCGAGGTGCCCAAATGGCCACAAGCTTCGATAGTCCTTTATCTCATCTAATTTTCGAAGGTGATCAAATTGTGCCCGATTCTGTTTTCGTGGATTTTAAAAAGCAGCTCAACGTCGCCGGCAGTGACTTAAATTTCGGGTATAGAACTGTAAGTTGATATTTTTTTTTTATCAAACTATCTATTTGTGCATGCAGAAATATTTTATTTACTCATTAGGCTCAGTTGGGAAAATGTTCTTATGTATGTACTCGAAAGTTTTAGAATTTCTCTAGGCATTTTCTCTATCTATCTACAATTAAGTTTTGTCATTGATGCTTATACTTCATGTGTTTTTTTTTTTCAAAGTGATTTCGCTTTATATTCTGCAACACCAACGTTGTAATTTAAAATGATTTTTAAACAAATATCAGTTCTATTGCACGAACAGTGTTTTAAGCATTGATAAGGATTTGCCACTGTGTTGTAGTAGTTCTTTTATTATTAAGCCCATTTTGTGTGTTTTGATCTCACTAGTACAAATTACTGATGTGATCACATGTGTATGAGGTTCATTTCTTCGTCAATAATTTCATTTTTTCGCTTTTACGAGAATGCTACAAACCTGCTTCCGATATTCAATTATTTCTAGTTCACATATTTGTGTCTGTCTATATGTATTCCAACTAAAATATTTCAAATATTTGGTTCTTAAAAACTTATTAATTAATTCGTATTTAATTTAATTTGACACAGATGCATAACAATGTTTCCTCTATGGTCTTAGTCTTGACATGGAGATTAAAACGATTCTTATAGACTTCTGATGCAGATGTTTGAAAAAACCGTTCACAATTTTACTTAAATTCCTATCTAAGCAAATTAGAGTGGCTTACTAATGTTTTATTTGGTTTATAAACTTCGTAAAATAGTCAAAATGCATAAATAACGCCTTAAGCCATTTTTCCAATTGGGATGCAGGAATTTAGCAACCCTATACTTTCCACGTGGAATTGGATAAAAAATCAGGCGTATATTAATTTCTTAAGAAAAGTTAATACTAGGAAAATTATTCTAAACTGAAGGAAAGAAACAACTAGTAAATATAGGAATGTAAGATTGACTTGTCAATTCTGTAGTATCTTATGAGTCCAATTCGTTGAATAACTATGAGTGTTAGGGTTAGGGATGGATAAAACCATGCTGCCTACAGTCAGTTAGATTTTAAATATTAATATAATATGAGAAATCGTCTTCTTGTTATTTTTTATTTTAAAAAGGAAAGGAAGTTTGATTACTAAACTGGTTGTGATTTTAAGAGCTTAAAATTTAAATGGTTAAGTCAACATTTCAGCACCGTTTCTTTTTTTTCTGAAAAACTTCAGATGGTTTTCATCTAAAATTATATCTGCCGTTATTTAGTTGCATTTAACTCATACTTTTACTAAAGCATTTTTTATTCCCTTGGATTTTGTTTTGTCTAATAACAAAACGAGTTTGGAAAAATACATTTATAGAAGCGAAATTTTGTTTCATTTGTATTAAAAGTACTACTTTTTCCTCATTTTGATAAATGAACTATCATCCTTTTGTAAAAAACTTTATACGCACGATTTTAAGGTAGCTATAATAAGTCGTAAACCTCCCATTAATTAAAACATTGGGTTTGGTTGAATCAGTTACAGATGTAGGGACATCTGCTGCTCCAGGAATCTTTTCAATCTAACTTAACTGACAATGGGACCAATGTCTCTTCCAAATGTTTTATTTAGGGAAATGATGGCAGCACAGCATTTTTGGAAAACCGATTTTTAATGAAGTATATCCTGAAATACCTTAAATAAATTACTTCAGAAGAAGATAGGATTTATCTTAATAAAGTCCAGAAAGGACTTTTTGATAACGTTATGACCCTTAATCCAATTCTTACAAAAATGTAATAAATGAGATATACTCTCAGCATTCGATATTTAACCCTAACATATATTGAAGGTGCAATTAATTAATAATTAACTAGAAACTACAGCTTATTTCACTTGGGGAGTTCATTTTTTTCTGTACCTCCCCTTAAAACGATGTAGAAAGGGGGTAGGTGGGGCACCCCACGTTCGATTGAGCCCTGAGATTAGCCCTCCCTCCCCTCTCCGAAATCGGCTGCACGTGCTCGCCCCCCCTTCCTCCAGAACCCACTTGTTGATTCAGGGACGCGAAAAAAAAAACGCCGCAAACCCCCCGCGTGGGAAAGGTTTCATCAAATGTCTATAATAACGCTTGATAAAGTTATTTTTGAACATAACTAATTTGTTTATTATCGGTTCTTGAGATACTGACATCCAGATTCATTTATATGGTTACCTGCGAAACTTTTTTTTATTACACAGGGCTGTTTTGTAATATTTTTGTTACTGTTATAGGGGCATTGAATCGACAAAAATGTAAGATATACAGTTGACTCCGCTTATTGTTATCAATCGGACAATGATATCAAAATTGACCGGCTCCGACCACCCCTATTTAACTTAACACTAAATGTATCGTTTTATGTGACCAATATATCGCTCAATGTTATCGAAATCTGGTGAAATCACCTAAAATCCTCCTTTATTCCCGTTTGAAGGCCAATTTTAATACCTAATCATACAGAATTAAGTCATTAATTTATTAGTTCCACTTATAAATTTATTATTAGTCATGTTCCACTCTTATAGTATTTTCCTTTAAGAATGTTCAAGTTTCAAAATACATTCTATGTAATTGGTTCTAGGTAATAAAACTTCAATTAGAACTTCATAGTTGTGATTTTAAAGTAGACACTCGACTGTGTGAAACTTTCTAATATCAAATCTCTTATTATTATCAATTGGATATTGTTATCATTCTACTCTTGGATCAAAGTGATCACATTAAGCGGTGTCGACTGTATTTGTTTTTGATATCCTTTAGTTTTAGGGGAGTTCGCACAAAATTATTTTTACGCCGCCCTTTCACAGATAAAAATTTTACACTTAAAAGTTGAGTTTTTAAACTCATTTTTGAACATTTTAAATCCTTTGGGAGACACATGAGGAGGACCGTTTCTTGAACAAGAACCGAAGAACCCCGTATAAATTTTAAAGTAAAGGATGTAATATCTAAATATTCGTGATATTAAAAATATCGTGATGATATTGCCGCATATAGTGATCGGTATAACCCTCACCCTGATTCAAATGGGAAGTTATTAGGACACGAATAAGTTAGTTTTCGTGGCCACGTGATAAAAATTAACTTTTGTGATTGAAAAATTGATTTTGCGTTTCCAGAATCCTTTGAGTGAACGTAATGGTGAAAATACCATCAATACCAGTAAAATTCCTCTGCATTTTTTAAAGTACCCGCGTGTGGTTAGCCACCAAATACAAAAGCCTCTCGCCGGAGCCACGTGTCCCGCTGAAAGGGGTTGGGGGCCCTCGGATAGAAAAAAGCCCACGCGTCGGATCGTCTTTCTTTGGGGCGGGTCCTCGCTTCTGTTCCCGTGTGACACAACGCACGTTGCGCGTAGACGCACAAAGACGCCGCTTGTGCGCGCTAATTAACGCGCTGGGCGGCCCCGCGACACCCGACACCCATTATTGTGGACGGAGTGAACCGAAATGCGGATCGTTCGCTCCTATCGGTTCGATTCCTCAGGTTATGGACTTGGAACCCTAGTAAGCACAGCTCATTTATACCAAAAATGTCAAGTTTACGTAATTGCTACTAGAGGTAAACGAAATTTAGCCATAATGAGGCGATTAGGGATAGTGAGTTCGAATCAATCTGTGCATTTCGATCTATGCAATAAAAATTGTATAAATCTTAAGTACGCCAGGATGTAGGTGGAACATTCTTGCCCTAGTAGCACAGCTCATTCATACCAAAAATGTCAAGTTTACGTAATTGCTACTAGAGGTAAACGAAATTTGGCTATGCCATTACATGACAAAAATTGTGCGTCCGTTTGTGCTGCTTGGGTAGGAATATGTTGTCTTTGATTGCTCTGGAGATATCATAACATTTGAATAATGGAATATCATTAAAAAGTTGGGGGCAATAACCTCTTATAAATCAATCAGCTTCAACGTTGTGGCCTAATGGAGCTTTTGGTTACATGCGGACCATTGGTTGAAATGAGTGAAAAAAAATGCTTAAAATCGACTATTTTCGTAATATAAGAGGCCCAAAATCCAACTATCCTTCGTTGTAATCCAAAACTGTTAATTTAATTCTAGTAGAAAATATTTTACATTTCTCTTTAGATTCCATTGGGATAGTTAGATGAAAGATGTCGATCCTGTTTGACTGCAGATACAAATAATTTACTTTTTTATGTTGAAAATAGTTTTTGCATAGTATTGTGAGGGTTATGGATGGACATTAAAAGTAGAGGGGCCTCAATTAATACTTTCTATAGTTTTTATTTTTACGACTTCCTCCTGTTTACGATTTATCCTTACAAGGAAAACCCCCTTCTTATTATGGCAATTCTTAAAGAAACAGCTTCCTGGGTTTTATATACCGAGGAATTGATTTCGCTGGACATTTCCGAAAACTAATTTACCAAGTTCGTGACTGAGATTGTTATTAAGAAATAGATTTTCCTTTTCTTGCGTTCTTCGACCATTTGTTAATTGCTGAAGAGATCATAATCTTCATCCACACTTTCTTTGAATGCATGCGTTGCTCTCGTAAATTTCTCCTCATTGGATATTTAGATGTTTTTTTTTGTATTTGAAGGAAAAATGATGTGAATTGGTTGCATGCAAGTCTAAAGCGTGTTTTTATTTCTATTGAATAATCTTCCTTGATAAATATTGTAATTTTTATAGATCGACATTCAGAAATATGTAAGTTTTCATCTAGAAGATATATTTAGTTAAAAAAGGTTCTGTTTCAGATACCTAATAAAAGCTTAATTTTTGTTTAAAAAGCTTAGTTTGACCTAAAAACCATTAAAAACAATCAGATAAACATCTTTTAAAAGATGAGAAACGAAGGGGCTCGATCAAGCAAGCATATGTCTCCATAACCATAGTTGGATGAAACAAAAAAACTCTCTGCGCACAAAAAAATCCATCAAATATTATCTGCAAACTAATTAGTGCCCCTAGTCGTTTAAATTTTGACTTAAAAACATAATGACAGTCTCATTGTTTACCTAAATACTGTAATAATGCTTCATAAGCAACAACAGCAAGAAAAAATCAAATTATTTGAAAAGATTTTCTGCAAACTTCTAAAACTATGCGCTCGGCGTGCGCTTCTATATTATTCAAGTATGTTCATAGCTCTCCAATTCCAAGCTTTGCATCTCGAATATTGGAAAAATATAGAAACAGAGAGCTCACTGAGCTCTTGTTAAACGACCCTCCCCAATATAAAAATCTATTACTGAAAACTGCCGCACTTTTCTAAATCGCCATTAATTTTCTTTTGAGTTGCCCTGCTAGAAGGCTTTCCTTGAAGATATCTTTATTGGTCCTTTTGATTTATTGTATGGACAATTAAGTTGGCACAACGGACCCTTGGTCGAAGTGCCTGGCTTTTTATTCTCTAGCCCCTCCTTATAATTCTATTCTAATGAACAATAAAACATAAATCAAAGTTCACCTTTCCTATTAAAGAAAATTTGAAATGCAATTATTATGAACCTTGCTCGCGTAATTAGAGTTATGACGTCAAGAGTATTTTTTTTTGAAATAAGGGCTTGGTCTGAAGACTAATGTGAGTCAGTGTAATACTCGTATGATAGTTGACTTTTTTCTTATCATCAATAATTCATTTATTCATCGTCATAAATATCTGCATCATTTTTTGTTTTGTAGTCTACCCACAGTGGCGTAGCCAGAAAAAAATTTCGGAGCCGGATATATCCCCGAATTCCCCCCTCTGGCTACGCGCCTGTCTACACACGAGAGTAGCCGAATATTTTTCTGCAAGGGGAGGTATACGTTCTTTAATTCTTGTATAATATTAATTTGTTATACGTACAAACCGTAGCTGCCAAACGTTCCGATTTTTCCGTACTTGATCCGATTTTCAAGTCATTTGTTACGAAAATGCAATCTTTTATTGAATTGTTCCGAATTCATTAAGGAAAACTGGTAAATATATCTAGAATTCGGAACAATTTAATAAAAATTTTGTAAAGGAAAACCATCAGTAAATAAGCTAGAATTCGGAACAATTTAGTAAAAAATTGCATTTTTGTAACAACACTTGAAATTCGGAAGAAATACGGAAAAATCAGAATGTTTGGCAGCTATGAAAAACATTACATAGTAATTAAGGTTCAGTCTTAACATGAGAACAGTTAGAAGATTCTTCTTCATATTGAAGCTTCAATGATTTTTAGTTTTGAGTTTGTCATAGAGCTTTCGCACATGACCTCACGACCAGTTACTTTCTTTTAACTGTTAACTGCTGGAGTACAAAGCGTCTGTTGCTAAGGCCGTTGTTAGGTGCGGAGTCTTGTGATTGCAAATGCTCCAATAGAAGAATTCCACAACCAATTATTTTCTCTTAACTGTTAACTGATGGAGTACAAAGCGTCTGTTGCTAAGGCCGTTGTTAGGTCCGAGTCATGTGATTGAAAATGTTCCATTGGATAACCGGAATATTACTTGTACACCATAAAAGTCCCCGCTCTATCTTCAGTCACTTAGTCCCTCGCTTAAAACACAAAGGAAATGAAACCGATACCCAATCCAAAGAACAACTCCAACTCTAAAAACCACTAAAAGCCAAATGTCGGGAAGCTATCTCCAAAATGGCAACACTGAGACTCGACAAAGACGCCCTCTTAGCAAAGTGGAGTCCTACTAAAATCATGAATGAATTATTCTTCACACACTGGTCGTACTATGCTCTTGAAGCGTAAGACTTTTGCGATAAAATTGTCATTGAGCGAGAGAACCTTTTTCCGAGAAGCAATTACAACTTGAAGTGGGACTCATTGACGACTCGTTGAAGAAAGGAAGGCTCCTGTGAAAAAAGGACGCTTCTGATTGACCAGAGGCGGATGTCCATTCGTGGGATCCACGGATGCGGAGGAAATGAAGGGAAATGGGTAAAGATGAGAGGCAGAACAAAACATTTTAAGGAAATGTGGTCACGGCTCTTCTCTGGGAGAAAATCAATTATTTCCTCAGATTATTTGAATTGCGTTTAGTACCGGAAGGAGCGCTCCTTAACTTAACCTCAGAGATTGATAAATTATACTATGTGACCGTTCGTGAATTATCATAGAGTGAATTTTCCAACCAATTTCCTCCTCTCTTAAAAGCACTCGTACTTGTAATATTCATCAGGTTATTGATAATTCTGGGAACCACTTTTATAATATGTTAATTAAATTGTGAAGCATTTTAACTCTTTAAAACATTAACTCTATCGATTGTATCTTCATTTGTTAAACTGCACTATCAGTCATGTATTAATTAATATTTCAAAAGATTTCCCCTGAGTAAAATTTTTAATGTGAAAATAAGAATGTAAGTCTAACTGTCCCTCTTTTTTTACATTCTCGCATTCTGAGATTTATGAGTTGATTGTGACCTACGATTTGACGATATTTAATATTTAGTTACCTAGCCTTTTTGTAGGTAATGTTTTCCATTATTTCCCTCCAAGTATGTATTTTCAGACAAAATCCAAATTTGTATAAACAGAAGCCAACTAAAGAATAATATCATGCGAAACTGGTTTATGACAACAGATGGAAAACTAATATTTTAAGTAAACAAAAAAAAAAAAATTCGCAACGTATTGTTGCAGGATTTTTCATGATGAGATTTTTCAGACTTTTGAAGATTGAAATTATTATGAAAATTTCATTCCTTTTACTTTAAAAAAAAATCAGCTTATGAACTGAAACTTTTGACTGGAAATTTCATTTTTCTAAATTCAAGTTGGTGTTCTTGACTTATGAGGCTTTTTTGTATGGCAAATGTTCATATTTAAGCCAATACAACTTAACACATTAAAACTTTTAATTTTAAAATGTAAGAATTTATTGTTGAAATTAATGTTAACTAATTATTAGTGTTTCCGATTTGTTATCAATTTAAGATATGAAATATCTATCGCGTAGTTTTCAGACTTTTTGCTTTTTTGCCAATCTTATCCCTCCCTGATTGTCGCCAGTTATTTTTCCCCCCTGATATTCTTCTCATTTAAAGCATTCTTTTGTGGTTGCCTTCTAAAGATCACCATTTTGCAAACCTTAAAGGTGAATTGAACTGAAAAAAAAATGCAAATTTTAAATTTATTATACGCTCTGAAAACACTCCTCTTCCTCTTTACCCTTTAAAATCCATCGATCCACCATCGACTTTTTCCCCAATGTACCCCACATTAATAATTCATCGTCAGGATGCCTTAGTATAGCACATCAATAAAGTTTTTCATTGGACCGAAAGAATAAAAAGCCTTCACAAAACATGGAGGAATCACCCTTCCTCCTCGATGGTGCTCTTTAGGACATCATCAATAACAATTACCAACAGGCCATAAGTAAAGTCGGCTAGCTGAATGGGAGTGACTTATGAACCTGTCCCTGGTTCTCCCAACAATTGGTTGTCTCTGCCTTTTGTGGACGATCCTCTTCCCGCTTTTTGTTGCTTCAACAGACGTGTGATTTAGGATCTGTCCGGTTTCTATAGCCGCCTTCGTTTTTGGAGGATAAATGCACGTTTAATGGACTCATTTATTAAAAGTCAATAATACGGGCGATGAGTTGCCCTTTTTTGGTGTACAATCTTTTTTTTGGCTTTTAAGTGTGTCAGGATTATTCCCACAGTACTGCTATGGTGCACGATAGAAGAGGGAGGATATTTTGGGGTCCTGGGATAATTTTTAGGATCTATTCATTTGCCTGACAACTCAAATTCCGTTTGCATTGGCGGCAAGCTGATGATGTCGGGCAACTGGTTGTCGGGATTTTGAGCTAGACCCGATTTTTATTAGAAGTATGCGTACTTGGATGTATTCTGTTAATCTTCTATAAGCGATTAAAATATCTGAAAAAGTTTTGTGTAGAATAAAATGCATGGTTCAACTCGGATAAGATTTAAAAGGATGAATATCTTTTAGTTATGCAAAAGCTTATTTGTTTCTATCTTTTTAAAAATCATCACCATTGAACTCTTTAGTGTGAAAGTAGTTAAAAGTGGATGGTAATATTTTTATGATGCGTCAGGGTGAAAATATTATTCTCGCCACCTCTAGAGCAGTCTCTGTAACGGTTTTGGGGAACGGAAATTTTCTAAAGTTTTCTCTGCGTTCTTCAACTTTTCTGTAATTTCAAAGTCAACAATTGTTTTGATTTTTCGCTGTTATGTGTAGATGGTGGTATATGGAAAAAATGAATCACCTTTATTATTAGGTTATAGAAAATGTAATGAAAGTCTGGAACGTATAGGACAAATACGTGTGTCTAAGACTACAAAAAATTCACCTAACTCATCCTGTAATTTTATTTTGTACTGTATTCTCTGTTATAGCTCTTAAAAGCTATCAATCTATATTATAATTATGATGTTCCTTTTTTGTGCACACATTCGTATTTAAGTGCAAAGGGCTAGCGAGCAAAGTTGGCTATTTAAATGAATAAAGTAGAATAGACGTTTACGATAATATGTTTTTACATAACGTGAGTTTCTAAGAAATCAGTTCTTAGATTGGTTTACTTGATATAGTATTTGAGAGGGAATTACTAGAATTCTTTCTATACCATAAACAACTTTTTTCGTCGAGGGCCAGAGTATACCCTTCACATTTTCCAACACTTGAAGAGTTTTTCGTACGACTTGTTTTCTCGTTCAATTCTCTTTGTTTTAAGCTTTGCTAATTGCCGGTCTAGAAGCTTTTAAAACGTTCATGGTGACTGAGATGTTATCGCCATGTATTTTCTCTCAAACCGATTAGGATCTACGAGGTTCTTGATTGTAACCGCGAAACCCACAGCCAGTTCCACTGTGGGACAAAAAAAATATCGTTATTGTTTTAGTGCTAGCTTTCAGTTGTCACAAGATGACCTTGAAATAAATGGATTAGTTTGAACCGTGCGACTTTTGGGTTAAACTGGATTTTTTCAGCATTTTGATGTACAAGAAGCACACAACAAATAGAGTGATTTCTCAAAGCTGAAGGGACCTACAAAAATGTTACAATTAACCAAAACCTCGAATCAAGTAATAAAGTAAATTGATTTAACTGTAGAAACGTCAAGGGGATCTGAGAAAATCTTCGAAAAGTGGATGTTAGAGTTATCCATAGTTGCACTGTGCAACATATTCAGTCCCTTTCCTTTGTTTTTCATATGTTTAACATTTGCGTTAACAGCTATGTTATTTATTACGTATTCAAATTGAATTTTCTTAACCTACTTTTCTTGAACTTGTGAAGTTTTATGGTTGTGTTTAAGAATTACAGTTTCATACCCATTAAGTCATAAACAAATTTACACAAAGGATGTCATGTATATTAAAGTAATTGAATGGAATTATCTGAATAGCCTTCGAAAAAAGTGTAAAGTTTGAAATGTTGAGAATTTTAGAAATTCATGTAGAAAAAAATAATCCAAATTAAAACCTAAGCACTTTAAAAAAAACCTTGTTTTCATTACCATACCAATTCAGTTAATTCAATAAAAAAGTATAACAGTTGCAAATCTAGGATATTAATCAGGGAAGGACACAAAGGTCATAACTTTTTAATATTTTCTATTTTTTTTTTTAGTAAAAGGTTATTTTTAAATAGTCATAAAATAAATATTTGAGTGTAACTTATAAAGAAAATCGAGGAAAAGCTATTTGGTTCGTACTATTTTAACTATCGGTAGTTTTAGTCATACGACGTTGTTGGATAAGAAATACACTTGGATAATTACCAAAAATACGAACGGAGCAGCATTATTTAGCTTCGTGACATGAAGCATCAAGTTTATCGTCAACGTCTCATAAAGCCATCTTCGGGTCCATGGGCAACATGTCAACTCGTTGCGAAAGACCTTTCTGCAGCTGGACTTATTAATTAGGTGCAAAAGCGACCATTCCCTTTGATACAGTATGAGCTTTGAAAGCTGATGCACTTGGCTCAGTTTAGCTTCAATAACCTTTTTCAAGGCGCTGTGTCAGATATATGATGATTTTTGATAAGGCCAAGTGTATTCCTTAGTTGTCGTCTAAGATTTTTATTGAAATTATGGCAAAATCTGAAGTGGAATGATTTGGATGGATAATTGTTTTGTTTTTCAATTGGGATGCAAAAATTGTTGAGTGCTATATGAAATAGTTTGAATTCAATTTACCTAGAAGTTAGTAATTTTTATTTTGTCCTAGACATATAGATGAAAGAGATATTATAGGGGGCTTTTTACCATTAAATTTTTTCCAATAACAAATTTTGATACTTTGGAAAGCTAGAGTTTGAATTTCATGGGAAGTTAACACAATATTATTTAGACTACACATCAGGTGTTACAAAGTGTTTGGCCTTTTTTTTAACTCAAAATCAGAGTAATAATACTCTTTGTAAGGAGTAATAATACTCCTTTATTTACTAATTAAATGATTATTTTTACCCTTACTTAAACTTCTTATTTAAACACTTAGTAAATTCTAGTGTGTCAGTGCAATCACACTATCTCCATTCACTTTTTGCGGAGGTTATGTTCAAACCCGCCATGTTTTGATTGCTAATAGTGTGTTATTTCATCAAAATTTGTGGCAACAAAGTTTAAAATTTTTACAATGTAGGGAAACCCACCCCAAAGCAATTATATCGGTACTATTCAAGGTTAGATCCATCGTTTTCGTCGCATTTCTGCCACTTTTCTCCCTCTCTTTCTTCGCAAAAGAGAGAGAGAAACGGACACCTCTTTCTCGCTCGGCGCAGAAGAGAAAAAAGCTCTCGTTGCACCATAAAAATTTATCGATTCGGCCTTTCCCACACGGCGAGTCGCTCCCCTTCAGGAAGTAGTAACGCGGTTCCGGATCCGAGAGTCGGAACCACGGCCGTTTGGAGACGCGAAAGTGGACTCGTAAAAGTCGCGAGCTTGCTTTGAGAAGGTTCCAACTCAGCAGTCCCCACCGCTTTGGTTCGGAGTGTGTTTGGCGACATTACTTGATCCGTCCGCGGAAATCGAGGACTTGGCGAAAACAGGGTTGCTTGGGAGAACTGGTCAGAGCTTGGCCTTTGGCTTGGCGTTGCACTGGGGTTGCAACAGTTTCAGGCGTGCTGCTGATAAGAAAAAGCTGAGCCCTCTCATTCCTTCACACCTTGTTGATCCATTACGCGTTGAGTGTGTCTGAATTGTAAGATTGCAAGAGCTGAATGTTATAATTTGAGGGGGGGAGGAACCTGAATAATGAAGTAGGATAAAAACACCTGACAACTTCTGTTCGTACTTTATAATTTTTTCAAGATTTATTCTAGAAAAATTCCCTTGAAGTTTAACCCCTTCGAGCCTACGGTGTCCCACGTCTATCATAATTTATAAATGGTCCCTTCGAATATAGAATTATTCTTCATTAATAAATTATCTCTATTTTGCAATAATACTGTAACTCTCTTGAAATTTAATTACTGTATATGTTACGGGCAAAGTGATTAATCGGGCATTATTAATAATGCCCGAAGTGGAGGCGGGCAAAGTGATAAATTTCATTGATAAATTCCATTGAATTTATCACATTGCCCGGGCATTATTAATAATGCCCGTTTTATCACATTGCCCGTAACATATATGCTATTTGGACAGCATATATTAAAGTAAATGTTACAGAAAAAACGTAGGTAGGGATTGTATAACCTAAAACAATCTTATCACAGTTACTTTATAACATACAACTTTTTTAAGCTAAAAAAATAATTTTTTCGGAATGTCTTTCAGAATGCAATTTTATTTTGATATTATAGATAGGGTAAAGGGGGTACATTTGTACATGGGGGAGATTAGAACAACCCAACACATCTCTTAGTTAAATTCTTTGAAATTTTTCTAAGGGTAAAAAACTCTGAAATTTAAGAAAGAAACATATAAATGTTCCAAATATTCAGTTCAATTGATTGTTGTAAATGTAAACTTTAATGTAAAATAAATTTGGTAGCTTCTAAAAATTAATTTTGCATTATTTATGCAGGCCTTTAAAAGTGCCCAAAGGGTGTTCAAATTTGCCCTGTTGAGAATGAATTCAATTTGGAAAGTTTTGATAATTGCTTCTAAAAAAGGTACCGAAATTTTAGGAAAGCTGTAAACTTATGAATATGATTATATTATTGAATAAGATGTTTCAATATCTTATAAATATACTAGCTGATTTGCCCGCGCGGTAAAACATTTGCCCACGATGCAAACAATGTTTACTTTATGTTTTAAATAAAAACTGGTAGTCTGACTAGACGAGTCTTTTGACGTCCTACAATATTGAGGCGGTTTCGTTATGGAAATTAATTATTCCAGTGAATTCTGGGGGTGATGGTAACAATCAACATAACACAAACGCTGAAAAAACGTATCGTGCTAAATATTATAACTGTGTATTTATCATTTAGCTTTGTAGTACCCTCTTTCCAAAGGAGTCTTTCTCGTGGCGGTCAGATGAAATATTTAGTATTTATAGTTTTCATTATATTCGCACTTATGTGAACATTAAAAAAATTTTATTGGTTATATAATTTTTTATTTTCATAACATTTTTAAAAAGAGTATGTAGATAATCACACAAGGATTCTTCCATTTTCCAATATTTTATGTGTAAAAATATATACTACCTAATCCTTTATTTATAATTTCAAAATTATGTCATATATTGCAAAAGAACAATTAAAAATCTTAGACGGATTAGACGAACTGCATCAATAATGTATGCAAATCCCACACACCATTTTTCTGAACATACCCATGACTTATTTAGGGGGGTCCACGGAGGACCAAGCACTGCGACCTGAGGTCTATTGTACTATCCCCTGGAAGTAAATCCCTGCCCTTAATTAAAAGAGACCAGTGGCCGAAGCGAAATTCAGCAATGACCTTACTGGAACGTCGAACATACCCATACATAAACGTTGGTATTTTAATTATATTATACAAAGTTTCTTGAAATTTACTGCTTTTTTCAGTTATTTATTTTGGGGTTAGTTTTGCCAAAGCAAGGAGTTATCCATGCATCAACTTTGATTAGTTTATGGTCAGCATGTTGTGCCCCGAGAAGATTCCACACACAGGAAATGAATCTTGAATGGACAAAGGAGGAAAAGAAAACACGTGAGCAGGTGTTCCTCCCCATTCGGTTAAAGGGGCAATCGTCTCTTTTCTAGGAAAAGGGTCGAAGAATGCGATAGCGGGAAAGCGACTGAACGTGGGCGTGGGAGGCATGGGCACCCTGCTGAAAACTTGTGGATTGCTTGAAAATGCGTCATCCGAATTCGGATTTCTTTAAGATTGTTTAAGTTGCAAAATTCATACTTGAATATCGTTTTAAAGCTTCCAATTAAGACTTACACAAACGTGATGGTAATGCAAACACACGAGTTACACTGTTTGCCACTTTTCTATATAGAACAGGTTATTATTATAAATCGGATATTGTCATATTGTTATCGTTCTGATCTTGGACAAATGTGATTACATTAAGCGGAGTCAACTGTATATTCACACACATACAATGCAAATTATTAATTTTTCTTACCTTTTCATTAAGAAATCTGAAGGAGAGAAAAATGGGACCTCTTATTAAAATAAAGTGGTGGGAAACTCTGTTCGAATGGTCAGGGCCCGACTTAAAAGTTTGGGGACCCAGGGCAAAAGACCCATTTGGGGGCCCCCGACATGTTTTAAAATAAAACTTAAATTTTTTTATTTGACTTAAATAACCAAATGAATCATCTGTAAACACTGTGTAAAAATTGTTTGCTCAAAAGCTTTATAAGCTTATTTTACACTTATTTCACATTTTCTTAGCTTTTTAAGCATTTTGGGGACCCCTTTGAAAGGGGTTGTGCCCTGAATGCCCTCCCAGAAATCAGGCTCTTGTGATATAAAGACAACTAAAGGTACCCTTCAAACATTTTAATCCACGCCCCGAAAGTAACCTTTTAGACCTTAGTTCTTCCCTTAATTTATGTACCCTTCATTGACAATTATTTTTTAAATTAAAGTTAAGGTGTTTTACAAAACGAAATATTGCAAGAAATTTGTAGTTAAAACTTCTGAAAAACTAGGGTGAAAATGGAATCATTTGATTAATCAAATTGTAATACACCTATATCCTATAATTAATTATATCAAATACTTGTTTTGTTATAAAACAAACAAATAATAGTTCTTCCCCGGAAAATTTTTGAAATTTGAACTTTAGAAACAAGGTTAAACTCATTTTCAGTGTTATATGATTAGACAATTTCAAAATCAATTTTTCTATGCTTTAACCAGTGCTGTAGCTGGAACTCATGAAGGGGCTCGACCCCTTTTTTTTTTTTGTTCCTAGAAACAAAATATTTTGTTGGGGTGATGTCCTCCCATTCTCAGCACTGGCCTCTGGCCTCAACCTATTCTAAATGAAATCGTGTTAAATCATGGGGGGTCCGGGTCCATCCCCCTCTTATGCTAGGTGCCATTGTAAACTGGCACCATCCTTTATTATTAAAGTTGGGAGAAACACATTCAGCAAATTTTCAGTCTCCCTCATAAGTTAAAAATAAGTTTTTAAAGAATGTTCCTAATTAGGGGGACGCGTCCCCCCCTGGGATCGACACCAGTGCCAGGAACACATAATTAATGAACATAAACGTAAAATTTACATTGCTTTCATAATACCATTTCAAAGAATTACATTAAGAAATGCATTAAATAAAAGGCTGAAAGAGTTGGGGTTTTTGAAATTTTTGTAAGAAAATTTTGTGGTCTTCTGAAGTTAAAAAAATTGTTTTTAAGTTTTTAAGTATGGGGGGGACGCTGTTAAAGGTCTTAAATATTGGGAGGACGCGTCCCCCCCCCGTAAACGACGCCAGTGGCTGAGCTGAGAGTATAAATTGAATTGTAATGAAAGACGTGATATTTAACGGTCAGCACTAAATTAACAATACTTTCAACTACTATAAATATTCAAGTGAATTCAAAATCCATGAAAAGAAAAAAAAATGACGAACATTTTAGTGGGTATCGAATATTAGATTAGAAGGGAATTGAAACACTTGGTCTGCAGAAATAAAACTGCAGTTTTTGTTCAGTAGTCAATATTCATCAGAATGTACACCATTTTTATGTTAAAGATCTGAACAAAATTCTTTATACGTAAAAATTATAATGTTTTCGTTTTCTATTTATTTTGCATGTATTAGGGGGGAGTGGGGCATATAACCGTGCTAAGGGGGGTGCGCCAAGGGGTGTTCATTCGCAAAATTGATGTTTGAGAATTGTGTTTTTTGCATGAGTTGTTACCATTAAAAAAATATATTTCCGATTTTGTTTAGCCTTCCACAAGAAGCGACCCTCGCCATGCGGGAAAGGTAAGAGGTGGGAAGAGTCCACTGTCCAAAAACGTTATCAGTGGGAGGTTGCATCTGTCGTGAGTGATTTGTGGCCTCTTTTGTCCGCTTATTTGTAGAGGGGGAGAGGGGCCTGTGGTTTCAAGTAGGCTCTCTAGTTTCAAGAACATGTTGTCGCAATATTTGCCTTGGTCGGGATTTGATATTTTAAAATTTTCTAATGAAACTAAAAATACCTGAAAATTTAGAGACCCAACGCATAATAATTATAGACTTACAGACTTACTTGCTCAGTTAAAATAGTTGAAAATTTAATGTTACTTATGGGAGAGGATTAAAATTTTCTACATATAATTTTCATTACTTTTACACTGTAAAAAACCCCTTAAAATTTACGGTTTTAAATTGGCAGCTGGGTTATGGAAAACAGTAAAAATTTTACGAAGTAAATCCGTAAGAACAACGATGTTTTACCTTGTAAAATGGTAAAACGCCGTCGTTTTTACGGATTCACTTAGTAATTTTTACGGTTTTGCACAACCAACCCAGCTGCCAGTTTAAAACCGTAAATTTTACGGGATTGTTTTACATGTATAATATGAAAAATATATAAATTATGAGACATTAAGATTTGTTTTGAGGATTTTTAAAAATAACACCCTTATTTATGCTCCAGATTGCATTATTTTACAATATATCTTAAATATGATAATTATATCTCAGTATAATATTTATTGAAGGTCGTTCTTTTTTTGTGTAAGATACTAATAAGTAAGATACTAATAAAAACATGACAAAAATGAGGAAATTGGTAAAAAAAAATAATGTAAAATATGCTTGATGTCTAATTTAAGATCACTAATTATAGTTTTGAATTAATTAGTGTAATTTTGTGTTTTTCCATATAAAATTTATAATTTTTGTGCTATTATTGAAAGTGCTCCAAGGAGGGCTATACTAGTGGGGCACCTTGGGACAGTAAAAGAAGTGTTTAAAATTTCTCATCACAAATTCCCTAAAAGAGATAATTGGTCGGAAATTTTTTTTATTAGGATGCGTAAAGGAGTATATTTAATATATTATCTGTGTTTAGGTTTAGTAAATATAATTCTATAGAACCATTTTGCAGAACGATTTTGAAAAATTAATAATGACTAACAGTAGAATTGAAAGAAAACCACAATAAGGATTTGTTTTTAAAGTAAAAAAAAATATTGTGAAGATACATAAATTTTTAAGCAAAAATATTTTGTGTAATATATTCTTTTCACGGAACCAATTTTTTCTTTACTGACCTTGTAAAATGTAAGAAACAACATTAAAAAAAACCCTAATTAAAAAATACCATGAAAAATTCGACGGGAAAAGGTTCTAAAGCGCTACTTTCGTTAACAAACAAGAGCATTGAACACTCCTCAATATAGCCTCAAACTAGCTCACAAAATAGGAGCGGAGTGTGACTGTAAAATTGATTCCTAAATTCGCTACTTATCGCTCATGAATCCGCCAAGATTGCACCGCCAAGTAACCAAACAGGTTGGGGTGCCGCATCTGGCGGTGAAGAGCAAGCGAAAGCAGGAAGCTCGCCAAAGCCTGCGGTAAACTGGATCGGGCCGTCTTTCGAGTTAGAACCCTCTCAAAGCAAGCTCGCGAAGTGTTGAGGGCGACTCGTCGTAAAACACATTGTCGCACCTTTGGCCGTGACTTTCCCATATAACGGGACTGGGTTGTGTGTAAAGTCGCTCAGTTTGGATTGACTACGTTCATAGAACTGAGGTTGCAACTCTTACACAGGCTTGCATAATATGCATGCCCGGAAGAAATTTATAATTGTTTAAAGTATAGAAATTTCATTAAATTTTCTAGGTAAAAATTTAAAGTATGTTTTGAACACTGATTATACGTTATTCCAACAAGCAATAGAAAATTTAAAGATAGATCTTTTGGCCCCCAAAGATTGCCCAAGAATAATTTTTTTTAGTCCGTGGAAAATTAAGATGATGAATTTTGGCTCTCAACGTAGTTAAAAATGTGCAGGCCTGATTTACAGAGTTAAATAAGATATTTTATTGAAAGAAACAGGTCAAACTACGTTGTTATTTGATTCGCATATTTAGTTTTTTGTAGGACTTGGTTGATTCCTCCATAGTTGGATAAAACAAAAAAACTCTCTGCGCACAAAAATTCCTTCAAATATTTTCTGCAAACTAATTAAATGCCCCTAGTTGCCTAATCATTTGAATTTTGACTTAAAAACATATTGACAGTCCCATTCATTGTTTACCTAAATACTGTATAATGCTTCATAAGCAACAACAGTAAGAAAATAATCAATTTAATTACCAAAAATTTAAATTATTTGAAAAGATTTACTGCAAAATTCTAAATCTAGCTGCGCTCAGCGTGCGCGTGTGTTTCTATATTATCCAAGTGTGGATTCCTCAAATGTTTTTTCAAAAATTTTATATTAAATGCCATACATATATCTCCATCTTACTTTTCCAGAAAGCATTTCTTATTAAACACCCTCTTCCCTTAAAAATATGTCCTAGGTATGATTCTCGTTACTGGACAGTAGTTGTAGATCCAGTGGCGGGGCCTTTGGAGAATTCTTTTCAAATTTGCGGTACTTGAAAAAGTCAACTAGCTGTGTTGCTATTGGGCGTCTTCATTGAATTATTTTTTAGTAAAAATCTCATTTAATTCGACAAGGTTATTGAAATATCAATACTGAATTTTTGTAGCCTTGGTCTGAAAAAGGACTAAAAACAACTCCTTTTCCTAAATAAAAATTTTATTAAAGAACGTCAATCTATAAATTGAATCACTTATTTCAGAAACATGTCAAACGCCATTTTTTTCAAAAATGAGTTATTGATGTCATATGATTCTGTAGGGGTAAACGCACATTTTAATGTAAAATTAATAAAAATAACGGGATTTTAAAATAGTTTTCCAGCATGTTAAATTTCAGCTTTAGTGCAGAAGCAAGTCAAACGACGTTGTTTGACTGGTTTCTGCACATAAATTGCTGAGAATTTCGTTCATGCCGTCACATCTACCGCTTGTTTGGGACTGCAGTTTGTTATTAAACGCATACAAAAACTATATGCGATTGGGAAAGTCATTCTTTAGAGGTTAGGTCCATCAAGCCATAGTAAAAACCATATTTTTAAGTTTTCTTACGAATCTCATGACTAAGGACGTTTTAGTAGATATATATTTAAAATTTCCATGCTTTTGGCCATTTATCACATCCATGTGATTGATATTTTGGATCTATGAATCACTTTATTAAAAGTAGATTTCAAATCTATATCCCAGATCATAATATTGAACTAATTAAACTAATTTTGGAGGCTTTTAAAGCAAAATCGTTTCACTGTCCCCAAAGTTACTTTTAAGCAGCTATCTAATTTACTTCGAAGATGCCTATATTAACATTTTGAATTGGCTGACCACTATTTTTGAGTCTAGAGTTGAAATCATTTATAAAAATAAGTATTTGTACATCTAATAACCAAAAGAGAAAAAATGAGAACTCTATAATAATTTTATGGGTTAGTATTTAATAAGAAAAAGTTATTTTCAGCTAATATTCCCACTTTTATTGCCAAATCCTTAAAATAATTAGAGTTAAACTATGAAAATTGGCCTGAATACTCTGTTTATTGCAGAAACCTGTCAAATGCAAAAATTTCAATAATTTTTTATGCAAAGAATAAAAATATTTAAAAAATTCTCTTTGTCTGTAAAATACCCAAATGAGGTCTACTTAAAGAAAAAAATTACTAAACACCTTCACAAAAATTTATTGAGCTTTTATACAGTTTTTCTCGTTTATCTCAAAACAAGAAAAGTGGCGTTGGACATGTTTCTGAAATAAGTGATTCAATTACATTATCTTTGTAAAGGAAGAGATTACATGTCTTCAAAGCTCGCTTTGTAATTCCAACGTGCATGTTGTGTGATAAAAAACGAAGGGGTTAAATTTCAAACTACGAGTTAAAAACATTTCTTTTTCATACATTTCGTCCTGGCACCGTGCAAAGGGCTCTTATTGGAAGTCAATATCAGCAGAGTGTCCAAAAAGGAAAAACCAAAAGAGTGGAACTTCACATTTACCGGACATCCGATCTGTTAATAGCTGTTCCCTTGTATCGGAGACCGTTCTGTTTCTCAGATAATGGATAAATTTAAACAAAAAGTGATCGATGGGGTTGGTTGGGCGAAAAGTATCAGTTACCGGATATGAACTCGATTAGTACCGCTGATATTGGTAATAATCTGTTGCTTTAACTGGACTACCAATACCTTTTTGGAGACAACATGTCTCTGGCTTTTGATAAGCCCTTGGGAGGTATCCGGAAACTCCCTTCCCCACCCTGGGAACACATGCTCAACTCTTTACAAAAATAAACGCAATTAGTTACCCATAGAGACCGTGACAAATTTGAAGAAGGGCTGGAAGTCAAGGGTAACATTACAATGCTAGATTACTTCTGTGGTTTGTGTTCTTGATAAGAAGTTTCACTTTTCCTTGGCTTCGAAAGGTATTGCAGTAGCAGTGATAAATCAAGTCGGTATACCATGCCAACAGTTCATAAATTTAAATTTTCAGCAATTGCAATTTTATTGAACACGCATAGCATAGTAAAATTTTCACTTGTACTCCATAAATTGCATTCTAAAAAACCTGTTTGTTTAACTAAGTATTCTTGCCAGCTATGCTACTGTAAAACTTCTGTAATTTGTGCACGGAAATCCTGTTATATTTATACAGAATCTGTAGACCGATTACAGAGATATCGTAACCAATACAGAATGTCTCTGTGGTGAAGTCAGTATCAATATAACTAGATTTTCCTGTAGAAATTACAGGGTTTTTCTGTTAACTTAGCTGACAGGAATATCTTGTTAACTAAACAGTTTTTTAGAGTGTACCAGGGACTTAATTCTTCACCCCTTCCCTTATCGTCCGTTTTGATCTGCTATGACCATGAGTAGCTTACCACCACACAAATATTTCTATACATTTTTTTTCGAAAGAATAATTAAAAATAACATCTTACAATACCCCCACCTGAAAAAAATCAACGTATAACAACTACTTCGCGGTTTAAGACAACAATTCATACGATATTCCCCCCACAGAATTAAAAAAAAAAAACCTCGGCCCAACGTTAATCGCGGAAATCTTCCCAAAACCGAAACTCCGCAAATCCAATAAAAGCCCTCTACCCCCCCGAGCGGCATCTTCATTCCTTTTTTTACCGTCGGCGTTGTCTCCCAAAGATCGTTGCCTCCTCTAAAAAACGGAAATAAAAAACCCTGGCACAATGTCCCCCTTGGGTGGGGGGGGGGAGATCCCCGCTCTATTTACGATGAGAGCAGCAAAAAAAGCGCGTTGCTTCAGTGGGCCCATATAAACACTCGGATTCCGTTCCCAGAGTGTGAGCACCCCCCGCTGGGTCTGGGGGGTGGGAGAGGTTGAGGCATATGTCGCAAGGGTGTACGCCCCTACCACCCACTCGATTTGAGGGGGTGTCTTACCCCTTTATCGCCCCCCCCCTGTTGGTAAAATTGGGAAGAGAGTTTTTCTTGAAAAAAGAGTATATGACTAAGGCTGGGCAGAATTTGATTGGTTACCAATCAAATTCTGCCCAGCCCTAGTGGCCTATCAGGCGGTGCACGTCCGTTTTGTTAGCCTTTGGTCGTGGGGTGCTAATTATTTAACTTGTGTCCAGGCTGGACGCTGCCCCCAGTTGATTCCCCAAGTCAACTCGGTGCTCATTTTATCGATCCCGGAAGCAGGGTCGTACCCAGACTTTGTTTCGGGAGGGGTTTTACCTCAACATTAATTCTGAGGTAGGTACCTCCTTACGAGTACTTTCATAGAATAAGTTTACACATAGAATAAAATTTTGGTGCCCTAAATTTCCAAATAATGCTTACAATGTGAATCCTACCTAAAATTTTAGGGGTCTTGGGTCCCCCTCCCTGAATAATTTTGGAAATTCACCGGTCAAAATAGTATTTTACCTCATATTGAGACCCTTTGGATTGCTCTCAAAGAACACCGCTCATTGCAAGCGTCAGAATTTTCAAGGAAACACTGTAGTAAATAAACGGCAAAATTTCAAGGGGGGGTTGGAGTCCTTTGAGATATTTGCCCCCAAAAGTAGTGTTTTAAACTCATCTTGAGACTATAGCTTTTACACCCAAAGAGGAACACTCCTTGTAAGTCAAAAAAATTTTAAGTAAATTCAGTACATAATATATTTTAAAATTTCTAGGGGAGTGGCGGTACTCCCCCAGAAAAATTTTGGAATTTATGGTCTTAAAAGTGGGGTTTTAACTCATTTTCAAACCCTTTGGGTTGCACCCAAAGAGGTCGGGCAGACATTTTATTGTTCTTGGTAGGAAGCCATTTTTTTCAATATTTATGTCTTATAAAAATTAATTCAAAATATAAATCAAACATATCGTTCACATTTTATTTGTTGATAGAGGAAAGGTTATCCTTGTTGGTGCTCACCAGTATAAAGATAAATCTTTAAAATGTATGTTCAAACATGATTTAGTAAAATTGTTAGCAACCCAACAACGAATGTGCTGATTTAAAAATTTCGTATATGAGTAGTAATATGCAAATAAGAAATTTATTGACGAAGTTTTACATTAGAGGCCGTTGGTGCAAGAACCAGTTTTCACTTTCAATTCAAATTCAACAAACAAACAAAAATGCAAGTCACACAATTTTCGAGGATAAAAACACTTTCGGGAGGGGTTTGAACCCCTAAACCCTCTATTTATAAAAGAAACATAAAAAAAATCATCACGACGAAAAATCTTAGAAAACAACTAGAAATTGATAGAAAAGAGTAATTTGGAGGAAATGCTTGGCGTAATTTTGATTGATTACTGTGTGGTCAAAAAGTGGAAATTTTTCTTGTTATTTGGGAATAACGTATCGTTGTTCATTGGCGCTTTTAATGTAATGTTAATTTCTATAATTCTGAAATTTGTGTGAGGAAAAGGAGGTTAAGATATTTGGTTTTTAGGGTTGTGATTTTTGAATTAATTAAGTTTACAGATGAAGAGGGTCAACGAACTTAGCATTGGTCATAAATATTAACCCCTTTCTAAACTATTCTTTTAACATTTAGAAAAAATCATCTGTTGCTTTTCTTATTCAATTTTTTAAGTTTTTAATATTTTTAAAACCATTAGTAATTAAGGGTACGCTGAAGTAACCTATTGTATTGCCATCTAACTTAATTATTCATAATATGCAGGTTTCAGTGTTTTGAAGAGGATGTCCCTATATGTTACAGTACTCAATCCTTGAACACGAAATTTATTTTCACCTAAATTTCAATAATACATGCTGGGACGAAAAGATGCTATTTTTACTTCATGTGTTCGTTTCTTAAGTTTTTAAGCTTGACCATTCGCTTTTAATAGAGTAAAAGCATTCAAAAGCCATAAAGAAGAAAGGCAACTGACCACTTGACCCCCTACGCCCCATTCCAACTGTACATTACCTTACCTCGCACCCAAAACACCTCTCTTCTCCACAATGCGTTTTTCGCAGGGCATTGGCATCAGCATGTGCATCATGCGTTTTGTTGTGGGCTATAACGGCGGATGTGCTAGGTGAATTGACCCCAACACAACACTCCGACACGCTTAAGCATGGTCCTCTCCTCCCCCGGTGCTTTATTTATTCTGCGGTGGCAGCAGCATCCGTATACTTCCGGTCCTCCCTCGTGTTTTTTTGTGCGCCCTTCTCCCCCGGGTGAAAGTTCCTTGCTCTTGGATCCACAGGTTGCGAATTGGGGTGGAAAATGGCTGTTGTCCGTTCTTTCCTCTTTCTCAGGCTGCTGTCGTGATGTGTCTAACGGCCCCTTCACTTTTCCTGTTGTTTAGCCCAGTGTTGACAGCCCAGCTGACGACGACGGTGCTTTGCGACATGTGCATGAAGGTGTCAGCCTATGTATGTGGTTTGCGTAACATTTGCTAGTTTTGGAAGGAAATGTTTTTTTTTTATTCTAGAAAAAGTAGCTGATGTTAAGTTTTAATTTTACCGGTAAATTGCAATGTGAAGTGTATCCAGAAATTATTTTATCTTGTTAAATTGATACAATTGGTTGTTACACACATCACATATAAAGGATATAATATTCATTCTACATTCATGCCTATATTTGGATTGAAATGTTGTCTTGTGCTTGTATTGAAAAAACCCTCCAAAAACCCCAGGAAGCTTTCCCTACAAAATAAAAAAACTAATCCAGAGTCTGACACTGATTAATATTGAAATTTGGTGTAAGGCTCAAAAATATTGACTTACTTTTGGACTTACTTTAACTTACTATTTTTTGGAAGTAGTACATTGACTGGGATGGAAGAAACAGTCTCTCTTTGTACTGTTTCCAAAGTTGAAAGAAAAGGACTTGCTGTTGCATAAATTTAGTAGAGGTAGCACTTTTATTGGAAACATATTAATGTTTATTTTGGCGTTTTAACTCAGGTCATTACTCCATATTATATTTTTTTTTTGTATCACCTAAACGAATCAGGCCAGTTATAGAATGATTAACATGTATGAAAAATAATTCTCCTGTCAGTCCTCTTATTTTATGTTCATAATTTGGTGAACAGAGGTTTAATAATAATTAATAAATAAGCAGAGGTTTTTCCAAGTTCCCGTTACAAGTCCTATCGCTTCTACGCCCTTGAGAATACAACCTGCAAAATTTAACGTTTCCTTTTTTTATCGGACTTCTTAACAGTCCACAAAGGATTGCTTCGATTTCAAAGAAAAACGCGTCGAATTAATGCGAAACGGATCGAACAAGATGGCTGCCGAAAAGATAAGTTTTGTTCTAAGAGAGGAAATCTCATCTCCTTCCGCAGATAGGAGTGCGGAAGAAGATGCTTCCGGCCTTTTAAGACGTTTTTCCGACTTTTGACCAGGATTCTTCTTCTTTTCAAGTTTCGTTTCTCATCAGTTCTTTTTTCTTCTTCATTTTTTGGGGTTATATGAGTGGGTGAAAAGTCAAGGGGTTCAGTGACAGTGAGTGAAAGGTTTACCGGTGAAAGGTGAATAACTGCTTCCTTTGCTTATATACGTATTCCTATTGGATATTTCTTTCTTTTAAGTGAATCAGGCTTAAGAAATTCTCAATTCGGTTTAGAAATTCAATTGAGTTCTGAAATTGAAAGGAGAACTGAAATATGCTAAACATCTGAAATGGAAAAATTCATTATTTAGTATAATTTCTAATTCTGCCTATTATAACTAAAATTATGTTAATATTTTTTTTTAGAAAAATAAATTACAATAAAATAAGAGTTTAAAAATACAAGAAGATGTATTGAATGTTGCTAAAAATGTTGAATGTTGCAAAAGTATTGCTAAAGCGGTTGCTATGTGACGAGGTATCTGTTGCTATGGCGGTTGTTAGGTTTTGGGTCACGTGATTGCAAATGCTCCAATAGAAGAATTCCACGACCAGTTATTTTTTATAACTGTTAACCTTCTGCAGGACAACGCGTCTGCTGCTAAGGGCGTTGCTAGATCCAAGTCATGTGATTGAAAATCACTTAAACACATTAAACTTGAATAAGACTAAATATATATATTTCAGTTTGAAGAACTCTAACTTTAATTTTGAACCTAAGTATCACTCGCCTAACTGTACTGCATTTTCAAATTGTTCATGTTATTCACTTCAATCTGTTAATACTACAGTAACGGACCCTTTATCCGGAAACCCGAAATCCGGCTTGCATTCGAAAAAAAAATTAAAAGAATTTTTAGTGAGCAAATGCTGCTACGACGTGCAATGGTTGCGTCGCGCCTTTTGTGACATCGTCTCCGTGAATGAGTTGGCTCAGTTGTCCCTGCCTTGCCACCATGACTGTTTTGCCTGTGGGGTATAGGCATGCAGCTTTCGGGCCCTTCCGAACTTTTACGAAAGCCGGAAAAACGCGCCTTCGCGGAGTCCGCCGGCCGCGGAGTTCGGAGTTGTCCGCTACTCCGCGAAGGGTGTTTCTCCGGCCGTCGTAAAAGTTTGGAAGGGCCCTTCTCTTCTGTTCTAATCTTCTCTTGGCCTCCTGCTGCTTCGCTATCGGTTCCGCGACAACCCACGTGCTTCGCCGGAATTTTTTTGCTGGATCCTCTACTATTAAAACGGACGATCAGAACAACGCAGACGATGTTAACGCAATTTTAATTCCCGTTCATATGATCGAAAATTTAGATTTACGAGAATGGAAAATGATAGTAGGGACTGGGAAGCGGGTATTTTGGCTTTACTGGCGTTTTTTCCGGACCGGACCCGAAATCCGGAAAATTCCGAAATCCGCGACGATGTCGGCCCCGAGCTTGCCGGATAAAGGGTCCTTTACTGTATTAAATACCTTGGTTTGTATATTGACTGCAACTTAAAATGGAAAACGCATGTCAACGAAATATCAAAAAAACTCCGTTTTATTCTTTATAAGTTTTATTATTTAAAAAATAAAATTTCCAAAGACTTTCTTATTACTCTTTATTACTCATGGTTTTATTCTATTATTAATTATGGAATTTTAGTTTGGGGAAGCGACTATAAATCCAATTTGTATCTGTTAATATCTGTACAGAATAAATGTTTCAAAATTTTAAATTACTCTAAAACTACTAATACATCTCATTATAAATCCCTAAGATTACTACCAATCCGTTATAATGCCTTTTATAGAATAATTTTACAACTATTTAAAAATAAATCACAATGTAAATTAAAAGAAAATATTTCAGATAGACGTCCAAATGTAATTTTTGAATTACCAATAATACGTAAAGAAATCTATCGCAAGCATTTTCTTTATTTAGTTCCTAAGTTATACAATAGTTTACCATTTGAGTTGCAGTCGGAAAACAATAATTATTATCATTTCAAGAAAATTTTATTTACATTTTTAATTGAAATTGACGATATCGATTTATTTTTCCACATTAAGAAGCGAATTTTTACTTTATATTTTCCAGTTTGTCCAGAATGTTTAATTATGTATACTTTTATAAATTTATGTCTTGTGTTCATTTCCTAGTTCTAAATCCTTATTTGTTTTTTATCATTTGTGTTTTGATTTTTGTAAACTATATTTTTTTCCTATGTCATGCAAGTAGTCACCAATACTGGCTCTGTTGCCTCTTGGTGACCAATTTTTATTTTGTAAATTGTATTTTAAAAAAAAAAAAGATAAATAAAAATTATTATAAAAAAAAATGCTCTCTTCAGAAAAATACTAGTGAATGGTGTCATTAAATTGGATTCAGTGAACTAGTAATCGTATTCTTTTCAATAGTAATAATAATAATAATAATAATAATAATAATAATAATAATAATAATAATCTTTATTAACAGATTTTAAAGAAAACATAAGATGTACATAAGAAGAATATGTTTTAATGTATATTAATTTCTTATATCCTTTTCTTGCAGCTGTCAAGCACCCTGGAGAAGTACGGCGCGCAAGATGCGTGGGGCCTCTACACCAGCCAGAAACCCCGACGCGAGAGCGCCTCGCGAGTGGACGAGTTCTTCGAAAGCGCCCCAGCACTCCCCCCCACAATGAACCACAGCATGAAGCCCCCCGCCATGCCCCCCTACGCCCCTCAACAGCGCCCCAGCACCTACCCCATCCAACAACACCAGCCCCAGCAGTTCACCACCGCTCCCTACAGAACTGACCTACCCCCCACCGCCGAGTCCAGTTCGGTAGAACAGTTCAACAGAGCAGTGCAACAGTTCGAGCAACCACAGTTCGCACCGCCGTTCGTGGACGAGAGCAACCTCTCCCAGTTCTTCCACAGCGCGACGCCGCCCTATGTCAAGAGCGAGCCGGTCAGCCCCTACAGCCTAGCCGAGTTCCATCAGCCCCCCGAGCCCCATCAACAGTTTCATCATCATCAGCATCATCATCATCAACCCCTGCCGCTGAGGGGCGTGATGCCCCTGACGCCCCCCAGTTCGGAGCCGGACTCGGTGGACTCTTCCGTGGGGTTCGTCCGGACGACGTCCCCGCCGTCCTATCGGGGGGTGGCTGATTTGGTGGACTCTTCTTCTGCGGGGTTTGTGAGGACGACTCCACCGCCCTCCTACGGGGTGGATGAGTTGGTGAAGAGCGAGGTGCAGGTGGCTTGTTTCAACAGGAGGAATAATCCCGAGTTGGAGAGGAGAAGAACGCACAAGTGCACGTATCCTGGTGAGATATTTATCTATTAATTTGTGCCAAGCCCTTTTTTAGGATGCATGTACTGCCCTGCTGTGCTGCAATTTTCTTGTTTTTCCCCTCTACTTATCTATAATTTGTGCCAAGCCCTTTTTTTAGGGTGCATGTACTGCCCTGCTGTGCTACAATTTTCTTGTTTTCCCCCTCGCATTGTTTTTTATGTTGCCTTAATTCTTATCGGAAGGAATGATTGGGGGGATTTTAGGAGATCTCCTGTTATGAAAAATGACCATGATTTCAAACTGTGTTCACCACCAACCTAATCTAATGTTAACCTGGAATCAAAACTTATAAATATTGGTTGTTGAAAAAGTTAAACAAGTTTTAAACCAATCAGAGCTGTCGAAAAAGCTTGATTCCAGGTTAACCTTAGGTTAAGTTAGAGGTGAATACGGTCGTAATTTTCCGTAGTTTCCAAAATTAATTTATCGTAAAGAGAGATTGAAAAACTCACCTAATTGTCCTTCTAGCTAGATCAGTGGTTCCCAACCGGTAGTCCGCGGACCCTAACCCAAGCAGCACAAACGTCCAAGATTATTCCAATTTTTGTCATGTATGGGCAAATTTCTTATAGTAGCAGTTACTATTTAAAAGATAGTGGTCACCGAGACTGTCCGAGAAGCCATGCATGAGGTTTACTGGTTTACATAAATAGTTAATCGAAAGGCATTGAGGTTAAAAATCCCGAAGAGCAAAGTAGTGCTGAATGAATGCTGAAAAGCGAAAGGATGCTGAAGAGCAATGAGAGGCTCAAGAGCAAAGGGATGCTAAGAAGCAAAATGGTACGGGATTAGGATGGTGGTAATTTCTTCGAGTGTGCAAGTGCGCAATATCAGTTTATGGAATCATTTCGTTAATTTTGCTGCCTTGTGCTTATGTGCAGGCACATATTGCCTGATAGGTATAATATAGGAAATTTCGATAATCACCTGAGATTTGAGAGGTCCGGAACACTGTTTCGGTCCTCAATGTTTCCGGTCATCCGGCGTTTCAATACTCAATCAGATTTATTTATTTATTTCTCATATTCCTCTTACCTTTGTCTCTCCGTATCATTTTGAATCTTCAAAACTCGGTTTTTCCTGAAATGTCGTTTAGAACTTTTCTGATCAAAAATAGGAAGCTAATTATATTTCATAAGCTAATCATTTAAACTCCAGGACTCAAAGAAAAGCTTACATGGTGTCCTTTTTAAAATACCCTACCATCGATTAAGAGCTTAAGTTTTGTTCTAAGGATGCAGCAGTTCCAGAACTCAGGTATTCATCCTTGCTTCCAATAATTAAGAAAGAAAGTGAAAACAAATAAATAAAATTTTGTTCTATGAATTTTTCCAGTTTATTTACAAAAACTAAAGTGGGTACCGTCAAATTAAAATAAAACCGCATCGATCTTTTTTAGGTTCATAATGACACATTAAAAAAGTGTGTAACTCTGGGATGATAGCTTTCTTCCTTATTTAAATCATAAAAGTAAATGTTTTTTTTTCTTGTTTCAGATTGTACGAAAGTATACACGAAGAGTTCCCACCTTAAAAGTCATCAGAGGTTGCACACAGGTATGTAGAACCGCTTTTTCTAATCGACCAACAACCGGGCATTATTAATAACTCCCGCGTATTTCGGGCAAAGTTACAAACACTCATTGATAAATGCCATTTAATTTAGCACAGTGCCCGTCTCACTTCGGACATTGTTAATAATGCCCGGTTTATCACTTTGCCAGTAACAGTTCTTCATTCGTCTCATCAAAGGTTGAGAAAGTGAATAAAAAATTTATCTATCAATCTAAAAGATACCTAAATGTTTAGAAATTTGAAACATTTCTTTGGGACGGAGCATTTATTCCAGTCCAAAACCACTCTATCCTCTCCGAAAATGTGGTAATTGAGACCATCTACCTCCTGTAAAGGCGTTGGATTTGAATGGCATCGTGTTCAATACCTTCCTTTGGCAACTTTCTTTCTTTCTTAGAACCTCCTCCTTTTACTACCTGGTGGACAGTTGTCCTCTTGACCTACAGGAGGTCCACTCTTTCTTCGGCTCCCCTGTTGTTCACCGAGGCTGGTTCACTTCAGACAGGTGGGCAAACACTGGACAACAGAGGACGCCGCCGATTCCCCTGCTCAGAAATAGACCCCCGTGGAGTTCACTCTCTTGCCTTTTTGCAGATTATCAAAAGCCCTCTTTTTAAGATAGATGGGCTGTCCCCAAATTGCCCAGCGATCATTCCAACCACCGTTTTTGTAGAATCGTTAAGAAGGATATACGTATACCACACATTTCTAAATGTATAGTTTTTTTAAGGCCATTTTGTCATTTTACGATGTCCTTAAACTCTTTAACAGGGGAAACTACACATTTATGGGGCAAAGACTAGCCCGAGTCAATAATTAATTTGGGGAAAATGTTATTTTAATACTAAATCCTAGGTAGTGTTTGGTTTAACTGTTCTGTAGGAGCCTTATTTGCTAAATGCATTTGTGGTACTCTTTCAAATCAATACCAAATTTTCGTTTTAATTTTGAAAAAAGCGAAAAAAAATCGCATTTTTTTATTTTAATGACACTTTACGCATTAAAATGATTGATAAAAGATCTTTTCATCTCATCCGAATGAACCAATGAATGGACTGAAGAGAAATCTGTGTATTTGTAAAATCAAATAATAATGTCTAACACAGTGGTTCCTAACCTTTATAATACTGCTACCCCTGTAACCTGTTAGGAAATCAAATTTTACCCCAATTTTAAAATGTTATAAAAACACTCAAATTCAAGCGAATTCTAATGTTTATTAATTACAAAGTTGTCATTGCCCAGCAGTTAGTCAGAAAACTGGATACATTGTGGCTACATAAAAACACAACACTATTACGATATTTTAACTATGACTATGAATTAATAATAATAATCAGTGTGAGGGTTGAAATTGTTTTGCGTGTACAAGTTTTTTATGTAAGGTTTAGTGTCACTTAAAGCACATCTCATGTCATGTTCCACATTGAGACGGTTTCTGGCCTTTGTTTTCAATGAAACTAAAGTTGAAAAACCACTCTCGCATCTGTAAGTGATGGCAAAAGGTACTATCATTTTTAAAGCTCTGTTAGCTATAACAGGATATTCGGCACCTGCTTTAATCCAAAATCTGCTGAGATCATACATTTGAAATTCTACTTAGAAAGTACGATTCTCGCGCAGTCCAAGAAATTCTACTTTGGCCGCTACATCTTCGTCTTTAATAATGTCATCATCAGTAGAAAATGGTCTTAATATCCAAGAGTTGGACTAACGATTATCTAAATCCGGAAAGTATTGCTTCAGTGACTCTATTACTGCAGATAAATGTTGATCCACGGCATTTCCAAATGTGATTTTGTTTTCTTCGGTATTTACAAATTGCTCACAAATTGTTCTCTGTTACCCCTGAAGAATAGCGTGTTTACCCCCCGGGGGGTAATTACCCCCAGGTTCGGAACCCCTGTTCTAACAGGACGGTATCCCTTTCCAATTTTTTTCTGTAGGCCACTGTTTTGTTCGTAAAGTAAACTTAGATCCTTGTTGTATGTAAATCTGATATTTTCATCTAAGTTAATTGTAAATTAACTCTCTATTTTACTCTATTAACTCTACTATCTCTATTAACTCTATTTTACGCGCGAATACTTTATTTTAATTTTTTGGAAATGTGTTTATGCGATGTATTATAAAAATTCACCTTACTACAAACTATTGGCGATTAATTTAACATTTCAAATCAAGGCCTTAGGTCTAAGCAGTCTAAGCCATCTATCTGGATCAAGAGGCTTAACTATACGCGAATAAAAATAAACTACCAAGACTAACTCCAAGTTAATCTATTTGGTTCAAGAGTCTCTCAGTCCTCTTCCATTTACAATGACTGGAACTCCAAGGGGTCAGTACTGAATCCTTTCACCTGTGAAGTTTTCTTTGTGTCGGCGTCAGCTGATACCCGGGGAGGGGGTCGAGAATGCCCATTCATCTGCTCTTTGTCGATATTGGTGTTTGGAGGTTTTCTTGGAAGTGTTGCAGTTTTGGTATTAAACATTTTCCACATGTGTGCTAATCTGCTTTAAACTGATTGAAAGGCAGGATAATCTCGGAGATGATACTAGTTTCATAAATAATTTATGAAGCCTTTATTAGGAAAGACTTTCTTAGTAGGATTAAACATTTATTATCAAGTGACAACAGTTGGGTTGTTATGGCTAGGCACACACCTAGGGTTAACCTGGAATCAATCTTTTTTACCAGCTTGGATAGGCTTAAAACTTGTTTTCCTTCTTCAATCAACATTTAGAAGTTTTGATTCTAGCAGGTTAGGTTACTGGTGAATATGGCCGTAAGTAACAAAACACAACTACTTCAATTCAGCAAAACACCAACACCTTAATAAATGGGTCGTATTAAGCACAGGGTATGGGTCATATAGCTATGGATATTACAGCTAGTAAATAAAACATAGATGATGTGTCTGCATTTAAGTAGCATCTTTCACAGATGCGTGAGTAACCAGTACAAAATGAGCTAAATTTGAGTCTTAAACTAAACTCACAACTGAAGGATTGGATTAAATTAGAACTACCTTTGTTTTTTTTTTTGCTTATGGTTAGTTTAAATACATACAAGCTACTAAATTTAATTTATGTTATGATAGATTTTCTTTTATTTGCAAAATCTGAGTTTGTGACTCACACTACCCTTTCTTGTAGTGTGAACTGAATTGTACAACTGAAATTTTGCCAAAACAAAAAAAAATCTACCATACATTAAATGAAATTTAGTAGCTTGTATCTATTTGTATTAAACCAAACAAAAGCAAAAGGAAAACCAAAGGTAGATCTAATTTAACCGCGAATTTAATCCTTCAGTTGTGAATTAAAAACACAAATTTTGCTCATTTGTAGTGTGAGTCACGCATGGAATTAGTCTAGTACAACTAATTTTTCATCAAGGATTTCATCAAAGGATATTCAAATTATCTGCGAAAGATGCTACTTAATTGCAGACACATCATCTATGTTTTATTTGCTAGCTGTAATACCTCCCATGACTATATGGCCGATGCCTTGGGCTTACACGACCCAGTTATTATAGTGTTATGAGTGCAGTAGTGAGGCTTTTGCTGAAGTCATCATGCTTTGTTACTCACGAAGAATGAAGAAAATGGTTGAGCACACTGTGTCACAAATCCCGATAGCGAATCAATATCGAAATATAGATAGTTGGAGGTGGGGGATGGTGCCTCACTCTCGTGTTCACACGCCCCTCCGTGAAAGGGCTCGAGAGAGCGGAAGACGCCTCAAAAGAGGAAGATGCTCGGATCATTGTGGGGCATGATGGACGAGCGAGAGGCATGACGCAAGGGCGGCCTTGCAAAAGGGTTGTCCCCCCCTTTTCTTCTTCTTCCGGTTGCCGAGGTGGCCACTGTTTACCTGTTTGTTGTTGTACAACAACGGTCATTCAGGGAAGGGATATTATGAGGTAATGGAAGGATAGGCTGGAGCATCTGCCGGTGTGTTTGCTAGGCGAAGAGGTTTATGAATGGGTGTTTTGGTGATTCAAATAAATATATAATGGGGAGGGGTTCCAAAAGTGGTCTTTATTGAACCCCGGTTGTTAATGGGGTAAGGGGGTCGGTGATGGTTTATACTCGACAGAAAAGTTTTCTGAACCCAGAACGTCACTACGCGGAAATAGAAAATGGGTAAACACAAAGCCTGTTGGGTTTCTAGGAAGAGTTGGAGGAGTTTCGGTACGCAAATCGTGATAAAAAGGCACGATATATACATGGGTTTAGCAAAATAATCATATTTTTAAATTGACCTTCTTAATTTCACTCAAAATTCAGACACCACAATGGGAACTACTTTGTTTGGTAGTGACGTCATAGAGCCAACTAACGTTGCTGTATAGCCTATAGTGTTCGATGGATATTTTGAGGCAAACTAAGGACAAAATAATCCCTTATGAGATTCTGTTGGAAAAGAGAAGATATGTCTTCTTATCTGCATTAAAGAAGGACTTCCTTTAAAATATACTGACTCGATTCGCAATAAATAAATAAATACCCTTCATTATCATTGAAGTGTTTAGTCACGGCTTACTAGATACTTATACAGGCTAGCCGAGTTTTAAACAATGAAAACCATTTGACAACTTTTCCCGCTTGGAGCGCTTACAAGACCTACCTATATCACCCACCGCCTTCAAGACTGTGGATATGCTTTGCCAGTTTGTCCAATAATGCCATCTGGATTTGCAATGATTTCCGTACTCGGCTAGCCTGTATAAGTATCTAGTAAGCCGTGGTTTAGTGATGGTGTTTATAGCAACGGTAAAATTCTTAATCGGTTTAAGGAAAAATTTCGGAGGGATTTTGGAATTTGGGTGGGATATTTGAAATTTGAGGGGAATTTTTTTTTGTCTATGGGCTGGCTGGCGTAGAATGCCCTGTATTAAAGAACCGACCAACTTTTTCTATGGGCAAAATATCAAATAATCAACCCCCTGGGGTAGATGAAAAAAGTTAAGGAAACCATTTGCTAGAGTTTGCTTGAGGAAAGAAAGGTGTTATTTCTAAATTAACAAATACATTAAAACGTAAATACCATATTTAGTATTACGTATTAGTATTACGCATTTAGTATACGTAATTGGTACGTACGTATAACACCTATTTAAAGTATGTATTAGCTATATGTTACTTGTCATTATAAAATAATTATAAAATGCCAAAAAATAGTCAATTAACCTTGGATTCTCCAATAGTCACGAGTGTTGAGAAATTATAACTGAAAACAGGATAAAACCATTGGTAAATGCCAGTTCCTTAGGCGTCGGCTCTATTCTTGGCTTCATTAGAAGTGCATAGAACTTACCTGTTTTTTTTCCTGCACCTAATTTAGAACTTTAGTCGTCTAGTGTTCAAGATGATGCAATTTTTATAGATTTGTCTTGAAGACCCGAAGTACTTAATCGCTGACTTAAAGTGTGAGTGACATCCTAATCAGGGGTGCTAAAAAAAAAGATCTTGAGCAGAAATTTTATGTGAAAAGAAATAATTATATACTTTTTTGCTCTCTATACCCGTGCTTTTCTTTATCCTGAGAGCTATTAAATTAACCTTCGAGTTAAATCGCGCTTTTTAATTGCAATAAATATGAAATAAAACTTATTCTTTTCGTCGTAAAACTATCGTCGTATGCTTTAACGACTTATTTAATGTGATTTTAAGTACACGGTTTTTGAAGAACTATTTGTGACCCATGGAGGTATAAGTGCTTGCTATTAATTTTATTATTTAGAGGATACCTTCGGTCAAGATTTGGGGATTTAAGATTTCTTTCTTATCCTCTTCGCACCAGCTGGCACCAGTCTTTGTCTCCAAGCACCCCTGTCATGGGTCAATTCTTTTGCCTCCTCCCATCCATTTAATTTTGCCTTAAGTTTGACCTTTTTTTTCATTTTATGTCTTAGGAATCTCAGGGGGATGTATAGGTGACATTTATATAGATTAGAAATAAAATTATGAGACAGTATAGTATAGTGTTTCTCTTGAGTTTAAATTTCTCAATATAAAAAAGCTCTTGCCAAACGTTTGAAGTGTGAAATTGTCCAGAAAAACCAAGACATTTCTTTAACATAGTCTTTTTTGCTGTTTACACGTGGTGTGACAGGTGTGACAATCGTCCTATTCTCATCCTTGTACGAATTCCCGACAACTATCACTTCCAAAATTCCGGGATTTCTGCTTAAAAAAAAATCAGGAAACATTAAAAAATATCCCGTGGAAAAAGCGAGGGAAAAAAAAAACTTCCAGTTCCTAGTAAGAAAGTCACCCAAATCGAGTGTCTATAAAATTAATGCGTCTGAGTTTCGACAAAGAGGTGACAATCTGGCAACAAAAAAAAAAGCGTCTAGTCGTGTAAAAAAGCTCACTCCTCCCGTGAACCAATTTGACAATTTTCCACGAAGAAGAATAAAAAAAGTCACCAAGATATAGGACAGTCCCTCGGCAACAGGAAACTGCCCCTAGAGACAGAACCGGCGCAAAGCCCCCTTTTATTAGGAATTGATGGTGATAAATTACGCCACGATCAATTGAATGAAAATAGCTGTTAACTCCTAACGGTTTAGTGTTCCTTAATTTGCATATCGGCGGTAAATTACACAAAAAAGAGGGATCTTGGGAAAGCGGGATCCCTGGCAATAGGCCGGAAGAACGTTTTGGAACAAAATTGATAGCCCTTCTCAAAAGCGGACCCCCCATTCTTTCTGTTGTTCGGGTGGGTTGCTATGGTAACTGCGGCACGCGTCGGACTAGGGGAGCGGTTTTACGATGGGAGGGGGGGTCTGAAGGTTCGGCGGACGATTTTTCAAGAGCGTCTTCGCTTCCGGTCGGAGAAGATTCCAAACAGACTTATCTCGAGGAGATGGGTTTTTCTTTTCTTCTTTTTTTTTTCTCTCTCTATCGCTTGTGGGCCACCTGAGATTGTTTTCGGTTTTTCTCCTCTCTCGCCGGTGAGGGAACCTAGGTGGGATGGATGTTCGAATGGGATTTCTAGAGTTTTTCGATCGGCTTATTTTGAAAAAAGCTTTTGAAAATGTGTTTTGAGAGACGTTTTGACATTGGAAAAATACTTTGGTCATGAAAACACAATGTAACTTCATTTTTTTCTTTTGTTCATTACTACCTACTGAAATTAAAGTTGTAAATCTTGTGAACCATGGAGTTGGACAGGACACTTAAAACCATTAAAAGTTCTCATATTAAGCTTTTAAGTCTATCAATATATTCCCTCCCCACAAATTCTCCATGAAATCCTTATACTATCTGTTTTGAATTTTATTTCACTAAATTGGGGATAGTTCAAAGTGAAATGGTGTTCCTTGGACGAATACTATTTCGTTTACTTTTTTAAAATACCTATTTCATAATTATGGTTTTAATTAAAACAAATCCTTTATATTGCCTTAATTTCCCTTTCCTTCTATCATACTGTTACTTCCTGGAATTTCATACCATTGAACGACACCATACATTTTCTGATGAAGTTCAAAAGCAAGAAATAATAATTTTCTCTCTCGGCCTAAAATATTATTTTAAATTAAATGGATAAATAGTTTTTCTGGAATTAAATCGTTGATTTCCAAGATAATCTCAAACTCATCGAAATATAAATACTAAAAAGTTTAAAAATAACATTACGAATTTCTCTTCGGCGCAGATGAAAAAATAGCACTTCGAAACACATCACTTTTAACTTTTGTTCCATACGTATTTGTTTTTCCGAGGCGTAAATTTCCTATGTTATGAAAGCCGCACACTGTGCTGTGTATTCTTTATAGCCTACTGTGTCCACTAGGGTGGCCCTTATTATAATGGGGAAATTTTTTTTTCAATATTTTCTTTCAGCCCCCCCTTAATTTTTTTCCTTTTACTATAAAATGAAAGTGTGCAAAAGGATTTTCCGATATTTTAATATTAACACGTGCCTCATCGCGGTTGAAGTTTGGCCATAGCGCGCCATAGTTATAGTATGGCTTACTACGGGAATAACGTCTCCGCTCGCTTCCTCGGGAGGAGAATGACAAATAATTTCATTAATTTCGAATTTTTATGAGTAAAGAAGTTGGAAATATGACTTAAGAATATTATTAGTATATTAAAATAATGTTTAAAAAGACAAAAATTTAACAAAACGTGCATTAATTGAAAATAAATTTCAAAAACATGTATATAATAATTCAAAATTGTTTAAAATAAAACAATAATTATTTACACTTACCCATACAATTATAAAAAGTTCCAGTTTAAAAATTAATATTTTAAATACATTTATAGTAGAACATATTCTAACAAATTCATAAAAATCTAACTAACATCTTAAAAACATTCACTTTTTTGGAACAATTAGCATTCAAATTTACGCTTAAGAGTATACTTTTTGCAATCGGGGTTCGGGGTATTCTTTTCTTGAAGCTACTATTTGATCATCAGAAATTTCTTCATCTTCAATACTAGATAATGATGGTTTGATGGTTCCTCAAATGAGTCTCGGTCATGAATCGTCTCAGAACTATTGAGAGCCTTGGCCTGTCTCTTTTCTTCGTTACTTAATCTTTGTAAAGCTCTTATTTCTACGAGTTTTGTCCGCTTTACATTAATTCCACCTAAACATCCCCCTCGACTTGGCTTTCGTCAATTCAGTAAAAATTGTCTATCTTCTTCAATTTTTAATATTTCCAACGCATTCGCGGATGCAACAAATAGATTGCTCAGGTTATCACAAACGCCTGTTCTAATTTTTTCTGGGAGTCTGGCATACGACAAGCATTTTGTTGTAAACTTCGCCAAGTGGAATACATCTTCATAACCTTATCTGTGTATTTTTTAAACTGTCTTGTAGGGATTCTTGCTTTTTCCCAAAAAATGACACTCTCGCACTGCCAAGCATTCCTGTTATCTGATGGCATACTTTTCCAATCAAATAGATATTTTTATCACTACTTCTTAAGATAGAGGACATAACTGCACAACTAATAGAAACCAAGGCTTGTCCAGACACTTTCTGACCCTCCCTAAACTCCATACTATTAAATCACTCACCCCTGGAGGATTCGGGAAGACGGGGTTGGGGCGGTCTGTTTTGTCTTTTGCCCACCCCCATCCTGCCGAGGACTTCAAAAGTCTGAGATAAAAACAAGCCGTCTTCGAGGAGAGAGAAAGGGAATGGGACAGTTTTCTCTTATGAGGTGAATGACACCCACTAAACAATCTAGCACTGCTCCCTCAGACACCAAAATCTTTTTATTTCTCATATTCATTTCCTGGATCTAAATAATGCTAAATTTGTGAACTTTTACCTGTTGTTCACCTGATTTATCCTCATATGTTTATCTACATTTCTTCATGATACATGCTCCATCCTCAAATTTCATCTGTTCGTCATTCTGCTCCTTGGGAAGCGAGCGGAGACGTTATTCCCGTAGTAAGCCATACTATAACATGGGCGCGCTATGGCCAAACTTCAACCGCGATGAGGCACGTGTTAATATTAAAATATCGGAAAATCCTTTTGCACACTTTCATTTTATAGCAAAAGGAAAAAAATTAAGGGGGGGCTGGAAAAAATTTCCGACTTTAAAAAATAAGGGCCACCCTAGTGTCCACCATTTGGTTTATTTAAATTCCTGCCTCGTAAAACGCAGCTGTGACACCCACCATACAAAAGACCATTGTATAATAAGCGAGGCAAGCCAACCATCCTGAAAAGTCGCTTCATCATCAGTCGGTTTTAAATGGCGATAAGGGAATTCTCATGGCCGACTTCTCCCGAAATTCGATCACAAATATTCATCCAGACGATTTTTTAACAGCCGCATTCCATAACCTACAACGCCCTGCGCGAGCATTTCGTCCGTTAAAAAAAGAACATCTGAAGATGAAATCCTCAGTCGACGTTTATTTACTACGCTGTTTTTATGCGCACTCCGCCCGAAGATCTGTTTCCCGGTTCTTCGTAAAGTCTCGTACCACAGATCGTATGTCAAGTGCCTCTAGTGACAGTGATAGATAAGTACTGGGAAATGGAACTGTGCAGAATGCCATCATCGGGGAATGTCATCCTTCAATTTTAATTCAACGGCATCAAGAGAGAAAAAAGTCCATATTGCGAGATAGTAAACACTATATGCGATGACACTGATAAATTGTTACTGGGAAGTTAAATTTGCACGTGCGGCCGAACGGTTTGATTGCTAATTGTACTGGGTCGTAATTGCTTGGGAAGTAAAAACGGGTTGTGGAAACGTTTAAAAAGTTATAGGAGTAAGAACTTTCTACCTCTTTTTATGAAAACCATAAGTCTAATTACTGTCAACGATTAATAAACGATCAATCCTCTGGAGTATCTAATCTATATTGTTTCACAATTAAGTATCTTATCCGCTTTTTCTTATCCCCATAAAAATGTCAATATTGTGGTTGTGGCTTGACTACTCTTCAAAATTTTAGTGTAGTTTCGCAATTTAAATTTCTCTACAGTGAAAAGATGCAATAAGTCTGGAAAATCATCCTCTAAATTGTAATACTACTTTCCAAAACCTTTTCTGGGGCACTTAGTTTAAGAAAAAAACACAGAAGCTGAGATTAATTATTTGTTTTTATTTAACTTACCTTTCTCATCACTTTCTCTTTCTTCATCAATTCTACCTTTAGAAAGTCGAGGAAAGTAAAATTCGTAACAAGAACCCACGTAGTAAAAAAATTCAACTACTGTGTAAATGCTCCATGTGAAAACGAGGTATGAAATCGGAAAATTAGAAAAAAGAGGTATAAAAAAATTACAGCAATAATAGTACCAGATTTCATACCTAGTTTTCCCATGGAGCATTCACGCAGTAGTTGTTTGTTATTCATTCAATTTTTAATTTACAAGTAGTAGTTAATGATGTTTTCGCCACCGAGGATGTCCTCCGAAAAAGAGAGCGAAACGTATGGAGAAAAATTCCAATCGACACTACCATCAATCCTGGAAAATGAAATAAATATTTATCGGTATTCTTAACATGGGGCAATACTATGGAAACCCTAATTCCTGTGCTGCCTAAGGTGCATCCGGGACTAAAAAAAAAGTAAGAAAATAATTGTGCAAACCAGTATAAATCAAAAATACAATTTGCTCCATCTCCCTCATCAGCCAACGCCCTCCTAGAACAAAATCAGTGTCTGCTAAAGTGGACGCGGAAGAGAACCAAGAACAGAATAAAAAAAAAAACTCAGCAAAGCGCGCTCGTTGCAGAAAATACGACACTCGATATCTCGGGTCATAAAGTTGGTTCAAGAATCAACTCCGCTTTATTTATTTACTCCGATTTTTTTCCAACTTTTTTTTTCTTTTCCTTCAAGAGATGGCCACATGTCTTTTGTTTTGCACGCCCTCTGGTGTAGTACAAAGGCGTCACGTAGAGCCCGACTGTGAAGAGGGGGTTCTTTTTTTGTGTGCGTTATATTTTATTTCTTTTTCCGAAGGTCGGTTTTGTCATGACGCAAATCGCGCTCGCGCATTTCTTAATTAATGGAGGATGTTTTGGAGATGTGGAGGGCGATCGGGGCTCAGTCTGGGCTACTTTTAGAAAAGGGAAATATCGGATTTCTCAGACTGCCTATTTGGCTTCGGGGTTTATTGGTAAAAAGAGTTCTATCTCAGATTGTATCATTTAGATTTCTTTGCAACCAGGACATGGGTCGGTAACCTACGGCCCTCAAGGCAAGATATTTTGATGGGGGTTTTAAGAGAATTAAACAGCTCAATACTTCTCTGTATGCTTAATACTTACTGTATTCTCCCAAATATAATTAAAAGCTGAAACTTTTATGAAATCTAATAAAACAAGAATCACTGGAAAAATGACTTGAAACTTTACGACTTTTGATTTTAAATGAGGGGGATATCATGAGAAAAAATTGTTCAAATATCATCAATAAATGGATCTACTATATTAGGGGCCGTTCAAATATTACGTAAGCACCTAAGGGGGGGAGGGGGTTTGGCAGTTTTCTTACGTAATTATGAGAGGGGGGTTTGCGGTTTGCTTATTTTTCCTGACAAGGGGGGAGTAAGAGTGATGCTTATGTATAAGATGTTACAAACACTGCATTTTCGAAAATCTCGTGTTTCTTGCATAAATAATTTCAAAAATTCAACCAAATATAAATTTTACAAACAAACTGAACTAGGAAAAAAATTTGAAGCATTTTTCACAATGGAGGTTGTGAAGTGTTCATGGAGAACAATAAATTTTAGAATCTAAGCATTACTAAAAATTTTGTACAAAGGGGGGGGGGGTCTGGCAGTTTTCTTACGTAATTATGAGAGGGGGGTTTGCGGTTTGCTTATTTTTGCTGCAAGGGGGGGAGGGGGTCAAAAATGACGAAAAACTTGCTTACGTAATATTTGAACGGCCCCTTATACCATTTATGAAGTAATTTTGTGCTAAATGATAGTCTTTAATGATGTTTTTAAAATAACGGATAGATGGTGTTGTTTGGAAGCCCTTATCGTACCGTACCTTTTTTACTTTAAACTGCCTCTTCTTTGACCTGAATTCTACATAAAAGACATAGTTGTGCAAAAGGAACGATGCCATCTATAAATTATTTCATGAACTACTTTGATCGCCATCTATTGACGAAATGCGAACTAATATTTCTTGCGACATTCGTTTTCTCAACTCTATGTGTTTTCCCCCTCCTTTAAAATTCCTCATAATGTAAAGTTTCACGTCATCCTACGCAATCGTCCTTATTTTATAGGCTTTTAAAAAGGTTTTAGTTTACATTAGCATAATCAATATAACGCTGTACTTCACCCACGCATTTTTTACCTTTCTTTTCTTTTTCAGGCGAGAAGCCGTACAAGTGCTCGTGGACGAACTGCGAGTGGCGGTTCGCGCGCTCGGACGAACTGACGCGCCACTACCGCAAGCACACGGGAGCCAAGCCTTTCCAGTGCCGGGTATGCGGCCGCGCCTTCGCTCGCTCCGACCACCTCGCACTGCACATGAAACGCCACGCCCCCAAGCTCAACAAGTGAAGAGCCCTTCAATGATGAGATTACACTTCGTCTCCTCCTGTCTGACAACATTTTTCCTCCCTGTCTGCAGCACCTTGTATGTACTACTAAAAGGGCAAATGTCACGGCCAATACCTCCTCCTGGGTGCTTATGGTCCTACCTTCCTGTCAGCAGTCTGTTGAAGAGACGTGAACTGCGCTTTTCGAACGACGGTAGCCAGAGGCGGATCCTGGTGTGCCTTGATGGTTTTTAAAACGTCATTTGTTACGAAGTCTAAAATATTTTTTGAAAGCATTGAAGGACAATGTATTTTTTTAGTTTTATTAGAATATCTTTTCGAAAGTCATTTTATCCTGATGGAATTTTACCTTTCTGGGGTAAATAATAACCTGGGAGGTAATAACTTTTCAATTTTGAAAAGTTATGTCATTATATTTTTTACAAAAAGGATATTATGTAGCATATTAAAATTGCTGGAGGATATTTCTTCTTATTAATATCTGGGGAAAATAATAGTTTACCTCAAGGAAAGCTGTAACGCCACAGATTCCTCCCCCTTGACCCAACCATAAAGATAACGAAATAAAATTTTAGCTCAGCGTCATCTAAAAGTATTTGGATTTTTCTAGCTTTTTACATATTTTTTTTTAGTATAACTAATTCTTGGTCTTGTTGGGGGTGCTTGTACCACTAGGGAGGTCCCCATTGCATTGGAGGGGCGCAGTTGTTATATGAAGAATGAAGTGTTATCAAACCCTATGAACTCAAGAAGAGCCAACTGTGTGTGAGCTTAGGAACTGGTGAACCCGCTCTCTTGGGCTGAGTGGCGAGCAATAAAATAGGACTGACAGTTCCTATAAAGAACTGCAGAACACTTCCGATCATTTTAATGTATTAGGTTCATCTGAATACCATGGACGATAAATTGGAATTGACTGTTTTATGATGGAACTATTTTCGTTTTTGGTGATCGTGTTCATTTGGAGAGCTTAAAAGCTGTTTTTTTATGGGTAGTGTTTTTTTTTACTCTGTATTTTTTAATTGTTCCGGTTTTTTTTTGAACAAGTGTGAAACTTTGCAATGTTATGTGTGTAAACAACAAGAGAGCACTGACCCTAGTCGTTCATGCTTTCATATTTAATTTGTAAAAAATGAACAATAAACAGAAAAATACAAATTTAATAGCTGTACTACTTTTATTGATTTTGATAGGTACCTTCGTGGTCATTAAAAGCAAAACCTCTCTCTTGGCCCCCCGAATCATTTGATAAGTAATTTCTTTTTAATGAATCTGATGTAACATTTTCAATTCAAAATAAAAAAAAATTAAAAGCATGGAGTCACTATAATATAATGAAACACCCCCAACACCTACCTCTATGTATGGTTTTTAATCTTTTAACTATCAAATGTCTCTCATGACTACATTTATTACCAAAAAAAGGTAAAAAAAGGCAAAGTTGATCCTTTTTTTACAATATTCGACTTACTTGAGGTTTGGTTTTGGCAATGTATATATTTACTTCATTCAATGATTTTATGGTCAACTTCCTTTAAAATTTAAATTGTAAAGAAAGTTTAAACTATGTTTTCCCACCAATTATTTTTATGAGCAAAACATGTTAATCCTAATAACACAAATTGGTATTTGATATAATCGAAGACTATTTTTTCATATTAATTCTATTTGCTACTTTTCTTAAATCTGGAATTTAATTCATTTTAAATAATAATAACAACTAAACAACCTTATGCATTTATCTTGCCTTTAAAGGTGATGCTTTAAAAAGAATTATCCTACTATGTTCTCTTTAAAATTCTATTAGAGCAATAAACGTGACGTCTTTAGGGTAATTATAATTAACCCTTAATATTGGACGGAAGGGAAGACAGCTTATGACTTCATCTTTTCTTCTTAATTATAGCTATTTCCTCGATTTTGGCTGAAGTGAAGAAACTGTGAGGAAGGATTCATTAGGAGAAAACTCCTAACTTTAAAAATTTAGAGTTTATGAAATTTACATTATTACATGAAAGAATGTTGAGTTTATTGCCAAACTTTTTTGTATACGAAATTTCGGTGTTTAAAGTGAACGATGTTCCAATGTGTTTTTAGCATTGGATTTGAGTTTATTTCACTCGCATATATTATACATGTTATTCAATTGAATTGGTGAGAATAAAAACAAAAAACATGTACTATGTTTAATCTCACTGCTTCAGTTAATGAAATTATGTACTATTTTTAAATACTAGGGTATGTTAAAGGTTTAAGTGATATTGATGATAAATATTTAGTTTTCATTAATTTACTCTTATTTCGGTTATATCGCGATCTTTTAGTGAAAGCATCGTAAATTACCATGAACAATGAAACTGAAATTTCATGGTCAATTTAATTGTTGAATATTTCTTTCGTGCCAATGATAAAGTGAACAATTTAAAATATTGTTTTTGCATTCATATTTTCTGACATTAGTGTGAGAAAACGCCACAGAATAGAGCACTAGGAATTTGAGGAACAAATTTTATCCTTAAGCAAAACAGCTATTTGCTCAATAACCTAACCTAATTTCTTTTTTCTTCAATTTATGACTTATCAATGCAAATTTTATGTCTTAATTGCACGTTTAAAAAATCAGGACCTAGTTATTTCGTAGTCTGAACTAAAAAAAAGTATGAATTCGACTCCGCGTAATGTGATCGCGGTTAATGGTATCATTCTGATAATGTTATCGAAACTGACTGGTCCCGTCACTTCAATTTAAATTAACGCAAAATGTATCGTTTTATATTATCAGTATTATATCGTTTAATGTTATCAAAATTTGGTGAAATCCCTTAAAAACCTCCTTTTTCCGGTTGGAAGGCCAATTTTAATAATATAAACATACAAAATGACATTATAATGTAGTGTTATATGATCCACTCTCATATTTTCTTTCAGAATGTTGAAGTTGCAAAATACATATCAGAAAATTGTTTTAAATAGTATTTATTAATACTATACACAGTTTTGATTTTAATGCAAACACTCGTGTTACACTGTTTGCCCCCCTTTTTAGTATAGAACTGATTAATATTATCAATCGGATATTTTTATCATTCTGATCTTGAACAAATGTGATCACATTAAGCGGAGTCGACTATACCATATATTGTTGAAATGGTGAACTAGGTATTTAATGAAAAGAAGAAAAAACTCAGGTCGGGTGCTCACAAAGGCTAAATGGGTTTAAGGCATGGGAACAACTAGTTACAAGAAGAAAGCACTGTATATATCGGATGTTTCCGCTGTCACACGCTTTAACAGAATCCTACAAAGCTCTATTTTCTGTGGCAAGAGCCATGAAAGTGCCAAATATGTGATGCAATTTAATGCAACGATGATCCTAAGGGAGATGACCATCAAGTGATAGCCTTATGAGTATTATTGTTATGAAAATCGGAGAAATTTTAAGGATTTTTAACTTATGAATGTAATATTTTTGATAAATTATATCAAGGGTTTCACTGAACAATTAGGCTATGAATGAACTATTTTTATACTAACTCTATGTTTATATTGAATATTACCATTTCTTATGACCAAAACATTTTGCTCACTCTCTGTATTAGACTTCTATAAACTTAATGATTCTCTAAGTAACCTTGACTTGTAAAATAATATCGGAATATTATGTATTTTGTGCTCTGTGGATAAAGAAATTTTTTATGAAAAGTATTTTCTCAAATATATTGAAGTTCTTTAACTTTAAGAAAAGAAACTTCATGATGTACAGAAAGATCTTCTATGGGTTTTTAACTTTTGTATATATGCTCAAATGCTTGGAAAATCAACCTTGGTGCTATAGATTTTTCTACGCAAGATGTATGCTTTTATGACTGTGCCACTAATTTGTGTACATACTAAGCTTTTACACCACATAAATAGTTTTTATGAGGGAAATTATGTACAAAATATGAATGTGATAATGAGTGTATTTTTGGTTCAATTTGCAATGTTTTTATGTGTAATGCACAAGGGTAAATAAATATTATTTTATGCATTCACTTCTAATTTATTAATATTCCCTTTCCCTAATACTGATTTTAACTAAAAAGACCTAGGCATGAGAAATCTGGGTATTATGCCCGATATTCAAGTAATATATTCTGATTTATCAAGACAGAATAATTTATTGTAATCGGTCAGCCTTTTCAAAGTTCGTAAGACAGTTTTCATAAAAGAAATGTTCACAAACAAGGATGAAAAATGTAGAATAAATTTCAATAGAGAAACGCTTTAGTGCAGTGGAAAAAATAAATGTGGGTTAGTATAGGTATTTTATTAAATTAAATGCGTACCTGAATTCAATTTCATTTTCAATTTCAAACTGCTTTTGGTTTTTTAATAGTTATGGAGACTAACCTTAATTACGCTATCATTTAAAATATGAAAAATATCATATTAAGAAAATAAGGGGCTATCAGTCGTATCGTTTCTGAGTATAAGTTTTGCCCCCCTCCCATAATGTTTTCTTTTTAAGTACTATAAAAAAACTTTCACTGGAAATGTATTTTTAAACTGTCCTTACACTAGTTAAATGTCAATGAGTAAACACTTAATAAGTTTTACTAAGAATTAGAAAAATATATGATAAAATATTGATTAAATAATAATAAATTAAATAAAATATATAATAAAATATTGAATATATAAACGAAACAGTATTTTTCGTTCTGTGATTAAGGTAAAATTAAAGTTATTTATAGAGCAATATGGATACAAAGAGTGTTTGAAACACTTTATTTCACGACAATAGATTAGTAGAATGTCTCAGGTATAGTCTTGGGAGTATGGTAAAGTAACTGAAGTAATCTAAAGTTAAGTAGCTGTGCTAAATACATAGGTTTAGAGTGCTCCTAGAGGCAAAATAAAGAAAGTAAAAGAATTAATTTAAAATTAAAAAGAGATGGAACATTATTTTTAATTGGAAAAACGTGTATTTCATTATGTAAAACATAAAATATTGAAAAAAAAAAAAACAATTCTTGAAGAATTTAATTTAATTTATACACACAAGTGGATTTTTAAATAGGAAAACACTAGAAACAGACATAAATACAACAAAATTAATTTCATAGTAAAGAAAAATAAGGAAAATAATGAAAGGTAGAAAGTGAACGTCTAAAAGGATGATGAGGATTATTATTTGGAATTATTTCTTCAGGTTTAGCAAGAGTCTATGGCTTGGTGGATGCGTGTGTTGTCTGCGTGCTCCAGTTCAGGGGTTCGATTCCAGACTTTTGCTATCTGAATTAAAATATTTAAAATACAGAGTTATTATTTGTTCAGGATTTAGCAAGAGTCTATGGCTCAGTGGATGCGTGTGTTGCCTGCGTGCTCCAGTTCAGGGGTTCGATTCTAGACTTTTGCTATCTGAATTAAAATATTTAAAATACAGAGTTATTATTTGTTCAGGATTTAGCAAGAGTCTATGGCTCAGTGGATGCGTGTGTTGCCTGCGTGCTCCAGTTCAGGGGTTCGATTCCAGTCTTTTGCTATTTGAATTAAAATATTTAAAATACAGAGTTATTATTTGTAAAGGATTTAGCAAGAGTCTATGGCTCAGTGGATGCGTGTGTTGCCTGCGTGCTCCAGTTCAGGGGTTCGATTCTAGACTTTTGCTATCTGAATTAAAATATTTAAAATACAGAGTTATTATTTGTTCAGGATTTAGCAAGAGTCTATGGCTCAGTGGATGCGTGTGTTGCCTGCGTGCTCCAGTTCAGGGGTTCGATTCCAGTCTTTTGCTATTTGAATTAAAATATTTAAAATACAGAGTTATTATTTGTAAAGGATTTAGCAAGAATCTATGGTTCAGTGGATGCGTGTGTTGCCTGCGTGCTCCAGTTCAGGGGTTCGATTCCAGTCTTTTGCTATCTGAATTAAAATATTTAAAATACAGAGTTATTATTTGTTCTGGATTTAGCAAGTGTCTATGGCTCAGTGGATGCGTGTGTTGCCTGCGTGCTCCAGTTAAGGGGTTCGATTCCAGTCTTTTGCAATCTGAATTAAAATATTTAAAACACAGAGTTATTATTTGTTCAGGATTTAGTAAGAGTCTATGGCTCAGTGGATGCGTGTGCTGTTGCCTGCGTGCTCCAGTTCGGGGGTTCGATTCCAGTTTTTTGCTATCTGAATTAAAATATTTAAAATACAGAGTTATTATTTGTTCAGGATTTAGCAAGAGTCTATGGCTCAGTGGATGCGTGTGCTGCCTGAGTACGCTAGTTCAGGGGTTCGATTCCAGTCTTTTGCTATTTAATATAAAGTAATAAAATACAAAGTTATTATTTAGTCAGGATTCACATGAGTCAATGGTGCAGTGGATGCACGTCGACTAGTCGTAACTAGTCGTAAGACTAGTCGACTAGTCGTACGACTAGTAAGACTAGTCGTAAGACTTCGACTAGTCGTAAGTTCGAATCTAGGTATTTAAATGATGACTGAAAACATGTAGAGTTTTTAATTTATGTATTAGCCTGCAGTTACGGTTACAGTTAGTGCTTAAGCCTTACTTTTTGCATAGGTTTTGAGCGGTACCAAAAGGGTTAGGCTTAGCAAAAAAAGTCAACCCCATAAAATTGACCGTTACGGTCACAGTTAAAATTTTTTTTACCAAAAATAGCAAAACCAGTTCCCCGATGGACCTTTCTAAGCTATGCCCCTAGAGCCCTTGGCAACTCTGGGGGCGTCCATCCCAAACCCCCAGGCCACCAATTCGTCCAGGGGGAGCCTATAAGGTCCGTCGAGGTGACCACCCAACCAGGTCACTGGATTCCACCCTTAGGCAGTGCTCATCAGATACTTAGGGAAGAAATATAAATTAATATTAACATAGGTAAATTACATACATTGAGTTAGGGAGATAAGAGGTAGAAAGTTAGGTTATAAGTGAGGTTTGATCTGAGTACCTTCAGCACACCAGCCACGACTCTACCAACTGAGCCATTAGGGTACGGGGACCAGAGTTTACTAGTTACTTTGTTGTTATATTGGAATATTTTAATTTTGAATTTTATAATCAAGTTTAGCAAAAGTAAGCTTCCGTACCGGGAAACGAACCTCCGATATCTATTGTCCACTAGATACCCAGTCACTAAACAACAGCTTTTACTAACTGAGCCACCTGAGCACAATTCCTGTGAATTTGTTCGTTACTTTGTGAGAATAAAGAATATACAATCGAAATTAAGAATTAGTTGTGCTTTAAAGCCAAAGAGAACTTAAAATGAGGATCGAACCTAGAAACACCGGCGGCCCTACTAGTTACCCTGTCACTAAACCACAGACTCTATCAACTAAGCCATCAGCACACATTTACAGATTCGTGGTTACAGAATGTACTCACTTTAAAACTGAAAAAAACGAAGAATAGATTTGAAAAAATTATACCAACCAGGATATAATGATTCACTATCAGAATGACGTGATATATGAAGAAAATCTGCCACTGGGCAATAGACTCTACCTACTGATTCACCCGAACACACACCTGAATCCCAACAACAGTTATGTTTTAGATTGTTTTTATACTGCACTTAAATTACTTTAACTTTATAGTGGTGAGTGGGGTACCAAACAGTGTTTTAACTTTCTTTAATGAATATCTCTAATATTTGTTATCATTTTATTTTCTGTCATTTGTTGGTGAAGGTGGGGGGCGATCCCCCACCCTAAGGATCCACCACTGGCTGGATCCACCCTGTGTGACTTGGAGACCCCACAAAATATTACTATTCTCCCAATAAGCACAAAAAAGTTGGTTGTACCCAGTGCGAAAACTCCTCGTTGGCTTCGGGCAAAACATCAAAGCCAAGCATCAGGTAAGCGACAGGGTCAGGACCTCATTAAAAGGGCTGTCGGGCCCGTTTAGGAAAGGCAGTCACGTGTGTGGTGATCGAAGAGGGTGAAATTGCGGCGGAATGCCCGTTCGAGTTCGAAGGGGTGACCTCTGCTGCACAGGAGAGAGTGCCTGTTGGACTCTATCAGGGATTATATACCTCGGATATTTTTTTTATGTCCATCGCACCGAACTTTAAAGTAGCATGGACGGACAAGCACTATTCAAAATATTTGCACAAATAAAAAAGTACATTCATTCACTATACTATTCATTCACTATCTATAAGTGTGTCACTATAAGCGTGTTCCCAGTGATGCCAATTGGAATCATGGTTCTAGCCACTGTAATCATGGTATTTGGGATATTTTTCGTCTTGTTTTTAGAAATACTGAAGATTCCAAATGGATACGATTAGAATCTTCATCCGATCCTCCTTTAAAAGATATTTTTGTTTTTTTTTCTTACCATTAAATTTCTATTTCC